>OY796656.1:128856397-129533740 GCA_963680705.1 Rhagium mordax | reverse complement strand
TATTAAAATAAATTTCCGTCTTGTTTAATTCAACAGCCACCAAGTTCTCATTAAAAATGGTTGCCGCCTTGAACTCGGGCTTAGCAATTAAAGCCTCTGCTCCATAGCGCCCCTCCCATTTGTTAACAAGCTTTACATTAGAGTGCTTGCGGATGTTTTCCATCGTTTTTCCGAATGCTGCGTTATTCATGAGCTTAAACAAATTTTTCTCAAATTCATTTTTTGCCGCCTGACGTAGCGAAGTATTCAAATCAATGTAATCCTTCAACCAGGCACTCTGTGTAAAGGCCAAGACTCTATGAATTTTTGTTAGCTTTAGACCGTGTTGTAATGCTTGTTTTAGCGCCATGTAATGAATAACATACCGCGTTTTGTTGTGTAAAGTAGCTAAAAGTTTATTGTTTTTACAGCCGGGAGGAGCTCTATGTTCAGGACAAAACGGCAGATCTTTATGAAGGTCATGGAGATTTTCGGGATACTCGAGATCCACCTCCAATACATAACCCACACTCGATGTGTCCGACACAGTTGTAACGTCGATGTTTGGATCTACCCACTCAAACCCTCCGTATGGTAAATACTGACTCATCGCCCAGCCATACTGATTGTTAATGTCGAAATAAGATATATATTTAGTCGGTTTACTGGGGTCAAAATTTTGTAGATATTTGTTGTTGCCAATGCTTTTGCGTTTAGAGCATTGGCTTAGCCCGCCACGAATACCCCTTTCGATAAACATGACCATATCGATATCGGTCATGAGCTCGAGATTTACCTGGGTATACTTGAGCATGCAGTCCCAAGTATACCCCGGCAAGGTATAATAATGTGCCGGATCTAACCCATAATTTTTTAGACTGGTTTCCCTAAATTGTTCAAATATTTCAGCCAAAAGAATAATATCCGTTTTCATGTACAGATCTGAATATTCGCCTAAATTTTTAATGTTAAAAGCGTTCCAAACCCGTTGTGCATGTTCATACTGTGTGTCTGTTATATCTTTATCTTCCAAACGATTATAAAATTGATTTTGTTCCGGTAAAGCGTCAAAATTGAATTTTTCAAAGCTGTCCATGAAATCGTATGGGAATACACCCTTCTTTTTCAATAACTCAAATTGTTCGTCTGTCAATGTCGAAAATTCTGTTTTTAAGATTGGAAAGTCAGTCAGATATGAGGCTAATGTTTCTAACCCACAAGCTAAAAATCTATATGAATCGATAAACCTGAATTTAATTAAATTTTGTTCTAAATTTTTTGTGAATGAAATATATTTTTCTTTGGTTATGGGCAATAAATCAACGCGACCCGGCATGTCATTCGCGATATTTTCCAATACGAAATGTACGTCATATCCAGATAAATTATGAAAGACAATCGGTATATTCACCTTATCCTTGTAATTAATGTTACAAGAATTGTGGGCTGCACCCCTATAATTATTTTCAGGTATTAAATGATTATGATCCCGTACCTTAACATCCTCCGGACTGAAGGTCCGTTCACAGATGTGGCAATGCGCGGCTTTATCAAATTCAGCTTGTTGTTCAGCTGTCAATGTCATGTCGAAGGGACATAAGAAAACGGTTTCCACATCTTCTGCAAATTCCATCATTTCGCGCGCAAACCAAGACATACAGTCCTCGCCTCGGTACGATCGATAAAAGGACAACGAGTCATCATATGAGCACTTGACGTAGTAGCCCACACTACATGGCACATGCTCTTGATATTTGCCCCCTCCATCTGTGGGTTTAAGTACACACTCAAGGTCCGCATAAATAATGAATGGTGTCTTTTCTTTGTTTTTAAAATTTTTAAATTCTACCATTTTCTGGTCCTCGGTGGGCAGTCGGATTTTGCACTCATTCATATTAATACAGTCCTCTGTGTGTTTATCCAAGCTGGGTTGAGTGTAAAAATAGTGTAGACAGCGGTCACAAAAGTATTTTTTGCTATTGTGATGGCTTAGCTGCCTGGATACCAGCCTGGATAGATCCTTAATCCATACATAGTGGTACTGGAGGGGGTTGCTGGGTATATCATCTGCTTCTTCTTCCTCATCATAGCGATCTTGAACCAATAGAAGATTAACGTGTCTAGCCAGCTTATTTTTAGTTAGATAAACTGGGTGCACATCAAATGCTTTCTTCTTCTTCTGTAGCTGATAAACATTAACCGATATCAGGTTCAGCTTTTCAAAGCGAGGTATCTGCTTCAAGGTCATAGGGAACTGGATACCGGTTAGGTTTAAAACTTCAGAGTAATGCGGGTAGGAGGATGTTCTGCCTGGATTGCATCCCCAATCAACTGGATAAAGGGCTGAAGTAACTGCCCACGCAAAGCAGGCGTTGTCGTCATTTTTGATGTTGATGCATGCCTGCTTTTTAGCAATTTTTTCCGGTAAATCAATGTACGATGAACCAAGCTGGGGTGTAAATTTATTAATGTTAATGCCTAAATTGGTGATGGCCTTCAACGAAAATCCAGAGTCTCTTTCCTGGAACTCTTCCAGATGCGTTAAAATGGGGTCAATAACATGCTTTTGGAACCACGCAGACAGATCGGTGTTCTGATAGATTGGGGCATTCTTAGTATTAAAATATTTAAATTCCTCTATGACCCTATCCGCTTTCTGAAGGATAAACTGCCCCCCAAACACAGCATTAACCTTAATGGACTCGTCCTTTTTCAGAGCATTGGCGATGCGACGTTTAAATAAAACAAAACAGTCTTTGAGGAACTCCTTGGAATCTCTATGTTTTAAATTGGAGATGACTCCAGTACGGATGCGACTAGTGAATGCTGCATCCGTATCATCCCAATGAACCCGACGGTATGCAGTTTCCTTTCTTGACTCTATCCCTGCCCCACGTTTCTGCTCAAATTTAATTTGCACTCTAAAACTTTTGATTTGGGCCAGTGATGCTAATAAGCTCTGCTTTTCTCCCATAGTCTTTGCCGTTTTCATTTGTTTCTTTATATTGCGGACAGCCTTAGCGCATTGCCTAAGACCATCCTTGGCTGTATCTTCACTATACGTAGTGGACAGAACGCTAAGCAGAGCAGCTATGCTCACACACAAATATTTAAAAAAATCTTTAGCAGACATGTTGCTTGTTCAATGACAAACTGCTGAATGAGGAGAAGTCTTCCTTTCCCCCGGTTTTATTAAAGATGAGCCGATGAGTAGCGGTGAGATATAACCTGAAAATAGATCACGTGATCAGAGCGTGTTCAGAAATTCTAGTACGTTCAGAAATTTTTATTGCTAAATTGGAATATTCTAGAACGATTTTTATGAAATCTAATATAATAGCCTTATTCGTAGAGTAGTCAGAAACCATCAGAAACTGTCAGACGCATGCGCATTTGTTTGTAGAGTTGCGCGTGTTAAGTCAATGCACTTTTAAACTTCAGAGGTCTATTAAAAATCACATCTCTACAGTCATCAAACTATCACAAATCGGTTCTACGAACAAAGCTAATATGATTGGTTTTTGGCGGGAAATTTGAAAATTAAAAGAGATTCTTTATTATGAAATATGATTGGTTTTGATGCGAAATTTAAACATTTTTCTTGGAATTTAGGATGTGAAATTAATTTTAAATAGAGCTAATCAATAGGATTTTCTCAAAAATTCACCACAGAAACAGGTATTCACTTTAAGAGTACGCATTTTTTTAAATACAATCATAACCCTATTTTTAAACAAGTAAAAAGCATCATCTAAAAATTGAGTAACATCTTTGTGTGTTAAATTTATTATTATTCCCGTACGTACTCGACCCTGAAAAACTGAAATTATCTCGTCCCATTTCACCCTATCACTGCGATTTTCTTTCACTGGCGCGACTCCTCCTCCTCCCCCAATACGATTTAAATGTTCAATTACTTTCTTAAACCGTTTAAGATGCCCGAGATTAGTTTGTAGTTTTCTCAGGGTACCTACGGCTAAATCTGAATCGCGAATCGCCTTATTAAAAAGCCTAATATGCTGTTTTAGTTGCTTAAGCCAAGTGTCTCTCTCCCGCGGCGTAAAATTTCTTTTTTGAGCTAAAATTACCTCGACTGATTTAAATTTCGCTACAATTTCGTCGCTGAGACTAGCAATTTCTAATTAACTCATTTTTTTACTTAAACGCACTTAAATGCACTTCACAATGTTTAATAAAAAAATGTATACATACAGATTTCAATATCGATCCTATTTTATCTTAATTAGTAGTGCTGCGGCTGCTGTGGTCTTGCAATGATTCAGCTAAAAAACACATACAAACATTAGAAAAAAATTAAAAATAAAAAAAATAAAAAAAAATAAAAAAATAAAAAAATAAATAAAAAAATAAAAAAAATAAAAAAATAAAATAAATAAAAAAATAAAAAAATAAAAATAAATTAATACAATAAAAAAATAAAATTAAAAAATTAAAAAAATAAAAAAATAAAACAAAAAAATAAAAAATAAAATAAAAAAAAATTAATTAATTGTCTTTACTTACTGTTCACAAATTGAAAGCTTATCCCCCCCCCCCCCCCCCATAGACGGTTTCTTAACGTCCTTCAAGCCTCCAAAAATAATGCTGTATTTGCTTTCGGTAAAATCAGATAAGTTGTTTCTCATTAAAGGCGTCACCCTTTTCGACAGAAAGGCCTTATTATCCTCCAGTTCAAGCAATATGCTATCGCCAAATTTTGTGGTCACTACTTGAGCTGATAATACTGGCTGAGGACTGTTTATTGGTAAGTCGGACACCTTAACGAGTGGTTTCGTTTCTAAAAGCGCAGTTCTTGTAAATTAGCCATCTAAAAATATTATACATTCATGATTTGAAATTTAAACAAAAAAGATTAAAATGTACTCACTTTTTACATTCATGATTTGAAATTTAAACAAAAAAGATTAAAATGTACTCACTTTGTAATTAATAGCGCACACTAAAACACCAAAAAAGTATGAAATGTACTGCTGAACTATGAAGCGTACATACTTATTAACTGCTGAACTATTCAGACTATAATAGCGATAATCACACTAAAACACCAAAAAACTATGAAATGTACTGCTTAACTATGAAGTGTACAGACTGCTGAACTATTACGCCTAGAATAACGATACGCTGACTTTTATATCCTTTCCCCCTCCCCATACTTCATTGCGAGTCAGCAAAAAAACCGTGAGAACGCTTTAACCTTAAACGCTAGCGGTCGGCCGGAAGCCATTAATTACACACCATCAAAGACTTCTTTGTTCTAAAACTTGAGCGCTTTAACCTTGAACGCAGGTGTGCGTATGACTCATCATTCTTAGAAATGGATGTTGCTCTTTTAGTCACGTACTCACCACCGGAAACCATTGATCACTCCTTTGATCTAGCCGCCTACAGACAAGTCGCTAGCTTTAACCTTGAACGCAGAATGACTCATCGATTACGCCGGAAACCATTAATCACAGCTTGTTTACATATATCTGACAGCTATTCTTGGAACCACCCACACAGACTCCTTTGTTCTAAAACTAGAGCGCTTTAACCTTGAACGCAGGTGTTCCATTATTCTTAGAACTGAATATTGCTCTTTTAGTCACGTACTTATGACTCACCACCGGCATTAATCACTTATATCTGACAGCTCTTCTTCAAAGACTTCTTTGTTCTAAAACTAGAGCGCTTTAACCTTGAACGCAGGTGTGCGTATGACTCATCATTCTCAGAACTGGATGTTGCTCTTTTAGTCACGTACTCACCACCCACACGCCGCACTCCTTTGACCTAGCCGCCTACAGACAAGTCTCGACAAGTCGCTAATCTTGAACGCAGGTGCGCCATCATTCTCAGAACTGGATGAGGAAATATTGCGCAATAACCTTGAACGCGCACGTGTGCATTCTTAGAAATGGATGTTGCTCTTTTAGTCACGTACTCACCACCGGAAACCATTAATCACTCCTTTGATCTAGCCGCCTACAGACAAGTCGCTAGCTTTAACCTTGAACGCAGAATGACTCATCGATTACGCCGGAAACCATTAATCACAGCTTGTTTACATATATCTGACAGCTATTCTTGGAAACACCCACACAGACTCCTTTGTTCTAAAACCGCCTACAGACAAGTCTCAACAAGTCGCTAGCTTTAACCTTGAGCCACCTACATTAGTTTGTTCTCTACCTATGAAGACATCCTCCAGGTCTTCAGCAGGTGGGAGTGGAGGGGGTAAATGGGAACAAAAATGTGCAAAATGAACCTCCATAAGAAATAACATGGGATTTTGACCCCGTACGCCCATAGCCTATCTACTAACAATTAATCTTATATGACAGAGATTGCAAATTAATTTTTGTTTTTCTCATTTCGATGACAACATTGCCAACTAAAGGTATTTTACATTATTAGTTATTATTTCCATTTTTTGAAGTAAGTATTTATGATTTCAAAGTGTACCAATAAAAAAAATAGCGTAAAGTATTCGTGGATAACTGGTCTTTAAAACACTTGCTCTATTTCGAGCACTCCGGCTGCGCCGTCGTGCTCGAAAAATCGCACGTGTTTTAAAGACCTTAATATCCACTTATACTTTAATATACTATTGATTTATTGATTAAAAACTTTGGCTTTTAAAAAACTTAGAAATTAAGATGTCTTTTAATTTTTAATCTATGTCAACGGTTCCTTTTTCTATCGGTTACTGATATTGCGGACAGGAATACTATTCCTTTATGAGCTGGAAGAAAGGACTGTTAATAGTACTTATTATTACTTTAAATATTTCATATATTTCGCTTCATGTTTGGATTCATCTAAATCTATATTTAAATCGTTAATAAGTAAAATTAAAATCATTTATGTAAGCGTTGGTGTTATTATATATTACTCAAATAAATAATAATACTTATATAATTACCAAGATGCGGTGACCTGAAACTCAAGACTAGTGATAATGGCCCTATTTTTGTTGTATTTTTAATAACACACATAATTTGCATCTGTTTACAAACTGACAGATCATGACCTCATACATAATATTTACGTCTCCATGACGATTTGGTGTATTTTTAATTTATAAACCTAACATTATTTGGGATACAAAATTATGGTGCAAACATGACAATGTATAAATATTGTTTAAATGTTATTTGTGGCATTTTATTTCTTTCCTTTTCTTTTTTGGGATTTATTACCACATTCCTCTAGATTCCTATCCAAAAAATTCGATTTATCTAAAAAATATTCAAATTAACCAGTTTAAAACTGGGAAATAACCTCTACGCCTTTGACGTAATGTCAGAGGATCAGTTAGAGGGTGTTTTTTGACAACTAATAGGAATTAAATTAATACAAAAATACTGCGCTGACGTTTCGGAAACTATATCCGTTTCCTTTTTCAAAGTTTAAGCTTTAGATTTTTATGTAACGTGTAGAATAACACGGCATAAAATAAAAATTGTTTATATCATTTCCATAGATACTTACCATAGAAATGTTGAAAAATATACTAAATAATATTAATTTTATTGAGTTCTTCTCTCAACATTGGTAACCAAGTTGAACAAAATTCTACCGAACAATTTGATACGCATTTATCTTCATTAAGTAAAATTATTGCAGATTCTTTGTTTTTCTTTTTTTGTTGTCTGCTTCTTTGGTCAAAATTTTTGCTGAATCCCATTTTATCCTGTGATCGTTTTCCCAAGCATGTTCACAAATTTTAGATTTTTTCAAAATCACCTTTTCTAATATAACTTTTGTGCTCGCCTAATCGTACATTAAGTGGTCTAGATGATTCACCCACATAATGTTTATTACACTCGCACGGGATACTGTATATACAATTTTTTGAATTTTGTTCAGGATTTAATGGTTTCGTTTTTGTCAATATGGATCTTAAAGTATTATTTGTTTGAAAAATTGTTCTAACGCCAAATTTTTTACCGACACGACGTAATTTCTCAGATAAACCTTTTATATATGGAATTAATGTCGAATAATGATATTCTGGTTTTGGTTGCACCGGATTGTTAACTCTATTTTCAATGTTCATGAAAGTCTTAACAACAAATTCTTTCGGGTATTCATTATTAATTAAAATTTCCCTGACAAATTGCCATTCATGTTTGAATATTTCATCATTAGAAGAAATTATTTTTGCCCTATCATACAAACATTTTATAACACCTCTTTTAACGTCCAAAGACTGGTTTGAGTTAAAATTTAAATATCTGTTAGTGTGAGTCTTTGTTCGGTAAACGCTAGTTTGAAAATTATTATTATTGACTTTTTTAATTAAAACATCTATAATTGGTAATTTATTATTATTTTCTATTTCTAGAGTGAATTTGATAAAGTCGGGCTCACCAATGTTTGCGGCTGACTTATTAGTTACAGAAGATATTACGGACATGCACGCTGTAATACTAAATATCTTCGTTGCACGTTTAGTGCAGTCGATCAAACTGTACCAAATGTGCATATGAGATATTTAGTATTACAGCGTGCATGTCCGTAATATCTTCTGTAAGTAATAAGTCAGCCGCAAACATTGGTGAGCCCGACTTTAGATGGTTCTTTATTATTAATATTTTCCGAAAAATTGTTTAATAAATCTATTCCATGAGGCCAAATTGCAAAAATATCGTCAACATATCTCCACCAAGTTACCGGTTTATGAATATTATTTTCAACATATCTGTTTTCAAAATCCTCCATAAATATATTACTTAGTATTGGTGACAAAGGTGAATCTATTGCCATCCTAAGGGTGATTTTGAAAAAATCTAAAATTTGTGAAGATGCTTGGGAAAACGATCACAGGATAAAATGGGATTCAGCAAAAATTTTGACCAAAGAATCAAACAACAAAAAAAGAAAAATCAAAGAATCTGCAATAATTTTACTTAATGAAGATAAATGCGTATCGAATTGTTCGGTAGAATTTTGTTCAACTTGGTTACCAATGTTGAGAGAAGAACTCAATAAAATTAATATTATTTAGTATATTTTTCAACATTTCTATGGTAAGTATATATGGAAATGATATAAACAATTTTTATTTTATGCCGTGTTATTCTACACGTTACATAAAAATCTAAAGCTTAAACTTTGAAAAAGGAAACGGATATAGTTTCCGAAACGTCAGCGCAGTATTTTTGTATTAATTTAATTCCTATTAGTTGTCAAAAAACACCCTCTAACCAGTCTAACTGATCCTCTGACATTACGTCAAAGGCGTAGAGGTTATTTCTCAGTTTTAAACTGGTTAATTTGAATATTTTTTAGATAAATCGAATTTTTTGGATAGGAATCTAGAGGAATGTGGTAATAAATCCGAAAAAAGAAAAGGAAAGAAATGACAATGTAATCACATAATATAATATGTAGTAGGTCTTCGAATAATTTCGAATTTTTAAGGCCCATACAGACGCATGTAAGGCCTTAAAATGTAGTTTTAGATTGGTATGAAATGCATAAGATTTTTATAGTGACCTTAAAATATTTTTGGACCTTAGAAAAACGATTTTAAAGAGTTTTACGACCATTTTGATGACATTTCGAAATTTGATCTAGCTATTTCCGTTTTCGAAATATTTTCAAAAAACTGAAAAGGTGAATTTAAAAAAACTGGTGATTTTAATAAGCACCTACATTGTTAGGACAATTTTTTAAGTTGCTTTCGTTGACATTACCAGAAAATCTCTATCGTTATTTATTTTTGAGTTAATACCATTAACTTTGGTTTTTTCTCATAAATTGTTGATACCTCATCAGTATTTCTATTTGACTTGAAATAAATTAAATCTAGCATGTCTAACTTTTCATTTGTAAACAAAGCAATAATAAAATCAAGAGAACTTAATAAAAGAGAAAAACAAAAGACGTAATTACAGAGCAATGTCAGATCACAGTAAAACATTAGTGAGGAGAAAAACAGCAATTATGACAACAAGAAGTATCAACTAAACATTGTTTTGTCTTTTGTCCTAGTATTAAGATTCGGCCGCCTTTGATTAAAAATCAGCGGTGGAAATCATTCCAATTAAGTTTGTATTAATTAATTTTGTTTGTTATAAGTTGAAGCTAATAAAATGGTATATGTATTTTAAATTAAATTTTCTTCATAGCCTACCTATATTTAGAAAATAGATTTTTCCATATTTTACACTGGTAATTAATTATTTCTGACATTGCGATACATCTCTGAAAATGGAATTAAAAAGAAGAATATCGTAGAAAAAATTGTTATTGGCAATTGTATTAAAATGTTGTAACCTAAAATGTAAAGAATTCGCAATTTTTTTCTATAAAAAATGATATCTCTAAAAATAATAAACCTATGAAAAAAATCTTCAAATTGGTTCTTTAGAATTACTTATAAATCATAACGAACATGTTTTAAAAAATCCCAAAATTTTTTTAGGGATTTGGGAGAACGATAAACTTTAACATAAATGTAAGGACCTGGATAATCACCCTGTAGATAAGAGAAACACCCACAATTTAAAAAGTCTATTTACGGTGGACGAAAGCCAATGAATTTTGCTTTCTAATTCAAATATGTATTGCATTACAAAAATATTACCTACGCAATGTATTCGTAAAATATTTTTATTTTGCTCACTATATTAATATTGCCAGTAGGCAATAATGTTCATTTGTGGAATAAAATCTAAGAAACATTGTTAAGAAATTCATCAATTTTTTATGCGCCAAAGTAAGAAATATTTCTTATATTTTCCATATCATTCTATTGTTTTTATAAAATATCCAATTTCGAATTGGATATTATTAATACGTAACAAAGCAATCTATTTATAAGAGAGATAAATGAAATTATGTACCGTCGACTTCCCATCTTAACAATATAGCAATTTTATGATTAAGAAATATAATCCGCCAAGAATCGCTCAGTCGTAAAATTAATCTGTTTGTTTGTGGCTCTCTTCCATACCAATTAAAAAGGGAACAAACGTAGAAAAAGCCTCTTCGGTTGTAATGACAAATGAAGCGGATACGGTTTTGTGGGATCTGTCCAAAATTATTATATTTTTATTACTTAGCTGATTTATGTCATTATTGCTAGTTGCGGAATATAATTTGTATACAGTGTAGCTTTTACGCTTTAACTCCCTCATATTGTTCATGCCTGCCGCATTCTGTGACGATACTAGTAATAAACCAAAAAGCATTCTGAGAAATTCATAATGACCGTTATTTACGTTAAAGGCTGTTTTTTTCAATTCAATACTTTTATATATGTATTAATAAATAATACTTGAAACGAATTGGTTTCCCTCGTACACCACGTAAGCATTTGGACCGCCCTTAACTCAAATAAATATGTCGGTCTGATCGAGCGATAACCTAATAACTGTCTTACAATGACAGTTTATCTGCTAGCCAATATCCACTAAGAGACTGTTCAACTGCTCCTTAAAAAGTAATATGAAACAGGGGACACTTCTCAAGTAAAAGGACGATTGAGGCACAATCACAGATCATCAAGCAAAATTGATTCCGATTCGAATAGCTTCTCTGAATCTTATCGTGTATAGTTTCCGGAAGTTTTATTATGCTGATGGCATTATATTGTTTTTAGGTCAAATCTAATTTTCTTAAGGATCTACTAAGGCTATTTACACACAATAATAATATCGAGAAGTATTTTTGTCCATCATGTTAAGATGATATTGAACTGATTGCAGTTGAAACAAGAAACTTTATCATTATCAATCTATCTATTCGGTTCCCAGGCACAGTTAAGGTTGTTGAGATATTCACCATGGTATTTCACTAGGAATTATACATTCAATATAGGGATTAATTATAGAGGGTAAATCTTTGAGTGGGGGGGGGGGGGGCAGGGGGCACATTTTAGGGTTGAAACCTTTCAACTATAGAAACACGAAACTACAATTTTTTATTTGATTACATACATCGCATTGGATTTGTATAATCTAAGCTTTAATTAAAATGGCAACACTGTCGACCGGTCAGACGTTAGCGCGAATTAACTCATAACTCGGCTATTCTACAACTTACAAAAAAAGAAAAATCGGATTCATGTTCCTGACGACTAGTACTATTATCCATAGAAATATGACCCCCACTTAAAGATTCACCCCATACCGGGTGTAAACGAATAGTGGGCCACCCCTGTAACTTCCTCGTTTTCAAAGATTTCGGGATAACATTTTTTATGGTGCAATTAGGTAAGATTTCCAACTTTTTGAGACTTATCCGCCATATTTGTCACTTCCGGTTTCACCGGAAATAGGTCGCAAAAAGTTGGAAATCTTACCTAATTTCACCATACACAATATCATCCCGATATCTTTAAAAACGAGGAAGTTACAGGGCTGGCCCACTATTCGTTTCCACCCGGTATATTATATTTAAACTTTTATCTAATTATCAAACGTTGTTTCAGGTTATTCCGCTGCAGCTCTCCTGGCGATTATATTCGCCCTGCCGTTCGCGTGGCGGGTCCTGGTGCATCGGGAACACGGGCACTGGGAGCATCCCTTGCCGGCATTTTACTTCGCGCATCTGGAATTATTCCTAGGCAATGGCTGCTTAGGAATCGGAGTCATGATGCTGCTGGCTCTAACTCTGGAGCGTTATGTGAGCGTCTGCCATCCGGGCCATGCCAGACCAATCCTCGGATCGCCTCGACGTGCTGTGGCTCTCATCCCAACGTGCACCTTCGTTTTGTACATTCCCATAATATTCCGCAGCCAAATCAAGACGTGTCGACTGCTGCCAGACGGTATTGTAATTTATCAGAGGATGGAGGACACTGTCTACGTGGAGCATCCCCTTTACAGCATATACAAGGTGCTGCTGGAGTTTTTCTTCAAAGTCGTCCCGGTGATACTTTTAGCTGCTTTAAATTTGAGGATACTCATAGTGTACAGGCGCTCCTGCGAGAAGCGCAGGAAAATGACTTTGAGTAGGAAGACCTCAGGCGAGGAGGATCCGAGGAAGTTCGCCGAGGAAAGGCGCCTGGTGCTTCTTCTGGGGTCTACCAGTATTTTGTTCTTAGTTTGCGTTACGCCGATGGTTATACTCAACGTCACGCTGTCCGACGATAACCTAACGAAATATCCGTATCAGGTGAGGACCGTTTAGTAGATTTAGGAAATATAACTAGCCAAACATGACGCAATAATATAAATTGAAGGTAATTAAAATCTTTATAAAAAATACGTTAATACAGTTCATGTACAGGGCGAGGTAAAAAAATATACAAGGAAATTTTCCTTTTTGTATCAATTTTTTTTTTCTATTTTTTTTTAAATCATATTATGTACACATGTTTAAAGAAATTAAAATTTCGATTTTTAAATTATTAAATATTACTTTGTGGTTAAAATTATGTTAAATATTAAATTGGGGAATTTAATTTTCAAATTATTAAATATAACTTTGGGGTTAAAATTATGTTAAATATTAAATTGGGGAATTTAATTTTCAAATTATTAAATATTACTTTGGGGTTAAAATTATGTTAAATATTAAATTGGGGAATTTAATTTTCAAATTATTAAATATAACTTTGGGGTTAAAATTATGTTAAATATTAAATTGGGGAATTTAATTTTCAAATTATTAAATATAACTTTGGGGTTAAAATTATGTTAAATATTAAATTGGGGAATTTAATTTTCAAATTATTAAATATAACTTTGGGGTTAAAATTATGTTAAATACTAAATTGGGGAATTTAATTTACAAATTATTAAATATAACTTTGGGGTTAAAATTATGTTAAATATTAAATTGGGGAATTTAATTTTCAAATTATTAAATATTACTTTGGGGTTAAAATTATGTTAAATATTAAATTGGGGAATTTAATTTTCAAATTATTAAATATAACTTTGGGGTTAAAATTATGTTAAATATTAAATCGGGGACTTTAATTTTCAAATTATTAAATATTACTTTGGGGTTAAAATTATGTTAAATATTAAATTGGAGAATTTAATTTACAAATTATTAAATATTACTTTAGGGTTAAAATTATGTTAAATATTAAATTGGGGACTTTAATTTTCAAATTATTAAATATTACTTTATTGCGGTTAAAATTATGTTAAATATTAAATTGGGGAATTTAATTTTTAAATTATTAAATATAACTTTGGGGTTAAAATTATGTTAAATATTAAATTGGGGAATTTAATTTTCAAATTATTAAATAGGTATTACTTTGGGGTTAAAATTATGTTAAATATTAAATTGGGGAATTTAATTTACAAATTATTAAATATTTTACTTTGGGGTTAAAATTATGTTAAATATTAAATTGGGGAATTTAATTTTCAAATTATTAAATATTACTTTAGGGTTAAAATTATGTAAAATATTACTTTATAATTAAAATTATTGAATTGGGGAATTTAATTTTAATTATTTTATAAAAAGTTAATATAAAAATTAATTTTAGTACATATTATGATATTTTATGTTTAAAATAAATTTATAATATAAAACTTTTGACATGGAATATTTCTTAGGTAGGAAAGATAATTATGATTAATATTGATTCATTTATTGAAAAGTTTGATTTTAGCTTTAAAATTGGGTTTAATTTAATTTTATATGTAAATTTTTTTAAGATGCTAGAAATAATTTTAATAATAATTTTAAAAATTTAAATTTCGCAGTAGAGAAATTTAAATATTAATGGAAATTAGATTTAGGTATAATTTTTAATATTAACAAAATTTGTGCCAGCAGTTGCGGTTATACAAATAATATAATTTAATTTATTTAGTTTTAATTAAATTATAATTTTGAGATTTCAAATTTTGAATTATTAAGTGAAATTTTAATTTAACTGTGAATATTTAATTTTGTTAATGAAGTTAAGAAATTTATTTAATAAACTAGGATAAGATACCCTATTATTGTAAATGTGAATTTAAAAAACTAAATTATTAAAAGTTAAGATCTTAAAAATTAAAAAATTTGGCGGCATTTTAGTCTATTTAGAGGAATCTGTCCTATAATTGATAATCCACGATAAAAATTACTTTATTTATTAATTTATCGTCGAAGTTTGAATATTTTTAAAGAAATTTAATATTCATGATTTTTATAGAAAATTAAATCAGATCAAGGTGTAGTTTATGAAAAAGAAGAGAGGGGTTACATTTAATTTATTTTAGAATTAAAATTTTGAAAATTTTATAAATTTGGATTTAATAGTAAATTATTTAATTAAAATGATTTAAGCTCTAAAATATGTACATATTGCCCGTCAACATGGACGTCGCGTAAAAAATAAGAAAGTTACGAGTGTGGGGAGTTTTAAGTGGTGCACCCTGTATAGGATGTTCCAAATTTCAAACGTCCATGGATCTTGAAACCTAAAGTAAAAAAGGGGGATGTACCATGATCCTGCTACACCTAGTCTATTAAACACATTTTACGGTTTTAAACATTTTTTTTTTTCGTTTTACATAATTGTGGATTTGCGTACGTGTCCCGATTAAATTCTTCTGATGGAGATAAAGTAGGTCGCCTTTGTATAATCCACGTAAATATATAATCATATTATCGTAAAAAACCTCATTACTTTCCATGAATACTCGCAGTAAATTACATTTATAATACATTGTTTGGCGCAGTCTATTTTTAAAACTGATCTACTTCTGTCTATATATTCCCGACCACAAATAATGTAACTGATATTTTGTGCTCAAACATAAACCAATTTTTAAAATAGATTTCATTACATCATCATTTTCTTCCACTTTCACTCTGCCGCGAATTAAAATTCTTAAGAGAAATTAACTGTAAAAATCCTTTAAATATCAAGCCCTATTCTCGAGGGGTGCATTTTGACAAGTTTTTAGCACTTGGAGTCAAAAATTAAGTACCCAAACTTCGGACTAATTCTACAGGGTGTTAAGAAAAAATAGGTCAAGCCGTTAACCACAGATTCTTTGGACGAAAATAATGCGATAGTGCAATAGTCTCTTCTTTTTCTTGGAAACCCCAGAGTAGGGATGAAACTCACCCCCAACGAAAAAGTACCCTTATTCCTTTTTAATATTTGACCCAAAAAGATACTTGTATTTAAAACTGGTATAGAATTAGCCCGAAGTGACTGTACTATAACAACACTTATTACATACGAAAAATTCATTGGTCATACTCAGCGTCACAGCGTCAAATTTAAAAACGATATTAATGGTTCCCCATACATGAATAAAAATTACCTGTCAATATCAAATTTGTTTTTAATCCATGACTAATACCTTCCATTAGGTCCCTTTTTATAAAGGTTTCCAAAAAGCATTATCGTAGAAGCATCGATTTTCCGGGAACTTTTTCTATTGTGCTGGTCCATTAACCCCACATTCTAAACCGATTGGTTTATAAGACGCATTTTATTCAATAATTCACAACTCCAGTTTCGACATAAACAGAAAGAACTTTGCAAACAAGCGTTGGATCTGAGGCACCTATTCATCAAGGGTTTTAAGAATAGAAATGAAAGAAAAACAACGAAGGTGGAAAAAATTATTTCAACTTCGATACAATAAAAAGAAATAAAGCAATCATTACAATTGAAGTCTGTGGTATAGAAAAATAACTTTTCATAAAGAATTATACCCAAGAAGTAATTCGAATACTATTTGCTTTATTTATATCAATCAAATTTCCTCCAGTGACTTAAGAGGCGGTTAACAAATGTTTCAAATATTGTCCTCCACTTCCTCTTGATATGTACTTTATTTGTAGTCCAAAAGTATTACAAAGCCAGAAATCTCAAGTGTTGAGACTCACTAAGTTATAAATTTTGAAATTTTCTAGTTATTTTTTTCACCCTTGTCACCCCTTATTTATTAAAGCTCTACTACGAACTTAATCTAGGATTCTATTACATTATGTAGGTATATCTTTTCTTGAAATATTGGCTTTGACAAGACCTATTGAAAATGTTTACCACAAGTTTTGTCGTCTCCCGCATTTCCATTAAGTAATGGTTATTTATAATTCGGGAAGCAAAGTTTACTATAAAGCAAAACGAACCGTGTTAAATTTTCAAAGAGAATAACTAACTTTCGAGAAAGGGATATTATTTGTTAATGCCAGATTTACGTATAGGTGGAACAAAAGCGAGTTAAAAGTTGACTGTCTTCTCCACGAACAAAGTTCTTGATAATATATGCATGCGAGAGCAAAATATACATACGAGTACTTACATTATTATAATTATGTATTATGAATCTTAGATAATTGAAGTAAACATTTTGAGGTAAATTAAATATTTCGTAAAAAGGTAAAAATTGGTTGGTTATACATTAAGATACTGAATTAAATTACCCAATTCAATTTTGCTAAATTTATTGTACTAAAAATCAAATATGTATCCCAATTTAATTTTATAAGAATTACCCTACTATATATTGAAAATTATAAGTTCTCCAATTTAATCTAAAATAAATAATTCTACGAAAATATTAAATTCTCTAATTAAATTTTAAGGAAATAATCCTCACGAAAATTAAATTCCTCGATTAAATGTTGCAAAAATAATTTTTAAATTCCCCAATCAAATTTTGCAAAAATAATCTTAGAATCAACAATTAAATTTTACAAAAATATTCTCACTGAAAATTAAACTCCTCAATTTTATTTTTCAAAAATAATGCTCCTGAAAATTAAATTTTCCAAGTTGATCGAAAGAAAAATAATCCTAATGAAAATAAAATCCGCTAATTAAATTTTGCAAAAATTTTCCTTAAAATTTCTCAATTAAACTTTGCAAAAATAATTCTTAAATTATTCTACCGAGAGTTCGATTCCTCAATTAAATTTTACAAAAATAATTCCACTGAAAATGAAATTCCCCAATTAAATTTTGCAAAAATAATCCTCCTAAAAATTAAATTTTCCAATTTAGTGTAAAAAAATAATCCCACTGAAAATATTAAATTTTACAAAATAATCCTCATGAAAATTAAATTCCCCAATTAAATTTTGCAAAAATAATCCTACCGAGAATTAGATTCAACAATTAAATTTTACAAAAACGTCCCCACTAAAAATTAAATTCCTCAATTTCAATTTGCAAAAATAATGCTCCTGAAAATTAAATTCTCCTATTTATTCTAAAAAAAATAATTCTTCGAAAATATTAAATTCTCAAATTAAATTTTACAGAAATAATCCTCACGAAATTTAAATTCCTCGATTAAATTTTGCAAAAATAATCTTGCCGAGAATTAGAATCAACAATTAAATTTTATAAAAATATTCTCACTGAACCTTAAACTCCTCAATTTTATTTTTCAAAAATAATGCTCCTGAAAATTTAATTTTCCAATTTGATCGAAAGAAAAATAATCCTATTGAAAATATTAAATTCGCTACCTAATTAAATTTTACAAAAATTTTCTTTAAAATTCCCCAATTAAACTTTGCAAAAATAATCCTTAAATTTTCCAATTAAATTTTGCAAAAATAATCCTGCCGAGAATTAGATTCCACAATTAAATTTTCCAAAAATAATTCCACTGAAATTGGAATTCCCAATTAAATTTTGCAAAAATAATCCTCCTGAAAATTAAATTTTCCAATTTAGTGTAAAGAAAAATAATCCTATATTTCCAATTTAATCTAAAGAAAACTCGAGAGAAAAATACTCCTACTGAAAATATTAAATTCTCTAATTAAATTTTGAAAATTTAATTCCCCAATTAAATTTTATTTAATTGAAAATTATCCTATTAAATTTCCTAGTTGAATTTTACTAAAATAAACCTCATGCAAATTCAATTCCTTAATCATTTTATGAAAAGATAATCCAACTGAAAATTAAATTACCCAAAATTAAATTTTACAGAAATTATCCTTTTGAGAATTATTAAATTCCTTAATTTAATGAACGAAAAATAATCCTACGGAAAATTATATGTATTTCTCAAATAAATTTTATTAAAATAAAATTTTACAAAAATAATACCACTTAAAATTAAATTAATTTTAAAACAGAAATTGGCCTTCCTTAACTTCAATAAAATAAAATATTTCAAAATTTACATTTTTAATCAACTTTAAAAAAAAAGAAATAAGAAAAAAGTAGCGTTTATTTGTATTTGTTTGTTTTAAAATTGAATTTAATTTGTACCAAAAAATTTTTTGAAAAATCACAAAAAATATTCATTAAAAAAACTTTTTCCCTTTTAGTTTTAACGTCAACTTATTTTTGCTACTGAAGCTAGGACACAACCTACCCCCAACCTATCCCAAATAAAATGGACAACCGTCAAATCCAAGACCAAGACTATCCGGCAAAATTACAACAGATTTAAAATCTGTAACCTACAACTTCTATTTCAGCGTAAATAATCATTATCCTCGTTATTTTCAGGTATTCCGGGCAATCGCCAACCTACTCGAAGTAACCAACTATTCTATAACATTCTACATCTACTGCTTGTTCTCCGAGGACTTCAGGAACACCCTGTTAAGGACACTGAGCCTTCCAAGTGGAACCCCCGCACGTGGAATGTTGAAGCCCCCACCACCAACGGCCACCACGACAATTACACAGCACAGAAGTGTTTGATACAAAAGCTGTAGGCCGTTGGCGACACCGGTCTAGGAGGCGATAAGGGAAAAACATGATCAAGATCAATTATTTTTTACTTTTGGTGCTAAACCGTGACTATAAACCGAAACTGCCGAAACGCTAATCTAGGATTTTGTTACCACGGACTAACCAAAACAAATATATTATCTTCCACAGATGCCACAATTGAGTACAACGGGCCGAGTCGTCCAAGCTGAATGAGTGTTTTTTATTTTGTACTTGTACAGGAGATGAACGAGGCGCGAACTTTGTAATAAATATATTAATTTAATAAATAAAGGGCAGTGTAAATATTTTGTACAAAATATGCTCCGTTTCATTTTTTACTAAATTTACTGATAACTCTAAGATTAATATTAAGTTCAAGAATTGGAAGCATTGTTTTCTTTAATATAATTACAATTGTTGAAATTAAATGTGATAATTATTGTCTTTGAAAAACTGGAAACGGAAAATACAAATGTTAAGTATAATTGTATACCTCAAAGTTGGCACAAATTTTTAATTGGGAGAGGAACAGCAAAAGATTTAATTGGCTTCACGATGGATTAATATGCAATCTCTGCAAATTCAATTACTACCAAAAACAATGACATTTTTCTGCCTTTAGGCGTGGACAAAGATCTCGGTTACGATATATCTACTAAAATAATTCAATTTATGTAAATTAATTAATAAATCGCAATCAATTCAGAAGTCCAATTAAAAACATTTAGTTTATTGCGACCTCCAAGTCCAGATTATTTTTAAGTGCCTTTATTTATATTTGTTAGGTGATTTGTAAAAATGTAGTAACACAATTAATAGCAACATGTTTTAAATTATTATCTTTTTCAGGCTCAGGTGTTCTTAATTCCCTCGTTGTTATAATTCCTTTACACATTCCAACATCGCAAATCAGTACAATTTTTTCCATGGTACAAATTCATACTCTATTTCTCCTCTAGAGTGGCAATTTACATCGTGTATTATCAGGTAGGCGAGTTTTTTTTTTTTTTCGAAAAAACATAAGTATATCAAAATCCAGAACCCTGCCTGGTTGCACCTCTTTATTAGTTTATATTATGCTTTCACTCAATGATCATACAGAGGAGATTAACAAAAATAAGTTTGAAGGCAATAAAATTAACAACTCGCAAAGGCATTCGGCACGCTACATAATACATAAACATTTCAACAAGTTACAATAAATAATTTGCCTAAAATGATGAGTGAAAATCTGTTCCACTGTTTGTATTGATTTGCGGCGACACCTACACCTACGTATTAAATACACGAACATTCCTAAAATGATATTAGCCCACACACATTTTTACCGACTAATTAGAAGCAAACAGGCACATAAGTAATTTTGCAAGAAACCTCATCAAGTCACAGAAAGTTGCAGCAAAGAGTTTTTTGTACCTACTATAAATAACGTCAATAGCGAGTGACTAATTTGATTTGATGAAAGGCAAGATCTTTCACGTGGGAGCAATTAAAGCGCTTGATGAATCAAAAAGTCCCCACAAATGCGGCTCCCAATTATATCCAATTAGGTTAACCGAATCATCACCGAAGACAAATTAGTTGAATCCGTTATCTGTATGGATCGTTTTAATGGCTTAAAAAACTCTAATTGAATTTATTAAAATTCTTTTTTTTTTATTTTGCCTGATGAGGTATTTTCAAGACTTTAAATTAAAATTTTATTATTTTTCACAAAAGTAGAACAATCGTCCCATTAAGAAAAATATTAGCAACCGTAATTTGTTATTTGTTTGAACATAACTGTGATATAAGGGCGTTGAAATAATGTGGAATATATTACAATAAATGCCCATGTACGAAATATTCACCATAATCTAGATTATATTTGTAATTTATGTCTATTAAGTATATAACAAATTTCTTAAATATGTATTCATGTCTTTACAATAAAAATAAAGAAACAACTTTATCGTATTAATTTACCCCTAAGCTACGTTCCTCTCCAATTCGTAGATTACAAGAATAAAATTATTATTTTACGTCAAGTAATACTGTACTTTTATATGAAATACGTTAATAAAACGCCACAAAGCCTTAAGCATTTTTATTTAATCCGAATAACTTCATATACTCCGGCAACAAAGTATTTTCTGAATATTTGTTAAAATTTAAATTGCACTTGTTCCTCATCTCAATTACTAAATCGGGTTGCAAACAAAATTTTTTCAAGCGTTCATACAAGTCTTCTAAATCACTGTACAAACATGGTGATGGATAAATTTCAGGATAAACTAGATTATTCGGAACTAATGGAAAACAACCACAGTACGTAGCTTCCATCCTAAAAACAAAAACCTGGCAGTAATATCCGCAACATCAATCTATAACGTAATTGAAGGGATACTAAATTCTTTTATTGCACGTTTTTATACTTACACCGATACTCCAAAGAACTCATGAGTAGCCGTCGACACTACAATATGGCTAGAACATAAGACGTTGAAGTATTCTTTTTTACTTTCTAAATACCCAAAATTTAAAATTTCTTCCCTTAGTTCTTCTTTAACGGTGTCAAATATTTTCGGAACTTCGGTGTATGTTTCGCCTAGCACTGATATTCGAAACATACAGTTATCTGTTTTTAACCTCTTCATTATATTAATGAAATCTTCCGGGCCTTTATCAAATTCCCACCGATGTGGCCACAGAATATGAATAGGCAACGTTCGATTGTTAGTAATATTTGGAGGAAAGTTCACAGGAAAATATAAAACTGTAGACTTCGCTTCAATTTGCTCTCGAATGCCTTTCGGCTTATTGTCGGGTATTAGTTTAATTACTTTATTGATATTCTCTAGAAAGGAAGTTCTGTTGAAATCGGAATTGAACAATATCTGATCTGCTGCTAAGCTAAAATATTCAGACTAAAATTCACCAGTTTATACCCTCATCAATTTTATTTTTCACCTAGTCGTTATCTGATTATAAGCGTATTGCACGTCTCGCTCCTTAATCTGCTGGACAGGATATACCAACTGATTCTCATGAAAGTAAACAATTTTCTTCAGTTTATGTAAATCCGGCCTAAGGCCTAATAGTTCAGCTAAACTCAATATCGAACTGCAGAAGAGAACCGTTTCTGTTGATACTTTCGGTATCTTGTCGTATAAAACTAAAGCTCCACATCGAGCCCGCCAATGCCATTTCTTTGCAGAAAGAGTCACTAAACTATATTTGACTCCATTCTTATCCAGACCTTAAAAAACCAATGCATAAAAAATCCACTTGTAGGTATGTAGGCAATAGCGTACTTCTTATAATGGCATCTATAAGAACCTTATGGGAACCACCATTAAATGGTTCTATTAGTATAACACTTGATTCACTAATACTTTCCATTTCTCAACTTTTTAAAATATTTGCCTATTCTTGTTTACCAGATTCGGTTTTTGAGGTTAGGTTCCCTGTTCCCTATTCCTCTTCTTCTTCTTTCTTTAAGCTTGCTCAGTCTTCAGACAGGGTCGGATTAAGATTTGAAGATAGATGGCGACACTTTTTTTTTATGATGCAGAATAGAGTAGAGTATCAAATTTATGAAGTTGGTGATAAAGGAATTGGAATTTAGTCTATAAGAATTTTAGATGTGATGAGTGATATTTATTACGAACCAATCACAAACTGTTATTATACCGTTTGACAGTTATTTGACTTATAAAAATTAACCTTAAATTAAAAAATAGTGTCAAAACTGTCAAATGATCGAAGAAAATAAACAGGTTTAATATTTTACAAGTATACAAAAAGAAGAGAAAAAATGTTGGGTGTTGATCCAGTCTCGATGAGATATTCTGGACTCGGCTCATTCGTTGCCTCATTCATAATATCTACTCGACTGTAACAAGTCATCTACCGGACTTGTGACGGAAATTACTAATTTTGTTTTAAGATAATAAGATTTATGACCCTTTAATAAGAAATTGCAACCGTCACCAATCTACCTTCAATTTTGAATCTATCTTATCTCAAAAGGTATTAATATTAATAACCAGTGAATTAGATAAGTCACCAGCACGAATTTCTAGATAATAATTATGACAAGTTGATATTGTATCATGAATGTGCTTTTGTATTATGATTATGGATATCACGGATTTATTGTATCTTCTTAAATTTTGTTTGTGGATTAACATGTTTGCGGACATTAGCGGAAAATGGAGACTGCCAAAAACGCATTACAATATTTAATGAACTAGAGAAGTTTATATTTGGTCGGCATAAGCCGCTTTGTCCTTGTACATGGGGCGGCATATGCCGCTCTGTCCGCGAACGTGTTAAAGGAGACGAGATAATCTCAAAAAATTTTTAAAACCAAGACACTACGAGTATAAAGATTTTAAATTAAGTACTGATTAGACACAGCAAATAGAACGTTTAAAAGTTGGGATGCTTTTCAGATTTTTTTTACAGCTAGAGATTCTTGCCTTCGAGTACCTTTTGTCATTATAAAATAACGATAAATTCATGAACAACATATATTATGGGATATATTCATATCCCAGCAATCTTAAGAAAAAATGGTATATTTGTGCTTAAATGTTAATTTATTGGGACGTTAATACGCTAAATACAATAAGGTGTTCTGTATACAAAATGGACAAATCATAAGTTAGTTACATTCACTCAACCTCGAAAAAGGGTTCTCATATCTCACAGCATACAGTAATAAATTATAAAGCTAAGAGTTCGAAATTCTTAACACTACTTAGTCATATTCATGACTGCTTTCCTTTCCAAGCAAAGCATCCTTTTCTTCTTCTGTGACTTCAGTCAACGTTTGTTGGTGTAACAGCACTTTATTAGATTCCTTATCATGCCGGGAATTAATTTTCTTCAATCCCTCTGTGGCTCCAGATTCGGTGAGGCTGGAAAAACTGTTTTAATTAAAACTTAAATACGAATTCTAAAGATAAAAACTTTAATATTAATGTAAATGACTATAAATAATTTATTTAATAATTGTAAAACAATTATTTAATATTTTGTTTAACATTTCTACACAGTGTAAAGAACGGTTTTAATAAAAACTTCCAGATAATAAATAAATAAAATTGGTATTAGCAACAAAGATACTTACACCTCAACGTCGTCGTCCTCATCTTCTTCGTTTAGAGCAAAATATGGGTTACGTGATGCGGGTCTAAATTTGTAAGCGGTAAGCACAAAGAAAACGTACGTCGACATTTCCCGGAACATTTCATGTAACCATCCGTACTGAAATGGAACTGTGATCTTTAAGAGATATACTATGATTCTCGTGGAGTAG
The DNA here is from genome assembly GCA_963680705.1 of Rhagium mordax. Lineage (NCBI taxonomy): Eukaryota > Metazoa > Arthropoda > Insecta > Coleoptera > Cerambycidae > Rhagium > Rhagium mordax. The sequence continues at coordinate 129,508,838 of OY796656.1, read as the reverse complement.
ATGTAACACAAGATCATAACGTAGAAATGCCTAAATAGTTTGAGCTTTCTTAAATTTATCGCAGCTTTTCCGTCGGTCTGTGAGGCCTCTTGCAGGTGCTTAATGGACCAAACGACAGGGAATAATATACATCCACAACACAACAAATCCACGAGTATAACGAAATTTTTCCACGCTACGTATTCACGTGCTCCTTCCTCGCTTTCCTCGAGTATAATTTCTGCTATATTCGCAAGCACTTGAAGTGGTATTACAGCCATAAAAAGTCTTTTGTCTCTTGGAGTAAGAACATGTTTGATGAAGGTCCATCCAGTACCGATAAGTACCAATACAACAAAAAGCAAGGCACCCTTCAATAAGTGAGCAATATAAAACAGGATAGCCCAGGTGGCCAAATGCACGCCCATCACGTTAATATAATGGTAGTTTACACCGTGGAAGGCTAGCGAGATTGCTTTGAGAAATACTAATATTCCCATCATGTAATGTATCTTAAAGACGGGATGAGTAGATTGCCTTAACAAAAACACCCAGAAACACCCGGATAGCAAAAATAGTACCGACATCATACAGTAAAGTTCTGGCAAGGGCATGTCCCCCGCTGACAAGAATAATTGCTTGTTCTGCTCAACTATTTCCACTGTGAAATCGACAAACGTTTCGGTTTCTGGAGAGTAATTTGGACAACTGTGGAAAAATAGATTGTATAGTCCCTCCTCATCTACATCTTCCACCACCATAGTAAACTGGAATTAATGGAAATTAAATTATTATTATAATAAAAAAAAAACACTATTTTTGCCAACCCTGAACCTGCATATATGTATCTATATAAACAGCATCAGTCGGCACTGGCGGTTTTTAAAACCACCCAATACTTACTGATGTATTATAATAAGAATGACCATCTTTAACGATCGATGTTATATCGAAATCTAACTTGTCACAAGAGTCTGGTGTTGTTTTCATCACATTTCCTTGGTAAATATGAGCAGTCTGTTTTTCACACACCACTCTTAACCTAAAAAAATTAAGAGTTCATTTCTTAATCGCTAATCTATAGAAATTATGGTATCGTCTCGGGTATTGTATATACTTACTTGTTGTTTTTAAGATCAAGTTTGAAATAAATCACAATTTCGCCATTATCATGTTTTTTTATTGAGTCCTGTAGGATGCAGTGATCCTGGTGTCCATCCAAGGACGGATTCATGCCATCGTTTATCGTTTTGTCTAAGCTGAAACCGAACTACATTTTTTCGTTAGCATTTATAAGTATTTCTTTATTAATAATAAGCAAATTAAATAGGCTTTACAATAAATACTCACCACTGCTGAGTCGTTTTCAGGCGTGGCATGAAAGTTGACTAAATCGACTTTTAGAAACCCTCCAGCGTAAAATCCAAATGTACTTAAGGCTATATATCTACGTGCATCGTTCTAAAAGCAAAGGAAGACCATTTAATTTATAACTTAGCAAACTTCAGTTTAAATTAGAGAAACTAGCAACGAGAGATCAGAACAGTGAGATGTAGGCAGTGTACATTTCACATTATTGATCAATTTCAGAAACCTGGGAAAGGAATTGACAAACCAAGTTTTGAAAAGTAGCTTAACATGAGAACACTGACCAAAGGTCAATTAGAGATGTTTCTTTCATACAAAAACAAAATTAATTAAACGCCAAAGTGGCGATTATATATTTCAATTTCATGCACAGTTTATCGGCTAAAATTGCACGTGTCTGCTAGCTAAGGATGATATAAAGAAAATGTACACTTTGCCAACAACTGTCCTTATAAATTAAAACAAGAAGGCTCTGATGAAAGTATTTCGTAAGGTACGATCATAGTAATTTTTTTTATATAAGTATACATACCGTTATCTGCAAATTATGTATCCTACACCAACAAGTTGCTGTGCAAAAATATACAAAAATAATACACTTTACAACGGTCCTCATGTTTGTTTAGTTGTATTTTAATTGTCCTTATTGATTTACACTACACTGACACTAACATCTTCAAAAACGTTACCGCAGCATAGTTTGATTCTGAGTGTTATATTAATTTCAATATACAACTAACTCGACGACAACAATTAACCATTAAATAATAATTCAAATGTAATTAAAAAAATAGTTAGAACCCAGAATGTTACCTTGTTGAAGGCTTTTAACTTTTTTTAACAACACCAAATGACAATTGTCAAGCAGACGTCATTTGTCATTTTATTTCTCATGTGTCAGGGAAGGCTTTTTGATTCACATACCTTGATTTTAACCGGTTAACCGGTCGATAACCAAAGGAGAACACCACAAAAAGCAACTTACGAAATAGGTAAACAGGTAACTATTACAATAGCCTATATTCAAAGGCTTTAGCCCCACTATGGAATAATCAGACATAGACATAGTATTAATACCGATTTCAGTAATATTTCGATAGAAAGTTTTTCCTAAAAATGTGAAAAAAGTTATTTTAACTTTTGCTTCAATTTATTATTAATATCTATACTTACCTGCTATTCACAAAACAACAATATTTTACTTGTATGTCACTCAGAATTCAGAAAACGAATATTTCTCAAAACACACAAGGACACAATTAAAATATTGAAAAACCGTCTTTAAATATAGGTATTCTTCTACTAAACACAATATATTTTATCACAGGGCGTTCTTAAGAAAGTATAATAGCGCTCTTTGTCGTGTAAAATTGAATTACAATTTTTATAAATAAAAAAGCCGGTCTATAATCCATTGCATGGAACGCCTCCGATTTGCAATAAATACATATAGATAAAAAAGTCTTACCTTATTTTATAGCCTTCCTGCTCGTTCGGGACCTACCTGAAAAATAAAGAAGGAAGTTTATTTCCGATTCCATTTGTAACTAAATTTGATTGGTCACTAAAATTGCTTCTATATGGCCGATTATATACGCACCAATAATACGCGGCCACGTGGGGTTGGTGGAACAAAACTACCACGTCGTCAGTAGGCGTGGTTTATGCATAAATATATACACGATATCATCAAAATTAAGCAACGTGCTTCCAGCGCCTACCTCTTATAAGGAAGTAATTAATTATAAAATATTACTACCTGTATTTAGGAAAAAATAATCCTGATTATTATTATTACAGGGCTCGAGCAGGATTAGTTTAATGCAACCGGATGATAATTTTTCAATAAGGGAATCTTATTTTTTTAACTAATAGGTACTTTGCTGATTTAAAAAATGTGTTTGTACACATCTTATCGTAGATAAGATAGGCTATTATAATGGGAGGAGATTTGAATATCCATTTTTTACGTTTGATAACTCAAGTTGACTCGGATCGTCTTCGTCTAACTATTTTTCGAAGCATCGGAAATATAAAATGAAAAGTTGTTGCTGATAATAAAATATGACTCGAAAAATGACACATTTATTGATTTATAAAATTTCCACCAATTATAAAAATTCAATAATAAATGAAAATGAGAATTTAAAAGTTTCAATAAGGTGACAGAAAATATAAAATGTGGTCACTAGCCTACGTCATTCCCAGTTCGTCTGGTCTTGGGACGCATAAATGGACGCATCAGGCAACGTCCCATATAATAAATAGCTTTAATTGGTATTTTCATATATGGCTCCCAAGCAATGCAACTAATGACTTAAAAACACTATAGTTAATTAGTTTTTATTTCTTACAGACATAGGCGCTATAGTTTATATAGATATTATATGCGAATTCGAATTATTGTTAACTTTAAGGTTAAGTTGAAAAACTTCTATATAAGCTTTCGCCTTTCGCGTATTTAAATTTTTCACTTATAAGGTAGGTACCTACTATGGTGTATAATTTTGCAAGAATAAGCAGTGAATAAAAGACCGATTACTATTATTTATTTCTTTGGACTTTTTGCAAAGTTTATATAAGTATCTATATAGTAGGTACCTGCTTTTGGGTGCTTAAATAAAGAAAACGACACCTACCTTTTTATCTGCTTTTTATTCAGGTCGTACACACACAATTTTCACAAACACTTTATTTTATTATTTCTGCACGTTACATATGCGGGTACACGGAGAATACATTGTATAGACTCATTTTTACTCAACGGTAGAGTTCGAGATCATAGTTTCTACTTAATTTTACCATAGGTAATTTTGATGCGTTTCACAAGACCACTTGTTTTTTAAACATTAATCCAAGTAAATTGTAAATCATTATTTCAACAAACGGGCGCACATAAAGTATTTAAAGAGTCCACTTTATAAACAATCACGATTTTTTCCACAGCTAAAACACTAGGCACTCCCGTAATGGCCGTATCATTTAAAACATTATTGTTTTTTTTCTGTTTTGCTCACAACGCTGTGCATCGCCAACTTCGGCGATGCATAGTAGACTAGTGCATAAAACTGCCGGATGCTTTTTTGTCTTAGCGAAAGTAGAGCTTTGTTTTTGTGTAAATATACCTACGACTTTAGGTGGCCGTGCAAAATAATTTCTGAACAATTTAGTATTAGTAAGGAGAAGTAACAATATAAACATAAGCAATACAATTGATGCATTTCGGATTGAAATTAATCATATGCGGCTCACTAATATATTAATTTATACGTTGCAAAATTAAATTTGTTTGTAATTTTACTGATTTTCTCCAGTTTTAATGAAGGTAGGTACCTATGGAGGAAGAAAAATACCACATTGTTTGCATATAATTTCTGAATAAAGCGACCTTTAGTTAGAACGAATTTTGGAGGATTTGCAAAAAAATAAAACCAAAAAATATTTAACAAATTTGGGTAAAAATGCACAAACATTTATTTTAAAGAACTCTGACTATTCATATATGCCTTTTATAAAACGACCCAAAATATTAATTTAAACCGCTAAGAAACTATAATAAAAACTTATAGATTTCAATTGGTAACCAATTTTGGTCGTCACAAAGCCAACGTTAGTTGAAAATGATGAAAATGCAAGGGTTTTTACACTTTTTACAGAGTGTATCAAATATAAAAATTTAGTAAATTACACTAAATTATTTCACCAAAACCCTCCACCGGACAAAAAATTGTCATTACAATTTTTTATTTGCATATTCTCTTAAATTTTCTATTATTTTCCATGTAATTAACTTTCGAAAATCAAAGGTACTCTTTTTTTTTTTAGGGAAAACCGCGAGTTTAACTTTCGACCCATACTATATAAGACTTTTTTGTCCCTTTTAGGCCAATGTATCACCTGTTAAAGTAAGGGTACTTATACTTAATACACCCTGTATACAGTGAGGTCGAAAAGTAAGGAACAAATTCGATATCTTCAAAACGCCTAAGTTTTGGAAAATGCTCGGACCGGTCGATTTTGATTTTATATTAGGCCTATTTTAGAAACATTTTTAATTCTACAAGGTGTCCCAAAACAGCTGGGCTGTGATCAACTTTGATTTGTCTAATGGCAACCCCAAATTTTTTTGTAATTTCGAATTCCTTGCAAAATTCTAAACATTTTCTATGTATTACACCCTATATCTGAAACCGATCGTTTCTGAGTTATTAACATTTATTCGCATTGCACAGGCTATAATTACACCAGAAATGATTAGGAAAAATCAAGAAGAATTTATCAATCGTTCAGGTTATTGTCAAGTAGGCAATGGGAGGCATTTTGAACATGCAAGCTAAAATAATATCAAGTTGTTGCTAACCTAAAAATCAAATACATTTAATATTAAAAATATTGTCTTTTTCAAACAAATTATTTTTAAATATCAATAATTCAGCTTCTTTGGGACACCTTGTAGAATAAAAAATATTTTTAAAATAGGCCTACTTATAATATAAAAACCCAAAACTAGGCGTTTTGAAGATAATAAATTTGTTCCTTACTATTCGACTGTATACTCACTGTATAGGTACTTTAACTTGTTATCAAAAAAAAAATTATTTCGTCTAAACCATTTTTCTGCATTTTTGTTCATAATTTTCAATTTTGAGGGTGTAAACAAGTGCATCAGTTCTTTATCTATCAAGCTTCGATATAAATATAATTTTGAAAGTGTGTATCAATTCAGTTTTGCAACTCTGAGAATATATTATAAACAAATATACGGGGTGATCCACTTAACTTTCCCTCCCCACGTTTCTCTGTTATTTCTGTAGTTATTATAGTTACAAACAAATTATTTTAACAAAAGTGTAGAGCTCTTTCTAAAGTTTTTAAATATGACATAAAAAAACAATTGAAAAATAAATGCCGAAGTTATACAGGGTGGTCCGAATTTAAATCGGGAAACTTCACCAGCGGATATACTACGCCTAAAAATAATAACTTTTTGTCATATAAACATATGTATATCGAAAAACGAATGGATTTCAAAATACAAGGTGTTGGAGGTTGGCGGAAATTTTTTTTTTTTTCAATATCTCAATAACGAATAAAGATTATTTATTCAAATTTGACATACAGGTATAATTAAGGCAAGCACATCAGTTAAAATAAATTTTGTCCAAAATATTACATTGGGTGATTATTTTTTTCTGATCGATTACGCTTTAAACCACAAGAACTTTTTGTTTGTACGCCACTGGTCAAATTTAATAGAAACATTTTATTCTACGTTCCTTTTAGAGCAAAACAGTATTTTTGGCTTCCTTTCGAAATTCTTATGGTTTTTGAAAAAATTGACATTTGCTGCAACCCATAAACGACTGGACGAAGCAATAATTTTTTTCATCTGGACAAAAAAAGAAGGATGGGGACCGACTAAAGTGAACCTCGCGAGTCCGTAAAAAATACTAAAAAAGTCAGTGGCGTTGAAAAAAAGGGGCGCTGCAGAGAAAACGGGGAAAAAATTCGAAAATGTTTTTCGCTATTTATCTTCATTTTTCGACGACGTTTACACTTAGGGGGGGTTGAAAAATTTTTTGGGCGACCGGTTTGATCTCTACACTGAACAAAAGGACCCAAAAAAAAATTTTTATCCAAACCAAAAAAAAGTATGAAACAAGACTAAAGTGAACCTCGCGAGTCCGAAAAAGGTACTACCCTTTTTTTCGACGCCACTTTTTGTAAGAAATCAAAATTTGTGGCTAGAACCAGTGGCGTAGAACTTCTGATAGGAAAAAAGGCCACTTTCACCCCAGTTTGAGGTGGTGATGTTCGGAAACTGTTCTAATATAGAAATAAGGTTTCACCAACTATTTTTTTAATATTGTCGTTCATTTGACATTTGAGAGATAGATACCTACCTATTTTAAAAAAATCAGTTAAAAAATAAAAACTTCAACAAAAACGGTGTGTTTTAGAAGCAATTTTTATGTAGCTAAATTCATATTATTTTTCGATGCTCTACCGTTCCTTGCAGTTTCCGCCATGGAAGTCAGATCAACCTGTATAGTGTACCGGAACCACCTTCGCAACAAACAACTGAATCACCTTGTACGTAGGTATACCTCTTATACGCGAAAAAAATATATAAAAATTATTTTATTCATGACATCATCCCAACCCAAGGATTTATTAAGAGCAATGGGATACCAAAGGGTCAATGGTCAATGAAATCATAAACATCCTGAGGTTATCAGCATACAAACATAATGAAATAGGTAATTCGTGCACAATCAGTTCGCGTATGCCTGCGAGATGCTTGGTCCTGTAGCTAGTCCGTTGTTATCTCAAAATTTCAAATTAGAAAGTAATAATTGTGTATTTATTGTGAATTGTAATTTGCTTTGTTTGTGAATATGGTGGCGGGTTACTCTCACTCGTTGTTTATATTTACAAATAGTGTAATGACATTGACGGAGAAGGCAATGTACTTGATAGATTAGAGTATTTACAGAATACGAGTTGTATCTTATAAACAAAAGGAATGGATTTTTAACTGATATACCTGCATATTATCGTGGTTCCAGATTTTAAATCCAAACTCTTTTTGTAAAAAGCATTTCATCGCTGTCTGGCTTTGTTCACTGACGTGCAAGGTAAGCACCTATAACTACCTATTAGAATTTAATATTGAAAGATATAATTTAGTTTTGCTAATTGCTATGATTCTTAAAGCTAAACCAGAATATTTAAGTTACAATTGATAAAGAAAAAATGTAGGTATAGGATTTTGTATGACAGCTATTTTAAATTTGAAAGTAGAATTCTTAACATATCATTCTAAAGGGAGCGCCAGGCAATAAATCTACTCCTAAACACAACAGTGTTATGGCAAGTGTATCACACAATAGAAATACAATAAATATTGTAGGAACCTAATCATTAATAGTAAAAGAGCGTTTATTTATGCAACCTATAAGTAGGTAATATGCTTGATTCTAATCTAGTTTTGCTCTGTACAGTGTGACGTGGGCCTGACGGCCCGTGTAGGCGCTAAAAGGTAGTAGAACGGTAGCTGTATTTTTTGTAGTAAATATGACTATGTTTACTTTGTGATTATTAAAACACAGCAGAAAGTCAAAAGTATCGTGACAACAAAGCATAAATGAATGTATTATGTTTTTTTCTTTAGATTAGGGAGAGGTTGGGGACAATAATCAAAGTAACTAACTGTTTCTTAATAAAACCGACGTTTCGAAATAATTTACTTCATCTTCAGGACAATTTAAAATAGTTTATCCACGACTATTGTATAATGTACCCATTATACGTCTGTTTGCTCGACCTTAATAATACCCATTAATCACGGCAGTGATTAATGAGTCATTAATCACTACTGTCAGATGCTTCCTTGATTTAGCTATAATATTATATTGTTCTGCTACAAACAACAAAAATATTTAGTAGTCGTGGATAAAGTATAGTATTCCTACTCGCGTATAATGGCTATTATCCACTCGCCTGCGGCTCGTGGCCGTAAACTTCACCTCGTGATTAATACCCCTCATTATACGGTCGTTGAATAATATACTATTTTTGTTGTCAGTAAATTAAAAATAATGGTTTAATATATTGACAAGTTATTTTAAATTGTCCTGAAGATAAAGTAAATTATTTCTTATTGGCAAAGACCAGAAGAAGCTTTACATTTATGTGAAAAGTACAAACGATTATTAGCACAAGTAGTAAACTATAAAAAAAATTAAAATAGAAGCGATCCAAAGGTCTAGTTATTTCTATTATCATTAAATAATGATAAGACTATAATAATGAATTTTTATATTAGAAAATCCTTGCCATCCGAGTTTGAAATTTCTAATTCCCAGGTATCCAATGAAGCAAAATTCCTTGGTACATTTCTAGACCCCACATTATCGTGGGATATTCATATAGACAATATTTGCAAAAAACTACATAAAGCATACTTTGGAATAATGCAGTTAAAGGATACTTTAGATGAAAAGGGTCTGTTAAACATATATTATGCTCTGGCTTACTCTCACATTGCATTAAATATTTTTAGTTGGGGGTGCGGAAGAGACAAAAATAGAGTGTTTATTCTTCAAAAAAGAATAGTACGCCTAATTTTCAATTTAAAATATAATGAAACTTGCAGAGTAATTTACAAAGAAAAGGGAGTTCTAACTGTACCATGCATATATATACTTAAATGCTTACTGTATACGAAATACAATATTCATAATTTTAGCAGAGTAGCCGATTCTCATGCCTATAATACAAGGCATGGCGTACTTTTGAGTATCCCTCCACACAAAACTTCTGCTTTCAAACACTCTCCCAAATATAACTGTGTCCGCATGTTTAATGCATTGCCCAAACACATCCGTGAGATAAATTGCTGTAGACTGTTTAAAAGTAAAATTAAAAATTTCTTATTGGAAAACGCATTCTACAGCGTTGACGAGTTTGTATCCGGAATATTTTAAGTTAAGGCCATATTTTGTGTCACCTTAAGACCATCTAACGTTTTGACATGTATGCAATATATCTATCTGTTTGTTTGTCAATTTGTTATTTAGTGTTCGTAACATATACCTAATTATTATGTACTATTTATTTACTTATTTTATTTATTGCTTTGTCTTTTATTTTTATACTATTTATGTAAATGACCTGCCATATATACTCTAATGTATCGTAAATGGTGAATAAAGATTATTATTATTATTATTATTATTATTATTATTATTATTATTATTATCAAAGGGGGGGATAAATTATTCCAAGCTCATCTTAATTTAAATAAATTACCTATAACTCGGGCCAAAAAGAGTAGTCAGTAGACCCAGGGGCGTACGGATTTACGAATTTCATAAATTCCATAATTCGAACAAATGAAAGCGGATTGTGTTAATTATGCATGAGTATGAGTTACCATGTCTTAAATTTTAAATAATATGCTTACATCTGGCAACATTATCTCCACGAATTAGGTATAGCAACGCAGTTGAACAATGCACATCCTTTGCGTTGCAGCATATGTGACGCCACTGAATGCGCTATCTTGGCTCTCTCGACGACCTTTATAATAGTCGAACAAATTATTGGGTATAAGGGCGGCACGTTCAAGCATGTACTTTATTTGGTTGACTATACCAATTAAATATAATGACCTAGTTGTGGTTTTCATCTCTGGTAGGCGGAGAAAACTGGATATATTTCTCTGAATTATATGGGATTATATCGTAAAACGAGCTGCCGCTTCTGTATTCCATAACAGCTAAATCCTTTGAAGAATTGCCGGTAAGTTTTTTGCTCTACTGACTACTCTTTTTGGCCCGAGTATAAGTGCTCTTACAGAAAAACCAAAAAAAAATCTTTAAACCGAAATTATGTAAAAGAAAATGTGCAAAAAGTACGGTTAAAGAATTTACAAACAACTAAAAAAGTTCATAAAAAAATAATTCAAATTTGTTACAACAAGGAAATGAAATAACTAAGTACAACCCAAATCAGATTGCTAATAATTTTAATAGGTGCTGCCAACTTCAGGCGATTTTTTAATCAACCAAGCTTCACCAAAAGCCTAATGAATAAAACTGAAATAAAAAATTGTATTAGAACTTAAAACAAACCATCATTTGAAATTATTTATGGCTTAATATTAGTTTCAAAAAATTTCAGATGCTGGTAATTTTTCCAAAAATTTTTCCAAAAATACACAAATAATTACTTATTTGTCTTGCGAAATCTAGATTCGCTATCATTATTATTGTATTTTTAAATTAATGGTGAATATAAAAATATAATATGTTTACTTTAAAAATAAATTAATAAATTCATGTATAATAATTAATATTATAGATTTTTTGGATGTACATAAGATTTATATTTATATTCTGGTTATTTATTTATATTTTGTTTATTCTATATTTTTAAGAATCTTTTGTTTATTTGTATCTAATAAAATGGCTTTCGTCACAGTTTGGCAATAATCGAGTGAATAATGTTCAATAGCCCATAGACAGGCCCTTACAGAGATGGGACCTATTTGAACTTACTTCTCAATATGTATATTTACTATTGTCTAAATGTTTTACTTATATAATTGTATATGTTAAATTTATTTGTAAATAAATTTATTAGTATCATTATTATTATTATTATTATTATTATTATTATTACTCGAAAATAATCATGTAAATAGATCGTATGAAATTATTGTAACCTACCTCTCGGTACAGATAATATTTTTTAATGAAATAATCTCGAATCGTAATAAATAATGGTAGTCTTTTCAGTAATGCCAGTTTCTAAATATTTGTCTCTAATGGAACTATTTTTGATATTCTTGTATTACAATAAGCACGATTGGGATTAATTAAATTAATGGTTTTTAATACATTTACCTCAAATGCAATAAATTCCAGTAATATATCATCCTACAGTTGTTGCTTTAAATATTAATAAGTTGTATCAATTTCAAAAGTCCCGCCAGCTTTCCGTACGTCTATTGGTTAAACTCCAAACAAATTCGTTTGTGCACGTGACGTCACAATTAACCCCAAAAATATGCATTTTTTTACTATTATCGAATAATTATGTCGCTTTCTTCAACATTTCTGCTTGGTTCCTGTACCTACCATATCAACTAAAATCTTGTTCAGTGCGTTATTAATCAAGTTTTAATTGCCTTGATCGAATAAATAAGATTCTTCTTGTTCGTTGAAAATTCAACCCATAATTATTTAGTCATTTTTAATATTCCACAATATTGAAACCAGAGGCGGATCGTGCAAGGGTTTATTGCACCGCAAACTGAACCAAAATTTCTAAATGTTATAATGAATAATTACAAAAATCAAAATCAAAATCAAAATCAAAATCAAAATCAAAATCAAAATCAAAATCAAAATCAAAATCAAAGTCAAATTCAAATTCAAATTCAAATTCCAATTCAAATTCAAATTCAAATTCAAATTCAAATTCCAAATAAATTTATATTTAATAAAAATTTAAGGTTCGCACTATGATATAAAATTATATCAATTGACTATCCGTTTTTGAAATCACAAAAATTTAATAGATTAATTACGTTTTTCAAAATTTGTTTGGTGTGTTAAATGAAAAATTCTTATAAAAAAGAAAAAATACGTCAGAGCTATTTTAAATAATACTATAGTCTGGTATAATTTGCAAAATTTCGACAAAGAGCCTGTTTGGCTTATTATACCCTTATATTTTTCTACACACGCAGTATCAGAATTTGCCCGTAAATCTGTCAATGGTCAATAAAATCAAACATAGAGGAAGAGTTAAATGCGTGCATAAGAAAGAAACCCACAAGACTAATTCCAAACAACCTGTGAAAACAATTTAATGTTCAATTCAACAACAAAAAAACAACAGATTTGCTGCCAATAAAGCTGAATGCTGAATTTATAACCTCAACTATGAAACGCTACAGAGACTTTTAGGGACAGTGGCGACAAAGGGTTGTCGGCATTTTGATTGCTAGTTGGATTCACGTGGTATATGTACCGCCATTAAGAGGCTAAAAATGCTAAAATTGTTTAAGCTGTCATAATATTATACTGTGTATACTTGTGCAGCTTTAACAATGTATTATAACTCATTAAATTAATAAAAATTATTTGTGATTAGTGTATTGTGAAAAGACCTATTTAAAGACTTATTTAATTTAATAATTTTATATATATTGTATTCATAAGGTAAATGTTGGTTTAGCTTATTTCTCGTCATGCCTCATTGTTGGCCATTCGACTGTTTACTCACTTATTCTTTAACTGAAAAAAAATCTAAGAAAGCTACTTTGAAAATTATATTAAATTATAAATTCAATAATTGTATTATTGACTAGTGTGAAATTCAATTTTTTTGCTAAAATCATTTTATTGAAATTTACAACTTTACCTAACCTCTCACGTGCACACATATTTTTATAATTTTAAGAAGAACATACATTTTTGCATAATACATAACTAAAATATTCTAGATTTTCATTAAACTACACTAATAATTATAGTAAATCCAAGCCAAAATACATTTTGTTGGTTGGAATTCTAATCTATAATCAGCAGTCTATTTTAAATAATCCACAATATTGAAACTTTATAAATCAACAATCTGAGAGAGTTTTTAAATGTTACTATGGATCGAAGTACAATAATTAAAATGAAAAATGAAAATGAATTTTCAAAACTAAAAATTTAAGGTTATGCTAGTCCTGATAAATTTAGATTCATAATGGCAGGTGGGCGTGACTTTGGCTCTATTGTCGTCTCTATATGAAACGCCAGCTGCGACAGTTAATCTACTCAAGTGTACAGGGTGATCATTTTAAGTGCCTCACTCGATTTTCCTGCTTTATTCTTCACCTAGGAAAAAAATTAAAAAACCACACTTGTGTACTTTTTTCCGAGGAATCCGATTCCGAAAAGATAAAAACAATTGAATGTCAAAGAAAAAAGTTATGGCCGAAATACTGAAAGAGAAAAAAATTAATGCGGAAATGGATATGTGACATTTCACTGATTGTAAATGTGTAACAGATACATATTTTTCACTTCCGGTTTGACCGGAAATTGCTTTAATTTTTTTATTTTAGGTGATACACCCTGTATATTGAGCTCAGTTTAAAGAACATTTCTTTCTGAATTCAGCAATATATAACATATTATCAGTATCTTTCATATTTAATAAGATATTGGGGTTTAAATTTAAAATAACACAAATATATGTTATGAAATAAAATCATCCATGAAAACAAACAAAAGCATTTAAATTATTTTTTATTTATTTCAAAAACTAAAGAATATAAGTTATTATGCTATATCTTCTTTTGTTTTTGAAATAAATAAATAATTTAAATGCTTTTGTTTGTTTTCATGGATGACTTTATTTCATAACATATATTTGTGTTATTTTAAATTAAAACCCCAAAATCTTATTAAATATGAAAGATAATGATGATATGTTATATATTGCTGAATTCAGAAAAAAAAGTTCTTTAAACTGAGCTCAATATACAGGGTGAATCACCTAAAATAAAAAAATTAAAGCAATTTCCGGTCAAACCGGAAGTGAAAAATATGTATCTGATACACATTTACAATCAGTGAAATGTCACATATCCATTTCCGCATTAATATACAGGGTGTATATTTTTTTATTTTCAGTTTTTCGGCCATAACTATATTCTTTGACATTCAATTGTTTTTATCTTTTCGGAATCGGATTCCTCGGAAAAAAGTACACAAATGTGGTTTTTGAATTTTTTTCCTAGGTGAAGAATAAAGCAGGAAAATCGAGTGAGGCACTTAAAATGATCACCGTGTACTTTAATTATTTTAAAATGATATAAAAACATAAACATAAAAAACGTGTAAAAGGTTTCTAGCAGTATAAAAAAAAAAACACATAAAACAAATTTTGTGTTTGAATAACAATTTGAATTTAATTGGGAATTTTATATTAGCATAAGCAAAAACAAGTTCATTATTATTATTTCGATGCCAAAAACACCTCGCAAACTCTTCAACACGCCTCTCAAGCACCCCCTATAACAAGACAAGTATTTAATAAAACTATTCTTTCTAGTTATGGATCATCTTACCATGCGGGTGGTACCAGACACCGTGTTAGAAAACTTAACGTGCAAAATGTGCTGTAAATACCTAACCGTAAGCCCAATTGGAGTTCATCCAGACGGAGGAAACATTTGCGGAAGATGCCTATATGGGAAAAAATCCTCGCCAGCATCCCTCTTCGAGTACATGGGCGACCTCAACCTTTACACTGTCCTAGACCTCATCCCGCTTCCGCTATTGGGGTATGCCTCCTACGCAAAGAGTCTGTTCCCTTGCGTAAATCGCTTTGAGGGCTGCAACAAGCTCCTGCCCTTCTCCGGTATCAGAAGCCACGAAAACACTTGCGTTTACAAAAAGTACAAGTGTCCGTTGTGCCAGTTTGAAGGAGTCGGCAGCCAGTTAATACAACATTTTAAAACGGGCCACCGGAGATATCTGTCGTCGGACGATCCTGTATTTATGCTGAATTTGGATAACGATTTTTGCGAAACCTATTTGTACAGAGGCGAAAACATGCTCTTCTTTGTCAAAGTCCAATATGTTAAGGATATCACCCAATTTGTTTTTGATACCGTTTGTTTGGGGTCGAGGATGACGACTGGGAAGATAAGGCTTGTGTTTAGAATACCGTTTGGTGGCATCTCCACGTTCGAAGAATACGCGCTGATGTCGGACCGTTTGCTAATCTCGAGGCTTAACAGTTTCAATCTGACGTTCAAGATCGGTGACTTTCATTTAAGCGAGGCTAAAAAAATTATATGCAGTTACAGTATTATTTTAATGGAATAAAATTTGTATGTATTTTTATTTGTTTTTCTTCACTGACGCTGGTAAATGGTCGCGGTTCAGTTCCCAAAAGGAGCTGACCTATTGCACGAGGTCATACTGTGCGTAAAAAATACCTGATAAATGATTTATTTCGTTTATTTTGAGTTTTGGATACCTACTAAAAAAAGTCAGTGGCGTTGAAAAAAAGGGTATTACCTTTTTCGGACTTGCGAGGTTCACTTTAGTCCTGTTCCATACTTTTTTTTTGGTTTAGATAAAAAAAATTTTTTTGGATCCTCTTGTTCAGTGTAGAGGTCAGGCCGGGCGCCCAAAAAATTTTTCGATCCCCTAAGTATAAACGTCGTCGAAAAATGAAGATAAATAGCGAAAAACATTTTCGAATTTTTTCCCAGTTTTCTCTGCAGCGCCCCTTTTTTCGACGCCACTGACTTGGAATATTTTTACTATTTTATTCGGACTTGCGAGGTTCACTTCACTTCTTTTTTTGTCCAGATGAAAAAAAATATTGCTGCGTCCTGTCGCTTATGGGTTGTAGAAAATGTCAATTTTATCAAAAACCATAAGAATTTCGAAAGGAAGCCAAATATACTTTTTTGCTCTAAAAGGAACGTAGAATAAAATTTTTCTATTAAATTTGACCAGTGGTGTACAAACAAAAAGTTCTTGTGGTTTAAGGGCTAATCGATCAGAAAAAAATAATCACCCAGTGTAATATTTTGGGTAGAATTTATTTTAGTTGGTGTGCTTGCTTTAATTATACCTGTATGTCAAATTTGAATAAAAAATCTTTAAATTCGCTATTGAGATATTGAAAAAAAAAAATTTTTCCGCCAACTTCAACACCTTGTATTTTGAAATCCATTCGTTTTTCGATATATGTTTATATGACAAAAAGTTATTATTTTTAGGCGTAGTATCCGCTGGCGAAGTTTCCCGACTTAAATTCGGACCACCCTGTATATTACATCTATATCTCAAAATGTTGTATGTTGCTGGTGGTTGCGTGTGTGATAAACATTTTCTGACCTCAAAACCTACACTTTTCTATAAAAAAAATCTCATAGTAAAAAAAGTTCGCTTATTCCGTCTCTTTATGTCTAACTTTTCTAGACTATTGATTCAAATTATCTATTCTAGCGACGAAGAAAATATCGACCAAATTTCGTCGCTATGGAAATTATACAATCAGATTACAAACAGTGATACTTTTCGACAGACAAATTTAAAGTCAAATTTAGTTCTCGCAAACATTTTAAAATTACAAATACAGAAATGGATGACGAAGAAGAAGAAATTATTGGTAGGTACAAAATTTTCACAATCTACCGCAATTTAGTCACAAATTTTACTTTTTTTTCTATTTAGTACCAATCAATAATGACCTCGAGCGAAGGATTGCAGAAGCTTTTGAAGTTTTCGACCACGCGGCAAACAAAGACAATTGATGTCAGAGAAATTGCCACTATAATCCGGGGAATTGGCTGTTGCCCATCCGAAGCGGAAATCCAAGAAATCACTGTAGCTATTGAAAATCCGCAAAAACCTGGCACTGTGCATTTGTCGAAGTTTTTACCTCAAGTGACTCAAATAGTCAGCGAACATAAGTACGTAATTATTAAAAAGATACATATATTTGATTTGAAACCATGCAGTACCTATATAACTTATCTATAATAGAAGTAGGTGTATATCCGAGTGTACATCGTGTCAAATGCCATGTACAGGGTGTCCCAATATATTCTGTGTAATTACAGTTATCGTAGGATCCTGGGACCAAAATAAATAGATTTTATCGGTTTCAGGATATTAATACTTTGTTTACATAAAAGTAGGCTGGTAAGTGATCATAACTAAAGTTGTACAGTAATATTTATTGCCATGCCAACAGCTTGTACGGTAATATTACAATACAGATCTTTCAACAACTGTCAACAGATGAAATAATAAATAATGAAACTATAGGGCTATTTACTAATACAAACAGACAGAAAACTCCAAACAATAATAATTAAATACTGAAATGTATCACTACTGCTCCTGCTTCTTATAATATCTATAATAATGTCTTTATTTTCTGAAACCGATAAACGATAAACTATTGAACAAATCACGGATGTTATGAATCACAACAGCCTTAGATGTCTTAAAACCGACATCTGCAGCAGTTATGATACTCATAACATTCCTAGATATGTTAATAGCTATAACTTTCCCAATCGCTTGACAGTTACTATTGAGTGAAATAATGATTATGACTATTTTACTCAACCACTAAAATAAAATTACATAAAAACAGGTACGAACCTGTAAGCCCAGAGCAGCTGTTGGAAGCGTTCCGTACATTAGATGCGGAAGGCCGTGGATTTTTAACCAAGGAATATATTTCTACACTAATGACGCAAGATGGGGAACCATTCACTCAAGATGAACTGGATGAAATGCTTGAAATTGCCATTGATCCACACACTCAGACCATTCCGTATGAGTACTACATTAATCAGTTAATGGTAAGTAGGTACCTATTTAATAAACTTACGGCAATTTATTGGTGGTATTTTTATGGGCATTGTTCAACGTAGATACTTTAACAATGTTATATTCAATAGTTCGTATTTTGATATTTACGTTTTGGTTTTCAAGTACGATACTTGAGGTAAGGTGTATGTTATTTAAAGAAACATTTTCAATTGCATATCTCACTTTTCCAACGAATATTTTGAACGTTGTTGGATGTAGAAATAATTTGAAAGTTCCAAATCAAGTCGCATAATATAATAATTAAATTGTATGTGCTTAAACAACCATTTTGTCATGCTGGTAGTATCTTATTTTCTACGGCAAAATAATAAATCGTAGAGTTGAAGAGAATTCATATACCATTCTTTTGGAAATAAATTTTATCGAAAAACCATTGAAACATATTGGAAGCGATAACAACCAAAGTTGAGGTCATCATCGTGCCATATTTTTCCTTTTAGCTGCACCAAAAACCAGCAACTTTTAAATTGCTTTTCTGTATTAATCTTCTTAATAGTTAAATTTAGGAGCCAAGTTGGTAATAAAGCCATTAACAATTCACTTATCATCTAGCAGTACTTTATAGCATGAACCTGTTGGAGAGGAAAATAGTATATATGCATTAGCTGACAGGATAGAAGCGGAAAAGCCACCGCCACCACCTCCACCCAAGAGAATGTCGGAATATTTGAGGGAAGCAGAGAATCTAATGTAAAAATTAAAAGAACTGATACTTATAAATTTACTTGTATATTTCTGTATAAACAATTAAAAACCATGTTGTATGTTGGATTAAAACATGAGGTGGCCATTACCATTATAAGTCAGAATATTTATTTCTTCAGAAAATGTAATTTACAGCTTTGAAAATTTCACATCAGTGTCCTTGCTGATTTGTCCCATCGTTGCTTGAACAAAGTCTTCACTTTGCATCATCAACTGGTTCCACAATGCCTGAAATAATGCATTATTTTACAATAAAGTCGCAGAATATGGAACAAGTTCGAAACAAAATAGTAACGCATATTTAAGACAGGTCGACTATCATTTTAATATGCTCAGAATTGGATGAGGATACTACTTATAGAAAGCCTTTGACGATGACGTTAAAATGAACAATAATCCAAAGCAAGTGTACTCCATATTTTTTACCTTTTTTATTTAGTTTCTCCCTCTTCCTCCCCGATATATTTCAGAACAAATAATTATCTACTGAAAATAAAGTTCCACTTTCGACAACAATCTGCAGCTGTATATTAAAGTGAAACACTATATTTAGATAGAATATAGTATATTAAAAAATATTTTGAATAAAAAATGCACCTCAGTGAATGATCTCTAATCTATTTTTGCAGATTGAATAGATAAGACACCAACACGTTAGAAATTCAGCACCGCAACAATGATTATTTCCACTTTGCCACAAACTCCACACCTCACATGAAGAGATTTAAATATGTAGTTAGTCTCCTTAAATGGTAGTATATATTATATATCTATATAGGGCGTATATACATACTAACCGGCAGCCAATTACGGACGCAGTGCCTGGTTTACATGTGAAATATGGTGGCAACTGACTTGCAGCGTGAGCCTATTGACGCCAGCGCTCTCATCCTGCAGTCTTTGCACCCGTGAATGAAATGTCTAGTTAACCGTAAGTTCGTACGTGTTCATACTTGACTGCCAGTTACTGTATATGCATATAGTTGATTAAGCCACTATTAAAAACTTTTAACTTTAAATCATTTAGCCCATACGTATAATATAATATTCTTGTTCTAACTATTCATAATTGCTATATGAATGTATTTGTGTTACACCTACTAATAAATACGTCAGCACTGCATTTGATATGCATATAGTTGATTAAGCCACTATTAAAAACTTTTAACTCTAAATCATTTAGCCCATACGTATAATATAATATTCTTGCTCTAACTATTCATAATTATTGCTATATGAATGTATTTGTGTTACACCTACTAATAAATACGTCAGCACTGCATTTGATTTGTTTAGAAATTTAGGACCCTTTATCAGTCATTTAACCTTGAATGTTACGAAATTCACCAAAATACAATTTAATAATTCAATTCAAGATAAGATTGAATTATCCTACATAAATTGTATTGTTGATAATTCCAAGAAACAATCCTGTCCCAGTCCCTATAATTATAATATTATAAGTACAGATAAATTATATTTACTATATGGCTAAGTCCCTCCTGTACTGTATGATCCCTTCCATAGACAATATTGTACTTAGTGCCTTGAACAGCTACTGGGCTTTTCTTAGCTATTTCTTCTGCAATATTTATAACTTCCTCGAGCATTCTGGAAAAAATTGGTATCATTTGTCAACATCAATTTAAACGTAATCTTATGCTAAAAAGTTTTAAATTATATTTATGCCAGCATATTATCAAAAAGCATAGAGATTTTATGCTTCTTTGATATGTAAAAACAATTAATTGAGTGAGGAAATTTTACAGTTCCGTATTCTACTAATTTTATAGACACCTATTTTCAGATTTAACTTTAAAAAATATAGGCAGTGAAAAGTAAAATATAAAAACCACTCCATTAATATTTAATAATTTTTAGGCTTTTATTAATCTTGAAATTGATATTTTCGAAGAGGCGCTATATTTACTTTCAGAAAAAAACTGCAGAAAAATCTTACTTCTCTCTATTTTCAAATACTCTCGACACAAGGCCCGAACTTAGTGCCTCATCTGCTTGCATTTTTCTTGCGGTATAACATAACTCTCTGACCAGACTATCTGATCCGATAACTTTAGGTAACCTTTGCAGCGTTCCAACATCCGCTGCCATTCCAATATCAACCTAAAATTACATTAAAAAAACACATATTTAGCAAGCAATAGTGAAGTATTACATATGAGAGAGGGAACTCGATCCACAATAAATTATAGGGACACACCCAATTCAAAATCTTAGATTTTCAGGAGAGGAGAGGAAAAAGATACACGGAGAATTTTATCGAACGTTACTTTAAATAAATATTTTTTAAACGTGGTACTCACCTCTTTTACTTGGAACCAGGCATCTTTTGTGCAGTACCGCATATCCGCCGCCGTTATAATATCAACACCGCCTCCAACACAAGCCGAATGTACAGCAGCTAGAACTGGTTTTTTACATAATTCCAAGGATGTTACACTATTCTGATATGTAACAATAAACTTGTAGAGGATCTTGGCTTTACGTGCCAAATCGTCATCTTCTGAGGCTAGCAAAGGAGCCATTTGCATAACATCTTTAAAGTCTAGCCCTACAAGCAAATCCTAATATAAATACTGCGATGATTCTCGCAATGTTATATAAATAGCCAAGGTGTTACGCTATCGCTATTATCATCTCAAGTCTGCCAAAATATGATAAACGTTTTTCTGATAGAGAAAAGGTAAGTGTGACGTTACTACTTCAATAAATAATGACATACTCTTTCATCATATAAGTAGTGTAATAAATACTTTACCTGCAGTAAAAAGTTTTCCTGCAGCCGATAACACAATAACCCTACAATCTTCATCTTCATTTAGTTCTTCAAAGCATTTTTGTATTTCTCTAAAATTAACACATTTAGATTTTTTTATATAATAAATTACTATCTGTTTATTATAAGTATTTCATTTGAACGGAATATTCAGAAGATTTGTAATTTTTTTTTTAAATTAACTTACAGCCACATCGTCTTATTTATCGCATTCAATTTATCTGGCCTATTTAATGTGACTTGATATACAAATTTCTTAGGACTAGATACTGAGAGGGTTTCATATACGTTCTTAACCTGGGATGACATTCTTGCTAAACCAACGGTTCTTCCTGGAAATGAATTTCGTATATGAATTTATAATCATCAATATACAGAGACTTAAATTATACTCACGTGACATATTTAACATAATTGGTCTGGCTAGGGTAGAAAACATTTTACTTTACAGTCAAAACTAAAATTGAGCTCCTGGTAAGTTTGCAGTAATAGGACTTTGACCTCATTGACTTTATTACTCTTATAAAATATTAATAAATCAATAATATATAGTGGAGATTTCACTTAATTAAAGGAACAAAAATAAAATAGTAATAAATATTAATAATTACTAATTAATTAGTCTGCTGCTAAACTTGTTTGTTTTCATTTTTCCAGTGTTTGTAGTTCTAATTTCTAATGTCATCATTAGTAGTTCCAATAAACAACATGAGTTTTTAAGGAATTTTTCACGAACAAGCGGTTAAATAATAGCCATTTAAATATTATTTTTGGCATTTCTATAATTTTTTTCTCTTCCTTCTCTTTTTTTGGGATTTATCAGCACATTCTTTAGTTTCCTATCCAAAAAATTTTTATTTATCTAAAAAATATACAAATTAACTAGTTGTCAAAGTATATCATGCGTATTAAATTTGACTAGTGGTGTACAAACAAAAAGTTCTTGTGGTTTAAGGGGTAATCGATCAGAAAAAAATAATCACCCAGTGTAATATTTTGGATAGAATTTATTTTATTTGGTGTGCTTGCCTTAATTATACCTGTATGTCAAATTTGAATAAAAAATCTTTAAATTCGCTATAGAGATATTGAAAAAAAATATATTTTTTTTTCGCCAACTTCAACACCTTGTATTTTGAAATCCATTCGATTTTCGATATTATATGTTTATATGACAAGAAGTTATTATTTTTAGGCGTAGTATCCGCTGGCGAAGTTTCCCGACTTAAATTCGGACCACCCTGTATATTACATCTATATCTCAAAATGTTGTCTGTTGCTGGTGGTTGCGTGTGTGACAAACATTTTCTGACCTCAAAACCTACACTTTTCTATAAAAAAAATTTTCATAGTAAAAAAAGTTCGCTTATTCCGTCTCTTTATGTCTAACTTTCCTAGACTATTGATTCAAATTATCTATTCTAGCGACGAAGAAAATATCGACCAAATTTCGTCGCTATGGAAATTATACAATCAGATTACAAACAGTGATACTTTTCGACAGACAAATTTAAAGTCAAATTTAGTTCTCGCGAACATTTTAAAATTACAAATACAAAAATGGATGACGAAGAAGAAGAAATTATTGGTAGGTACAACATTTGCACTATCTACCGTAATTTAGTCACAAATTTTACTTTTTTTTTCTATTTAGTACCAATCAATAATGACCTCGAGAGAAGGATTGCAGAAGCTTTTGAAGTTTTCGACCACGCGGCAAACAAGACAATTGATGTCAGAGAAATTGCCACTATAATCCGGGGAATTGGCTGTTGCCCATCCGAAGCGGAAATCCAAGAAATCACTGTAGCTATTGAAAATCCGCAAAAACCTGGCACTGTGCATTTGTCGAAGTTTTTACCTCAAGTGACTCAAATAGTCAGCGAACATAAGTACGTAATTATTAAAAAGATACATATATTTGATTTGAAACCATGCAGTACCTATATAACTTATCTATAATAGAAGTAGGTGTATATCCGAGTGTACATCGTGTCAAATGCCATGTACAGGGTGTCCCAATATATTCTGTGTAATTACAGTTATCGTAGGATCCTGGGACCAAAATAAATAGATTTTATCGGTTTCAGGATATTAATACTTTGTTTACATAAAAGTAGGCTGGTAAGTGATCATAACTAAAGTTGTACAGTAATATTTATTGCCATGCCAACAGCTTGTACGGTAATATTACAATACAGATCTTTCAACAACTGTCAACAGATGAAATAATAAATAATGAAACTATAGGGCTATTTATTAATACAAACAGACAGAAAACTCCAAACAATAATAATTAAATACTGAAATGTATCACTACTGCTCCTGCTTCTTATAATATCTATAATAATGTCTTTATTTTCTGAAACCGATAAACGATAAACTATTGAACAAATCACGGATGTTATGAATCACAACAGCCTTAGATGTCTTAAAACCGACATCTGCAGCAGTTATGATACTCATAACATTCCTAGATATGTTAATAGCTATAACTTTCCCAATCGCTTGACAGTTACTATTGAGTGAAATATTGATTATGACTATTTTACTCAACTACTAAAATAAAATTACATAAAAACAGGTACGAACCTGTAAGCCCAGAGCAGCTGTTGGAAGCGTTCCGTACATTAGATGCGGAAGGCCGTGGATTTTTAACCAAGGAATATATTTCTACACTAATGACGCAAGATGGGGAACCATTCACTCAAGATGAACTGGACGAAATGCTTGAAATTGCCATTGATCCACACACTCAGACCATTCCGTATGAGTACTACATTAATCAGTTGATGGTAAGTATTTAATAGTTTCAGCAATTTATTGGTATTTTTATGGGGATTGTTCAATGTAGATACTTAACAATATTATATTCAATAGCTCTTTTCTGATATTTTTGTTTCGGTTTTCAAATACAATACTTGAGGTAAGGCGTTATTTAAAGAGACATTTTCACTTGCACATCTCACTTTTTCAATGAACATTTTTTAACGCTGCTGGATGTAGAATTAATTTGAAAGTTCCATATCAAGTCGCATAATCTAATATTTAAGTTGTATGTCCTTAAACAACTATTTTGTCATGCTGGTAGTATCTTATTTTCTACGGCGAAATAATAAATCGTAGAGTTGAAGAGAATTCATATACCATTCTTGGAAATAAATTTTATTGAAAAACCATTGAAACATATTGAAAGCGATAACAACTAAAGGAGAGGTCATCATTGTGCCCTATTTTTCCTTTTAGCTGCACCAAAAACCAGCAACTTTTAAATTGCTTTTCTGTATTAATCTTCTTAATAGTTAAATTTAGGAGCCAAGTTGGTAATAAAGCCATTAACAATTCACTTATCATCTAGCAGTACTTTATAGCATGAACCTGTTGGAGAGGAAAATAGTATATATGCATTAGCTGACAGGATAGAAGCGGAAAAGCCACCGCCACCACCTCCACCCAAGAGAATGTCGGAATATTTGAGGGAAGCAGAGAATCTGATGTAAAAATTAAAAGAACTGATACTTATAAATTTAGTTGTATATTTCTGTAAAAACAATTAAAAACCATGTTGTATGTTGGATTAAAACATGAGGTGGCCGTTACCATTATAAATCAGAATATTTATTTTCTCAGAAATTGCAATTTATAGCTTTGAAAATTTCACATCAGTGTCCTTGCTGATTTGTCCCATCGTTGCTTGAACAAAGTCTTCACTTTGCATCATCAACTGGTTCCACAATGCCTGAAATAATGCATTATTTTACAATAAAGTCGCAGAATATGGAACAAGTTCGAAACAAAATAGTAACGCATATTTAAGACAGGTCGACTATCATTTTAATATGCTCAGAATTGGATGAGGATACTACTTATAGAAAGCCTTTGACGATGACGTTAAAATGAACAATAATCCAAAGCAAGTGTACTCCATATTTTTTACCTTTTTTATTTAGTTTCTCCCTCTTCCTCCCCGATATATTTTAGAACAAATAATTATCTACTGAAAATAAAGTTCCACTTTCGACAACAATCTGCAGCTGTATATTAAAGTGAAACACTATATTTAGATAGAATATAGTATATTAAAAAATATTTTGAATAAAAAATGCACCTCAGTGAATGATATCTAATCTATTTTTGCAGATTGAATAGATAAGACACCAACACGGTAGAAATTCAGCACCGCAACAATGATTATTTCCACTTTGCAACAAACTCAACACCTCACATGAAGAGATTTAAATATGTAGTTAGTCTCCTTAAATGGTAGTATATATTATATATCTATATAGGGCATATATACATACTAACCGGCAGCCAATTACGGACGCAGAGCCGGGTTTACATGTGAAATACGGTGGCAACTGACTTGCAGCGTGAGCCTATTGACGCCAGCGCTCTCATCCTGCAGTCTTTGCACCCGTGAATGAAATGTCTAGTTAACCGTAAGTTCGTATGTGTTCATACTTGACTGCCCGTTACTGTATATGCATATAGTTGATTAAGTCACTATTAAAAACTTTTAACTCTAAATCATTTAGCCCATACTTATAATATAATATTCTTGCTCTAACTATTCATAATTGCTATATGAATGTATTTGTGTTACACCTACTAATAAATACGTCAGCACTGCATTTGATATGCATATAGTTGATTAAGCCACTAAAACTTTTTAACTCTAAATCATTTAGCCCGTACGTATAATATAATATTCTTGCTCTAACTATTCATAATTATTGCTATATGAATGTATTTGTGTTACACCTACTAATAAATACGTCAGCACTGCATTTGATTTGTTTAGAAATTTAGGACCCTTTATCAGTCATTTAACCTTGAATGTCACGAAATTCTCCAAAATACAATTTAATAATTCAATTCAAGATAAGATTGAATTATCCTACATAAATTGTATTGTTGATAATTCCAAGAAACAATCCTGTCCCAGTCCCTATAATTATAATATTATAAGTACAGATAAATTATATTTACTATATGGCTAAGTCCCTCCTGTACTGTATGATCCCTTCCATAGACAATATTGTACTTAGTGCCTTGAACAGCTACTGGGCTTTTCTTAGCTATTTCTTCTGCAATATTTATAACTTCCTCGAGCATTCTGGAAAAAATTGGTATCATTTGTCAACGTCAATTTAAAAGTAATCTTATGCTAAAAAGTTTTAAATTATATTTATGCCAGCATATTATCAAAAAGCATAGAGATTTTATGCTTCTTTGATATGTAAAAACAATTAATTGAGTGAGGAAATTTTACAGTTCCGTATTCTACTAATTTTATAGACACCTATTTTCAGATTTAACTTTAAAAAATATAGGCAGTGAAAAGTAAAATATAAAAACCACTCCATTAATATTTAATAATTTTTACGTTTTTATTAAGCTTGAAATTGCGATATTCGAAAAGGCGCTACATTTACTTTCAGACAAAAACTGCAGAAAAATCTTACTTCTCTCTATTTTCAAATACTCTCGACACAAGGCCCGAACTTAGTGCCTCATCTGCTTGCATTTTTCTTGCGGTATAACATAACTCTCTGACCAGACTATCTGATCCGATAACTTTAGGTAACCTTTGCAGCGTTCCAACATCCGCTGCCATTCCAATATCAACCTAAAATTACATTAAAAAAACACATATTTAGCAAGCAATAGTGAAGTATGAAATATGAGAGAGGGAACTCGATTCACAATAAATTTCAAAATCTTATATTTTCAGGAGAGGAGAGGAAAAAGATACATGGAGAATTTTATCGAACGTTACTTTAAATAAATATTTTTTAAACGTGGTACTCACCTCTTTTACTTGGAACCAGGCATCTTTTGTGCAGTACCGCATATCCGCTGCTGTTATAATATTAACACCGCCTCCAACACAAGCCGAATGTACAGCAGCTAGAACTGGTTTTTTACATAATTCCAAAGATGTTACACTATTCTGATACGTAACAATAAACTTGTAGAGGATTTTGGCTTTACGTGCCACATCGTCGTCTTCTGAGGCTAGTAAAGGAGCCATTTGCATAACATCTTTAAAGTCAAGCCCTACAAACAAATTCTAATATAAGTATTGCGCTGATTCTCGCAATGTTATATAAATAGCCAAAGTTTTGCGCTATCGCTATTTGCATCTCAAGTCTGCCAAAATATGATAAACGTTTTTCTCAGATAGAGAAAAGGTACGTGCTACGCTACTACTTCAATAAATAAATGAGTGCTTTAATAAATGACATACCTTCTCGTCACGTAAGTAGTATATAAATATTTTACCTGCAGTAAAAAGTTTTCCTGCAGCTGACAACACAATAACCCTACAATCTTCATCTTCATTTAGTTCTTCAAAGCATTTTTGTATTTCCCTAAAATTAACACACTTTCAGATTTTTTTATATAATAAATTACTATTTGTTCAGTTCCAAATTAAATATTGATTTTATACCAACAGATTTTAAATCTATAGTTTTGATTTCAAATAAAAGCTTAATATACTCATTTACTCAAATCCAATCATTTTATACGTTTGTGAATAGGTCAAGATTGGAGAAGCTCAACTCAGAGAGAAAAATAATTGGTAAGGTAGGTACTACATTTAAAATCAGTTCATTATATTTCATTTGGACCGAATATTCTAAAATTTGTATTATTTTTTTTAAAATTAACTTACAGCCACATTGTCTTATTTATCGCATTCAATTTATCTGGCCTATGTAATGTGACTTGATATACAAATTCCTTAGGACTAGATACTGAGAGGGTTTCATATACGTTCTTAAGCTGGGATGACATTCTTGCTAAACCAACGGTTCTTCCTGGAAATGATTTTCGTTTATGAATTTATAATTATTAGTATACAGAGAGTTTAATTATACTCACGTGACATATTTAACATAATTGGTCTGGCTAGGGTAGAAAACATTTTACTTTACTCTCAAAACTAAAACTGAGCTTCTGGTAAGTTTGCAATAATAGGACTTTGACCTCGTTGACTTTATTACTCTTATAACATATTAATAAATCAATAATATATAGTGGAGATTTCACTTAATTAAAGGAACAAAAATAAAATAGTAATAAATATTAATAATTACTAATTAATTAGTCTGCTGCTAAACTTGTTTATTTTCATTTTTCCAGCGTTTGTAGTTCTAATTTCTAATGTCATCATTAGTAGTTCCAATAAACAACATGAGTTTTTAAGGAATTTTTCACGAACAAGCGGTTAAATAATAGCCATGTAAATATTATTTGTGGCATTTCAGTAGTTTTTTTCTCTTCCATTTCTTTTTTGGGATTTATCAGCACATTGTTCAAACTCCTTTCCAAAAAATTTTTATTTATCTAAAAAATATACAAATTAACTAGTTTAAAACTGGGAAATAATCTCTACGCCTTTGACACATGCTGTCAAAGTATATCAGTGTATATAATATAAATAATAACATAATCTTAGCATACAATTTTTTGATTTAACTGAGTGAAAGTCGATTAAGAAGTTATTCAAATTATAAGTAGGTAGGCTGTAGGCTGCAGCAGCAAAGTTACGACATTGAAGGTGATGTCAAATTAAGTTAATGTTTTCACATGCATTGTTATATTAATAGTTTGTGTTAAATTCGATCAAAATTCTATGAAAAAATATTTGATTCTGACCATTATGACCATATGAGTGTATTCCACCAGAAGCTGCTGCAGTAAAGACAACCAGTAGATTTGCTGCTTAACTTGCCGGGAAAGTGACGTTTAACTAGCCCGTAAAGCTACTTTTTCAGCTAGCTACTGTAAATGAAATTTAATAATTGCCTACTTCCCAACTTATTACAAACTGGCAATTGTAGCATTGCGTAGGTATATGATTGTCAATAAAATATAATATACATCCCCCGAGCCATACGGTACGGTATTTTGGTTTCGAATACTTATAAACCTCGGCTTTACGGGCCTCGGGTTGTAAACTGTGTTTTCGACCAGAAAAGTGCATCTACGGCTCTCGGTACATAAATATAACTACATTATTATGAGTTTCATAATAGTTATTTATGAATCAAGAGTCGTATATGTAAATAATGTTATATATATATATAACATTGCAAAATAATTTGTATGCATTATATTTTTCTACAATTTATTACAAATTGTACAGAAATTACCAATATTACCGGGTAGTGCAAATGAAAAACTTGACTTGACACTTATATAACAATTGAACTACAATGTATTTAAACTAATACAAATTTTAGGTATTTTAGACCATTTTCTAGCATGTGGATTGTGGATGTGATGTGTGATGCTTGTCTAACCTAACTGTTTCAAATCATAGTTTAATTTTATTAAAAGGTATTGAGATTTTAGCACTGTGTATTAAATCCGTAAAACGTTTCAGTTTTCAGTGTCGTGCAATGGCTGCAGTCATAAAAGGCAATACTCTGTTATACAAGGGTAGCAATTACCTCAGACAGAGGCTTGTTTTGTCAGTATTAAGTGGAAAACCAGTAAGAATATCAGAAATTCGAACCCTGGAGGATGATCCTGGCCTGCGAGAATTTGAGGTCAGTCTAATCAGACTCTTAGATAAAATTACAAACGGCACAATTGTCGAATTGAACGAAACAGGTACCTCGTTATATTTTCAACCTGGACTACTTTATGGCGGTGTCATCGAACACGATTGTTCATTACAAAGAGGCATAGGTTAGTACAGAAGTTTTAACTAATTTCCTATTTGATTTAAATCAACTTATTTTTTTAGGTTATTACTTAGAGGCCCTGTACATGTTGGGTTTGTTCTGCAAACAGCCGTTAAGTGTAACATTAAGGGGTGTTACGAGTAATAATCTCGATCCATCTGTCGATTTAATGAAGACGTCTATGATTGAGACACTAAAGAAATTTATTTTAGATGACGAGGGTTTGGACTTAAAAATATGTAAAAGGGGTAAGTGGCAACTATTTAAAGAAAAAATTTCGCTTACTTTTTCTGCTCGTTTTGAAAGATGCAGTTAATAATTATTATTTTTCAGGAATGTTGCCTCTCGGAGGCGGTGAAGTTGTATTTAAATGTCCAATTCGAAAACAAACGCGGCCAGTGCATCTAGTAGACGGAGGAATGGTGAAAAGAATAAGGGGCACAGCATATGCCTTAAGGGTTTCTCCGGCGATAGCTAATAGGATGGTGGATTCTGCAAAAGGAGTTCTTCTAAAATTTATACCTGATGTTTACATAAATACCGACCAGCGCAGAGGGAAGCAGTCTGGAAACAGTCCTGGATTTGGCATACATCTAGTGGCAGAAACAACTAATGGGGTCATTTATTCGTCAGAACAGGTAAGTAGTTATGTTAGTTTGTTCTTCATCTAGTCGGTAATAATATGCAAAACTGCTTGGCAATATTGTTTGATTGCGATGATATCAACGTAGATAATAAAATCTAATTTATACAATGAAATACTGTTTGTACGCATATTATTTTGTATCACAGGTGTCCAATGTAGTATCAAACGGAGAGGACCCCTCAATACCAGAGGATATAGGCATGGGGGCGGCGCAAAGGTTATTATATGAAATATATATTGGTGGCGTCGCCGATTCTACGTCGCAATCTTTAGCTATATTGTGCATGGCCCTGGGTCAAAAAGACGTATCAAAATTAGTGACGGGACCTCTATCGGAATATTCAATTTGGTTCTTGAGACATTTAAAAGAGTTTTTCGGTGTGACTTTTAAACTCGAAAATTACGAGAATGATGAAGATACAAGCGGTAGTGGCTCACAGAAAGTTCTGTTGACTTGTGTTGGGATTGGTTATACGAATATTAGTAAAAGGACAATATAGACTATGTTTTTAAAGTGTTGTTGAGTTTATTTAATTATTATATATTGCCTTTCCCCAGCCCGTTCCCTAATAGACGTTGTCTATGTGACTAACGTCTAACATATTATATAGGTCGTATTGAGGTAATGATAAAAATTATCCTTATTTGTTGTGTTCGATTGGAAAATCAGTGTTTATTGTTTTATATTATTAAAGATTTTGCAAGTATCCCAAATGGTTACATGGTAATATTGCCTGATAAAATTGTCTTCATCATTATAAATAAGATCTGCGGTTTTTAATATGAAACAGTTATCCGATAAAAATTGGTTTGTGACATGGTGGATATTCATTAATAAGTAATGAACAAATGTAATTTTAATAAAAACTTTATTTTACGCAAATAAAAATACAAACTTATTATTTATATATTAACTATTATCTGTACATAATTAAATTTAATTTACTACAACTCTAGAATTCAGGTGAAAAATCTGTCATTAGGGCAGTAAGGGTTGATTATTCTCTATAAGCAAATAAAAGAAACTAGTCAACGGTTTTACGCAGTGAGATACAATGGCTGACTTTAGCTTTGCTCCATTTACAGATATAAATAATTAATATTTATTTCCTTCTATAAATAAAATTATTAATGGTTCTAAGTATAAATTAACAGTCCATTTTGCGGTATAATACATATTTGAATGACCTCAGTGACGGCTCCTATATAACTCAGTATACTTTGTGTTGCCACTATAGCACTATTGTCGGCACGAACGAGCTGCCACTGGCCTACATAATATTAAAAATCTTGCTTTTATCACAAATCAATACATTTCTGCTTTGACTCAAGCAATTCTATTGTTCGTTACATCCGAGCCCGGCAGACCAATTACACATTCCTCCGATCGGATCGAAACTCAAACCTTTCGGACACGTGTACTCCCAGCCTGAGACTTTGCCGTATTCCATCTTGGCACAAGAGATGAATTTCTTACACGATACCGGATGTGGGAAATTTCCTTGATCCAGACACTCTATAACCCCATTACTGTGCAGCAGTACTTTGCTGTGTTCCGGAATTTGCCCAAGCACGCTACCATCAGTATCGTCGTAGTAGTCGTACTGCGAAAGCGACTGGTATGTGTTCGAATCTGATGAACCGATTTTCTCAAAAGTTTGTGGTCTTTTGCTCTTTGTCGATTTGCTGGTGGTCGATAACAATGGTGAGGCGGTGGTCGAATACCTAATTCTGCTGCGTGTGGGTTCTGAAAACAAAATTGCAATTAGTTTCAACTGTCAATTTTTCTTATTCATGAAATAAAATTTTTTTTCATTAAATAAAATATTTGTGGAAAAAGCTTTACTTCTAAGATATGCCTAATTAAAATTTCTTTGATCACGCCAGTGCCTGGTCATTATTATTGTAAATATATGCATGTCGGTGTCCATTATGATTATTTACTTTTTCTATATTCTATATTAGGATTCATTACTTACTTCTCTTAACGATCTGCTGTTGAGTCGCTTGCGGCGTGCTTACAGTTACTGTATTTATTACACGCTGGGTGGTTTGTGGTAAACTTAATGTAGCTTTACTAATTGCTTGGTGATTAGTAAATGGATTTCTTGGTGTTGTTCTCAAAGTCAAGAAACTTGGCACAGGGGCTTGCTGGATGTTTTGAAGAGCTACGGCAAGGTCGCCCAGTTCGGTTGTTTTACCGCCTTGGAAGTCTTCTTCCAACGATTGCTGGTTGCTTGATTCCGAAGCTTGGTCATTGATTGCTTCGGTAGTTTCTTCTTGTCTTCTTGACGTAGTGGTGCGACGCAAAGGAGGTTTCCTCGAGACGAACCGGACACGAGAGTCCACTTTTGGTCGAGGCGATGTCGGTCCTGTAACAGAAAATACAACTATCAATGGTACTGTTTTGGACACAATCAAGCGCGTATTAAAGGGTGGTATAATGGGGCAAATACCCAACTAGCACGAAAATTTACATTTTTGATGTTTTTAAATAAGAATGTAGAAAATATTTTTAAAGTAGGAGTGTTATTTTATAAATAAACATTGTTATGTATAGTAGTTTGTTATAACCATTATAAATACTTTTTTGTTAGTTGGGTGGTCAACGCTGATTATACTGGAAATTATTTTTTTAACATGGGTTGGTTAAGATGTTTACAATCGATGTCCTAAAGAACAATGTTAATAATGATCAAATTTTTGCCCCTCCGAGAAAAGCTAATAGATACTATAAAATACTTACTTTGGTCCCATAATACAGTAAAAAATGCTTATTTAGCATTGTGTTTAATTAAAAAAACAGCAAGAAAACGAAAGCAAAAATGAACAAAAAAATTATCGATTATAATTATAATTTTTAATTAAAAAAACAAGAAAACGATAGAAAAGTAACTATTGATTATTATTATAATTAGAATAAATATTAGATGTTTTTTATTTATTTTTATTTTCGTTTTTTTGTTTTTGTTGTTTTTTAAAAAACAACAAGAAAACGACAAGAAAAATAAACAAAAAAATTGAAATGAAATGAAAATTAAATACAAAAATTGTCGAGTATTATAATTTTTAATTAAAAAACAACAAAAACAAGAAAACGAAAAGAAAATAAATAAAAAACTATCGATTATTATTATAATTACGTATTAGAATAATATTAGATGGTTCTTATTTATTTTTATTTTCGTTTTTTGTCGGTGTTTACTAATTACAGAACAAAAACAGCAAAAAACTTAAAAGAAAAATAAATAAAAATTATCGATTAAGTATTTTTATAATTACAATAAATATTAGATGGTTTTATATTTGTTTTTTTTTGTTTTTAAAAAAAGCTACAAGAAAAGGAAAAGAAAAATAAAAAAAATATGGATTATTATTATAACTACAATAAATATTAGATGTTTATTATTATTATAATTACAATACCCCCTAGAGCCTTCTGGGATAAAGGGGGTCGTAATTACATGTGGTGTATTTATACATATATATTAGATGGTTTTATTTTCGTTTTTTTGTTTTTAATAAAAAAACAAAAACAGGAAAAGAAAAATAAATTAAAAAATATGGATTATTATTATAACTACAATAAATATTAGATGTTTATTATTTGTTTTTATTTTCTTTTTGTTTTTGCTGTTTTTAATTAAAAAAACAAAACAAGAAAACGAAAAGAAAAATAAAAAAACATCGTTTATTATTATAATTTTCAATAAAAATAAAAAACAATAAAAGCAAGAAAGCGAAAATAAAAATAAATAAAAAAATGTCGATTACATATTATTGTACGTAATTACAATAAATATTAGATGTTTATTTATTTATTTTCATTTTCGTTTTTTTGTTTTTGTTGGTTTTAAAAATAAAAAAAATAGGTTCCGATTATTATCACAATTTATAATTAAAGAAACAACAAAAAGAAGGAAACGAAAAGAAAAATAAATAAAAAAAATATCGATTATTATTATAATTATTAGAATAATATTAGATGATTTTTATTAATTTTTATTTTCGTTTGTTTGTTGTTTTTAATTAAAAAGAGAACAAAAACAACAAGAAAAAGAAATTAAAAATAAATAAAAAATTGTCGTTTATTATAATTTTTAATTAAAAAAACCAAAACAACAAGAAAACGAAAATAAAAATAAATAAAAAATATCGATTATTATTATAATAATTAGAATAAATATTAGATGTTTTTTATTTATTCTTATTTTCGTTTTTTGTTGTTTTTGTTTTCAATTAATACAACAAGAAAACGGCAATAAAAATAAATTATTATCGAGTATTATTATTATTTTTAAATAAAAAAAAAACAACAAGAAAACGAAAAGAAAATTAATTAAAAAATATCGATTATTATTATAATTAATATTAGAATAAAATTAAATTAGATGATTCCTATTTATTTTTATTTTCGTTTTCTTTATTCTTGTTGTTTTTAATTAACAAAACAAAAACAACAAGAAATCGGAAAGAAAAATAAATAAAAAAATATCGATTATTATTAATATGTAATTATAATAAATATTAGATGGTTTTATTTTTGTTTTTTTTGTTCCTAATAAAAACAACAAGAAAACGAAAAGAAAAATTTATTAAAAAAATATAGATTATTATTATCTATAACTATAATAATATTACATGTTTATTATTTATTTTTATTTTCGTTTTTTTTGTTGTTTTTGTTGTTGTTTTTAATTAAAAAAACAACAAAAACAAGAAAACTAAAAGAAAAATAATTAAAAAAACATCGTTTATTATTATAATTTTTAATTAAAAAAAACAATAAAAACAACAAGAAAGCGAAAATAAAAATAAATAAGAAAATGTCGATTACGTATTATATACGTAATTACAATAAACATTAGATGTTTTTTATTTATTTTTATTTTCGTGTTTTTGTTGTTTTTGTTGTCGTTTTTAATTAAAAAAACCATAAAAATAAGAAAACGGGAAGAAAAATTAATAAAAAAATATCAAATAATTATAATTTTTAATTAAAAAAAACAACAGAAACAACAAGAAAACCATAAGAAAAACAATAAAAAAATATCGATTGTAGATATAATTAGAATAAATATCAGATATTATTTATTTATGTTTATTTTCGGTTTTTTGTTGTTTTTGTTGTTTTTAATTAAGAAAACAACAAAAACAGCAAGAAAACGAAAAGAAAAATTAATAAAAAATTATTAATTATTATAATTATTAATTAAAAAAACTCGGAATAAATCAGAGGAGCAAAAATTCGATAAATTTTGACATTGTTCTTTCAAACTCCTATTTTAGAAAATATGAAAAAAAAGTTGAAACTTCGTCACTCGGTAACTAACTAAGCAAAGGGCCGCAGTAAATCGAAAAGGTCGTACAATATTTTAACTGTTTTTTTATTAATGATTGCAAGAATTAAAAAAATGGAGACGTCGATTTTATTTCGCAGTACAGTTTGCCTAAAAATAAAAACGTAGAATCCAATTAATTTTAGAAAAGACAATTTGCGTGTTGCGTAACACGATTGGCTAGCACAAAGACTACGCGAACCCGAAAAAGCGGTGAAACAACTTTAAATGCCATTTTTAATTAATAATAAATGCGTAACTCTACACGCTTCATTAAAAATACCACACTGGAAAATCTTAAATCGCACCATAAAATCTTGTTTATACGCTTACTAAAATAGCAATGAATTAATTACTTTCTAACCTGCTAATGCTAATATGTATTGTAATAAGGCATGTTTTAGTTTTAATTGAATTTCTTATGTTGCCTCAAGTTTGCGTGCTTTTAGACCAAAAACCGATTACTTTTCTCTTGGCTACTAAAGTTATTGCTTTCTCTCTTGTCGAATAGCTCACGAATAATTACTATTAATTTTTGTTATTAGAACTAGTACCTAGTGTACTTTTACCATTTTTATCATAAGCTTGCGAACGAGAAGCGTAACGAAAATTAATAAATTAATTAGAATTGTTTTACTTGGTCGTGGAGAGTAAAAGTAGGTATATAGGTGCATTATTTATTTTATTACCAACATTATAATATTAACCATACATTTTTCATGTTAGAATCCCAGTTGGAATATTCATGTCCTTTTTAAAAAAATAAAAATTGATTGAAAGTTTGGACAAACGTTTACTCGAGCACTTCTTATATTTGTGAGGTCCGTTTTTCTTTATTTATATCATTGAATTCTGAATCTACTTTAATAATAGAGCTATCCTACATGGGTCACATCTATTAACCAATTAGGTACATATTTCCAATTAAGATAAATTACCTCATTGTTTTTTTGGACGTGTACCCGCTTATTACGTGAACACATTTATCTAAATGACGGCTTTTACGTGGCCGTTTGTCTCCCATGCATCCGACTTACTAAGTGGTTCATTAATTCATTAGGTAATTATGTGTTTATTCCTGCTGCAATGGGAAGAAATCACAATACGCTCCACGTAGGTTGTACCTCTATATGCTAAACAGAATTACTTAAGTAACGTTATGTCACTCACTGTTCATTTTACATGCGGCGCATACGCTTTTACTATAATATAAATAAGTAGGTGTTTTAGTTATAACAATGCAAAAGTTGCAACTGCAAAATGTTGCTGTATCTGGTCCACCTTGCATGGTAATGCTCAGTCGGAATTTCCTAGGTGTGCAGCTAGGAGAAGGCGAGTTTTATACACAAACGTGCAAGTATGCAAGTAGGCTAAGAGAATTGTGGTGTTAGAATAATTTTGTTTATTGTACAGGGTAAATCTAAAATTTCTACTTCTCAGCAAATTTACTAGCAGCGAGAAAAAATCACAACGGAACTAGTAAGATGCACAGTTCTCCAGGTACTTAGTAATTAATAATAAAATTATTTTTATTATTATTATTAGTTTTGGAAATATTAAATAAAAACCATCGTCAAGGATGCATCTTTATAGGGTTGCAGCTCCCATAGGAAGCATTCCGAGGCCATGTGAGGAATACGCTGGTAAAATGATGACCATTAATTTCGGGACACCTTGTATAGAAGCAGAACACTTAAATTTGGCTAAAATTGTTACGAAAGTATGAATCTTGGTATAAAATTTAAAAAAATGCGTCAGTTTTTTTTAAATAATATTCCTAGTTTACTTTTTGTGAGGAATTATATTTATACCAAAAATCAAAACTGACTGACTGATTATTGAAAGATGCTTAACTGGTTAAATATTGAAACCAAGTCTGATAATTCCGTTTCAAGTGTTGCTGATCTGTTGCAGTTGAATTTAATGAATATTTTTCTTGTACTAATTTTCAAACAGGCGATGTGCCTCTTAACATTTTTTAATTAATGGTTTCCTTCATAGTTTCTAAAATTTTCTGCGAAAAATTGGATCATTATCATTTATCGAATATAATTTAAACTATTTAAAATCCTGAAGGTTTTCATATTAAAATTTTATATCTAATTCCATAATTAAGTGAGCAGTTGATTAATGTAAATACATAATGTCTTTTACAAGGAACCTTTCTTTTGGTTTGGAAAGAGGCTAATGTAACAGCCTGATGCTTATTAACCATTTTCATTGTCTGTTTCATCTAAGATCCTGATCCTACTATACTTGATTTTATAGCGAGGCGTTTGATACTCTACATCTAGATCATGCGAAATAACCATATCACCAAAACCATAATACCTACTTAAATTTAGCACAGAGGGTAGCATGAATCATGCTACCCTCTGTGCTAAATTTAAGTAGGTATTATGGTTTTGGTGATATGGTTATTTCTTTCATTAATAACTACTAATTGTCAAAAAGTTGTAATCATTCACAACTTTAATCAACATTACTAACAATTACAAAGGATCTCGTTAAGAAATGATTATTGGCAAAAAAATTAAAGCTTATGAATCATTATGTCCGAATAATAAAAAAAATAGTACGGTCCCATTTAAAAATTTTCCATAGGACCCCTACGGAAATGAAAATGAAAATTAAATTCCGTTTTTTGAGAAAAACCTAAAAATAGTCGTGTCTATCAGTAATTTAAATAACTATTTTATTCTTTACAGACAAGCTTACTAACTTGCTAATAATTACCATAGCCTACTTAGTAATTTTCTTACATCGCATTCATCTGACGCGGCCATTTTGTACAAAATAAAAAATCGTTCGTATCTCACTTATTTTTTGTAATTTTTCAAATTCGAAAAACCGCTGCAGTTAGAATTTCATGTGTTATAAAACACACAAAAAAAACATGGTCATTCCATTTAAGAAAAAAAAGTTGATGTCACTTCCGGTTCAACCGGAAGTGATATTTTCGTTCCTGTTAGTCTAAAAATAGCCCACTTTTGTCTTATTCACGTATACCAAAAACGAAATTTTTAAATTAAAAAACAACCAAAAATTTGGGGGCGTACATTGACTCGTGGCCACCCGGTATATATTTCAAGTTTCCAGAAATCAAGTAATATTATTTACGTTCTATTTATCTATATTTTACATGCATTAGAATGACACAACAAAAAAATGGGGCAATGTTTTTTAAATTTTTTCAAAATAATGACCTTTTTTCCAAACCGCAGAGAAATTTAAGTAATTTCAAAAATTAACTAAATGACGGCCGTTTTCCTGAAAATAAAAAAATTTATAGGATCATATTATGTGAAATAGGGGAATAGGTCAAAATCACTAACATGAATTATCATTAAGTACCTGTACTTTAGGAGTCAAAAAGAGAAATAAGTATTTTTCGGAAAAATTCACATTGTTTGTAAAACATCAAAGGAAACTCGTGCCCCTTAAAACTTTCTGCCGTATTGTAATATTTCTCTAAAAAACTAAAATTTTTGACTTTTAGAGAAACGCCATCATTTTGATAATTTTCGCCTTCTTTTTCAAATTTCTTTGAGATTTGAAATATTATTTTGAAAAATACACGATTTTTAATAAAAATGAATCCATTTTTATTTGAAAAAGAGTACACAGCGATATACGGTACCATCTGAAATACATTTGTAGTAAATTTTGTAAGAAAAGTCAATTTTTCCTGATAGAAATAAAAATACTATTTTCAAGAAAATTTACTAATATAACTCGGAGCGGCGTTTACGGACGGAAACGGTAACTGCTTCAGATTGATCTGAAACTGATGCGGACATGAGTTACTTACGGAGGTCGGGCGTATTATGTAATTAGTAACATTGACTCGTAGCATTGTAATGGCTCTTCTTTCTAGCGCGGTACTTTCGGTCAGATACTTGCGTAATCTCTCTATTTTTACGGAAATCTCGGGCGCCAGCTCTTCAATTTTTGAGTGCGAAGAACTACACTATATTTTTGGCTCTCCTATTTGGGAGAACAACCCTGAGTAGCAAAACAGTGGATGATACAGTATAGCCAGAGGTCTGAGCTGGAGACTATATCTAATGGATTTCAGTCATACTGCTCAAACGGATTAATCAGAAAATAAAATTACAGAAATAATAA
The DNA here is from genome assembly GCA_963680705.1 of Rhagium mordax. Classification (NCBI taxonomy): domain Eukaryota; kingdom Metazoa; phylum Arthropoda; class Insecta; order Coleoptera; family Cerambycidae; genus Rhagium; species Rhagium mordax. The sequence continues at coordinate 129,468,234 of OY796656.1, read as the reverse complement.
CTCGTGAATTTTACCTCTTTAAAATAACGTGTTTATTCAGAAATAAATGATGAACAAATTAATCAATTCTCAAACCTCCTCGACTATTCAGTCGAGTATGTATAAAACTATTTCTTAAAATAATTACAAATTAGGCAAGCTGGTAATCAAGAATGGACGCGATTTTTACGGCGGAATTTTCGGATACGTGAAATTGATAAATTGCGGTGTACGACAAGCAAACGGACCTTTCCAATAAGATGGTTTTAGAAACGGCGGGCAATCCGTTAGCTATAGATATTCACGTCTTTTATTACTATTTAAATAAAAATACGGCGAACTACCGCCACAAACATAGAGCTATGGTTTAACTGATTATGTCATTTACTACTAATTTACTAGCCACCCTGATGCATTGGTACCTCACAGATTACCCGACGAGAAAATCTAATCAGTGGATGCACTTTTAGGAATGACTTTCTAAATGCACTGGGTTTTCCGAAAACCCTTGTACATGACAGCCTGTCGGATTACCCGACGAGAAAATCTGACCAGCTGGTGTACAATTTATGCAATGATAAAAAAAACCAACGGAGGTATTATGAATTAGCTCTAGTTTACTTTGGTAGCAAAATACAGCGATACTCACGGACAATCAGGACTTTAAATATCTATACTTAACTGAAGGCAGTACCTACTAAATATAGCAGGTTGCGTTGAATTCTTACCCAGCGGATATTCGAAGAAATTTACTATAAAACAACGGAGCGGCGGTACGGAAACAATAACGGCTGGCGACTGGATCTTTTCTTGCTGGCGGTAGGTTGGATCTGATGATCTGATCTGATCTGATGTCGACGGGAGGGCCACTTGGCATTTTTATTACCTTTCTGACGTAGCTCTCGGTCGTGTCAAAAAGAGAAGTGGTCACCGAGTTTAAACGACGGACTCAAATGCATCACCCGGCGTACCTTGCAGAGATGCAGCGTTTATGCAGCTACGCGCAGTGACTCGAAATGCATTTAACCGGAAATGAGTTACTTGTAATTTATATACCATGTTGCAAAAAGAAACGGATTAAAACGGACAAGGATTAACAATTTTAGTAATGAATGATTTTTATTTCCGACTCTGTCATTATTTATAATAATTCTAGGATTTGAATTATACGGGGGACTGTCGAAAATTACTCAATTAATTACTTGATTGCTTGTTTACCAGCGGACCTTTTTAACAACTCATTTATAACTTAACTAGAACATAATTCAACTACTAAACAGCGGCAGAGTGTATCCAAGTGACAGTAATATTTAAAGCAAAATGAACATAACTTGATCGAAAAAATCACTTCGTTACAGCATCAATAACCGGAAATGGGTTACTTGCAATTTCTAGACTATATTGCAAAAAGAAACATACCTACCAATAAATAATAAAGATAATAAAAACTAAAACCATAATTAAATGTGTAACGAAGTGATTTTTCCAGTCAAGGAATGTCCGTTTTTGCTTTAAATATTACCGTCACTTGGGTACAACCCGCCGCCGCTTTTTAGTAAGTCCTGTTTTAGTTAAGTTAGTATTGAGTTGTAAAAAAGCCCGCAGGTAAACAGGCAGTCAAGTAATTAATTGATTAATTTCCGATAATCCCCCGTATAATTAAAATCCGTGAATTATTATAAACAATTACCGAGGCGGAAATAAAAATCTTAAGTTACTAAAACCGGTTAAAATATTAATCCGTGTCCGTTTTAATCCGTTTCTTTTTGCAATATAGTCTAGAAATTGCAAGTAACCCATTTCCGGTTATTGATGCTACGAGTCAATGTTACTAATTACATAATACGCCCGACCTCCGTAAGTAACTCATGTCCGCATCAGTTTCAGATCAATCGGAAGCAGTCAACGTTTCCGTCCGTAAACGCCGCTCCGAGTTATATTAGTAAATTTTCTTGAAAATAGTATTGGTAAGAATACACCGTGGTCCGCACCGCCTTCAGTTAAGTATAGATATTCAGAGATCTTATTGTTCGTAAGTACCGCTGTATTATACTACTAAATCAAACTAGAGCTAATTAGTAATGGGGGTTGGTCTTTTGTTTCATAAAATATGCGGCTGGTTAGATTTGCTCGATCGGGCCGTCTATAAAGCTCCAATGCATAAAGTTTTACCGGAAAACTTAACTTACGAAAAATAGTCATTGATAAATAGCTCTACTTTTGTGGCAGTAGTTCGCCGTATTATAAAACACTCTGTATAGACAAGAATATCTATATATAACCGACTGCCCGCCGTTCATATTATATCCTGTTAGAAATTTCGTTTGCTTGCCGTCCGAAATAATTTCAAGCCGCGAAAACAGACACCGGTAATCCAAACTCACCGACTTCCGAAATAAAATCGTATTCACGCGTAAATACTCTTGATTGCCAGCCCGCCTGTTTATTATCGTTTTCAAATTTGTACATACTCTACTGTAAAGTCGCTGAAATATCCTATTGATTGATTTGTTCATTACTGTTTTAATAAATAAATACGTGGTTTTACATAGGTAAAATTCACGAGTTATTATTTCAGTTATTTATTTCTAATTAACCCGTTTGAGAAATTGTCCGAAGTCCAGTTGACAGACATTCATCTTAAGACCCCTGGAATTACCGTATCTCCATCTGTTTAGCTACCCCTAAACGTTCTCCCTATTGGAGAGCCAAACAATGTTGTTTCTTGCACTTAAAAATAAGGAATTGGCGCCCGAGTTTTCCGTCTAAAAAGAGAGTTCTGTTTGTAAGTAGCCAGGTACAAACGGTAAAGGTTACGTAAGTAAACAGCATCACAAAGTATGTAATATTATTTATGTTCCATTTAGCCATATTTTACACACATTAGAGCAATACAAGAAACAAACAAACCAAATAAAATGTCATTTTTTTAAATTTAAATCCGTTATGTTTCAAAATAATGATGATAATATTTTTTTTCTTTTCATTAGGGAAATAAATCCAATAATCAGTAGTCACTAATATGAATTATTATGAACAAATCTACATTTGTTTGTAAAACTTTTCAAGGAAAACAACTTTCCCTTAAGACCGACCGATCGAAAATTTGAGTTTTTTCCAAAAATATTAGATACATTTTCAAATAGGTATTTTCGGAAAAAACTAAAATTTTCGATGTTTGGAAAAAGGATCGCCATTTTGTTCACTAATACTTTCGACTTTTTTAAAATTTTTTTGAGAATTTAAAAAATTCTAGAAATCTCGTATTGTCTGTTGCGGAGTTGATTGAATTATGTAGTGTATTTTTAGCCATTTTCTCGTTAAGATTTTCTTTGTTTTTAATATTTCATCTCGTACGAATTCCATACTATTTCATATTTCATGTATTTTAAGATTTCAGAAATCATGTAATATTTATTATCTACGAATGACTGGATACTACAAGCGATCACACCAAAATAGGGTCAATGTTTTTTTAAAACCACTTTTTTTCAAAATAATGAAACTTTTCCTTTCGTTCCGGTTTTACTAAATTTTACAAAATTCGCAACAAAATTTGAGTAATTTCAAAAATTGACTAATTGGTGGCCGTTCCTCTGAAAATAAAAAAAATTATGAGATCATGTGAGATAGAGGAATAAGTCACTAACATAAATTATTATCGCCTGTACTTTCGAAAAAGTTCACATTTTTTGTAAAACATCAAGGGCAAAAACTACTCGTTTGCTTTAAGACTTTCTACCGTATTTCTAATATTTTTCGAAAAAACAATTTTGATTTTCAGAAAAACTGATAATTTTCTACTTTTTTTCAAATTTATTTGGGATTTAAAACATTTTAAAAAACTCTTACAAGAATATAAACAAATTGTTAATTATCTTCATTGTTTTGAAAAATACGGGATTTTTAATTAAAAAAAAATCTATTCTTATTGTTTTTTTATTAAAATTAAAAATTAAAAATTAAAATTAATTTTTTTTTTAAGTATCCGACCTTAAGATGATTTTTGGATCACAAGGAATATATACCTCGGCTGCGCCTCGAGTGCACATTTTTTCTCGTAGATTAAAGGCTTGTTAATCCCCTTATATAATTAATAACTATAATTTGGTGCGATTATATTACAAGCAATTTTCTGCTTGGCTGGAATTATTGTCATAAAAAGAGCTCCTTCTGTTCTGACGAGTGACGAGTGATACCATTCGGCAAAGTTATAGCGGTTGAAACCAAATCACCTTGTATTGTATAGCCAGTAATATATCTGAAGTGTTTTTTTTTTAAAGAAACCTGATATTACAAAGTTATTTCGCCATACAAGTATCGGACCAGACGAAACTCAAGGAAGTTAAATCATTATGTGGCTTCTTGCAGAACATTTTGTAACACTAAAATATGATACAAGCAAGCAAAAAAACGTTGCACTAATGATACTTTCAACTATTAATAGCTTTGCTTAAAAAAACCGGTATGTGGGCAATGCATGAGAAATCATTTCGACGAGGAATCGAGGAATCTTAAATAACCGCCGGGCCGGGGCCTCATCTTTATCAGATATTATCTTTGTCTTTATTTCAAATTACCGTATCTCAGAACTTACCTTGACTTTCTAATGTCCTGGTGGTTTGAGTCAGGTATTTTCTGCGTGTGATCTTAGTCGGTCTTGAGAACGGTGCCGGAGAGGATGGAGCTTTGGTGGCCGGTCTAGGTGTCGAGGTCTTGCGTCGCACGCCTACTCGGAAGGGGCGAGAAGTGGTGTTTCGGACCTGTAAAGGAAAAGTGATCGTCAGGAAACGTTTAGTGATAAGTGGTTTAATTATTAATTAGTTACCCCTCTAGAGTTAAGTTAAAGAAGCAGCGCAGCGTGCTGTTTTATATAGCAATGATTAAGCGGATGTGTTCAGAAAATTCACAAATTTTGTTAGGTTCTAAGCTCTAAGCCTAAGCCAGATGTGTGTATGTAAATTGTTTTTTAAAACTTTTGTTAGATTAATTTTTAGTTTTAGGTAAATAACTTAGAACGTTATTTTTACCTCAATAAACAGATTGTTTATCGGCCTTGTGACTGGTCTAGAAATGTTCTTTCTGTAATATGTATACTTCTTAAGGTAATATCTTTTAAACTAATCACTAGAATCAGCTCGTATTGTGGGTATATAATATACTATTAATTGTCAATTTACATGCATAATCAATGACAGAAAATTTCAGGGCCGGCTCAACTAATTTTTATTTTTAGGGCTCCTATGAAGAAATTCACCCTGTGTACGTGATTTTTAAATTCTAATACTGAATTATGAAACTGCATATAAAAATAATCAAAAACATGTATTTTGTTGTTTTGCCACACTTTGGGCGAATTTTAAATAAACGATCAATTTTCGCCAAAATCGAAGGTCTGCACAAAATAAATTTATAAAATTACATTTTCCTCTCTTATTCAAACTAAAATATTTGTTATACAAAATTTTGTGATTTCATGGTTGATTAATATGAAATAAATAATCAAAAATAAATAATTTCAACATCAGATTAAGTAATTTTTATTTCTGACGTTTCTGTGAAAAATCAGTCTGTATACATTTGTGTTTGTTGTTTATAATGTTCTGTTTATTGATGTATTGTGATAAAAAAATAAATAATTTCGTTAATTTTAAATGTAGTTCCACAATTTATTATTAGAATTTGAGAAAAATGTATACAGACTGATTTTTTCACAGAATCCTCAGAAATAAAAATTACTTAATCTGATGTTGAAATTATTTATTTTTGATTATTTATTTCATATTAATCATGCATGAATTCACAAAATTTTGTATAACAAATATTTTAGTTTAAATAAGAGAGGAAAATGTAATTTTATAAATTTATTTTGTGCAGACCTTCGATTTTGGCGAAAATTGATCGTTTATTTAAAATTCGCCCAAAGTGTGGCAAAACAACAAAATACATGTTTTCGATCATTTTTGAATGTAGTTTCATAATTCAGTATTAGAATTTAAAAATCACGTACACAGGGTGAATTTTTTCATAAGACCTCTAAAAATAAAAATTAGTTGAGCCGGCCCTGGAATTTTTTGTCTTTGCATGTAAATTGACAATTAATAGTATACTATATACCCACAATACGAGCTGATTTTAGTGATTAGTTTAAAAGATATTGCCTTAAGAAGTATTGGGCAAAACTCATAAATCACCCTGTAGTTCAATAAAAAAATGCTAAGGCTTTTTTCAATAGTCATTTATTTTCACCTAAGTGAACTCTATCTACCATAACATTTTGTCCCTTTCCTCGTGAATCACCCTGTATATATTTTTTGGTACAAATCTCGTTAATTTCTCGAAATCTCGGAATCTAAAATTTTTACAATTAATATCCTATTTCTTTTTACTCGTTTTTTTAAAATGGTTTCAATAGTTCAAGCGTAAAAAGTTATCGATAAGTGGATTTTCTATTTTAAACCGCTTTGTGTATACCCGAAGAAAAGAGAGTTATAAAAATTAGAGCAGCCAACAAAATATGTGACCTGCAAATAAACACTGTTACAAGGCATTATTTAAATTAAACGTTATTTCGAAATGTTTTGTTATACAAATACTGTACATACCAAAGAGTATTACCTATTCGAATGTAAGTTGCATTACCCAATTAGTGCTCTACATGATTATTTTATTGCATAACTGAATGTAACTTATTTGGTAAATAAAGCCACCTTTCGTTTGTGTTTTTATCTCCCGCAAAGTTTCCCAATCAAAGAATTTGGTTCCTTTCTGCGTGGATTTTTGAAACCAGTAGCATCGAAATCTATAAGCATGAGCGCAAGTGTTTAAAAAAATTGCCTAAGAGAACACAAGAATTTGTTTTGTGCATTAGGACAATTGAATTTGGATATCTAGATTTAAAGTGCATCCTGGATAAAATGTACCTAGATTTGTTTCATCCACAGCTTTTTACGTCCTTTTGGGATTCACATTTTTATTTTCCACAAATAAATGAGGATAGATATTTGCGTTTCAGATTTGTTAGCAGATCAAGCGTAATTAAAATTAAGGTAGGTAAGTTCTAGTCTTTGGTAAATTATGTTTCTATTTCTACTTTTATATAAGTTGCCTTATTTATAAATGTCTTTTAATAATTTCGTTGTCACTAAACGTATGTTTCAATTTTATGGAATTTTAAAAATCGAAAAATCATATTAGGCATTTTTTTACTAACGAAAGTTGATCAGAATTGCCCAAAAAGCTTAAATCTTACGTTTGATCTATTTAAAAAAATATTGAAATTTGAAAATATTGAAAAATTTTTTTCGATTTGAAAAGCGTGCTGTGACAATTTTATGAACCAGAATTGTCACAGTACGCTTTTCAAAACGCAAAAACCCATTAAAATTATACTTATTTTTGGATCTACAATATTCCAATTTTTTCAATATTTTCAAATTTCAATATTTTCTGAATTTGATCAAACTTTGGATTTAAGCTTTTTGGGCAATTCTGAATAACTTTCGTTCGTAAAATTTTTCGATAAAAAAATGCTTAATATGATTTCTTGATTTTTTTCCATTTATATTGGTATCACAGGAAAATTTTTCTTTGAATGGCAATCAATTTGAATTTACACATCCTGTTAAATTAGGCCAGCCAAGAAATATGTGGAATAAATATGATCGCATGACGAATATTGAAAAATGCAGTTCGCCTTAGATTGCTGCTTATGGTCAAAACAACATTATCAATGATCTTAAGATTTCAAGGTTAAATTTAATAAAATAGTTTCAATATTATATTGCACATACCTAACAATTTGTAAATATTAGTAAGTATACCTATAATAAATAATAACGCTGTTTTTATTGAATATTATTTCTTGTAGTCTATTAAAATAAGGAAGCAAAATTTTTAGAAATTTCAAGCACCGAAAATAAAAGTGACTATAAATTTCAGAGTCAGTAAACTATGCAGTATTTACGAAAAGGAAAGTTTCACGTGTCTAAGAAGCTTATGAATATTCAGTGAAAACAGTAATGTTTAAGTCTTTTCAATAGAATATATTATTATTTAACTCGCGCAAAGTTTAACGCATGATTTTATATACTGGCTCCAACAAAATACTCACGAGCTAATATATCCTGTACCTGGCTTTATTTAACATTTAACATGTGGTTCGTATTCTATTCATGCAGGTAATAAAACTTGTGTAATGTGGAATGTTAAGACACTGACATTTCATTAATCATATTAAATATTTAGCTGCAGTGTTTTTGGAAAATTTAAGAGAAAATCCACGTGAGGTGATGGCAGATAACAGCAGCAATACGAAAAAAAATATTGGGAAAGGGTCGCGACATAAAAACCTACCAAACTTCATTCTCAAGAATCCTAGTACAGATACACTAATGTCCCATTGAATTTTTTACAATTATCTCTGTCCCTGTTGCAACACGTATTAATTAGTTACTTATTAGACATTTTTTTCCCTTTTTTTTGTTGGCCAGGGTTACTTGTTTAAAAATTACAGCTTCGTCCCGTACAATATTGGTAGTAACTTATGTCAGGATAGAACTAACAGAAAAGTAGATAATCCGAAAAAAACTTGTTTTAACCATAATTTTTTGAAGATGGCGTCCGTATAGAGACAACGATATTATTGAATTAATGATCGTGGAAGTTCCTTCTATAATATATAAGTTCTATTTACTAAACACAAATAGTTAATTATGCCCTTCCCTATTTGCTTAGATCAATATACCAATAATAATATTAATAAAATATTAATTAATATGAATCGATGGAATTTCTAACCTCAAAAAGAAGATGTGCTTCTGACATTTAATCAATAATAATTATTTACATTACGTACCCTTAATATACGCAAAAGCACACCAAAGTATTGAAAAACAATATTTTATTAGATGAATGGGAGTAATAGCAAACGAAAACAACGAATAACTAAACAGTAATCTTTACAAAACAGTCAAAACCACAGATTAGGGTAATCTCTGCACAGAACGTCAAAACTCTGGTTGGTTGTATTATGGGTTTTAAAGATTCAACCAATAGAAACGTTCTATTCAAATTTGGCGCGCATTTGTGGGGAGGGGCTTAACTATTTGTGTTCAGTAAATAGATATAGTAAAAATTTTTCCCGAACTTATTATTTTGCTCTGTAGACTGTATTTTACGTACTTATTATAAAGAAACATTATTCCCTAAAATATGTTCCAAAAATTTAGCTAATTTGGAGTTTTATTTTTGAATTTTGCCATTGAGTGTCATTCATGCCAACGAAATTCCGATGTTTCACAGCTTACCGTAATTTAAAATTATGTGGAATTGGCTAAACTGCGATTTTATTGAAAGCGATACATTTGTTTTAGTTTATCGATAGACCTGTTTTTTATTTCTTAGGAAAATAAAGAGGATAATTAACTTTTTGATTCTTGTGAGAATTTCTTAAATTTTTAGAACTCGCAAAGAAATTTGAAATAACTCAAATATTTACAAAATTATTGCAGTTTCTCTAAAAACAAAAATTTGTGGTTTTTCTAAAAATATTCGAGATACAGGAGAGACTCCTAAGAGAAAAGAAAATTATCAAAAATTACATTTTGATCATTAATATTTAAACTGTGTTGTATTGTTTCCATATGGATTGTGAAATTTATTTTCTTCAAAATTCAAAAATTGGGCTTTAATTTCCAATTTAGAAATATCAAAAATTTTACTTCAATATACAGTGTTTCCCCGGATTGAGTTCACAATAGGAAAAACGTTTTTAATTTCAATTTTTCGACATAACGTCTCTCTTAATAAAAACTCCTGCTTACTTTAAAAATAGCATTCCTGCTAAGAGTGTTAATATTTCTGTACAGAGTGACCGGAAAAGTCCATAATTTGAAAAAAACTTTTTTATTTTCGATTTATTGATCGCTCAAGAATAATGTACGTTTCATTTTGAATTAAACTAAACTAAAATTAAAACTTCATATATCAACAAAATAAAAACAATTGGGTCTAATTTATTTTTTCAAACCACTTTATTTGATATTCTGCTTTTATATGAAAATAAAAGTTAAGTTATCTTGAGCCAGTGTTTTTATAAATATATCAAAAAAAATTTTTCTTCCCGATTATGGACTTTTCCGGTCACCCTGTACAGAAAATATTAACGCTCTTAGCAGAAATGCTATTTTCAAAGTAAGCAGGAGTTTTTATTAGGAGATTTTTGTCGAAAAATCGAAAATAAAACAGTATTTCCTATTGTATAAAACCTTGAAATCCATACAATATGAATTGGATTGAAACTGAGTAAAAAACAATAAAAGGGATTACAGAAAAATGATATTTTTAAAAATATAGAAAAAATTGTATTTTAACAAAAACATTAAAAAATAAAAAACAGTGGTATCAACATTTTCTCCATAAGTTCATAGGTAAGCAAGTAAATTATATCCCTCGCTTTAGGGGTCAGAAAGGAAAATTAAATCATTTTTTTGAAAAAAACCACATTTTTAAAATTATTGGAAAGACATCTCGAAAAAGGAATATTTTGTAGAACTTTTCAAGGGAAACAATTTTGGATTTTTCTCGTGCATATTTTTCGGAAAAAAAAATTGTTGATATTCAGAGAAATGGCCGCCGTCTTGTTAATTTTTGGATTTTTCGCGAATCAAAGAGAAAAGTTAATTATTTTGAGGAATATCGAATTTTCAAAAAAGTGAGCCATTTAAAAAAAAATCAGAAATTTTTTGGTATCCAACGTAAGAACTTTTTTATGCACAAATACAAATTCAAGCCAAAATGGAAACATTTCCATTGTATCGCTGCTACTATTTAAGGGTGAATAGCTCCAAAGAAAGGCATCATAGGAAATATAATTAATATATTTTAAATGCAATTTTGACCCATAAAGTATTGCCTTATAATCCTGGGACATATTTCTCTGTAAAATTTTGTTAGCCATTCAAAGTACTTGATTCTTATTTGACTTTCTCTTCTGGTAAAATTCTCCAATTTGATACTCCCAATTTTATGGATAATTATAACTGCTGTAGGTTTCAGTTTAAAAACGTGTTTTCGAACAACTTATTTCTAAATTATAAAAACGAGAAATAACCACAAGTTCCTAAGTAGTTTTTATTACATACAGTCTTTGCCACCGTGACAATACCATTAGATATCAATTTCAAATTAAATATAGGCTAAAGTAAGTAATAATAATTGTTATAAACCACAGTCTAAGGTTATTCGAGAGTAAGTAAAGCAGAGATGGAGTGCAACAGATTTTGATCAAGTGAACGTTATGCCATTGATCACGGTATACGTGTCGTTATGAAACCTGCCGAAGGCTTGTCACTTGCCATTTGTTAGTATGTTTAGCTGTTAGGTATTTTTGAAAGCAGAAAATAACTTACCATATTCAATACTTTTGAAAGTTTAATTGTAGAAACCAAAGCGTATAAAATATTTATCGAATTATAACATTGTTAGTCACACTTAAAAGAAACACTGTCGTTTTTGTGCAGCAGAAGTCGTGAAAGTGTGCAATTTCAATACGTTTGATTATTTTCAGTTTGTTCCTGAAAATGTGTTGGTTGTTTTGATTTAGGGAAAATATAAATATCTGCTTAGAATTGTTTTGGTAGGTAATAATAAAGTTAATACACATCAAATCTGAACTTTTATTTTAGCCTATCCTATTACACATCTGAATTAAAAAATATAAAACAAACTTCAATGTTTCGAAATAGTTTATTTCTTCATCACGAAAATTAGCACACTTGCCACCTCTATTGAATAATCAAAAAATTATTTTTGATTTTTGGAAAACAAACATATCGTGCAGTAGTTGAATATAAGTGAAAATAATGTAACTAGCTACAGCTACCCACTGTGTATTTCAATAATATGAATTGAAAAGATTCGAGTCATCTATGTTTTTTTTTCCATAAAAAAACTGTTCAATAATTTGACGCTTGGAAATCCCGTTGATTAAAACTACAAAATAGTTTGGCAAATTATACTCACACTTAACCCATTAGCACTTATTTTCCATTGTTTATAACATTGTCAATTACTTGAGTAATTAACCACCAGTAATTCGACTTCCAGATAAACAAACTCTAAATGTGTTTTACATGAAGCATTCAAATCGCCACGATGTTTCAGTTACGTCTCGTTTATCCGATAAAGTGATGTAACAACAAACCGATTAACCTATAAAGAGCCACTCCAACAAGTAATTTATTTGCTTTTACGGTTTTTTATATAAAAGTGAGCTCTTCGTTTCATAATTTGAACTTTCTAATTGTGTGTTTTTCTCGATGAATCCAAGCGATGCGCAAGCACTCCCTTTTTATGTGAAGTCATCGATTCAATCATCTTTTAATTTAACCGTCTTTTGTCCCGATGAACCAGCTTGATTGGCGAAACGTACGTCGAGGGATAAGTATTTGGTTTTCTGGGAAATTGCGTTTGAATTTATACTATGTAAGAAAATACATTTTTTCTCTAAATTGCATAAGTAACGATTAGAGCCTAATGTTCTACCTTACAAAATTAGTTTTAAGTATACAGGGTACCATAAATCAAGGGCAAATTAGAACTTTTTTAATGGACTACTCAGTATATTTTCCATTTTTACAATTTGCTTTATGTTGATTTTACATGCTTGGCGATCAAGTGTAACGATCGCAGAAAAAATTCTATTCTTCTATTTTTAGAGGTTTAGAGTTTTTCGTGTTTTAATTTAATTACTTGTAAAATTTCAACAAATCCATATTTTTAGGGATTGATTAAAAAAATCCAGAAATGTCAGTAGCCAAAGTATGTCTATGCAACATTGCCAAGTCTTCACGTTAATAAAATTTAATTAAAAAGTCATGGACACAGAAACAAATTCAACTCTGTATTTTTAGAGATTTATTCAAATATTCAAGTGTGCAAGAAGCCAAGGTATGCAGATGCAACGTTATTGAATTTCTTCAGTTTTAATCTTATTAATCTGAAAATTTAACAAATCTACAGTTTTTAGGGATTGATTAAAAAATAAAAAAATGCCAGTCGCCAAAGAATGCAGGTGCAACGTTGCCAAGTTACTCACGGTAATAAAATTCAATGAAAAATCATCGATACAAAAACAAATTCAACAAATCTATATGTTTAGAGATTACTTCAAATATTTAAGTGCGCAAGTGACCAAGGTATACAGATGCAATGTTATCAAGTTTTTCCCGTTTTAATATAATTGGAAAATTTAATAAATTCATATTTTTAGAGACTGATTAAAAAATCCAAAAATGCCAGTTGCCAAAGTATGCAAATGCAACGTTGCCAAGTTTTTCACGTTCAATCATGGACACAGAAACAAATTCAACAAATCTATATTTTTAGAGATTAAATCAAATATTCAATTATGTAAGTAGCCAAAGTATGCAGTTATTCGCGCTTTAATTAAATTTTATGAAAAATTATGGACACAGAAAATATTCAGTAAATCCATATTTTTAGAGGTTGATTTAAAAATCCAGGTATGCAAATATCCAAGGTATGCAAATGCAACTTTACCAAGTTTTTCCCGTTTTAATATAATTAATTGTAAAATTTAACTAGTTCATATTTTTAGAGATTGAATAAAAAAATCTAAAAAAAGCCAGCGGCCAAAGTATGCAAGTATGCAACGTTGCCAAGTTATTTATGTTAATAAAATTTAATGAAAAATTATACAGGGTGGTTTTAAGTACATAGACAAACTTTAAGGGGTGATTTCTTGTGTGATTTTAAGACAAAAAGTTCAAGTTCACAGAAACAAATTCAATAAATCTGTATTTTTAGAGATTGATTCAAGTATGCAAATAGCCAAGGTAAACAAATGCGACGCTGTCAAGTTATTCGCGCTTTAATAAAATTATGTGAAAAATCAATAGACACGGAAAAAATTCAATAAATATATTTTTTTAGAGGTTGATAAAAATATTCATGTATGCAAATAGCCAAGTGCGCAAATGCAACATTGCCAAGTTATCCGTGTTTTAATTTGATAGAAAATCGTGGTAGAGAAAAAATTAATAGATCTATATTTTTAGAGATTAATCCAAAAATTCACGTTGCCAATTCTTCAGGTTTTAATATAATTTAATAGAAAATCTTGGTTACAGAAAAAAATTTAAAAAATTTACATTTTTAGAGATTAATGAAACAATAAAAGAATACAAGTAGCCAAGGTATGTAGATGCAACGTTGCCAAGTTATTCACATTTTAATATAATTTAATGAAAAATTTGGCCAGAGAAAAATTCAATAAATTTCTATTTTTAGGGATTGGTCTAAAAATCTGAATCTCCAAATAAACAAGGTACGCAGAGCAGATGCAATGCACGTTTTAATAACATTTGATGAAAAATCGTGGACAAAGAAAAATTCAATAAATTTAAATTTTAGAGATTGATAAAAAAATTCAAGTACGCAAATAACCATGTAAGATATTCGCACTTTGGTAAAATTTTATAAAAAATCATGAACATAGAATCAAATTATTTAATCTATATTTTTAGAGGTTGATAAAAAATTTAAGTGTCAAGTTATTTGCGTTTTAATAAATTTGAACGAAAAAATCATGAATACAGAAATAATTTAGTACTATATCTATATTTTTAGAGATTAATTTAAAAATTCAAATATGCAAGTAACTGATATGTGTAGGTGCAAGGTTGACAAATTATTCACGTTTTATTTAAAATAAAAATAATAAAATTTTATGAGAAAGCACTGAGAAAAAATTCAGTAAATCTATATTTTTAGAGATTGATTTAAAAAATCCAAAATGCAAGTAGCCAAGATATAGATGCAAGATTGCCAAGTTAAGTATTCGGATTTTAATATAATTTAATGAAAAATTATGGACACAAAAAATTAAACAAATCTATATTTTTAGAAATTGATTTAAATAATCCAAAAAAATATAAGAAGGCAAGGTATGCAGATGCAACGTTGCCATAGTTGTTCGCGTTTTATTAAAACTCGATGAAAACTCAGACAGAAAGAATTAAAAACTAAATAGCTTTAGAGATTGATTTAAAAAATCCCATAAGTAGCCAAGGTATGCAGAAAAATCTATAGTTTTAGAGATTGATTTAAAAAATCCCATAAGCAACGTTGTCATATTATTTTCGTTGTAATAAAATTTAATGAAAATATGGACACAGAAAAATATTTAACAAATCTATATTTTTAGAGATTGATTAAAAAATTCAAGTATGCAAGTAGTCTAGGTATTGAAATGCAATATTGTGAAGTTATTCGCATTTTAATAACATTTAATAAAAAATCACGGACGCAGAAAAAAATCAACAGATCTATATTTTTAGAGATTGATTCAAATATTCAAGTTGCCAATGCATGCAGTTGCGACGTTGTCATATTATTTTCGTTGTAATGAAATTTAATGAAAATATGAACACAGAAAAATAAAATATTTAACAAATCTATATTTTTAGAGATTGATTAAAAAAATTTAAGTATGCAAGTAGTCAAGGTATTGAAATGCGATATTGTGAAGTTATTCGCGTTTTAATATCATTTAATAAAAAATCACGGACGCAGAAAAAAATCAGCAGATCTATATTTTTAGGGATTGATTTAAATATTCAAATATGCAAGTAGTCAAGGTATACAGATGCGACATTGCCAAGTTTTTCACGTTATACAATTTAATGAAAAAGTAGAGAAAGAAAAATTCAACAATAGAGATTGATTAAAAATCTATAATATTGGTTTTCTTGGATTTTTTTGTGTCTGTGATTTTTCATTAAATTTTATTAAAACGTAAGTAACTTGGCAACGTTGCGTCTGATACCCAATAATAATATTTCTTTGTAAAGCCCGCATAAATTAAATTCTAAATATTCAAAAACATACATGGTGGTCCAGTTAAAAGAGGTTAAAATTTGGCCTTGATTTCTCGTACCCTGTATACTTAAAAATAATTTTACAAGGTAGCCCAACGTCCGATTTGATTTTTTCTTAATCTTAAAACAAAACCATTGTGATTTTCATTCACATGCATTCCCATTTCCATTTAGGAAAAACATTTTAAAACTATTCTTTAGACGTTTCTACTTTTGCTTATGGTAAAACTATATTAATTTCATACTTCGTGACAAAAAAATGCCTAGTTATACCAGGTACACAAACGTGCAAATAGTATTCCCACCCCAATTAGTTACTGCAGCGTATGCAGGAGAAAGAAAATACTGAAGTGTGTATCACAATATATTTAAGAATATATATGTAAATTACAAAGGAAAGAAACCTCACTGGCCACATTTAACAAACAAGTTTATTGAAGTAACCATTGTTATGGCACAGAAGAAGAAAGAGATAAGAAAGAGTTGTGCTAATATATTACAAACGTGCTTATTATTTACAACAATTTATTCACACATACAATTAAATTAAAACATATAATATAACAACGAACTTATATACATACATAACATAATAATACTAATATAAATTATACCTACTACCTATTACGCTTTTGCGACTGTGCAAGTAATTTATGTATTTTCCCTATTTATTATTTGCGCTCCTACTCTAAATATAGGCACGTTCTCTGCGAGTTTCTTGGACATCTCCACCCTTATCGGCACGATTCTAATCGAGTCTATATTAGTTTTTGGTGCTACTTCCACTACCTGAGCTTTCATCGTCACTTCCTCCTCCTCTTGCTTTAATAATTTTATCGGGATAAACTTGGTGTTATCCTGTACTCCCTTGTCCAACCTCGTGTTTTCGTCCTGATGCAAGACTCGGACGTTCACGAATTTGGAATGCTCGGCTTCCAGCAATTCGTCGTTCGAATTCAAAAATTTCGTGCTGAACTGCGTCTGGGGCGAATCTGTTTGGAATAGTCCTTCTAGAGCTATTGTTGAGGCCTCCGTGGAGAATACCGGCCGAGGTGTAATTATGTTGATGTGCGAAGTACCGTCGATTATTTCGGCTTTTCCTTCAGGTCTCAGTTGATTGTTGTTGTTGCCGAATACATCAAATTTCCTATTTTCGCGATAGGAATGCGTTTCTAGTAATTCCGGAATGGAGTTTATAGTGACTGTTATATTGGTCACGTTGATACTGCCTAGAATATTCGCAGCAGGAATTTCCTCCACCTTAGCAGGATGTTCAACGATCGGCCCACTAATATCTAATGGTGCTACCGAGTCCGGGGAATTTTCTGTGGTCGCGCCTTCCGGTATGTAAACAGGCGATTCGAAATGGATTTCTTTTATTTTCTTGTCAAGTACATCCTGAATTTTATTGCTAGTGTCGTTTCCATCCACCACTTTTATCACCGTCACCCTGCTGACTTCTCCTATTTTATTAAAGACAGGTACATCTTCGCCTGTTTTCTGTTCTTCTACAACGTGGTTCTTGACTTTCTCTTCCTTCGTGTTGACTTGAACGATTCTGCTAACCTCAATTAATCTTTCGATTTTACCCGTTGTAGTCGTAACAGCATTTAGCGACTCTGTAGTTCCCTCCGTGCTATCACTCGTCGCATTGTCCTTTACTTCTGCAAAGATGTGATGCAAAGTTGTCAATAATTCGGTCGTTTCAGGAATACTGGGTTTAGTTACTGGTTCAGTTACAGGAGGCGCCACGGTAATGTGTTCTTGAGAAACCTCAGTTAAAGCTTCCGAAACGGTTCTTGTTTCTTCTGAGGAAGTGGTTGTGGAATTATGTGAGGATGTTTCCTCGTCACTTTCTTCAGCAGTAACTGGTGTGTTCATTTTCCGTTTCTTTGAGAACAAGCTTTTGTTTCTGTTCTTTACAGCTTCCGTGTCGATGTCGCTTAAATCTTCATTAACTTTAGGAGTTTCCGTGGTCTTTCCAAAAGTTTTTGGTTTATTTACTATTCTTGCCGTTGTTGATCTCCCTGCAAACTGAGGACTGTTGCTTCGTATAGGCGAGTTAGGCCTTCTGCTATTCTTGGTTAATGCGGGTCTATTAATTACTCTGGGTCTAATATTTGCTGGTGAATTACCAATTGCCTTTTCTGGCTCACTAATATCTTCATTCCCTTCTTCGTCCTCAGACTCAGTTAACGCACCCTCTTCTTCCTCAACATCCTCATTGTCTCCATCTACTTCCTCTTCCAAATTATCTTCCTCTGCTTTACTACTTGCCGTACTATAGGCGTAAATAAACTTATTGATTGGTAAAGCAGAAGTTAAAATCGGTGTGGCAGTTGCAGAGTCATCATTTATTGTAGTTTCAGTTGTAGCTTCCTCATCCTCCTCATCATCTCCTTCTGCACTATTTCTAACATAAGTTTGTTTTTCAGTCGTGCTGTATTTGTATAAGGATTTGTTTATCGTAAGAGGAGTTGTACTTCTAAAGCGATTTCTGCGTGGAGTTGCTACACCTATTGACGAATCAGTAGCTACTTTTTCAGTTGTAGACTTGAACCGGTTTCTGCCAAATTTACCAAAACTTGATTCGGTCGTTGATCGGGTTAGGTAAGTATTCTTTCGCCTTACGGGAGTAAACTTAGGTCGCGCTTCGATGGATCTTAACGTGCTTCTTCTTCGGTATGGCGTTGTTGTTTCAGGTATGATAAAGGTTGAAGTATCTGTGTCAGTAGTCGTTTCTGGGACTTCAGAAGTGTCACTGATTTCTGTGGATGCAGTTAGATTATCGTTAGAAGGCGTTGTACCAGCATCGGTGATAGTAACAGCTGTATCATTAGAAGAATCCTTTTGCTCACTCCTTACAGAGGTGTTAAATATAACTTCTGTTGTAGCATTGTTAGCATTGTCTTCCGTGGTGATTGCGCTGTCAGTAAAAGTCACAACACCTCGGCTCTCAGTGGATACACTATCATCAGCGGCTGAAGCAGTAGAAGTAGTTGAACCAAATATTTCATTCTCAATGTCGGGATTATTGAGACGAGTGGACGGCTCTAAGCTATTGATTGAAATAGTCGATACCTCATTTATGTTTTGAGTAGTCTCAACTGAATCACTGATTTCATTATCTCTCGTTGTTAGTTCGCTATTTTCAGTTGTTCTACTAAATTCTTCAACATTTAGCATCTGCAAAATAGTGGTTAGTTCAACAGAGTCTGTGGTGCCTTCAGAAGTTGAATATTCTTCTGAAAGTTTCTCATCTGTCGAATTATCAGTTGGCGCCGATGTTGTTCTTTCTATAGTTTTATACTTGTAACGATTAGTAAATAATAGTTTATTGACTCCAGTCTCTGGTTTACCATCCACGCCTGTGTTGTTAAACGCATGTATTTGTATTGTCTCTTTTGTTAAACTCTTTGTTCTTGAGAAGGTCTTATATTTCGGACGAATTGATATTGGCTTTTCCACTGTAGCCGACGTAACTGTAACTCTCGGTCTGATAAATGATGGTCTATCTGGCCGGTAGAACTTATTTTTTACCGACGACGACTCCAATATTTTTTCTGTGGGACTCACCGCATCATCATCTTTAATTGAGTCATTTGGTGCAGATGATGATTCGAATGGTTCTGTTTTAAATTCCTTGCTGGTATCTCCTATTAGTTTATCGATTTCACTCATATGATCATCGGTATGCTTATCCTCATTGTCGTGTTTGTACTCTTCGTCGTGATTAAAATCGTCGTCGTCATCATGAATATTGTCATCAAATTTGGGCGTTTCTTCCTCAAACTCGGAATCGAAGTTGTCAAACGAGTTAGTGGAAGTTGACGATCGGAATACGGAAACGTAATTCCTGTTTCTGTCTCCTGTATCCTCCTCCTCATCCTCTTCTTCTTCATCCTCAAAACTGCCTCCGTCAGTTGTTGAGATCGGGGTGTACGGATTGTAGGAGGGCGTGCTTGACTTAATAGTTTCAGAGTTATCGTTACCAGCTTCTATTTCATCTGAGTATTTAGTGGAAGATTCTGTGTCTTCACTATTTTCCGCTGCAGCAACTGTGGTACTTTCTATTGCATTATGACTGGTTGTTTCATATTTTATATCTTTGTTCAACGGTTCAGTGTCATATTCTGTATTATTTAGATTACCCGCTTTTTCGGTAGTTGCAGATCTGTCTATTGATTTGTATAAGTACCTTGTGGTGGACTTTAGCTGTGTAGATTCGGAGGCAATTTCAGCTACCTCTTCGTCTGCTTCTTTCTCGTTTGATTTACTTATTTGTTCCTTTAAGTTTGTGGATGTTTCTGTTGCATTTTCAACGTCAACAATTTTAGTTGTGGAACCCTTATCGTTTTCTTCATTTAACTTAGTTCTTAGTTTCGGTCTAAATAACGGTCTAGAGATATATTCATCCCTTAGAGGCTCTGTGGTAACGTCATCAGCTTTAGCTGTAGTTGTTGACCTAACAAGTGGTTTAAAGGATAACCTTCTAGTGGTTTCCTCAGATTCATTTTCTGATTTTGTTTGATTGTCATCGCTGGCTAACTTGCTGGCTTGTTCCGATATAAACACACGTTTTGGTGTAACCTCTTCCGCGCTTGTAATATTTTCAGCAGCAATTGCATCATCTTCGGCATTCTTGGGAGTGGTGGTCGACGATTTTCCATAAAGTCTAAGCGATATTCTCGTTGGTGATCTTATTCCAATTTCCTCAGATGCTCTGGACGTTCCACTGTTTGGTTTTGTGTATTTGCTTCTTGGTCTACTTAGTGATGGTCTGAATAAACGTTTTGATGTATCGCCTTCATCGGTTTCTTTGGCTGATTCTGTTGTAGTCGCTCCTGGAGAGATTGTGGATCTACCTCTACCGTATAACTGCCTTACTGCAGGTTTGTTACTCGGTTTTTCGTCTGCTGCAGTTTTGTTTGTTTCGTTTGATACTGTCGACGGTCTTAATCTACGAATTATTTTACGTTTCCGTCCATTAGGTTGTTCTGTACTGACTTTAACGGAGGCGACGGTTGGTTTTATTTTTCTGATAATTTTTCTGGTTCTGACAATTATATTGGGTTCAGTAGATGTCTTAATTTCTTCACTTTCCAACTTAACAGTTTCGGTGAATTTTGTCAAACTTTCCACTTTAGTACTATTTGAGATTTCTTCCGAGCCTTCGTCAATATGTGTTTCATTTTTGTTGACGTTTTCATTGGATTGGTCAATTTCTGTGCTGTTGCTTTCTTTAACTTCGCTAACAATATCGTCTGAATTTTCAGTTTCTCGCAACGTTACATCCTCTTTGCTTGTCTCCGCATCCTTTACTTTCTCCGAATTCTTCTCCTCATAGTTTGTCTTTTCATGGAGACTTTCTGACTTTTGTCTTACGAATTTAACTAATTTTCGCCTTTGTTTCCCACTTGTATCAAAACTGTTAACGTCGCTGTTCTCTCTTATGTTAGATTCTGATAATTTAATGTTTTCTCCTTCTTCGGTGCTGGAATCTTCGAAGCTGTCATCATTTTCTTCTTCCTCAACTTTATTTTGTTGTAAAGCGAATGGCAGTCTAACTGGTTTTTTATTAAATAATCGTTGTAAGGGACTTTGTTTGTCGACTTTCGATCGATTTGTCGTAGATAATTCGTTGGTGAGTGGTGATGATTCATTTTTATTTTGCGTTACGTAAGATGGTTTCCTAAACGTCAGTCTTCCAGATGAAGTTTTATTTACAGCACTTTCAACGACGTTTGATCCAGGTTTTGCAGTACTTGTTCTAAATCTTCTTATGATCCTGCGTGTCCTAGGTGTGATGTTTACAACATCTGAGGCCGACTCGTTTTTATTAGTTGCATCCTCAGTGCTCTCGGTTGATGATGGTTGTCGCGTTGTTCTAGAGGCAAATCCTCGCACTCTTTTAGTTGTTGGGTTTATGTCTGAACCAGAATCAGTTTGATCATTCGTTGCTTTGCTTGCAGTTATTCTTCGGCTTTTTCCAAAAGAAGAATCAGCTAACTTCCTAGCTAAGGGTAAAGGTCGTGAGCTCGTGTTTATTGTTTCTTCAGGACTTTCTGCACTAGTAGTGGATGAAACTGCTGGTCTCACCCTTCTTCTCAGGGAACTTGCACCAAAGTTTAATTCTTTGATCTTTGAGAAGTCAACTGCGGTGAGAGACGACAAGTCAGCTAATTCAGATGGCCTATATGCTCTGTTATCCTCTGCACGCCTTTCAGTTGTTGAAAATAGGTTCTTTGCATCAATATTATTCGAATTGTCTTCGTCGTTCTTTTCTTCTTTTTCGCTCAAGTTCTTATTAGCATTCCGATTGTTTGACCCAAATCTCGATGAACCTCTGGATCTAAATTTCAAGGTACTTTTCGTAATGGGACTCTCGGTGGACGATACATTTATTTTTTTATCTACGTCTTTGTGCAATCCCGAAGTTTTCGGTCTTAACCGAAGTTTGAAATTTGATTGACTCACCTTTGAAGCTTGCGTTGTCGACTCAGTAACCGGTTTTACTGAGGTTGAACTGCGAGAACCTATCGAGAACGGTCTTGAATCCAAGATTAAGGGGCGTTTCTTCTGCGGTGTTGTGGTTTCTGCGTCGGCGCTAGTTACTTCCGTTGTTGAAACGCTTGATGCTTGGTCTTGGATTGTTGTGGATTCGTCGAGTTTTGGTTTTGTTGCTGGAGAGTCCTCTGTGGTGGAGTTCAATGTGTTCTCAGTTGTCGACTGAGGTTGCACTGTGGCTGTTTCTTCAATTAAATTTATGCTTGTTCCTAGTTTGTCAACGACTGGAGATGGGGCTGGTGTTGGTGTTCCAACGTCCGCGACTGATGATCTACAAAATTGGTTGTTTATTAAGTTGCTTCTATTATACAAATTAATGCTTCTTACTCTGAAGATGTTTGATTAGAGCTGGTTGAAGCAGCATCTGATTCATATTGTGCTGTGGTTGATCCTCGTATTAACGTTTGGTATCTGCAATAATTGTTTAAGTATTTAGATCTGGCTGGTAATGGATATACGTAATGGCAAAGCTTTTGGACTCAAATCTAACTGTGGTTATAGTAGAGCAGGTTGCTATATACTAATGTTTATTGCTTACCTTGATGTAACATCATTTTCATCGTCTAATGGAGTAGTTACACCACGAACGATCTTGTTGCTGTAACAGAAAAAAATAATGATGAGATGCTTCTAATTAATTTGCTAAATTATGTCTTACCTAGATATGTCCGGGATTTCTGTGTCCAAGGAAATAGGAGCTGGTGTAGTGGTTCCGCGCCTCAACGTTTTGTATCTGGAAGTTAATTTGAATTTGAACTCGTGCTTGTAATATTTTGATTCTCTACTTACTTAGAGTTCGCGTCTTCCTTTTCTGTAGAAGTTTTCTCTGTAGTAGAACCACGTCTAAAGTTTTTATATCTACGAGTAAAGAAACGAATTACTGCCAAGTTGTTTAAAGTAATGAAATACTTACTTTGAGTTATCTGAAGCGTCAGACGCTGTGGTGGATGTGGGTATTGTTGTACCTCGTCTTGATTGAACCCTGATAAAAACATTGATTTAGAAGAATATAAAATTTGGTGTTTGTATCGGCATCGTTTTATTATTGAAGCAAGATGAGGAGCTTGTAAAGGAAACGAGGCCAGTACGAATCCTATTGCATTGCATTAATGAAAGACAAACATTCTGCTTACCTAGACGTAGAAAGCTCTTCCGCGGGAGTTGTTGTGGATGGGCTAGGAGTGGAACCACGCCTGATGGTCTTGTATCTGGAATACGAACAATTATAATAGACGATCCACATATCCATCACCTCCAAAATTCATTTCTTTGTACTGTTACTTACTTCGATGTGGTATCCTCACTTTCATTGGTTCCTTCAGACGTAGGCTCTGTACTGGAACCTCTTCTTATTGCCGCGTATTTAGAAGTAGTGGTCTCCTCTGTTGTCGACGGTCGCTGTCTTCTAATATTGACGTATTGTGGCACAAATGTTTTCTTTGAAGCCCCGTCGGAGTCTTCGTCATCCGCGTCACCATCTTCTTCATCGTCTTCTTCCTCTGATCCTTCGCCCAATGCTTTGTTTCTGCTCAACCCGCTGCGAGAGGAATGTTGGATTAGTATTTTTTGCGTCAAGTAATAGGCTTGTTGTGACCCTACTTTTTTTTCATTCTACGTATTTCTGTACCGGTCTAATTCCAAAAAACAGGAATCTCATCTTGTTAAATGTCGTATTAACATAAATAAATACGTTGAATTGATATATTTTTTTAGGCTCCAATAGGTTTATTAATTAAGTTGTTAATTGTTTCAATAATCAGAATATTTTTTCAAATATGTCGTGGGTGAATCCTTGACCTATTCAGCACGTGGACAAAATTGATGGCACATAAAAAATGGCTTAGACGTTTTGGAAACAACAACAATATGATCTTTACTTCGCAGTTTCAAATTGGGAATATTTTCTCACCTTCAATATCATGAAATAATTAATACAAATAAAAATTTTCTATGATAATTTACGAATGTATACCTGTCACTTTCCGAAGCTTCAGTGGTTGTACTAACTCGAGGTCTTCTGATGGTAACGTATTCAGGCTGAGACTTTTTGCTAAAGTTTCTTCTAAGTTTAACGTCTTCGTCTTTAACGTCGTCGCTTTCCTCTTCATCACGCTCCTCATCCCCTACAGATTTGGACGTGGAAGGCCTAATTAGGGAATAATGAAGTTACACACATACTTCACTGCATAGTATTAAATTTACCTGTTCCGAGAAATCGACGTGTACTGCAGCTTTCCTCTCTCGGATTTACCACTCGAGGACTTTTCATCTGCTCCGCTCAGGCCGTCATTTTGCGGACCCCTGCTGTTGTATATGTTTGAGGATCTGTAAAAATATTGTTCCTGATCTCGTGGCTTTACTCAACATTTTAACTTACAGTCTCTTCGAGCTCAGCGAACTTTTGGCTGCTTTGCTAAGAACTCTTTCGTAAAGGGACTTGCTGATGGCGGCTTGAGTTGTTGCATCTGAGCCTGGACCAGCGGAGTCGCTCTTGGTATGCTTCAATTGCTTCTCCAGTTCCTCGATTCCACCTACAAATTACAATAATCAAGTGGAACCGAAACTAAAGTATCTTCATAAATAAGTATTTCATGATAATAATGTCCCCCAAGCTATGGTGAGTGAAAACCTTGAGGAGGAACATCTAGCGGAGCTGTGGATTCTTTTGGTTCTTACCTGCTTTCCTAATGAGATCAAACAATTCCTTAATGACTCTGGGATCTTCTTCAGATTCATTGTCGTCTTCGTCATCGTCGTCATACTCGTATTCATCCTATACACAAAATAGTTTGGTCAAAATACAGGCCAAGAGTCAAGGACTATTTCAATCTACTCACATAACTAATAACGAAGCTAAATACTTACATCATCGTATGCCTCTGTCGTAGTGGTTTGCTTAATAGTGGTTCTGCTAGTCGCTGCCGTAATTTTAGGAAGCGGTCGTGGGGTTGAATACAAGAGAGGGGCAGGGGTAGTAGTACTGGACTCTTTTGTTATTGATTGTGTCGTAGTTGTTGGCTTCTGTAATTTCTTATTGCAAAGAACATTTTGGGTGTAGTCGCAGGAATCAGCAGCCTTGTTGAAGTATAATCCTGTAACCATAAATCAGTTAGTACATGCTTAAAAAATTTTGATTTGTTTGATTTATCATCTGATGAAATTGTACCTGCTGGGCAAGTAAATTGATGGGCGACAATTCCAGAGTCGCCGGCTCCACTCAAGCACCAGAAATACTTCTTGCAGTCCTTGGGATGTGAGAAGAAACCTTCATCTTCACATTTAAATGCTCCATCTAAATCAGGTGTTGAGGGTGGGGCGGGTGTGGTGTAGCTCGGAGTGACCACTTTCAGGCTGCTGTAGGTGGAGGTTGCGGTGGTCTTTCTGGACTCCTTCCTCCTGGCCTTCTGCCTGCTGTTGAAGTTGTCTCTTTCTTCTTCCTTAGCCTTGGATTTGTTTCTGCAATATTAAACATCCATTAAATTACTTTCACTTTTACGTACGTGAGCCGAGGATTAAAACATATCATTTGAGTGACTGAAAAGTGAGTTTTCAAGAGCTTATGATTTTGATATCTTGACGTTTCCACCATCTTGCCTTGCTTCAGAAGATCATAACAATGTGATGGAACTATCAATCAACATAACCAACGCGGAAGAAAGCCCGGATATTCTTCTACGTCAATTATTTAAGCAAAAATTGAAACGAAAAATAATCTTCTGTGTTCTCACCTGTTTCTCCTTCGGTTGCCGCTCGACGTTGACACCTTCGCAACCTTAGTTTCTTCCTCGTCGTCTGATTTAACTTTATTCGACGACTTTGTTCTCGTCCTCGTTCTTGGTTTAACCGGCTTAGAAGGTGGAGATATCAGATTTTCATCGGTGATTCTAAAATAAGACCAAAGACAAATATGAGCAAGAAACATAGCAACGCGGATGAAGAATTCAATTACCCATAGGCATTCAGTAGTGCCTCCTTTGCTGCTTCGATCAAGGGGTACGGCTTGCCGTGGCAGTTTCCCCTGAAGTCGTCGTTGTCAATAGCCCAGAACATGATGCCACCAAGTCCGTTTTCCGCTACGTATTCCGATTTTTTTCGGACGATATCCTCGTCGTCGTAGCCCACCCACTGGTTGTCCTTGAAGGCGTACGGTCCCATCGCGTCCGGGTTTGGCTGCTCCACTTCCCACTCTTGGTTCTTAACATTTTCGCAAATCTACAAAAGGCGTTGGTGAGTCAAATGAGTTTTGGTGAGTGGTTGCAATTTACTAACCTCATAATATGCCAAATATCCGTTCTCTCGAGTGGCATCTCCCATATCCCCTGGGCCATCCGCTGGTGATCCAATTTCAAAAGCATCTGGATTGTAGAGGGTGTAAGACCTTCCATAGGTGGGTATACCCAGGATGAGCTTGTTTGGATCTGCGCCGAGCTTCAGGTAGTGTTTTATGGTGAAATCCTGAAACGATTTGGTCATTATTTGGTAGCACATCTGCCTCAGTTGAACTCCAACGAAACGAATTGATTATTTTAACTGCTTGACGTTTCGACCGTTCCGCCCTGGTCTTCACTCCGCTTTAGAAGACCCCAACGCTTTCTATAATTTGTTTATATAAGGAAGTAACAGCCATCAGTTTTTTGATGCAGGCGATTTTACACAACCGCTTCAATAATCCATTAAAAACTGGGTTTGATTCTCTGCGTATAATTTCAATTTCATAGCGACCAACTTCTTCACCAATTTCTTCATCGAAAGAACGACTTGCGTAACTTATTAAAATTTTGCGTTGCATGTTTACTAAGTATATAATAAAATTAAACGCATAATGGAAGTGTAGATAAAAACGTTCAATTTATTAGCCATTATTATTGACCACCAGAAGATTGGTATAGAAAGTGCAGTTTTTCTATCAACTCATTGCATTGCTCATTGGCTTAGGCCCTGATATTAAAATAGAAACACTCCGTTTAAGACATTTTCTTATTGAAAAACCCCAGCATTATTCTTTTATTCTTCCCTTATTATTCTTTTAGGTACTTTCTGTTTTAAATAATACAATTAAAGTCAAAGTTAAAGAAAGTGTTTCGCAACGCGTAATACCGCAAATATGTACCTACTTTAAACAATTAACAATTGCGTTTTATTTTCTATTGTATTCAATCGGTTTGCATAGATTAAACTGCATTTGTGATGGAATTCTGTTTGCGATCGATACGATGCCTAGGTGGTAAACAAATTAATTAGAAAGTGCGCTTTCTTTATCAGTTCCATGTATTGTTTATAATTGGATCATGGGAATATAATAAACTTGAAGGAAAAACTCTTAACGTGAGAATTTGTTTTATTGCAACGCATTGAGTTTTTGTGTCATCCGCTTTATTTAACAAATCTAGAACCAGTCGCATGTTTATGATGAATTGCTCAATACTGTTAGATCAGTTCAATTAGCTGCCTCATTTTTTTTATTTCCTACCGTCCTAGAAATATATTACGTAAATATAGAACTTGTATTTATTTTGTTTAATATTTTATTAATAGTCCATTTAGTAATGAAAAAAAGTTCTAAATTCGTTGACTTAAAATCGATTTTGATAATTTTTTTTTTCAATTTCGGAAATAGTTAATAGAAAAGTTTCCCATAGGTGAGGAGGTGTGATTTTTTCAATTGTTATTAATAAATACATGTTTTTTCATACACTTTTACTTAAAAAATGTATACCTAACTCTTTTATTTATTTAGACCATGGCCTCAAAATCGGTCTAAAAAAATGGCGTCGAATGTCAAATTTTTTATTTTCTCTTTTTTAAAACTAAAATAAAATAAAAAATAGCGGATCCAAAATGGCGGAAAAGGGACGACTACAATTGCAAACCAAAACAAAAGCCATTTAAGTACGTGAATCATACCCACTTAATTGTGTTTTTTAAAGTTTAATAAAAAATAGTCAAAATATTCAAAAAGGCGCTATTATACGTAAAATGATTCGCTGTTCTCAAAAATGTAAAAAAATAAGATTTTCCACTTGAAACAAAAGTTCTGGTCAATGACGGTCAAACCGGAATTACTTTGGAATTCAAAATTATCCTAAAAAATGTGTAATATTATCTAATTCACGTCCTCCAAATTTAAAATCTTTATCTGATACAGAAATTACAGGTGTACCTTTTGGTTTTTACCCGGTATAGGAGTTTCTTGGGTCGCTGATCTCAAATTTTATCTTAGAGTTTAATAAAAATGGAAAACGGTGTCTGAAAAATGGTGGAAACAAGATAAAACCTAAAAAACCCGATGTAATTCTTTTCTACTTCAGATAAAAATTTAAAATTTGAGGGACGTGAATTAGACAATATTATACATTTTTTATGATAGGTAATTTTGAATTTCATGGTACTTCCGGTTTGACCGGAATTAACCATAACTTATGATTTTCAAATGGAACACGTTTTATTGAAATTTTTTAAACCAGCGGCTTACTTTACGTATAATAGTGCCTTTTTGGATTTTTTTTTGAAAATAACTACTATTTATTTAATTTTTAAAAATAGAATTACTTAGGGGGTTGTGATTCACATAAATGGGTTTTATTTTGGTTTGTATTTGTAATTCGGTATAAGAAATAAAATCCCAATAAAATAAATTGGCCCTTTTCCGCCATTTTGGATCCGTCATTTTTTATTTTATTTTAGTTTTAATGCCAAATTCGTAATCAGTGACCCCAAAAACCCCTATATATCTAATAAATATAATAAAAAAAAGAAAACAAAAATTTAGACATTCGACGCCATTTTGTAGACGCCATTTTGTTTTTAGACCGAGTGACTCCCAAAACATTATATAATAATTTCAGGCAATAGGAATGTTCACCATTTTTTAATTGTAATAAAAAATTATAGTTCTAAGGCCACAAAAACACGCAGTAACCATTAAAACGCCTAAAAATCTTTTTCTCTTAAAAATAAACTAAAAATAAAATCGCCGAAACGAACGAGGCTAGCGTACGATCCCTGCAGCGAGACGAGCGCGTGTGATGTCATAATGCGTACGGGACCACAGGTGGCGAAACTCGTATACCTGCTTGCTATTATATTCTTTGTTTTAATATTCATTTATATGCGTTTTTGTTAAGATGGAAGACTCAAACAGTGTGAAAGTTAGTAGGAGAAAGTGGTGTTTTGTTCCTGGATGTACAAATACATCAATAAATAACCCTAAAAAGGTTTTTATAAGTGTACCAAATAATTTGCAAAGAAAAAAGCGGTGGTTTAGTGAAGCTAGATGAGGGCTTACAGAGGTTTCAATTCCAATGCCAAAGGAGCGTCAAATGAGCTAGAAAAAGAAAGATTTCTGAAATTTTTGATTCACATTAAAGTCGAGTTATAAAACGTGTTAGAGATTTTAAAATATTAGGTCCCCATATACATATCTGTTAGTTTAGACTTGGTTCAAAAACTTGATTACCTACATTATGTTTAGAGCTTGTGCAAGAATAAATTTACAAAAACCAATTTTATGAGGCACCCTGTATACTATTGAATATGGTAGCAAGAAAATTCATAGAATACTCTAAAACTTTTGTTTAAATTTTTTTTCTTATCTTAAATAATAACGAAGTTAAGAGGGGGTTCCATTTATAACCAATAACCCTGTACACACACGTTTCTATTTGTTATTTCACGTGTTGTTTCGTACGTTTTGCGACATCGGTCGGTCAAATGGTGAGCTCGTTCTGCCACAGTTCACAAAACAACACTTCATGCCTAAGCGATCGAAACGTGCGATATCGTTCCCGATACTAAATAATTTATTTCTTTCGCTAGAATACTACGATTGTAAGAATTCTTTCACCAAAATTAAATTTGAACTTTCTACTACAATACCGCTCACATAACCGATATAGAAACTCTAGACATAGAAAAAGTACCTCGATGGTACATTTTTCTCTACAATATTTCTGCACCCTGAGTACTTTATTTTTTTCTTGGAAGATCAATAATCAAAATACTATTTTAACATCATATAACCTCCGTCTAAAATTTGATGTCTGTAGGTTTGATAGTTTTGGAGATAGCACGAGTTATATCTGAAAAATGTTATTTGTCGTGTATCGCCGAAAAGGGGTGAAAAATTAATATAGGGGATGAACGCAAGCTCATATCGCAAATCGCCTTCCGGAAATGGATTCGGCAGAAAATTTTACATAACATGGACCAAATTTTAAAAGTATGTCCAAAAGTTACATAGCAACAGAGAAATAAGCGGAATTTAGATCACTGGATCCCTGACTATAACTACTCATTCTCGCGCGCTTACCTATTACGCATAGTGACGGCAGATAGCGTTTCGCGCATTTAAACGAATATTGATATTTCTTTTGGGTTTTTTCCATAGAATGAATTTATAGATTTTTGTAAAACTTTGAAGATGTGATTATGAGACTATTTTTAATTATTTTATGATGTTTAAACAAGATTTCACTTTTTTGTGAATATACCTATTGTTTAAATAAAAAAAAAGAGTTATACATTTTTTAATTGAGTGTATTAAAAAACACTTATTTGTTAATAACAATTGAAAAAATAAAAAGCACTTTTCCGTAAACTTTTCCCGAAATTTCAAAAAAAAAATCATCAAAATCGGTTTGGAGTCAACGAAGTTACAACTTTGGCAAATTTTTAGCGTTTAGAGAATGGACTATAAAGTAAGATTTAAAAAATGAGCTTGAAGGAGCCTAAAATAATATTAAAATGCGTGCATTTTGATACTAATATATAGTTATCAAAATTGGCATACTTATATGCGCCTACGAAGCGGGACCTGCTGTACGCTGTACGACACCACGGCGCCCATCATCACGATGAATTTTCCAGACGAGCCGGTTAGTGAAGCCGAGGGAGAAAGACCGGCGAATTTCACGATAGCTCCTCGGCTAGGTGAGGATATCACGTATTACTTTTATTCGGTTATTTAAAGTCGCTCCAGTAAAAAATACCAATGGACACCCTGGTGTAACATAAAAAATAGATTGTACTTACGATGTTTAAATCCGCGTCGTAATTATATTCATTATCCTCTTCCAATGAGTACAGCGGTGCGTGGTGGTTGACAGCTGGCTCGAAAGCAGAATGATAATCGTAACTTAAAATATTCATCCAGTCTAAATATCTGCAAAAAATAAAAAAAATATTTAGCAAAATATTTATAAGATATGCACTTAACCCGAAAGGGGCCCTGAAGGAGCAACCTTTGAGACGTCTTGTCTCGACAACCCCAAAAACACAACTAACTATTATACCTCATTCTATTCCTTCGGTTACGGTCATTAGTTTTAATAAAATAACTTGCTCAACCTTTTACCACGGTTCATTTCCCTGTACGCACGTGTTGAATTGGATACAAATTTGTTTGTCATCTTTTATAGCATGCAGAATATGATTCTACTTTTAGTGACTTGATTTTAGTTAAATAAAAGTAATGTACTGGATAATAAATGATAAATAAATACATTTGCTCTTCGTGACAATAACATATTCTTTTCTAAAATCCGTAATAGTGACTGGGTGATTTACGAGGAAAGGGACAAAATGTTATGGTAGATAGAGTTCACTTAGGTGAATTAGAAATGACTATTGAAAAAAGCCTGAGCCTTTTTTTATTGAACTACAGGGTGATTTATGAGTTTTGCCCAATACTTCTTAAGGCAATATCTTTTAAACTAATCACTAGAATCAGCGCGTATTGTGGGTATATAGTATACTATTAATTGTCAATTTACTTGCATAATCAAGGACAGAAAATTCCAGGGCCGGCTCAACTAATTTTTATTTTTAGGGCTCCTATGAAAAAATTCACCCTGTGCACGTGATTTTTAAATTCTAATACTGAATTATGAAACTACATACAAAAATGATCGAAAACATGTGTTTTGTTGTTTTGCCACACTTTGGGCGAATTTTAAATAAATGATCAAGTTTCGCCAAAATCGAAGGTATATGCACAAAATAAATTTATAAAATTACATTTTCCTCTCTTATTTAACCTATCTACCATAACATTTTGTATAGGTGCAAATCTATCAAAATGTCCACATAATTTCAAATATCTCATACTACGAGTAAAAACATGACTGTGCTAGTTGTTGATGTTCTCTAACCAAATGTGCAGTGATATACATCCTATTTAGTGACAGCTAAAGCCAACGCAATAAACCATTACAGCATCGCGCAACTCTTTGATTTGTTTAAAATTAACTAAGCTTTACCACAGGTTTCCTAAAGAATAAAAAACCATCTTGCTTAAATCAATATTGTGTGAACTTATTTGCTTAACGATATATTGTGGTGTTCTCTAAAAATTTTCATATAACTTTTGATTTCAATCAGAAACTATGCAACCAAATTCCGTACGTTTTCTTGTTGAAACAGAACG
The DNA here is from genome assembly GCA_963680705.1 of Rhagium mordax. Taxonomy (NCBI): domain Eukaryota; kingdom Metazoa; phylum Arthropoda; class Insecta; order Coleoptera; family Cerambycidae; genus Rhagium; species Rhagium mordax. The sequence goes on along the minus strand of OY796656.1, from coordinate 129,435,363 downwards.
TTACGCTAGACTTGGCATTTAACGAAACAAAGTGAATGTTTTAGAAATATAGAACGTTTTACTGTATTACCAATCGCTACATTTTTCCGCTTTATTTGTTGCAATTTCGTACCAAATATTACAAATAATATATGAAATAGTAGATCTCTTAATATAATCAAGGGTCGTATTTTTTTTTTTTTTTTAATTTTTTTTATTTTTGGCTTTCAGTCATAGACATACAGCCAAGGGGTCGTATTTAAAGCCTACTAAATTTAATGAAAATATGCACACAAAAAAATACTTTTTTTTTCCCAAAAATAGGTAAAAAATTCGACCCATCCCAAATTTTATTGAGGAATTTCTTCGTCCTTGAACCGATTTAAATTACCATTTTAAAGCAAGTTGTAGACATAGAGATTATCACGTGTTTACTAATTTTCAAAAAGTAATAAATCGGGGTATAAGTTTTATAAAAGAAGGGAAATAGCTATTAATAATGTAAAAATTAATTTCAATTTGTGCCACGGGGTATATAAGAAGTAATTGGTTGAGTTTTTGTTATGACTGCGGCAACGGAACTCATGTTTAGATAAATTTATTTTATCACGGGGAGTTGAAAATTTCGATGGGAGAGGACCATACGAATCGGTTCCCAAGGAAATTGCTGGATAGACGATATTGCGTGAGTGGACTCGCCTGAACGCATGTTGGGGGAAATCGAGATGCAAAAGGGCCGATTCGGCGGTTAACCGCGGAGTACGAGGAGACGAGCCGAAAATACAGTTGGAGCGCGGAGAGACAGTTCGTCCGAGCCGCGTTCGACCAGCGCGGAAGGGACACAGTTCGACCAGCGCGGAAATTGTTCGGGCAGCGCAGCGTCGGGACGTCACAATACAGAGACAGAGCTAGAGTTTTGACCGGCCAACGTCAGGGACGTCGTCGCGGTAATTTGTGAACTACCTAGGGGCTAGTTAAGCGCCGCGAAGTGCGTAAGTGATACAGAGACCGCGCGTCGGAGGGCGGGTTTAAAGTTGATAGAGTTCGACGTATAATTTTAGTGAAGGTAATTATTGTCAATTAGGATTGTTGGGTATTTAGAAGCTTGTAGGTAAGTCATTTTGAGTTTACTAACCCCATATAAGTTTCGTTTTGTGGCGTTACAGTAATTGACTTGTGTCATAATATACCAGTAGCAATTTATGCTGCTTTTTTTTCACCAAATTAACATTTTGTTGGGTATTTAGGCAACATATTCTAACTTGTTTCATATCCAAGCCACATATTACTCTCAATATCCTCTTCTTTGAATTATCCCAAACATCATCTTCACGGAAGAGATACAATTTTTCAAATAGAGCGCTGACTATTTGGCAAAATTGATGCTGTGGAAGTTTTGCCTTATATTGAAACTCTCAAAGTAGTTTATTCATAGAGCTTGTAGTTAACTGTTGCTAGTTTCAAGGACTGTCTGTAGTATTTTGAATAGGTAAATTGAAGATTGGCCAGTCGCTCGTTCTATAGCTTTTCCCGTCTACCTGTATCGACTATAAACGTGATCTAAACTTACTTGGTTAGTTTGGGAATATCGTATCCCTTATTGACGTATTCTATCCCAGCTGGCACCGCCATAGTCAGCAGCAGTCTTGGTCTCCCCGTTTTCTCAGATTCTCGATCAAACTCCTCTCTTAATTCCTGAAACAAAAATGGTATTAATAAAAAATCATTGCTCAATGCAACTGTTTGTATATTTGCACAAACAGGAACTGCAATCGAGTCAGCCTCTGGACGACAAGTCGACGTAAGGGAACGTTTTAATATTGTTATTATTATGTATAAATTTTAATCTAATATCTAATCAGGAAAGTTGCGAAACCTGTATACTAGGAGACATCCGTTGTCGACGATTCCGTATATTTATAACTACATATATATCTATATTAGTTGCACGGGCCTACGCAGATAGTCAACGGCCGGATGCTGGTTCAGAGGTTGTGATAGCGTCTCGATTGACTTAATAGGGATACGGGCGTTGCCTCCAACTGCTACCTGATTCTCGAACTGTTAACTGAATCGTTGACATTCACAGGGCAGTTTTTCATTGCATTTGACAAGATTTTGTTAAATTGCATTTTCAGCTAGGTTATCATCACTGAATATTTTGTGGATTTGCCTCCATACGAAAATCAATATGTTAAATCATTTTTTGAGTTTCCTTTTACAAGTCTTTATCAATTTTTCTCTTTTAGAACTAAAGCGATTGGCTTTGAGTTAATAGACTACGAGTATACTAAAAGAAAGGATTAGCGCAACGGTTTTGTATTTTTAAAACTGCTTGGACACAACACGTTCAATGCTATCTATTATAATGGGTATGCCACTTCGTAATTTGTCCTTAGCCATAAGCGTTTCTATGCACGTGATCTAGGCTCGTGCTATTCAGCATGTGTTCTTTCACACTGCTTTGCTGAAAGGTGTGAAATTTTGACCAACCCATAATCATACATATTCAAACTTATGAAATGTAAATAAATAGTTAAGATGAATTATTAATTTTTTATACGGTCTCTTACACCTGTAATTTGGTGATCATTCAGCCATTCAAGAGGTAAACGGTTGGAGAATTGAAGCCGAGGCAACCTACTTATTAGGTGCTTGAAATGCCTTCGACGACTGTAGTCAATTATTGGGTATATCGCATTGAAGTGATTAGTGACATATACGGGGGCCCGTCCAGAACTTTCTAACTATTATGAAAGGGAACGAAATTTAAATATAGTGTTCAACTACAGGAAGTTCTGACTTAAGTTCAATGAAATGTTACCTGTACTAGTTGAGCGTAGTTGTCCCTGTCCCTGGCCTTGCCTCCATCCCTGAAACTTGGATATTCCCAGTCCAGATCTAAGCCGTCGAAGTGATTCTGCCTCAAAAATTTAATGGCGTTTTTCACCAGCTCCTTTCTTCGCTCAGCGTTCGCCACCATGGGAGAGAATCTGGACGATCCTTCGTTCCATCCCCCAATGGCCAGCATGGTTTTCAGATTTTTGTTGTAGGTCTTCAGGCCTGTAAATTTGGCGTATCCTCCTGCAAGAGAAAATAAGAATTAACGTGTGTTGGTTAAATTATATTGTTTTTTCTAAGGACCTATTTATGTTAACGCCCTGGCCTTTCTAATTTTTTATCTAACCGGTTTGACTGTCAAATTCTTTTCAAACAGCAATCCGCTTTCTCCAATCGCCATTGCTAATAGCTGATTCTTCTCAATATACGAGAATATCCTCTAAATTATCAGAAAAAAAAAGTGGAAGCTTCTGAAAATATCAAAAATTGCTCCCAGTATTTGGTAAAAATAAACAATTTTTCGTAATTGTTATAAATTTTTTGAAGCAGTAATTGTTCATAGATCGACGATTTAATGAGCCTATTTACATCTCGCCAGTGTATGTTTCTGGTTTTAAACTATGTATCATGTAAATCCTGCGTAGCTGTCACGGGATTCGGTGCTTCTGAGGATAGTGCTGCTTTCAAAGGCTAGCGCTGCTTCAAAACTTTGTGCGCTACACTCAGCAGGTGTCGAGACTCCATCAGATTATCCATGATAGTGTCTAGATACAGTGTAAGGTGTGGTGGCATAACTTCTTCGGACTGCCCTCTAGGGGTGACTGTAAATCCCATTTTGTTTCGCTTAATTTCTTAAAGTTGATGCTACTGGTCGGATTTTTTAAAATGGCTTATCAAGAAATTCGGCAGTTAATGTTTAACGTCGCTTAAATCTGAATTTCTATTATTAAAACTAAGATATCGCTGCCTTATAAGTTGTGGAGTGACAGAGATAGGAAATGACTCCAGGAGAGCAGTCTCATGGACAATACAAATAGAAGAATTAGTTACAGAAAAGAGGCAACTATGGAAAAAATATTTGACTACTAAACCACAAGAAAATTTTGAAACACACGAAGAAAAACGATTTATTGTTTTTTGTTTCAAGTCAAAAAAATTATAAAGGGAAGTAAAAATAAATCATGGCTAGAATTCGGTAACGAATTAACAAGAGAATAAAAATCAGAAAATGTTTTGCAATACGCTAAAGAATATGAGAAATCCAAAACCAAATTAAGTTAAAAAATGTAAGAGATAAAATGGAAACATACAGAGGACAAGAAAATTGGACAGATGGGGAGAATATACACTGGAGGAAAGTCAGAGCAAATTTAGAAGAAAGAGATAGAGGGATATAGAGATAGAGAGATAGAGGGATATAGAGATAGAGAGATAGAGAGATAGAGAGATAGAGAGATATAGAGATAGATAGAGAGAGGGATAGAGAGATAGAAAGATTGAGAGATATAGAGATAGAGAGAGATATAGATAGAGATATATATATATAGATAGATATATACATATATATATATATATATATATATATAGAGAGAGAGAGAGAGAAGAGGAACAAATAATCATCCTCTGACAAATATCCGAGAAAGCAGTTAAATAGGGAAAACAGATTTAATATATGGGAAATTCTGAAACAAAGAGAAGTATCAGAAGTTCTAATTGAAGGTATAAAAAGTCTGTATGGAAAACTGAGAGTTATGTAAGACTGAGAAACAAGAAGTCATAATCATTTTTTATAAGTACCTATACAGGGTGATCATTTTAAGTGCCTCACTCGATTTTCCTGCTTTATTCTTCATCTAGGAAAAAAATTCAAAAACCATACTTGTGTACTTTTTTCCGAGGAATCCGATTCCGAAAAGATAAAAACAATTGAATATCAAAGAAAAAAGTTATGGCCGAAAAACTGAAAAAGAAAAAAATATACACCCTGTAGATTAATGCGGAAATGGATATGTGACATTTCACTGATTGGAAACGTGTATCAGATACATATTTTTCACTTCCGGTTTGACCGGAAATTGCTTTAATTTTTTTATTTTAGGTGATACACCCTGTACATTGAGCTCAGTTTAAAGAACATTTCTTTTTGAATTCAGCAATATATAACATATTATCATTATCTTTCACAATTAAACAAGATATTGGGGTTTTAATTTAAAATAACACAAATATATGTTATGAAATAAAATCATCCATGAAAACAAACAAAAGCATTTAAATTATTTTTTATTTATTTCAAAAACAAAAGAATATAAGTTATTATGCTATATCTTCTTTTGTTTTTGAAGTAAATAAACAATTTAAATGCTTTTGTTTGTTTTCATGGATGACTTTATTTCATAACATATATTTGTGTTATTTTAAATTAAAACCCTAATATCTTATTAAATATGAAAGACAATGATGATATGTTATATATTGCTGAATTCAGAAAGAAATGTTCTTTAAACTGAGCTCAATATACAGGGTGTATCACCTAAAATAAAAAAATTAAAACAATTTCCGGTCAAACCGGAAGTGAAAAATATGTATCTGATACACATTTACAATCAGTGAAATGTCACATATCCATTTCCGCATTAATATACAGGGTGTATATTTTTTTCTTTTTCAGTTTTTCGGCCATAACTTTTTTCTTTGACATTCAATTGTTTTTATCTTTTCGGAATCGGATTCCTCGGAAAACAGTACACAAGTATGGTTTTTGAATTTTTTTCCTAGGTGAAGAATAAAGCAGGAAAATCGAGTGAGGCACTTAAAATGATCACCCTGTACAGCAATTGTCTAATTATTGGATTTAAACAGGGGTGTATCTTAAGTCTCCTCCTTTTTAACATGGCATTGGACGATGTGGTCAAAAAATTTAAACAAAGGCTGAAACCCTACAATCATTCCTGGCTGAGCTTTGATGATGGAAACTGAAATATGTAAGTATAACAGAATTGTGTTATGCTGATGATTTAGTAATACTGGAGCAAACAGAAAAACAACAAAAAGGAAATTTAAATATGTTCCACAAAGAAGTGAAAACTAGAATTATGAAAATAAACATGGAAAAAACCAAAATAATAGTAATCGGAAAGCAGGATAAGAAACACAATTAGGAGTTACAATAAACAAAAAGGGAACAGTAGAAGATGAAATTAATAAGAGAATAAAATATATAATAAAATAATAATAAATAATTTCTGGGCAAAAAAGAAATTCATGTTATACTACTATATCCGCTAAGAATTTACTTTTATAGAAAATATGCAGTACGATTTATGTGTTTGTCGGTCTATCCTTTTGTACTTGGCAGTAAATTTAGGCTTCCAACCGGAAGAACTTGATTTTGGTTATTTCGGTCAATACTTTTATTAATTGAAAAAGTTGGGAAAAAATGTGTGATGCCAAAGAATCTCTTATTTGGACCAACCAACAGAACCCTTACATTCCTATATGATTCTGTATATTTTTATTATCTTATCATGTCCATGTATGTGTACTATATATTTCTATGTCACCGGTGCGCATTTATGGTAATTAAGTATGTATAAATTACTCTAAAACGTTTTCACCAGGGAATTCGATGCTTGTGAGGACTCGACCTATTAGGTACGTCGCTGCATTAAGCCATTGCCCAAGACCTAGTGCAGTGACTTAAAAGACCTATTACTTTAGAGGTCTTTACGGGTGACTTTAATTCTCCCTTTTTTATCTTTTAAATTGATTTATTTACACATTTACCAATTATGTGTGAATATTTCAATCAATACAATGATTATTTTGGAAAGAACTTGTATTGTTTTTATACTCAACAAGAAATTGCAAACATTACTTTAACGTATAAAGTAAAACCAAGTACTATTTCTTGTAAGATACGGATCCATCAGGTATAAATGCCAGAGGTCCAGAAAGACATTGTAACAGATTTAAAAAAATTAAAGGACATGCCTCAAGAGACGAAATATTTCATGATTCAATAAACCATTTTATATTGTCAGTTGTAATTTTATTGTTGACGTATTTATTATGTTATTGTGAAATAATATACCGGATGACCACGAGTCAATTTACGTCCCCAAAATTTTTGTTGTTTTTGAATTTAAATATGTAATTTTTGGAGCACATAAATTAAATAAAAGTGGGTTCCTTTTACACTGACAGGACCGAAAATATCACTTCCGGTTGAACCGGATAAACATAAAATTCTAAGTGCAGCAGTTTTTTCCGATTTAAAAAAATTCCAAAAAATACGACCAATTTTTTTACATTTCTCAAAATGGCGATTTAGAAAAATTACCAAGTAGGCTATGGAAATTATTAGTAAGGTTGTAGACTTAAAGTCGGATAAGAAGAGAATAGGTGTTTGAATTACTGATACAGGTACAGGGTGATAATTTTCCATAAGACTCCTACGGAAAAAAATTGCAAAATAAATTTTGTGTTTTGAGAAAAATCTAAAAATAGTTGTACACCATGGTGATCATTTTAAGTGCCTCACTCGATTTTCCTGCTTTATTCTTCACCTAGGAAAAAAATTCAAAAACCATACTTGTGTACTTTTTTCCGTGGAATCCGATTCCGAAAAGATAAAAACAATTGAATATCAAACAAAAAAGTTATGGCCGAAAAACTGAAAAAGAAAAAATATACACCCTGTATATTAATGCGGAAATGGATATGTGACATTTCACTGATTGGAAATGTGTATCAGATACATATTTTTCACTTCCGGTTTGACCGGAAATTGCTTTAATTTTTTTATTTTAGGTGATACACCCTGTATATTGAGCTCAGTTTAATGAACATTTCTTTCTGAATTCAGCAATATATAACATATCATTGTCTTTCATATTTAATTAGATATTGGGGTTTTAATATAAAATACCACAAATATATGTTATGAAATAAAGTCATCCATGAAAACAAACAAAAGCATTTAAATTATTTTTTATTTATTTAAAAAACTAAAGAATACAAGTTATTATGCTATATCTTCTTTTGTTTTTGAAATAAATAAATAATTTAAATGCTTTTGTTTGTTTTCATGGATGACTTTATTTCATAACATATATTTGTGTTATTTTATATTAAAACCCCAATATCTTATTAAATATGAAAGACAATGAGGATATGTTATATATTGCTGAATGCAGAAAAAAATGTTCTTTAAACTGAGCTCAATATACATGGAGTATCACCTAAAATAAAAAAAATTAAAGCAATTTCCGGTCAAACAGGAAGTGAAAAATATGTATCTGATACACATTTACAATCAGTGAAATGTCACATATCCATTTCCGCATGAATATACAGGGTGTAAATTTTATCTTTTTCAGTTTTTCGGCCATAACTTTTTTCTTTGACATTCAATTGTTTTTATCTTTTCGGAATCGGATTCCTCGGAAAAAGTACACAAGTATATGGTTTTGGAATTTTTTTCCTAGGTGAAGAATAAAGCAGGAAAAACTTAAAATGATCACCCTGTACATACAACTATTTTTAGATTTTTCTTAAAACACCAAATTTATTTTGCATTTTTGTTCCGTAGGAGTCTTATGGAAAATTTCTTAATGGGGCCGTGCTATTTTTTTATTAATCAGAAATAATGACTCAAACTTAAATTTTTTCGCCATTTTTCTTAACAATAAAAACATTATTAAGCGCAAATAAAAATGGAGTTAGAGGTTTCGTAAAATTGACATCTAAAGGCAAGAATTTTATAATAATTTTGAAACAAAATCACATTGTTAAGCTAAATTGAATTAACAATAATATTAAGAATAAATGGATGCATGAAAAAAAAAATCATAAATAATACAAAAATGAAGGATGAAAGTTGTCCTAGAGGCCTATATGGCGCCCACCCCCCGAAAGGATTCGTGCGATCGCCACACAGAGCTTAGCTAACCCCAGAAACGTCAGATCCCCGATTGTATCGATTTGCATTATTGTATTCATACCTAAGAGTCGTGGAGTTGTAACGGTGAGATATAAATTAAATAGACAAGTGCACTAATTAATTACGTCACATGGTACGAATCAAGTAGTAAATATTTTTATTTTTATAATACACAAAGATGTGGTTATAAATTAAGAATGCTCTGATTGTTTCAAAAATTATATTGTCGCTTTTATTTTCAAGGCGTCCGAATTTCGATGTCAGTTTTATCAGAGGTCAAACTCTATTTTTCATTTTTTTTAACGGTACACCCTGTATATTTTTGTCTTTTATGAAGCAGAATTTAATTCTCTTAGGAGTACATAATATTAGATTTTCCTATAGGTACCTAAATAACCGTATTTAACGTTTTTAAAACAAGATATGATGATGCAATTGTTTAGTATGTTACTTTACGCACTAGTGCGTAAGGAAAAAACACTTTACGCACTCTACTGCGTGTGGAAAGTTAGTACTTTACGATCGGTAGTAGAAAAATTAAGTTTCAAATTTGATAAAATTGACATCGAAAATCGGTCGTCCTACTACTTAATAAAAGCAAGAATTTTATAATAATTATGAAACAATCAAAGCATTAACTTACTTTTTTTAATGGACAATCGTGTTTGTTTTTGCATTTTATTTTTCATCATAATATTCTGAATTCTGATTTTAGCGATATACACGTTAGCATTTGTTTAAAAAATGGTTTCGAAAATGTGAAAAAACTGAAAAGCTCAAGTAGGCGCTTGCAGGATTTTATTTTTCCAATTCTATAAAAAGCAGACATTGGATTTGACGCATGAGCGTGTTTTTTAAATATTTGCTAAAAAAACGTCACCAGGGCTTATTGATTTTTGTTTTTTTGTATCAGGAATAAATAGAGAAATGCAGTTATTTCATTATTTTAGATGAATGTAAACTTAAACAAAAAAAAATCCAAAATAAGAACACAAAATAGAGGATGAAAGTGGCCACTAGAGGTTTCTACGGCCACCGGGCCAACCCATGGGAAGTGAATTGGTACGGTCTGCCACAGAATTAAAGCTATCCTCAGAAACATCAGATCCCCATAAAGACATCGGTTTGTATTATTTTATTCATATCTAATTAGCCTGAAGTAATATCGGTGAGATATAAATCTTATTTAAAAAAAATTATATTATCTGTTCTGGAATGAGTCTCTTATCAGAAAAACCTGGATTATTTATTTTGTTTTTTTATGTTTAGAATTCGTCTCGGAATTCGTTTTAGTTCGAATACAATAAACAAATAACAATTAAATGCAGCTAGAGCACAGGATAGAAAATAGCGAGAACCTTTCACAGCTTTTTGTTTTTCTGGTCCCTAGGATCACCGGAAAATAGGCGTCTGGCACTTATTTTTGTTGCATATCAGCCTTGCACGTACTAATTTTCTATTCAACAGACGTTGCCCTACTTCAACAGTTGCCGAGTTTGAAACACAAATGTCAAGAAAAATTATACAAAAAATTGCAAAACCAATTCTTAAAACTTAAATAGTTACTGAAAAATTGTCAAAATCTACTTCTCGACTTTTGAGATTGAGATAATTACAATTATTTCATTACTTTAGACTCTAGATGAATGTAAGCTTGAATAAAAAAATTCATAAATAATACTTAGTACAAAAATGGAGGATAATAGTAGCCCTAGAGGAAAGAGTTCGTACGGTTGCGACTTAGAAGCTAAGCTACCCTCAGGTACATCAGGTCCCCCAACTACACGATTTGCATTATTTTATTCATACCTAAGAAACGTGGAGTTATAACGGTGAGATGTAAATTAAATAGCCAAGTGCACAAATTAATTACATCACACGTGGTACGAATCAAGTATTCAACAGTGGTAAATATTTTTATTTTTATAATACGCAAAGATGTGGTTATAAATTAAGAATGCTATGATTGTTTCAAAATTATTATAAAGTTCTCGCTTTGCTTTGCAGGGCGTCCGATTTTCAGTTTTGTCAGAGTTCAAACTCTATTTTCCATTTTTTTTAACGATACACCCTGTATATTTTCGTCTCTTATAAAGCGGAATTAATTACGAGTAATATAAATCTGACCGTTTTCTAGATATTTACAATATTTTGTTGACTAATCCATAATACCAATTTATCCGAGGAAAACTGAATTTACTGTACAATTAGCGTTGGTGCATCATTAAAAAAAATGAAAAAATTGAGTTGGAAATTTGATAAAATTGACATCGAAAATCAGACGCCCTACTAATAAAAGTAAGAATTTTATAATAATTGTGAAACAATCAGAGTATTCTTCAGATAAATTGAAAATTTCAGAAAAAAAAATTAATTGAGGAGACTTTTATTCCTAATTTTCAAAATCGATGCAGTGGTCGTAATTTTCGGAAAAGTTAAATATCCTCGACACTACTGACAGAATCTATATCCAAAAACAGAATTTTTCATGCGATCCAAATATAAAATAAAATGGAGTATCTCGTAGAGCTAAAAATTGTTTTAAATTGTTCAACGGCTAGAATTACGTCTTTGTAAAATTTTCAGATTTTAGCTATAATATTAATGACGCCACAAACTGATCTCATACTAAATCATCATTCTGTAACTCGATTATTATGAAAAATAAACTTCTTAAATAGGCTCTATAGAAATGTTCACTATTTTTGAATTGTAATAAAAAATGATAGTTCTAAGGCCACAAAAACACGCAGTAACCATTAAAACGCCTAAAAATCTTTTTCTCTTAAAAATAAACTAAAAATAAAATCACGAAACGAACGAGGCTAGCAAACGATCCCTGCAGCGAGACTAGCGCGTGTGATGTCATAATGCGTAAGGGACCACAGGTGGCGAAACTCGTTTACCTGCTTGCTATTATATTCTTTGTTTTAGTATTCATTTATATGCGTTTTTGTTAAGATGGAAGACCCGAACAGTGTGAAAGTTAGTAGGAGAAAGTGGTGTTTTGTTCCTGGATGTACAAATACATCAATAAATAACCCGAAAAAGGTTTTTATAAGTGTACCAAATAATTTGCAAAGAAAAAAGCGGTGGTTTAGTGCAGCTAATGAGGGCTTAAAGAGGTTTCAATTCCAATGCCAAAGTGGCGTCAAATGAGCTAGAAAAAGAAAGATTTCTGAAATTTTTGATTCACATTAAAGTCGAGTTATAAAACGTGTTAGAGATTTTAAAATTTTAGGTCCCATATACATATCTGTTAGTTTAAACTTGGTTCAAAAACTTGATTACATTATGTTTATAGCTTGTGCAAGAATAGATTTACAAAATCCAATTTTATGAGGCACCCTGTATACTATTGAATATGGTAGCAAGAAAATTCATAGAATACCCTAAAACTTTTGTTTAAATTTTTTTTCTTATCTTAAAAAATAACGAAGTTAAGAGGGGGGTTCCATTTATAACCAATAACCCTGTATACACACACGTTTCTATTTGTTATTTCACGTGTTGTTTCGTGTGTTTTGCGACATCGCGGTCGAATGGTGAGCGCGTTCTGCCACAGTTCACAAAACAACACTTCATGCCTAAGCGATCGAAACGGGTGGTATCGTTCCCGATACTAAATAATTTATATCTTCCGCTAGAATACTCCGATTGTAAAAATTCTTTCACCAAAATTAAATTTGAACTTTCTACTACAATACCGCTCACATAAACCGATATGGTATCTCTAGAATAGAAAAAGTACCTCGATGCTACATTTTTCTCTACAATATTTCTGCACCCCCACGCACTTTATTTTTTCTTGGAAGATCGATAATGAAAATACTATTTTAACGCTGCTATCGTAGTCGCCATACATCATATAACCTCCGTCTAAAATTTGATCCATGTAGGTTTGATAGTTTTGGAGATAGCACGAGTTATATCTGAAAAATTTTAAATATCGTGTATCGCCGAAAAGGGGTGAAAAATTAATATAGGGGATGAACGCAAGCTGATATCGCAAATCGCCCTTCGGAAATGGATTCGGCAGAATATTTTACATACCATGGACCAAATTTTAAAACTATGTCCAAAAGTTACATAGCAACAGATAAGCGGAATTTAGTTCACTGGATCCCGACTATAACTACTCATTCTCGCGCGCTTACCTATTACGCATAGTGACGTCAGATAGCGTTTCGAGCATTTAAACGAATATTGATATTTCTTTTGGGTTTTTTCCATAGAATGGATTTATCGATTTTTGTAAAACTTTGAAGATGTGATTATGAGACTTTTTTAATCATTTTATGATATTTAAACAAGATTTCACTTTTTTGTGAACATCCCTATGTAAAATTCTACTTCCGGTCTAATAACCGAAAGTGACACCAACTTTCTTTGGATAATCATTGTATGTTTTTGCATTTTCTTTTCCATAATGATATTCTGAATTCTGATTTTAGCGGTATGTCACAAGCTAGCATTTGTTTAAAAAATGGCGTCGAAAATGTGAAAAAACTGAAAAACACTAGTAGCCGCCTGCAGGAATTTATTTTTCCATTCTTATAGACAGTTGACATTGGATTTGATGCATGAGCGTGTTTTTTAAATATTTACTTAAAAAAATGTCAAAATGTACTTCTCAACTCCTGAGACCAGGGCCTATTGATTTTTGGTTTCTTGTATCAGGAATAAATGAAGAAATGCAGTTATTTCATTACTTTAGATGAATGTAAACTTAAACAAAAAAAAATTCATAGATAATGATACAAAAATAGAGGATGAAATTAGCCACTAGAGGTCTCTACGGCCATCGCACCAACCCTTCTTGATCTTTTATAATATTTTTGGTGTTACTCCGATTTTCATGAAATTTGAAACAGAAGAACAAAGCATATCTAAGTTTTCAAAAAAAATAATAACAGAGAAGTTAAGGGAGGCTTTTTACTATTTTTTAAATTCAAATGTTAATAGAATAATTTTTGCAACGACCTTAAAAGCAAGGCTTTATAAAAATAACCCCACTTAGCCTTCCTTAACTTTCTTCTTTATTATTTTTCTTAAAACTCAGATATAAATGTTCTGTGTTTCAAATTTCATTAATATCGGACAAAAATCAAAAAAATTATAAGAGATCAAAAAGGGTTCCAAATAAATTTTGCCCACAGTGTATACGTATTAGCTAAAAATTTAACAAAAGGAAAATTTAATGGCTTCGAAAATGTGAAAAAACTGAAAAACTCAAATAGACGCCTGCAGGATTTAATTTTTCCAATCCTATAGAAAGTAGACATTGGATTTGACACATGAGCGTGTTTTTTAAATATTTACTAAAAATAATGTCAAAATGTAGGACTTCTCAACTCCTGACACCAGGGCCTAGTGATTTTTGTTTTATTATTTTATCATTTTAGATGAATGTACATTTAAACAAAAAAAAAAATTCAAAAATAACAACACAAAAATAGAGGATGAAAGTAGCCACTAGAGGTCTCAATGGCAACCGCACCAAATGGGAAGAGAATTGGTACGGTCTGCCACATAATGAGAGTCCTCAGAAACATTAGATCCCCAAAGACATCGGTTTGTATTATTTTATTCATATCTAATTACCCTGAAGGTATACCGGTGAGATATAAATCTTATTTAAAAATAATTATATTACCTACCATGTATTTTATCTACTCTAAAACGCGTGCCTCAGAAAAACCTAGAATATTTATTTATCTTTTTTATTTTTAGAATTTGTTTTGGTTCGAATACAATAAACAATTAACATTTAAATGCAGCTAGAGCACAGAATAGCAAAAAGCGAGATCCGCTCACTGACTTTTCTATTATACAAAAAATTTCAAATCCTATTCTTAAAAACTGTCAAAATCTACTTCTCAACTTCCGAGATCAGGGCTTATTGAACTATTTCATTACTTTAGACTTTAGGTGAATGTAAGCCTGAACAAAAAAAAAATCATAAATAAATAATAATACAAAAATAGAGGATGAACGTAGCCCTTAGAGGCCTATATACAGGGTGTTAAGAAAAAGTAGGTCATGCTTTTAACCACAGATTCTTTGGGCGAAAATAATGTGACTTTTATAATGTGATTTTTTATTTTGGAGCGTAGTTTTTTTTATACAGGGTGTTAAAATTATTTGTATTAATAATTCTGTTACTGTTTAAGATTTTTACCCGAATTTTTGCACAGACTTTCATCTTATACAGTTTCAGTTGTCGAAAAATTTACCATTACTTCATATTCTTGTCTGGTTATTACACTTATATCTCACCGATGTCTATTGAAGATAATTAAGCATGTATACAATTGCTCCAAGTATAGTTATCGGGGGATTTGAGGGTTCTGAGGATAGCGGAATCGCATTGGGCCTACCTGACAAGGTTTGGATGTGATGAAGGGTACCCGTTTATACACCTCTAGGGCGACTTTAATCCTCTTTTTTAGTATTGTAGATATTTATTAAATGTGCTTGATGTCTTAATCAATTTTTTAATTGTTTTTATTATGGTGTTGCCTTGATATTCAACAACTTAAAAAAATGTTATTAATAAGTACAGTACAGGTAATACGACCCCCTTTATGCCTGAGGTTTTTGAAATAAACTTGCGATCAAAAAGGTTTCCAGATAGATTTTGCCCATGGTGTATATTAGCTAAAAATTTAATAAAAGAAAAATTTTACGACTTGATTTTACTAGATTTGATAAATTGTGATAAAAACTAGTATTTCTTTCCTTTTCTTTTTTTGGGATTTATTACCACAATCCTCGAGATTCCTATCCAAAAAATTCGATTTATCTAAAAAATATTCAAATCAACCAGTTTAAAACTGGGAAATAACCTCTACGCCTTTGACGTAATGTCAGAGGATCAGTTAGAGGGTGTTTTTTTGACAACTAATAGGAATTAAATTAATACAAAAATACTGCGCTGACGTTTCGGAAACTATATCCGTTTCCTTTTTCAAAGTTTAGGCTTTAGAGTTTTATGTATCGTGTACAATAACACGGCATAAAATAAAAATTGTTTATATCATTTCCATAGATACTTACCATAGAAATGTTGAAAAATATACTAAATAATATTAATTTTATTGAGTTCTTCTCTCAACATTGGTAACCAAGTTGAACAAAATTCGACCGAACAATTTGATACGCATTTATCTTCATTAAGTAAAATTATTGCAGATTCTTTGATTTTTCTTTTTTTGTTGTCTGCTTCTTTGGTCAAAATTTTTGCTGAATCCCATTTTATCCTGTGATCGTTTTCCCAAGCATGTTCACAAATTTTTGACTTTTCAAAATCACCTTTTCTAATATAACTTTTGTGCTCGCCTAATCGTACATTAAGTGGTCTAGATGATTCACCCACATAATGTTTATTACACTCGCACGGGATACTGTATATACAATTTTTTGAATTTTGTTCAGGATTTAATGGTTTCGTTTTTGTCAATATGGATCTTAAAGTATTATTTGTTTGAAAAATTGTCATAACGCCAAATTTTTTACCGACACGACGTAATTTCTCAGATAAACCTTTTATATATGGAATTAATGTCGAATAATGATATTCTGGTTTTGGTTGCACCGGATTGTTAACTCTATTTTCAATGTTCATGAAAGTCTTATCAACAAATTCTTTCGGGTATTCATTATTAATTAAAATTTCCCTGACAAATTGCCTTTCATGTTTGAATATTTCATCATTAGAAGAAATTATTTTTGCCCTATCATACAAACATTTTATAACACCTCTTTTAACGTCCAAAGACTGGTTTGAGTTAAAATTTAAATATCTGTTAGTGTGTCTTTTTTCGGTAAACGCTAGTTTGAAAATTATTATTATTCACTTTTTTAATTAAAACATCTAAAAATGGTAATTCATTATTATTTTCTATTTCTAGAGTGAATTTGATAGATGGTTCTTTATTATTAATATTTTCCAAAAAATTGTTTAATAAATCTATTCCATGAGACCAAATTGCAAAAATATCGTCAACATATCTCCATCAAGTTACCGGTTTATGAATATTATTTTCAACATATCTGTTTTCAAAATCCTCCATAAATATATTACTTAGTATTGGTGACAAAGGAGAACCCATTGCCATCCCGAAATCTTGTTGATAAAAATCATTTTTTAATTGGAAATAGGTTGTTTTTATTGATACCGTTAACAGTTCCATTATACTATTTACGCTAAGTTTAGTCCTGTTTGCCAAATTATTGTCGTTTATTAATTTGTCTCTAATTATTTTCAAAGTTTTGTCCACAGGGACATTTGTAAAAAGGCTAACTACGTCAAAACTAACCATCAGATGTGTATCATGAATATTATTTTCATAAAGTTTTTCTAGAAAATGCTTACTATTTTTTATATATGAATTGATATTTTCAGAAAGCGGATTAATAATTTTTAGTAAGAATTTTGCCAAGTTATGACACGGAGAATTAATGGCAATGGGTTCCCCTTTGTCACCAATACTAAGTAATATATTTATGGAGGATTTTGAAAACAGATATGTTGAAAATAATATTCATAAACCAGTAACTTGGTGGAGATATGTTGACGATATTTTTGCAATTTGGCTTCATGGAATAGATTTATTAAACAATTTTTTGGAAAATATTAATATTAAAGAACCATCTATCAAATTCACTCTAGAAATAGAAAATAATAATGAATTACCATTTTTAGATGTTTTAATTAAAAAAGTCAATAATAATAATTTTCAAACTAGCGTTTACCGAAAAAAGACTCACACTAACAGATATTTAAATTTTAACTCAAACCAGTCTTTGGACGTTAAAAGAGGTGTTATAAAATGTTTGTATGACAGGGCAAAAATAATTTCTTCTAATGATGAAATATTCAAACATGAAAGGCAATTTGTCAGGGAAATTTTAATTAATAATGAATACCCGAAAGAATTTGTTGATAAGACTTTCATGAACATTGAAAATAGAGTTAACAATCCGGTGCAACCAAAACCAGAATATCATTATTCGACATTAATTCCATATATAAAAGGTTTATCTGAGAAATTACGACGTGTCGGTAAAAAATATGGCGTTAGAACAATTTTTCAACCAAATAATACTTTAAGATTCATATTGACAAAAACGAAACCATTAAATCTTGAACAAAATTCAAAAAATTGTATATACAGTATCCCGTGCGAGTGTAATAAACATTATGTGGGTGAATCATCTAGAGTCTAGACCACTTAATGTACGATTAGGCGAGCACAAAAGTTATATTAGAAAAGGTGATTTTGAAAAGTCAAAAATTTGTGAACATGCTTGGGAAAACGATCACAGGATAAAATGGGATTCAGCAAAAATTTTGACCAAAGAAGCAGACAACAAAAAAAGAAAAATCAAAGAATCTGCAATAATTTTACTTAATGAAGATAAATGCGTATCAAATTGTTCGGTAGAATTTTGTTCAACTTGGTTACCAATGTTGAGAGAAGAACTCAATAAAATTAATATTATTTAGTATATTTTTCAACATTTCTATGGTAAGTATCTATGGAAATGATATAAACAATTTTTATTTTATGTCGTGTTATTCTACACGTTACATAAAAATCTAAAGCCTTAACTTTGAAAAAGGAAACGGATATAGTTTCCGAAACGTCAGCGCAGTATTTTTGTATTAATTTAATTCCTATTAGTTGTCAAAAAAACTCTCTCTAACTGATCCTCTGACATTACGTCAAAGGCGTAGAGGTTATTTCCCAGTTTTAAACTGGTTAATTTGAATATTTTTTAGATAAATCAAATATTTTGGATAGGAATCTCGAGAAATGTGGTAATAAATCCCAAAAAAAGAAAAGGAAAGAAATAGGTTTATGAAATGCCACAAATAACATTTAAACAAAAAACTAGTAAAAAAAAAGATAACTAATTACGCATACAAACAATTCTGACATATTAAAGAAAGTACATATTGTATTGTAAAAAAATTAATAAATAATGAAGATTAATATATGTATTCTTACTTTATTAACCAATCAAAACATAGATTTTCAAAAAAATCAACCAATAGGATTGTTTTAAAGTGAGAAAAATGTATGTTGCTGCTTTCGTAGTAGCCGTGTGTCAAACTAAAAAAGCCTTTGAAATTATTAAAATTGGTAAATTTTTTTTTGGACAAAATCCTGTTTTCCATGAAAATTTTGCTCAAATTAAAGGGCATAGGAATCGCTCCACTTCGTGTCGCAAGCTTTCCATGCCCTTAAATCTCGAATCATTTTCATGGCATGGGAAATCTGATTTTTGTCCAAAAAAAATTTACCCTTTGAAAAAACAACCTCTTGTGGATTAATAAGTGAGAAAAAATTATTTTTGCTAAAAGTCGAGGGCAATAAGTATCGTCAGCGTCTATTTGCGAAGAGTCAATTTTCCCTTAACGATTATTATAGTAAAGTAATATGTGTAAGTTAACAAAAGGAAATTATTTATTAACTAAGAAATTTAGGTCTATTATTTAAAAAAAAAAACTACCATTCCGCTTGATAATTAACTATTTTAATAATAATTCTAAATTCTAATACTACTTTTTCATTCTGTTTAAAATTGAGTGTTTCCATTTTTACCAATCAATCATAAGAAGTGTTCCAATAAAACAGATCAGCGAGTCAAATTATTTTGGGTGTCTAAAACAAAAAACCAACAGTAGAACTTTATCAAAAAAGCTGTTTTGCGAAGAATGCGAGGAAAATGAGTTTTGATTAATGATTAAAATATCGATTGTATATCGCCGGATTTATATTTCACCGGTGTACGTGTAACATAATTAAATCTATATAGGCAATTCGGCGTTTAGCATTGTGGGGATCGAATGCCTCCGAGGAGAGCTAAAGGGGCATCCCGCAGTAAACCCTCGTGCATCGGGTCTAGTGCGGGGTGGAATATGATATGGGATCCTCTGGGGGCTGCTTTATCCCCTTTTTATATCTCTATTTGAGTGGCAAAAGTTTATTTATTTTATGCATAAATACAGGGTGTTTCAGTTTTTTCGTTCATAACTTCTTTAAACGATAGAACATATCAAAATAATAGGAGTCTTTCCTATAACATTTTTCTCTAAATCGTTTCGTTTTCAAGATACAGAGGGTGTTAAACTTTTAAAAAATTATTACTATTTATTCATTATCTCCTAAACAATTAAAGATTTTTTATTCAAATTTTGTACACTTTAGTCATAATAAAAGACCAATTTTTTTACGTTCCAAAACTTTTTCTTACAAAAGCAGTGGCGTCGTAGTTATGGGGTTCTGTCAGAATTTAAACCCCCTGAACTGCTACGCCAATGGTCAGGAATTATATTTTTATACAAATTGTAAAACTATGATGTATTTCCCATAAAAAAGTACTCTTGATAGAAGTCGCTAGGAGGCTTTTTATTCAAGATATTTAGATTTTTTTCTAATCAGGGGTATCGTATGCACTTTCTATTGACAGGCTATTTGCTAAACAAATTAAAGAATTATTTTAATACATATTTATTTAAAATGATAAATAATTAATAATCTACAATAAATGCTCAAAATGATATCCATTTTTTTATGTTTATGTTGTGAATAACTGCCAATGATTTAACGCTTACTTAATCCTGTCATTTTCAACCAAGATGTAATTCCTTAATATACTCCTGATTAGTAAGAATTTAAATATCTCGAACAGAAAGCCTCCTAGCGACTTTTATCAAGAGTGCTTTATTATAGGAAATACATTAAAGTTTTACAATTTGTATAAAACTAAAATTCCTGACCATTGGCGTAGAAGTTCAGGGGGTTTAAATACGGACAGAACCCCATAACTACGCCACTGGTTTTGTAAGAAAAACTTTTGGAACGTCAAAAAATTGGTCTTTTATTGTGACTAAAGTGTACAAAATTTGAATAAAAAATCTTTATTTGTTTAGGAGATAATGAATAAATAGTAATAACTTTTTAAAAGTTTAACGCCCTGTATCTTGAAAACGAAACGTTTTAGAAAAAAATGTTATAGGAAAGACTCCTATTATTTTGATATGTTCTATCGTTTCCAGAAGTTATGAATACATGGGTGTTAAGAAACATCGGAAATACCTTTGAATCAAGTTTCGCGAAAAACCATTTTAAAAATGTTTGTTATATGGAAAAGTAAAGTTTTTAACATAGAATGCCATGAATGCCAACAATTTTCATGCATATCGAACTCAGAAATGTTACCAAGAAGTTTCTTTCAGTATCTTGAAACAAGAGGGAAATACTGTTATAGTTATTTTGAAGAAATTTATATCTCACCGGTACATGTCTGTGGTAATTAAGTATGTATAAAATAATTAAAAGGGTATTCGTCGGGGATTCGATCCTTCCGCCGATAGTTTCGTGGTCTTATTTGCAACGAACCCAGCTGAAGTACCTACTGCAGCATGGTTCAATGCGGTAAGAGACACCCAGCCGCTTAAGTATCACTTGGGAGATACGATACTTTAATCCCTTTTTTTGGTGCTGATTTTGACACATTTTTTCCCATATATCGTTCCTCATCACAATAAAATCCTCACTTTTATAAATAAATGGTTAATTAAAGAACTATACGGGTGTTAAGAAAAAGTAGGTCATGCCTTTAACCACAGATTCTTTGGGCGAAAATAATGTGACTTTTATAATGTGATTTTTTATTTTGGAGCGTAGTTTTTTTTATACAGGGTGTTAAAGTTTACATTTTGAAAATTATTTTTATTAATAATTCTGTTACTGTTTAAGATTTTTACCCGAATTTTTGCACAGACTTTCATCTTATACAGATACACTTTTTGTGTAATTTTGGTCAAAAAAGTCAAAGCGCAAACGGGAAAATGGGGGGTTGTGTTACCCTTTAACCCCCCAAACTTTTTCATGCGTACGCCTATGGTCTCTAGATATTTATTTTTAGATTAAACACTTATTTCCCCAATTTTTTTTACTCCCACAAAATTTTGATTTAGGACGTGATTAACGAGGTATTCCAGTAAATTCAGAATCATTTTCAATATTTCAGTTTCGGAATTTATTGTTTTTACTATTATTGTTCGTAGCAATCCTGGGTTTTCTTTAAATCGACTACTTTTAGACAAAAAATGCTAGAGCCTTTTTTTGTTGTGCATAGTCAGAAAAGTTCAATAAAATAAAAATCTTAAAAAAAACAGTGGCGTACACATTTTTGCTTAGGAAACCTAAATTAATACTTAGTTATCTATGCCACTGAGGTAGGTAAAATAAGTAAATAGAAACACTAATTTAAAGAAAATACTATAAAAAATAAAAGATTGCTGTGTTTAAAATTAAATTTTTCATATTATTTACTTAAATTATTTATTAATTTTTGAATAATTTATCCAACGGGCAAATCCAGTTATTGTACATATATGGTAAATAAAGCAGACAGCAAAAATACAGAAAATACAATTATTACTAAAACAAAAAAAGTCTCTAGCATTTTTGGTCTAAAAGTAGTCGATTTAAAGAAAACCCAGGATTACTACGAACAACAATAGTAAAAACAATAAATTCCGAAACTGAAATATTGAAAATGATTCTGAATTTACTGGAATATCTCATTAATCAAGTCCTAAATCAAAATTTTGTAGGAGTAAAAAAAATTGAGGAAATAAGTGTTTAATCTAAAAATAAATATCTAGAGACCATAGGCGTACGCATAAAAAATTTGGGGGGTTAATGGGTAACACAACCCCCCTTTTTCCCGTTTGCCCTTTGACTTTTTTGACCAAAATTACACAAAAAGTGTATCTGTATAAGATGAAAGTCTGTGCAAAAATTCGGGTAAAAATCTTAAACAGTAACAGAATTATTAATAAAAATAATTTTTAAAATGTAAACTTTAACACCCTGTATAAAAAAACTACGCTCCAAAATAAAAAATCACATTACAAAAGTCATTATTTTCGCCCAAAGAATCTGTGGTTAAAGGCATGTCCTACTTTTTTTTAACACACTGTATATAAAACTATTACGTACAAAATATTGCCTAGAAAACTAATTTTTACACATAAAATGTCTAAAAATAATAAGTCATCAAATGCATTGCAAATAAAATTGAGATCCATTAGACACGGCTTCAGCGTTGAATTTACAGCCAAGATAACCCCACCACCTCTTGTTTTCTTTGTAACGACGGTCACTACGAAAAATTTCAAACCGTGTATTGTCGAAAAGTTCGAAACTATTGATGCTATCATTTAACCAATCCAAGTAAATGCCATCATTTATATTTTTGGAATCAGCTAAAAATGTGCTTTCAAAATATGCAAAAATATATAGGGTGTTTCATTTAAAAAAGCATAGGATGTGTCTCTTTCTTCCAATGCTATTTTGTTTTATATTTTTCCGTCAAAAGATATTTGACACTAAAATCTACAAAGTTTGTCTCTACACTTTTTTCATATCTCTAAACTTAAAGGCTGTAAGTAGGTGTCAAAATATATTGAACTACCGTGTATACTTATGAGAAAAACAAATGTTATTCCTATCAGTAGCTTCGAGCAGTCAAAGCTAAAAAATGAATTTTGTAAAGGTTTATTATTTGAAAAAAATCCGCTTAATAATTAACTATTTTAATAATAATTCCAAACTCTTATACTACTTTTTCATTCGGTGGAAAATTGAGTGTTTCCATTTTTACCAATCAATCATAGGAAGTGATCCTATAAAATAGATCAGCGATTCAAATTATTTTGGATGTGAAATAACCAAGAGAACTTGTTGTTTTGCGAAGAATGTAACTTCGACTTACAATTGTAACTTCGATCTACAATTGTAACTTCGACCTAATTGTAGGTTGAAGTTATAACTGCAACAGTTTCGAATTTACAATTTAGGTCGAAGTTACAATTGTAGATCGAATTTACAATTGTAGGTCGAAGTTACAACTGTAGGTTCGAAGTTACAATTATAGGTTGAAGTTACAATTGCAGGTTAGAATTTACAATTTAGGTCGAAATTACAATTGTAGGTCGAAGTTACAATTATAGGTTGAAGTTACAGTTGTAGGTTCTAAGTTACAATTGTAGGTTCGAAGTTACAATCGTTTAGTTAAAATTGCAACAATCAGTGTAAATTTTGGATGAAACTTGTGAAAATTAATAATGACCCCTCTACGCCTTCGTACAATAATACTGTTATAATTATTTTGAGGAAATTTCTATCTCACCTTTGCATGTCTGTGGTAATTAAGTATGTATAAAATAATTAAAAGTGTATTCGTCGGGGATCTGACCCTTCCGCCGATAGTTTCGTGGTGTTACTGCAACGAGCCCAGCTGAAGCACTGGCAGGTGGCACAGCATGGGTTCAATGTGGTAAGAGAGGCGCCCCACCGCTTAAGTGTCACTTGGGAGAGACTTTAATCCCTTTTTTGGTGCTGGTTTTGATACATTTTTTCCCATACATCGTTCCTCATCACAATAAAATCCTTCCCAATGGTTCACTTTTATAAATGCAGTTCCACAAAAGAATTACCTAGTTTTTTTTATCATTGTCTTTAGAAATGATGTACAGGGTGATCATTTTAAGTGCCTCACTCGATTTTAATGCTTTGTTCTTCACCTAGGAAAAAAATTCAAAACCACGCTTGTGTACTTTTTCCCGAGGAATCCGATTCCTAAAAGATAAAAACAATTGAATGTCAAAGAAAAAAGTTATGGCCGAAAAACTGAAAAAGAAAAAAATATACACCCTGTATATTAATGCGGAAATGGATATGTGACATTTCACTGATTGTAAATGCGTATCAGATACATATTTTTCACTTCCGGTTTGACCGGAAATTGCTTTAATTTTTTTATTTTAGGTGATACACCCTGTATATTGAGCCCAGTTGAAAGAACATTTCTTTCTGAATTCAGCAATATATATCATCATTGTCTTTCATATTTAATAAGATATTGGGGTTTTAATTTAAAATAACACAAATATATGTTATGAAATAAAGTCATCCATGAAAACAAACAAAAGCATTTAAATTATTTATTTATTTCAAAAACAAAAGAGATAATAACTTATATTCTTTAGTTTTTGAAATAAATAAAAAATAATTTAAATGCTTTTGTTTGTTTTCATGGATGATTTTATTTCATAACATATATTTGTGTTATTTTAAATTTAAACCCCAATATCTTATTAAATATGGAAGATAATGATAATATGTTATATATTGCTGAATGCAGAAAGAAATGTTCTTTAAACTGAGCTCAATATACAGGGTGTATCACCTAAAATAAAAAAATTAAAGCAATTTCCGGTCAAACCGGAAGTGAAAAATATGCATCTGATAAACATTTACAATCAGTGAAATGTCACATATCCATTTCCGCATTAATATACGGGGTGTATATTTTTTTCTTTTTAAGTTTGTCGGCCATAATTTTTTTCTTTGACATTCAATTGTTTTTATCTTTTCGGAATCGGATTCCTCGGAAAAAAGTACACAAGTATGGTTTTTGAATTTTTTTCCTAGGTGAAGAATAAAGCAGGAAAATCGAGTGAGGCACTTAAAATGATCACCCTGTACAGGGTAAGTTAAAAGAGGCGAACTGTTTTAAAACCAATCCGAGTAAATGCCATCATATATATTTTTGGAATCGACTAAAAATGTGCTTTCAAAATATGCAAAAATATACAGGGTGTTCCATTTAAAAAAGCTAAGTTGTGTATCTTTCTCTACTTTCCGATGCTATTTCGTTTTATATTTTTTGGTCAAAAGATATTTGACACTAAAATCTACAAAGTTTGTTTGTACACTTATTTCATATCTCTAAACATAAAGGCTGTAGGTCGGCGTCAAAATATATTGAACTACCCTGTATACTTATCAGAAAAACAGATGTTTTTCCTATCAGTAGCTATTCGAGCCGTCAAAACGAAAAAATGAATTTTGTGAAGGTTTATTATTTAAAAAAAAAACTACCCGTCCGCTTAATAATTAACTATGTATTTAAATAATAATTCTAAACTCTTATACTAGGTACTTTTTCATTCGGTGGAAAATTGAGTGTGTCAATTTTTACCAATCAATCATATAAAGTGATCCAATAAAATAGATCAGCGATTCAAATTATGATTTCTGTTTAATGATTAACATATCGGTTGTATATCGTCGGATTTATATTTCACCGGTGTACATGAAACATAATTAAATCTATATAGGCAATTCGGCGGTTAGCATTGTGGGGATCGAATGCCTCCGAGGAGAACTAAATAAGATCCCGCAGTAAACCCTCGTGCATCGGATCTAGTGCGGGGTGGAATATGATATGGGATCCTCTGGGGGCTGCTTTATCCCCTTTTTATATCTCTATTTATAAAAGTTTATTTATTTTACGCATACATATATGTGGAAAAAATTTTATTGGTGCAAAAAATATGAAAATCATATCAATCTTTTTACTGAGAAACTGAGTACATGGGTGTTAAGAAACATCCAAAATTACTTTGTATCAAGTTTCGTGAAAAAATATTAATTTTTAAATTTTTTTTTGTGGAAAAGTAAAGTTTTTATCATAGAATGCCATTTATTGCGAAAAAATTTTTGCTGCCGTAAAAGTATGACTAATACCGCAATTCATATAATATTTAAAAATTTTATAAAATCATAAGCATACCTTAACTTTACCAGAATAGTTGCGATTATAAAACTGTAGTTATGATTTCGGAAAAACATCCAGTACCCAACAATTTTCATGCGTATCGAACTAAGAAATGTTACCAAGAAGCTGCTTTCGCTTTCAGCATCTTGAAACAAGAGCAAAGTACTGTTATAATTATTTTTAAGAAATCTATGTCTCACCGGTACATGTCTGCGGTAATTAAGTATGTATAAAATAATTAAAAGTGTATTCGTCGAGGATCTGACGCTTCTGCCGATAGTTTCGTGGTGTTATCGCAACGAGCCCTGCTGAAGTACTGCAGCATGGGTTCAATGCGATAAGAGGGCGCCCCACCGCTTAAGTATCAATGGGAGAGACTTTAATCCTTTTTTTGGTGCTGATTTTGACACATTTTTTCCCATACAGCGTTCCTCATCACAATAAAATCCTCCCCAATGGTTCACTTTTAATACGATTTTTCATATTTAACCAACTTAAGTTATTAATGGCTTGAGAAATATGATCATATTTGCTTAAGTTAAAAATTAATCGAGCACAGGAATTTTGCACTTTTTGAATGCGATTTACCCTCACCAAATCTAAACAAGGTCCTTATATAAAGTCACATTCATTGAAGTTGTATAAAACAAGTGACTCGCAGAGATTTTTTTTAATTTAAAATTTAGCAAATGACGATTAGAATAAATCAGTTTAAGGGACATAAAGGATTTTTGTAACATTTTTTTTACATGACCTCCAAAACAGAAATCATTATCAATAATTAAATCCAAGTTTTTTGCAGGATCTACAATGGATAAAGAAACACCATCTACCTTAATATCCATATTATCTTTAAGAAGCTTAACATTATTTCTATTACCAAAGATCATAACACACGATTTGGAAGAATTAAGAATTAAGTTATGTTCTTCAGATACTTGTTTAATTCTCTCTAAGTCCGCATTGACAAGATCAGTTGCGTGAAGATAATCATCATGATTGAAATGAATATACAGGGTCCTGCAACAGTGAGTCCGGCTTCCATAGCTCCTATACCATACAAGTTAGGAACTTCATTCGAGTACAGTTCTTAACTAAATGTGAAGGAGCACCGCGGGAAAATATTTTCGAGCGTCCAGGGTGTCACAAAAAATTGTGACGCCTATCAGGCAAGTTTTTTTAAACGAAACACCCTATATATTTTACCGTATGTAAAACGGCCTTAATGTTCCTCATTCCCACCTAAAATATGAGAACATTCTAATGCTTCACTTGGAAGTAAAAAATTAAAAATTAAATATAAAGCTATTTACATCGTTAAAGAAAAACGCTCTCCATTTTTCCGAACGGAGATTTGAAAACAAAACAAGGTTCAAAATTTTTTGATAAAGGTCCTAGGATACTGTATCTAAAATTGTTTGTGTTCCATCATGTACACCTATACAAAAAAATGTTTTACAGGGTGTTCCATTTGAAAAAACTGAGATAAATCAATTTAAAATACTCGGAATTGGAATTTATTTTTCGAGTGCCCTGTACATGATGGAACACAAACAATTTTAGAAACGGCATCCTAGGACCTTTATCAAAAAATTTTGAACCTTGTTTTGTTTTCAAATCTCCGTTCGGAAAAATGGAGAGCGTTTTTCTTTAACGATGTAAATAGCTTTATATTTAATTTTTAATTTTTTACTTCCAAGTGAAGCATTAGAATGTTCTCATATTTTAGGTGGGAATGAGGAACATTAAGGCCGTTTTACATACGGTAAAATATATAGGGTGTTTCGTTTAAAAAAACTTGCCTGATAGGCGTCACAATTTTTTGTGACACTCTGGACGCTCGAAAATATTTTCCCGCGGTGCTCCTTCACATTTAGTTAAGAACTGTACTCGAATGAAGTTCCTAACTTGTATGGTATAGGAGCTATGGAAGCCAGACGCACTGTTGCAGGACCCTGTATATTCATTTCAATCATGTTGATTATCTTCACGCAACTGATCTTGTCAATGCGGACTTACAGAGAATTAAACAAGTATCTGAAGAATATAACTTAAATCTTAATTCTTCCAAATCGTGTGTTATGATCTTTGGTAATAGAAATAATGTTAAGCTTCTTAAAGATAATATGGATATTAAGGTAGATGGTGTTTCTTTATCCATTGTAGATCCTGCAAAAAACTTGGATTTAATTATTAATAATGATTTCTGTTTTGGAGACCATGTAAAAAAAATGTTACAAAAATCCTTCATGTCCCTTAAACTGATTTATTCTAATCGTCATTTGCAAAATTTCAAATTTAAAAAAAATCTCAGCGAGTCGCTTGCTTTATCCAACTTCAATTATTGTGACTTTATATATGGGACCTTGTTTAGATTTGGTGAGGGTAAATCGCATTCAAAAAGTGCAAAATTCCTGTGCTCGATTAATTTTTAACTTAAGCAAGTATGATCATATTTCTCAAGCTATTAATAACTTAAGTTGGTTAAATATGAAAAATCGTATTAAAAGTGAACCATTGGGGAGGATTTTATTGCGTGAGGAACGCTGTATGGGAAAAATGTGTCAAAATCAGCACCAAAAAAAGGATTAAAGTCTCTCCCATTGATACTTAAGCGGTGGGGCGCCCTCTTATCGCATTGAACCCATGCTGCAGTACTTCAGCAGGGCTCGTTGCGATAACACCACGAAACTATCGGCAGAAGCGTCAGATCCTCGACGAATACACTTTTAATTATTTTATACATACTTAATTACCGCAGACATGTACCGGTGATATATAGATTTCTTAAAAATAACTATAACAGTACTTTGCTCTTGTTTCAAGATGCTGAAAGCGAAAGCAGCTTCTTGGTAACATTTCTTAGTTCGATACGCATGAAAATTGTTGGGTACTGGATGTTTTTCCGGAATCATAACTACAGTTTTATAATCGCAACTCTTCTGTTTTTAAATATTATATGAATTGCGTATTATTATTTCTTATTGGTGGTCATACTTTTACGGCAGCAAAATTTTTTTCGCAATAAATGGCATTCTATGTTAAAAACTTTACTTTTTCACAGAAAAAATTTAAAAATTAATATTTTTTCACGAAACTTGATACAAAGTAATTTTGAACATTGTTTAAATGTTATTTGTGGCATTTCATAAATTATTTCTTTCCTTTTCTTTATTGGGATTTATTACCACATTCCTCGAGATTCCTATCCAAAAAATTCGATTAATCTAAAAAATATTCAAATTAACCAGTTTAAAACTGGGAAATAACCTCTACGCCTTTGACGTAATGTCAGAGGATCAGTTAGAGGGTGTTTTTTGACAACTAATAGGAATTAAATTAATACAAAAATACTGCGCTGACGTTTCGGAAACTATATCCGTTTCCTTTTTCAAAGTTTAGGCTTTAGATTTTTATGTAACGTGTAGAATAACACGGCATAAATTAAAAATTGTTTATATCATTTCCATAGATACTTACCATAGAAATGTTGAAAAATATACTAAATAATATTAATTTTATTGAGTTCCTCTCTCACCATTGGTAACCAAGTTGAACAAAATTCTACCGAACAATTTGATACGCATTTATCTTCAATAAGTAAAATTATTGCAGATTCTTTGATTTTTCTTTTTTTGTTGTCTGCTTCTTTGGTCAAAATTTTTGCTGAATCCCATTTTATCCTGTGATCGTTTTCCCAAGCATGTTCACAAATTTTAGATTTTTCAAAATCACCTTTTCTAATATAACTTTTGTGCTCGCCTAATCGTACATTAAGTGGTCTAGATGATTCACCCACATAATGTTTATTACACTCGCACGGGATATTGTATATACAATTTTTTGAATTTTGTTCAGGATTTAATGGTTTCGTTTTTGTCAATATGGATCCTTAAAGTATTATTTGTTTGAAAAATTGTTCTAACGCCATATTTTTTACCGACACGTCGTAATCTCTCAGATAAACCTTTTATATATGGAATTAATGTCGAATAATGATATTCTGGTTTTGGTTGCATCGGATTGTTAACTCTATTTTCAATGTTCATGAAAGTCTTATCAACAAATTCTTTCGGGTATTCATTATTAATTAAAATTTCCCTGACAAATTGCCTTTCATGTTTGAATATTTCATCATTAGAAGAAATTATGTTTGCCCTATCATACAA
Source organism: Rhagium mordax (assembly GCA_963680705.1). Classification (NCBI taxonomy): domain Eukaryota; kingdom Metazoa; phylum Arthropoda; class Insecta; order Coleoptera; family Cerambycidae; genus Rhagium; species Rhagium mordax. Next base: position 129,404,781 of record OY796656.1, on the reverse strand, counting down.
ACATTTTATAACACCTCTTTTAACGTCCAAAGACTGGTTTGAGTTAAAATTTAAATATCTGTTAGTGTGAGTCTTTTTTCGGTAAACGCTAGTTTGAAAATTATTGTTATTGACTTTTTTAATTAAAACATCTAAAAATGGTAATTCATTATTATTTTCTATTTCTAGAGTGAATTTGATAGATGGTTCTTTATTATTAATATTTTCCAAAAAATTGTTTAAAATAAATCTATTCCATGAAAAAAAAAAGTAATTTTGGATGTTTCTTAACACCCGTGTATTCAGTTTCTCAGTAAAAAGATTGATAATATGATTTTCATATTTTTAGCACCAATAACATTTTTTCCACATATATCTATGCGTAAAATAAATAAACTTTTACAAATAGAGATATAAAAAGGGGATAAAGTGGCCCCCCATAGGATCCCCGTGTCCCTCCACCCCGCAGTAGACCACTTCCATGATGATATGTTATATATTGCTAAATTCAGAAAGAAATGTTCTTTAAACTGAGCTCAATATACAGGGTGTATCACCTAAAATAAAAAAATTAAAGCAATTTCCGGTCAAACCGGAAGTGAAAAATATGTATCTGATACACATTTACAATCAGTGAAATGTCACATATCCATTTCCGCATTAATATACGGGGTGTATATTTTTTTCTTTTTCAGTTTTTCGGCCATAACTTTTTTCTTTGACATTCAATTGTTTTTATCTTTTTTGAATCGGATTCCTCGAATAAAAGTACACCAGTATGGTTTTTTCCCAGGTGAAGAATAAAGCAGGAAAATCGAGTGAGGCACTTAAAATGACCACTCTGTACATCATTTCTAAAGACAATGATAAAATAAACTAATTCTTTTGTGGAACTGCACCAATTGATTACATTATCATATAGTTTTAATTAACATATTTATTTATAAAAGTGAACCATTGGTGAGGATTTTATTGTGATGAGGAACACTATGCGAAAAAATGGGTCAAAATGAGCACCAAAAAAGGGATTAAAGTCTCTCCCAAGTGACACTTTAGCGGTGGGGCGCCTCTCTTACCACATTGAACCCATGCTGTCAGTACTCAGCTGGGTTCGTTGCAATAAACACCACGAAACTATCGGCGGAAGGGTCAGATCCCCGACGAATACACTTTTAATTATTTTATACATACTTAATTACCACAAACATGTACCGGTGAGATATAGATTTCCTCAAAATAATTTACAACAGTATTATTGTACGAAGGCGTAGAGGGGTCATTATTAATTTTCGCAAATTTCGTCCAAAATTCACACTGATTGTTGCAATTTTAATTATACGATTGTAACTTCGACTTACAAATGTAACTTCGAACTTACTATTGTAATTTCGACCTACAATTGTAACTTCGAACCTACAATTGTAACCTCGACCTGCCATTAGGTCGAAGTTACAATTGTAGGTTCGATGTTACAATAATTTTATTGTAACATTTCCTTAGTTCGATACACATGAAAATTGTTGGTACTGGAAGAACATACGTTTTTACTACAAATTTATAATCGCAACTCTCCTGGTAAAGTTAAAGTATGATAATGATTTTATAAAATTTTAAAATATGAAATATACATCGCATAATATTATTTCTTATTGGTGGTCATATTTTTAAGACAGTAAAGATTTTTTCGCAATTAATGGCATTTTATGTTAAAAACTTTACTTTTCCAAAAAATTAAAAATTAATATTTTTTTCACGAAACTTGATAGAAAGTTGTTTTGGATGTTTCTTAACACCCATATGTATTCAGTTTCTCAATAAAACGATTGCTAATATGATTTTCGTATTTTTAACACCAATAAAATCTACAATCGAAAAATAAATTCCAATTCCGAGTATTTTAAATTGATTTATCTCAGTTTTTTCAAATGGAACACCCTGTAAAACATTTTTTGTATAGGTGTTACTATTGGAATTTCTATCCGTTTTTTTGAGATAATTGGCAAATATTAAACATGGGCTGATAGAACGACTTTCATTTAAAGAAAATTTTAATAGAACAACAGTACATTAAACTACAACTACATTAAATGTTCAAAGTGTCTTCCGTTTTGCTGTAAACATTATTAAACATAAATTTATGCGTTCTCGAAAAGACCTTACCACTTCCGTTAATATTCAAGGTGAAATATTTTCAAACGCATGTATTATTCTCTCCCGCATATCATTGAATATATTGAATTCTTTTAAGGTTGCCCAAAGCCTACGAGGATTTTTCTCATCACAAAGGGAATTTAAGCATTTTTTCTTTTCTCTTCGTACCATTGAAAGAGTAAAACTACGCCATCTTTTATATTCAATTCAGTCATGTTCCAGTTTTGTTTGTTTAAATTTTTGCAAGGCTAAATATCTTTGCTTTATAAAAATTTTTAAATCAGGTGTTAGCCAAGGTGCCTTGGGTTTAGTAACTCTAACTTATTTTAGTGGAGCGTGCTTATAGAAAAGTGTTAGAATTAAATTGTTGAAAATTATTTTATCGTCAATATTATGTTCCTTAATAATATCATAACAGGGTAGTTCTTGCATATCCTCCAAAAAAGAAGTAAAGTTAAAACTGTTAAAACAACGGTGTTCTACAAATTTAGTTTAATTTTAACCTTTCATCTTTATTATTATTATTATTATTATTATTATTATTATTATTATTATTATTATTACATTAAGTAAATAATGGTTATAATAAAATTTTTATGTGATTCTACTTATAAACGTTTCCACAAAACGATCGAAGTACCTCCTGATTTATTACAATTAAGTCGTATAACGTCGTATTATTAAATTAATATCTCACCGATGTACATTTACGATAATTAAATATGTATACAATTTGTCACATGACATTTGTTGGGGGATCTGTAGCTTCTCATCTAAGGTGACTCTGCGCACTAGGTCTAGACACCAGGCCTAGTACGGAGATAATGGCCACCGGTACTAAGGGGTTCGACTTTAATCTCCCTTTTTTTTTATCAGAATTTGAGAAAAATTTATACAGACTGATTTTTTTCACAGAAACCTCAGAAATAAAAATTACTTAATCTGATGTTGAAATTATTTATTTTTGATTATTTATTTCATATTAATCAACCATGAAATCACAAAATTTTGTATAACAAATATTTTAGTTTAAATAAGAGAGGAAAATGTAATTTTATAAATTTATTTTGTGCAGACCTTCGATTTTGGCGAAAATTGATCGTTTATTTAAAATTCGCCCAAAGTGTGGCAAAACAACAAAATACGTGTTTTCGATCATTTTTGTATGTAGTTTCATAATTCAGTATTAGAATTTAAAAATCACGTACACAGGGTGAATTTTTTCATAGGAGCCCTAAAAATAAAAATTAGTCGAGCCGGCCCTGGAATTTTCGGTCTTTGATTATGCATGTAAATTGACAATTAATAGTATATTATATACCCACAATACGAGCTGATTCTATTAATTAGTTTAAAAGATATTACCTTAAGAAGTAATGGGCAAAACTCATAAATCACCCTGTAGATCAATAAAAAAAAGGCTCAGGCTTTTTTAAATAGCCATTTCTAATTCACCTAGGTGAACTCTATCTACCATAACATTTTGTCCCTTTCCTCGTGAATCACCCTGTATATTTATTTGTGGAAATGAATCGTAGCGAAGGATTTCAATACGATGAGTAACTCTGTGTACAAAAAGAAATATTACGACCAACAAAAGGGGATTAAAGTCCCTCCTAATTAGATACCCAAGTGGTGGCACACAAATCCGCATCAAGCCCCTGCAGTTGAATTCAACGCGGAACACCACGAAGCTATCAGCAGAAGGATCAGATCCCCGAGGACTCCGGTTTTAATTGTTTTATAAATCCTTAATCTTCGTAAATGTACGCCGGTGAGATACAAAAAAAAATAGTATTGCAAATATAGATAATATATGTAAACTCTGCATTAGAAATTCCTCCACAAAACAAAATGCTATTGAAATAATAATTTTAATTCTGGTAAAAATGTTTAATACTAACAGTATTATATATCTCACCGGTATATGTTTACGGTGATTAAGTACGTATGAAATAATTAAAAGCGTAGTCGTCGGGGATCTGATTCTTCTGGTGATGGCTATGTGGTGTACCGCAGTGAATTTTCTGCAATGGATTCAATGCGGTGGAGGTACCACCACTAGATATCTCTTAGGAGCTACTTTAATCGTCTCTTTTTTTAATAATGTATATTAGTGCAGTTACTTGGTAACTTACTTCGAACTAATTCAGCAGCTGTTTTAAATTCAAATATTTTTGGACTGTTTGATTCAATGGGTCAAATATTAAATATTAAAAAGGAAAAAGGGTGCTCTTTTTTAGGGGTGAGTTTCACCTCATCTCAGAAGTTTCGAAAAAAAAGTGACTATTGGAACTTGTAGATCATCGAATTCTACCCCAAAAAACTCCTATAACGTTACTTTTACTTTAATACCCGGCAAGTTACAGGGTCACCTTTTGACATGTACCTTGAATCATATTGAAGCTTATTACAGTAGCTTAAAACTGCCTTTGGCAAATTTTGACATCTGCTAAATCAAACATGGTACATGAAAAATAAAGGCAAAATTTTGGTTTTTTACAAAAAAGTACTAATTTTTTTGTTTCAGTAAATTCGAAATTGGAAGAAAAATTCCAAATTATGTTTTTTTGTTAGTTATTACTATTATGTATACGCTCATTATCTAAACGATTTTAACTTTTTTTTAAATTTTTGAAATTAAGAATCATTTTGACTTTGAGGTTAAATAAGCTGGGAAGAATATTATACATGAATGTTACCAGGTACAAAAAATGATGGCAATAAACTAAGGAAAATGCTATTTGTATTATTTTGGCCCACCTGATCTTAAAGAGAATTAAAAGACCTTGAAAATGCTTTTTTTGGATGATTTTTGGCGTTAATTGCAAAGGAGATATGACCGAAATAAAAAGCGCGCCTCGTTTTAGCTTACGATATTGCTCGTTTGGCGGTAATTTAGTCTCAGAACTTCGTTAATTATTGATTTTTTAACTTCTGGGGTGGTTTTCACCCTCTTACGGGTAAAAGCACATTCAATTCTTTTTACACAGGCTTGAAAAACAATTTTTTCACGTTCTTCATTTTTTTTACAAATAATAGGTACTAAAATGATTTGGTATTTGACATTTTTTCTTAATGCCAAACAACTTTTGCTAAGTAATAAATATTTTGAAAAATAGGGGTACTTCACTCTTGATCTAATTTCAAATTTTGAAATTTTTGAACACCTCGTATGGTAAATATTTTGTTCTTAACGTGAATTTTGATTTCGGAGGAAACACTTTCCTGCGAAAAGTTAAATTTTTTGGCCATTTCACCTTCTTGTAAACCCTTTACATACTGTATAGACACGAAATAGCTTTTGGCTGAACCTCCCTCTGGTCTTTGGCGTTAGGGATGGGATTAATTAAAGTCTTTGGGTTTCAGAATTTGGTTTTTAAGAGCTTGGGATTAATAAATTTGGAATTTGAATGCCTAACGGTTGTGGTTTCAAGGTCAACATTCTGAGAGTTTCAAAGGTTAATTAAAGTTAGGTTAGGTTCGTGAATAATTTTATAGCGATACCATGTGAAATTAGGAAGCTTCACTAATATTCTAAAGAAGGTTTTGTCAAAATTGGTTGGTGAATCTTCCTCTAAAGCTTTGCCGTTGTTCCTTACTGTGTCTCGTTAAAATGTACAGGGTGATTCCTATAACACTTTCCCCCTAATTTTTTTATTTGTCTTTGGAAATAAAATAAAAATGTTTAACCTAAATATTATCTTTTCTAAGGATTTCGAAAATTTGAACAAAAACAATTGAACGTCAAATAAAAGTGGTAAAAAACAAAGCAATGTTTTTTTAAATGGAACATGTTAAATTATTTCAATTATTATCGGTATTTTCCTAAAAATGAGGGTAAATATACAGGATGTCCCAGCCTCGCGTCGGCCAAATGTCCTGGCTCTCCTATAAGAGATATCGAAAAATTTCAAAAACGAGATGATAGAGGACACAATGGTGCATAGTATAAAAATATTTTGAAATATATAGGGTGATCGATTTAGGCGTGATGTCATAAAATTATGTTTTTTTAAATGGAACACTAGGTATATTATTACATATTTGAATTCTCCTTTTAAAGACGACTCAATCGATGTGCCACTTGATGGGTCGGTACCATGATATGAGTGAGTTTGTACCAAAAACGTGCCAACTTTGTGAACTCACTGTGGCGTAACAAAAAAGCATTTTGAGATCTAGTTTGTGCCAAAAATTGTCAAAAACCCTGTAGTTTACGCTGCTGTTATAAGATCTAACGAAATCGGTCATTTTATACAGGGTGAGTCAGGAAACGCCAAATCTACTTTTTCCCATTTTTTTTCAAACGGAACACCCTGTATATTATGACACCAAAGGAGAGCCCTTTGAAAGAGCTTTCCACTGATATAAAGGTTCAAGGGTCTATCTGTCATGGGTGCCAAAATATTTGATCGCAAAGTGGCACAATTCGAGGTTTATTAAAAAATTACACTCAATTTTTAATTGTTTTGTGAATTTTCGCTGAAATCGGCTCTTTTCAGTAAGAAAATTTTGAAAGTAATTCTTTTACTAGGAGAAAAAAACCGTACTTCAGTACAGAAAAGTACTTAAGTATAAAATAGTCAACACCTAATAAATTTAATTTTTTTTCTGAAATGTGTGTATAAATTCATGTCATGGCAAGTATTTTCTAGCCCGAAGTAATTTTGTCGCGAAACGATTTACTATTTTGGAACGAAGGTGCTTAATAAAACGTACCTTTTCGTAGTATTTTTTTTCAGCTTTTAGATAGTGTTCTTCATTTTTCTAAAATAAGACCAAAAAATATTTTCATTTTCAATTCAATGAAAGATAATAAAATTGTTGTTAAGTGTGGGAAGCTGTTGTTCCACGTACTATCATCGAAAGAATAAATAAAAAATTGTAGAGAAATTCATATTGCTTCCAACTTTCAATTTATTGAAATAAATTTAAAAAAATCAAGTAGGTACCTGTCATAAAAATACCAGTCTTGTCAATAGTTCACTTTATTGTTGTAAAATTTTCTTACTGAAAAGAGCCGATTTCAACGAAAATTCACAAAACAATTGAAAATTGAGTGTAATTTTTTAATAAACCTCGAATTGTGTCACTTTGCCATCAAATATCTTGGCACCCATGACAGATAGACCTTCGAACCTGTATATCAGTGGAAAGCTCTTTCAAAGGACTCTCCTTTGGTGTTATAATATACAGAGTGTTCCATTTGAAAAAAATGGGAAAAAGTAGATTTGGCGTTTCCTGACTCACCCGGTATAAAAAGACCGATTTCGTTAGATCTGATAACAGCAGCGTAAACTACAGGGTTTTTGACAATTTTTGGCACAAACTAGATCTCAAAATGCTTTTCCGCTACGCCACAGTGAGCTCACAAAGTTGGCACATTTTTGGTACAAACTCACCCATCATGGTACCGACCCATCGCAGACCCATCAAGTGGCATATCGATTGAGTCGTCTTTAAAAAGGAGAATTCAAATATGTAATAATATACCTAGTGTTCCATTTAAAAAAATATAATTTTATGGCATCACTCCTAAATCGACCACCCTGTATATTTCAAAATTTTTTTATACTATGCACCATTGTGTCCTCTATCATCTCGTTTTTGAAATTTTTCGATATCTCTTATAGGAGAGCCAGGACATTTGGTCGACGCGAGGCTGGGACACCCTGTATATGTTATGTTATATTTTTGGAAAGAGGACTTAAATCTTTTTCAAAATTGTAAATATATACAAAAAAAACATTGTTTTATTTTTTCCCCCTTTTATTTGACTTTCAATTGTTTTTTTTGTTGAAATTTGCAAAATCCTTGGAAAATATACTATAAGTTAAGTTAAACATTTTTATTTTATTTCTAAAGTCAAACAAAAAAATTGGGGTGAGAGCGTTATAGGAATCACCCTGTACATAAATTCAATTAGCTATATATCGGCAACAGAAAGGTCGGTTCAGAGCAAACTGAAACGAATTTTGAGTAATAGACTATCGTGGAATTTAGATAAATGCTGAAAGAACAAAGTTAAAATTTACATATGCATAAAAAGCACACGTAAACGTGTCTTTGGTTGTCTGCTTTAGGCACTATACGTGGCTTTACGATTCTTGTGCAGGCTCTGTATATCTCACCGGTACGCGCTTACGATAATTAAGTATGTATAAAATAATTATAGCAGCATTAATCGGGGGATCTGATTCTTTCGATCCGTATAGCCAAGTGGTGCATCGCGTTTATTCCGAGTGCACGGGGTTGAACGCGGTCAAGGCTCCACCACTTGCAAGTGTTTGGGAGAGACTTCGATCCTCTTTTTTACATTATATTTGTTCATGAGGATAAAAGTTGTCCAGAACGAACAAAGCTAAAATTTTATAGTACGCCAGAAATGGCCAAAAACAGCTATTCTGGACAACTTTGCTCCTCACACATTATGAACAAATGTAATGTAAAAAAGAGGATTAAAGTCTCTCCCAAACACTTGCAAGTGGTGCAGCCTCTTCACCGCATTCAACCCGGTGCACTCGGATAAACGCGATTCACCACTTGGCTATACGCATCAGAAAAATCAGATCCCCGATTACTGCTGTTTTAACTATTTTATACATACTTAATTATCGTTAACGCGTACCGGTGAGATATACAGAGCCTGCACAAGAATTGTAAAGCCACGTAGTGTATAAAGAAGACAACCAAAGACACGTTTATGGGTGCTTTTTCTGCATATTATGTAAATTTTAGATTTGTTCGTTCAGCATTTATATCGATTATGGTGTTCTACTATTCAAAATTCGTATAACTTTCTCACCCCAATATTTTGGTTTGTCTTTGGAAATGAAATAAAAATGTTTAACTTAACTTATAGTATTTTTTCCAAGGATTCCGAAAATATCAACAAAAAACAATTGAAAATCAAATAAAAGTGGGAAAAAATAAAAAAAGTTTTTTTTGCAGTTTTTTACAATTTAAAAAAAGGTTTAAATGCTCTTTCCAAAAATGTAACATAACGTATATATTTACCTTCATATTTAGTAAAATACCGATAATAATTGAAATAATATTTAACTCGTTCGATTTAAGAAAAAACATTAGTTTGTTTTTTACCACTTTTATTTGACTTGTTGTTCAGTATTTTTTTAGTAACAATATATATTCTTCAGATGTAAATATTTATTCGGGAGTTCCGCAAGGTTCAGTTTTAGGACCTTTATTATTTTCAATATATACTTCCGACATACTGATATCTTTAGAAAATTGTAAGGTCCAAGCTTATGCAGATGACACTCAAGTATACATATATGCACTTTCATTATCGTGATCATCTCATTGCATCTAATCAATAGAGATTTGGAAATTATCAACAATATTTCTATTGAACAAAATTTAAAATTGAATCCTTCTAAATCCTGTCTCAGGCTATTTGGAAATAAAAACCAGGTTAAAACTCTTAAAGAAAATTTAATCATAAATACAGGGTGATTCGTGAGGAGAGGGTCGTACTTTACTAACAGATAGGGGACATTAAGGTGATCTTAAATCCCCATATAGTAATGGCTATAGCGGCTTCGTTTCCGAAATACTATGACTATTTTCTCTCAATTTTTCAAAAAAATGATTCCTCAACAATTTAATTTTTTTCCTTAAACATTGAAATGGTGCCAAAATATTTTTTTATGGGATCTTGTATCTTTCTAGATGTAAATTAATATTTCAATATCAAGAATTTCATAAACAGTATACAGAGTGTTATTTTCTAGGAATAATTTAAAAATAATTTTATTCTGGGTCCGGCCCTGATATTTTATTAATATCCCACGCATTTGATGGTGAATGACTACTGTAACAAAAATACAAAATTTCATTGAATTCCGTTTACGCATTACAGATATATGGCGAAAAGAAAATTCTTCCAACAAATATAAAACACCCTGTATTTCGGAAACGAAGCCGCTATAGCCATTACTATTTGGGGATTTAAGATCACCTCAATGTTCCCTATCTGTTGGTAAAGTACGACCCTCTCCTCACGAATCACGCTGTATAAATAGTACTCCAGTACCAATTGTTAATTCTGTAAAAAATTTAGGTATAATTTTGGACACTGATTTTAGATTTAGAAGCCACATAAAAAAACTACTACAAAAGTCATTTTCTTCATTAAATTGCTCTATTCAAATCGACACTTTTTGAATTATCAGCTTAGGGGAAACTTAAGTGAATCTCACGTCTTATCTAACTTTAATTATTGTGATTTTCTTTATGAGCCTTGCCTTGATGTTTGAGACCAAAATACAATACAAAAAGTGCAAAATTCTTGCATTCGATTAATATATTGCCTAAGAAAATTTGATCATGTCTCACATAAATTGAAGGATTTGAACTGGTTATCAATGGAGGAGCGTAGAACTCTTCTTCTTGGTAATTTTGTTATGTCCATTATTCATAATGACTCTTCACCTATACTGAAAAATCAACTAGTACATCGAACCTTTGTCCATCCTGTAAATATTAGACATAAAGTGAAAATGTAATTTTGTGTACTTCTTGCGGCTCTAAATTCGCATTGGCTTTCGTCTAAGCTTTCTTCTAATTTTGCCTTTATTCTTTCCTCCATTATTCTTGCTAATATTTTCGCTGGGATATTTATTAACGGTATGCCCCTGTAATTTTCATTTCTCCTTTTATATATATATGGATATAGCTATGTTCCATTCTTTTGGTATTTTCTTTGGTTTTAGTATACCATTCAATATATTCCTTAATTCTTCTTTTGCTGTATCTTCCATACGTTTTATCATTTCTGTTGCAATATTATCTATTTCAGCCGCTTCTCCCAGTTTTAACTTTTGTTATGATTTCTTCTAATTCTTCTTCTGTGACTTGCGCAATTTGTTGGTTTTGTCTACTATTTGTCTCAATTGCTGTTTTTTTTCTGGTGTGTCATTTGTTTCTGTTAATTCCATAAGGTATAATAATATGTTCTTTTACGATTGTGTTTTAATTTTTATGTTTTATGTTCCTCAAGTCATACTGTTTTTATTCCTTAGTTGTTTCTGGTTGTCATAGAATAGTTCTTTCAAGTTATTTCCGAATTTCTTCCAAGACTCTATTTTTGCTTCTTTTATCGCTTCTTTAATTTCTTTCCTATTTTGTTTATATTTTCATACTTTTCTTCTTTCTTTGTGTTTAAGTATATTTCCCATTTTTCCTTTTTATTTCTTATCAGTATTTGCATCTCTTCTGTCCACCATTTTGTTCTTATTTGTTATTTTCGTTATACCACAACTTTCTTTAACTGGCTTCAGTATGGTTTCTTTGAATTTTTCCATTCGTTCTGCTTCCACTTTCTGTAGTTGGAATTTTCCGAATAATGTGTCTTGGTATTTTTCTCTACATACAGCCTCGCGTCGGCCAAATGTCCTGGCTCTCCTATAAGAGATATCAAAAAATTTCAAAAACGAGATGATAGAGGACACAATGGTGCATAGTATAAAAGTATTTTAAAATATACAGGGTGATCGATTTAGGCGTGATGTCACAAACTTATGTTTTTTTAAATGGAACACTAGGTATATTATTACATATTTGAGTTCTCCTTTTAAAGACGAGTCAATCGATATGCCACTTGATGGGTCTGCGATGGGTCGGTACCATGATATGGGTGAGTTTGTACCAAAAACGTGCCAACTTTGTGAGCTCACTGTGGCGTAGCGGAAAATAATTTTGAGATATAGTTTGTGCCAAAAATTGTCAAAAACCCTGTAGTTTACCCTGCTGTTATCAGATCTAACGAAATCGGTCATTTTATACCGGGTGAGTCAGGAAACGCCAAATCTACTTTTTCCCATTTTTTTCAAATGGAACACCCTGTATATTATGACACCAAAGGAGAGCCCTTTGAAAGAGCTTTCCACTGATATAAAGGATCAAGGGTCTATCTGTCATGGGTGCCAAGATATTTGATGGCAAAATGGCACAATTCGAGGTTTATTAAAGAATTACACTAAATTTTCAATTGTTTTGTGAATTTTCGCTGAAATCGGCTCAGGAGTATATACCTAGTATATACTCCTGAGGTGGTCCTAAACAACCACGGCAAACTCTACTTACTCCAAAATTTGTATCTCACCGATGTACGTTTACCAGATTTAATTATGTATGAAATAAAACAAGCTGTTGCTGTCGGGAGGGTCTGACGGTTCTGTTATTCCTAGGCGGCACTGCATCAGAGTTGTCATCGGTTCCTATAGTCTGGTATCTATGCCTTAGACTTTAATGTCATTGCCTTAGTGTAGAACTGTACTATATGCTTCCAATACAAGGGATCGGGACAGACTCAGGTGCTGTGAATTTCAGTGCAGGGGAATTTCACGAGTTCCACTTAGGAATTTCTAGGACAGCTTTGACCCTCCTTTTTCTTTCTTAACTTGTGTAACAATGTAATTATTTTTGACGTTTATTGTATGGGATGTGGGTGAATATTTTGCCAATACTAGGAAATATTTTGTTCGTACTAGATAGTAAGTTAAATAGTCAGATGCCAAAAGTACTCCTCAACCCTTGAGATGGTCCTAAACAACACTACTTGCTACAAAACTTATATCTCACCAATGTTCGTTTACAAGAATTAACTATGTATAAAATAATGCCAACAATAATTGTTCGGGATTAAATCCTCCGACTACAATTATTGTTGCCGGAGTATTTAATTTAAGTAGTAATTTCCAGAGTTGCTTTATCCTTTTTTGTTTAGAATAAAATTTGCCATAACAGCAAGTGACAAAAGGGGCAAATAGATTAATCTCAAAAAAGTTAGGACCTAAAATGTTCCCACGGAGTACTGTACTGAACGCCCTGTATGATATAGCCAAAAATTAATAACGCCAGAGCATTTAGCATCCCCAGAAACCCCACACAGCAAAATTTCAGATAATTTGGTCGAATTTTGTAGAAGATAGGACCTAAACTAGATTTAAAAAAATTATTTTTAACGCCCTGTATCTTGAAAACGGAAAAATATACGCCCATGGTTCATAGGAACACATTGTAATATTTTTTGAAATTCTATCAGCCCCTGAATTTTTGCTAGTGTTTTTCAGAACACCCTGTATATATTTTTACTAGGTAATGGTCGCTTCCTATTTCCGGTTACTTTTACATCTTTTACTTGTCTTTATTTTATTGTCAAAATCGTATTTGGATTTCCACAAAATTGAATAATTCAATAATGATACCTGATTTCAAATTGGAAAAGATTATTTAAGATTAGCTCAAAGTGTCTATTACGTCATTTCGATTTTGCAACTGATAGCATAATCGACGAAAAACTAAAAACCAAATTTTTTACTAAACGTCGAAGAAAAAATTAAAAAAATGTTGGTACTAGACAGTAAGTTAAAAATAGTCAGATGCCAAAAGTACTCCTCAACCGCTGATTGCTACAAAACTTATATCCCACCGATGTTCGTCTACGAGAATTAACTATGTATAAAATAATGCCAACAATTGCTGTCGGAGGATTGAATGTTTCTGTTACTTCGAAGTAGTAGTCAGCATCGGTGGCGTATGCTGCACTAAGACCAAGGACCGGGCCTATGATGTTAGTGTAGTATTGAGTTGGGGAGCGCTACCCCAACCCGGTGCTAGGCCCTGAAGTTTCTAGAGCTGCTTTATCCTCTTTTTTTTTTTCTTGATTTGCATACTGTGTTTTTAGGGGCTGCTTTAATCCTCTATTCGTTTTGGTTTGCGTACCCACGTAATTGTTTTTGGTTATATGGGATGTAGGTGGTAAAATACTAAAATTGAATGCAAAATCGTGGTTTGGCGTCTTCGACTTTTTACCAATAAAGTTTGAATTGTGTCTTGCAATTGACATATTTTTCTTTTGAAATCAGCTCGATGAAGTAGACAGAGTCAAACAGCTATCTGAAACTTCCGCATGGGGTTTCTGGTGCTTGTGTTAACTGGACAACAGATGCGTTGTGATTTTCTTGGTGTACTGTCTAGCGATTGAATTTATATCTCACAGGCGCAACTTTTGGATAATTAAATATGTATACGATGATCCAGATCGCAGTTCCCGGGGATCCGGTGCTTCTAAGGACAGTCAAGTGGTTGTACTGCACTAAATCACAGCCATGGTTTAGTGCGGGTGGTGTGGGCCATCCACTTGGCATAGCCTCTGGGGGCCGCTTTGATTCCCAATTTTTAATTAAAATACAAAGTTGATACATTTTGTATTGCATATATTATTTCTGATTTTAAGCGAGTTACTGTTTCCAATATTATAATTTTTAAAAAAAAACCGTAATAATATTTTTAAAGTAATAAGGGATTCGACTGTTCGTTTTGCTCTAGTTCATGATTAACAGAAGGATTACTGCAAAGCACTTATGCTACGGAAGAAAATCATGGTAAGCAAATCCAGGAATCCAATACTTAATACAAAACAAAAAACATACCTAATTAATTAATCACGTAAAAAAAATGTCAAAGAAAAATTGTTAGTACTGATAGCCAAATGGTTAAGTAGTTTCTAGAATAAACGTAAAATGTATTGTAGAGTCCACGGCTGCACCAAAACCCTCTAGAAATGATTTCTGTTTGCATTTCGAGGTTAAAAGCTAGAACCTATTTCAAATGATTCGTTACCTTCTGGAACATCAAAATCCGATGGTCGTCAAAATGTCGTCCTGTACGGGGTGGCTGTAGGGGATGAAATGTGAAAAACACCCTAAAAATTTTTTTACCACTATTTTCTTAATCTACAGAACATGAGGATCACTTTTATTAAAACAAAATATGCTTTAGACTAAGGCAAATATTAGAAACAAAATATTAAACAATTCGGAAAGCACGGAGTTAAAAAATGGGCGACGTCTATGATGTTTATCGTACGCTGGTGAAAAGTGTCTTATTGAACAGGCAATGTTTTCGCTTAACGCCGCACTAGCTACTTTATTCTCATTATGATCAAAAAACACCCTTTAATAACGTTGTAGATTGGAATTTCAGGATGCTAAGGCACTTTTTACTTTTTTAATATGACCGCTCCCCAATTTTTGAATGGGTTTCTTAGGAGCGCCCGCACAGGATCTTTTAAGGTCGACATTCGTTTGTTTTCGTACCGGGAGAGGTGTTTTTAAGGTCCATTATCGCCTGTTTTCGCAGTAAAGACGTGCATTTGACTAACTGTATGAAAAATACGAACTAAACTGTATTGGGTATGTATTTTATTTAAACGAAGTATTATTTTTTATATGAATTTATTTTGCTTTAAATAGCTTATAGCACAGTTACTTGGTGATCTCACTTCTAACTAATTCTATAGCTGTTTTAAATTAAAATATTTTAGGATAGTTTGATTCAAAATGGTTCAAATATCAAATATTAAAAAGGAATAAGGGTGCTTTTCGTTGGGGGTGAGTTTCACCCCAACTTAGGAGTTTCGAAAAGTTAAAAAGTGACTGTTGGAATGTGTGGATCATCGAATTATACTCCAAAACACCTCTCTATAACTACTTTTTGCTTTAATACTCGCCGAGTTAAAGGGATTAAAAACGTTGATTTTTAAGCAGAAGACACTGATTTTTCAAAGGTTTCAAATAAGCAAATTACTCAAAGAGAATCACATTTTCGAAAAAGTTAGCTAATGAAATAAAAATAATCCATGAAATAAAAATTAGTTTAAGCTCATCGTAGTCGAAATACGTAGTTGGTGCATTTGAATGTACACCTGAAAAGGGCACGCGATTCAAATAATCATAACTCTGGTTTAAAAAACATTTTGATTGTACCTACCTTGAATCAAATTGAAACTTATTACAGTAAAATTGTGTTTTGACTGCTAAATCAAAAATGATACAAGGAAAATAAAGGCAAAATTTTGATTTTTGACAAAATAAGTGCCCGTTTTTTTGGTTCAGTAAATCCAAATTGAAAATATAAAATTACAAATTATGTTTTTTGTTAGTCATTATCGATTTCATTATTATGTAGGTATACGCTCAAATTTTTTTGACCGTGATGGATGCATTATTTAAAAGATTTTACACTAAATGTATTTTGAAAATTTTTAAAATAATGAATTTTGTGGCTTTAAAGTTAAAAAACTTAGCAGGGAAGAATCTTACTAAAGAATGTTACCAATGACAAAAAATTATAGCAATAAACTAAGGAAAATGCTACCGTTTTTATTATTTTCCTTTAATTGACGCATTTAAGATGAATATAGAAAAACTGACAACCTTTGTACTGTTTTGACCTACCTGATCTTAAAGAGAATTAATAGACCTTCGAAATGATTTTTTTTGATGATTTTTAGCGTTAATTGCAAAGGAGATATTATGACCGAAATAAGAAGCGCGCCTCATTTTAGCAAATTACGATATTGCTCGTTTTGCGGTAATTTATTAGTCTCTGAAATTCGTTAATTATTGATATATTAACTTTTAGGGGTGGTTTTCATCCTCTTAGGGGTAAGATCAATTATTTTTCTTATTAGGGGATGAGTTTTATATCGACCATATTGAGGGTCCAACATAAAATTTTTAGTTTTTTACTTCACATTCGTGATCAAGCGACTCCAAAAACATAAATAAGTTTAAATAATTTATTCTCAGTACAATTATTGATTTTTTGATTTTAGGGGTGGTTTTTACTCAATAATTTCTCTTATTATAATAAGTAAGTAATAAGTTTTATTGAAGAAGAAAAAGACAAAGGTCTTGTTCCCACAAAATTATTTTTTATTGCAACCGGTTTCGTGATCAATATATTACACCACAGGCCACAAGACTACAAATAGGAAAAATGTATGTAAAAAACTATAACAATACAATACATTAATATAATAATTTAAGATTTTCATAAAATGTAGATATTAAAATTTAATTTTAAACAAGTAAAACTATTATGATAATATCGGATATTGTTTTTTATATGTAAAAAATATGTTTGTAAATAAGATAAAAAAGTTATTAACAAAAGATACTAAAGAAATTAAAGTCAAATGAAATTGTAAATAGTTAATAAGTTAAAATAGAAACAATATACTTACATTTCTATAAATACCAAAGGTTTGTCAAAATTAGCATTAATGAAAAATTTGTCCAATTTTTAGGAAACTAATAAATTTTATGTAAAAATACATGTAATTGAATTTATTTATTGTTATTAATTAATTTTAAATTAATCAACATTAAAAACACAAAAACAAAAGACAATGTACGAGGACAACAGATTAAAATTTAAAAAATAACGTCCTTAACAAAATTTTAGAATTCGCGATTGTAGATACCCCTACAATATGGCCGATATAATAGGGGTACAATGGAAAAACATTGTTTTGTTTTGAGCAAGTACAACTTTTTCTTTGCAAATTCGTATATTTTAGGACATAAAACTTATTACTTACTTACTTATTATAATAAGAAAAATTATTGAGTAAAAACCACCCCTAAAATCAAAAAATCAATAATTAACCAAGTACTGAGAATAAATTATTTAAACTTATTTATATTTTTGGAGTCGCTGATCACGAATGTGAAGTAAGAAATTAAAAATTTTATGTTGGACCCTCAATATGGTCGATATAAAACTCATCCCCTAATAAGAAAAATAATTGATCATACCCCTCAGAGGATGAAAACCACCCCTAAAGTTAATATATCAATAATTAATAAATTTCAGAGACTAATAAATTACTGCAAAACGAGCAATATCGTAATTTGCTAAAATGAGGCGCGCTTCTTATTTCGGTCATAATATCTCCTTTGCAATTAACGCTAAAAATCATCAAAAAAAATCATTTCGAAGGTCTATTAATCCTCTTTAACATCAGGTAGGTCAAAACAGTACAAATGTTGTCAATTTTTCTGTATTCATCTTAAATGCGTCAATTAAAAAAAAAAAATAAATAAAAACTGTAGCATTTTCCTTAGTTTATTGCCATAATTTTTTGTCTTTGGTAACATTCTTTGGTAAGATTCTTCCCTGCTAAGTTCTTCAACTTTAAAGCCATAAAATTCATTATTTTAAAAATTTTCAAAATACATTTAGTGTAAAATCTTTTAGATAATGCATCCATCACGGTCAAAAAAAATTGAGCGTATACCCACATAATAATGACTAACAAAAAACATAATTTGGAATTTTATATTTTCAATTTGGAATTTACTGAACCAAAAAAACGGGCACTTATTTTGTCAAAAATAAAAATTTTGCCTTTATTTTCCTTGTATCATTTTTGATTTAGCAGCCAAAACACAACTGTAATAAGTTTCAATTTGATTCAAGGTAGGTACAATCAAAAGGTTTTTTTAAACCAGAGTTATGATTATTTGAAGCGCGTGCCCTTTTCAGATGTACATTGAAATGCACCAACTTGTATCTCGACTACGATGAGCTTAAACTAATTTTTATTTCATGGATTATTTTTATTTCATTAGCTAACTTTTTCGAAAATGTGATCCTCTTTGAGTAATTTGCTTATTTAAAACCTTTGAAAAATCAGTGTCTTCTGCTTAAAAATCAACGTTTTTAATCCCTTTAACTCGGCGAGTATTAAAGCAAAAAGTACGTTATAGAGAGGTGTTTAGGAGTAGAATTCGATGATCCACGCGTTTCAACAGTCACTTTTTATCTTTTCGAAACTCCTAAGTTGGGGTGAAACTCACCCCCAACGAAAAGCACCCTTATTCCTTTTTAATATTTGATATTTGACCCATTTTGAATCAATCCAAAAATATTTTAACTTAAAACAGCTATAGAATTAGTTAGAAGTGAGATCACCAAGTAACTGTACTATAAGCTATTTAAAGCAAAATAAATTCATTTAATAAATAATATTTCGTTTAAATAAAATACATACCTAATACAGTTTAGTTCGTATTTTTCATACAATTAGTCAAATGCACGTCTTTATTGCGAAAACAGGCGATAATGGACCTTAAAAATACCTCTCCCGGTACGAAAACAAACGAATGTCGACCTTAAAAGATCTTGTGCGGGCGCTCCTAAAAAACCCATTCAAAAATAGGGCAGCGGTCATATTAAAAAAGTAAAAAGTGCCTTAGCATCCTGAAATTCCAATCTACAACGTTATTAAAGGGTGTTTTTTTTATTATAATGAGAATAAAGCAGCTAGTGCGGTGTTAAGCGAAAACATTGCCTGTGCAATAAGACACTTTTCACCAGCGTACGATAAACATAGACGTCGCCCATTTAACTCCGTGCTTTCCGAATTGTTTAATATTTTTTTTATAAAATTTGCCTTATCCTAAAGCATATTTTGCTTTAATAAAAGTGATCCTCATGTTCTGTAGATTAAAAAAATAGTGGGAAAAAAATTTTTAGGGTGTTTTTCACATATCATCCCCTACAGTCACCCCGTACACGATGACATTTTGACAACCATCGGATTTTGATGTTCCAGAAGGTAACGAATCATTTAAAGTAGGTTTTAGCTTTTAACCTCGAAGTGCAAACAGAAATCACAATTTGATATCATGTGAACAACAGGTCAAACTCTACTCGCTCGAAAATTTGTATCTCACCGATGCCCGTTTACGAGATTTAATTATGTATGAAATAGAACAAGCTGTTGCTGTCGGAGGATCTGACGTTTCTGTTATTTCTGAGCGGTGCTGCATCAGAGTTGTCACCTTGTCCTAGTAGAGTATCTATGCCTTAGACTTTAATGTCATTGCCTTAGTCACCTTAGTGCCTTAGTGTAGTACTGTACTATATGCTTCCAATACAAGGGAGCGGGACAGACTCGGGTGCAGTGGTTAGAGTTAGAGCCCCTCACCACTTAGGAATTTCTAGGGCAGCTTTCATCCTCCATTTTGTTCTTATTCTTAGCATGTGTACCAGGCAATTATTTTTGATAATACTAGGAACATTTAACCGTGCCCTATGATTTCCTAATAATTTGCTTGAGACATCTTAAACTGAGTGCCCAGCCACCTGAAATTGGACAATATTGTTGATGCAATAGAACTACATGCTTTTCTTTATGGTCCTTTCAAAACAGAAATTATGTAAAATAATATTACAAAGTGAAAGAATAATAAATATTCTTGTACGAACCTCCATTATGTGGCCTGTTACTGTTTCTTGGTATTTATTCAATTTACATCTCGCCGTTGTACGTTTACGATAATTAACTATGTATAAAATAAAGCAAGCTGTTGCTGTAGGAGGATCTGACGTTTCTGTTATTTCTGAGTAGTAGACTGCATCAGGGACGTCCTGTCCTATCGAGGTGCCGCGCCAAGGGTGCCTATGCCTTAGTGCGGTACTGCTTTGGGACTCGAACAGACTCGGGTGCGGTGGCCCTACTACTACTTAGGAGTTTCTAGGGCAGCTTTCATCCTCCGTTTTTTTCTCATTCTTAGCATGTGTACCAAGCAATTATTTTTGACTGAATGCCAAAAAGTGATTTTGTGTGCGTGTTCCACTTTTATTTTTTGCCAATAAAATTTGAGTTGCGTCCTGTATTCATTTTAGGCGGTTTAGGCCTGCAGAAATAGAAAAACCGGTGTAACTAATTCGTTTCAGATAGCCGTAGGTAAAAACAGGTGTATTTAGTTATAAGGAATATACCTCTGCGATTCCTCCCAAATCAAATAAACAGAACATTGTTTATAAGTCACTTTTATGTGAAAAAATCATAAAATTTGGAGTTTTTTAAAAATTGCAGTAAGACTGCAGTGGATTAATTTTTTTGAATGTTTCTGTTTACTAGGTAATTCCAAACCGATTAATTTAATCCCCGGTTGATTTCATTTCATTGATTATTTATTTAAATAATTGCCGAAAACCATCGAAATTTTCGAAAATTTCAAGCATTTTTTACTCTGAATGGAAAAAAATGCTAGACTCTTGAAACTTTGGTGGAATATGTGTCTCATTACCCTCAACTTACAAAAAAAATTTCGTTTTAAAATGTTTATTAGTTTTCGAGAAATTCTATTTGTTTATTAAAAACGTCCCAAATGTTTAATGAAAAATTGACCTATTATCGTTATCAAAAATAATTCAACCACAGCTCATTTTTTTCGTCAAGACGTCAATTTTACGAATCTGTTAGTGGCGTATCGATTTTCAATAATTTTGACCGTCAAAATGGCGTTAACAACATTGCTACTTTTTGGAGCAGCGTGTTTTGCAAATAACTTTACAACAAATGAACGCATCTGCACAAATCTTTCATATTTAAGTTGCTGGTATTTTTCTACAAATTTATAAAAAAAACTGTTGCTCTGGGACATGTAGGAGCCGAGATAATTTTTTAAATTGTTTAATGCGCCAAACGTTTATTTATTAATATTTATGGTCAAAATTGAAACTGGTTGTTAATAAGATCTTGAATTTTGTGAATTCACCAAGTCCTATTGAAAACGGGCCCTTTTTGAGGTCAAAATATAATTTTTAATAATTAGTGATTTTAGAGCGTCTTCAATTTGTTTGGCTCAAGGGACAGGGGAATTATTTATCAAACGATTTTCAAATTGGGGTAGCGAGAAAAATTCGTCATATCTCCGTTATTTTCCGGCCAATTTCGACGTTTTTTTTCTTTACTTTGGGGTAGCTCACGAAAATAATAACAATGGGCACATTTGCAATATCCAAATAATAAACATATAATTGTTATAAACAATTTTTTTTTTTTTTATTTATTTTTTCTTTTTTGGGCTTATGCAACTTATAATGTGCTAATTTAATAACATTAACAAGATTTTTGGGGCCACAGATTACGATTCTGGCCTCAAAATCGATTTAAAATCTAAATGGCGTTTACAAAATGGCGTCAAATGTCTAATTTTTAATTTTTTTTTTAATTTTTATTAGATATGCAGGGGTTTTTGGAGTCGCTGATTAAAACCCAACCAATACCAATAGCTGATCCAAAATGATTGAAAAGGGTAAATAAAAATTTACCCTTTTGGATTTTATTTATTATACAGGGCGGTCCAGATTTTAATACATTAATTTTGAGAGGCGATAAAGAATCGCAAAATAAGGGGACTTTTCTTAATAAACATACATAGAAAAATGCACCATAACTTAGATACAGGGTGTTGAAATTTCATTAAAAAAACTTGGAAACGGCTTGTTCTATCAAAATTTTATAAGAACACATTTTCCTTCAGAATATCATGGGCAATTTAGCAGTTTAATAATTTTTCCAAAAATATCCAGAGGCGCACTATATATTTCTAAAAGGGGGATATGTAACCCCTATATCTGCGCCAATGGCTTTCTGTTACTATTTTTGACTTGAATGGTAGATGCAGATTTACATAGACAGACGGTGTGCCAAATTTGAAAAAGATGGCTTTTGTCTTTCCTTAGATATTAAATTATAAATTTTTTTTAATGAAACTTCAACACCCTGTATCTAAGTTATGGTGCACTTTTCGAGGTATGTTTATTAAGAAAAGTCCCCTTATTTTGCGATTCTCTATCGCCTCGCAAAATTAATGTATTAAAATCTGGACCACCCTGTATAAGGATTTCTTGGGTCGCTGATCATAAATTTTATATTAAAATTAATCAAAAATGGAAAGCGGTGAAAAAACGGTGGAAACAAATAATAGAAGAGTTGAATGAGTGTTCCAGATAATATTTTAATCGAATTTAAAATTTAAAAAGCAAGAAAATAATTATTTAGTTTTTAATTTCTTCTTCCTCTACTTCTTCCATAGACACTGCAGCTACTATTTCTGCTACAATTTTTGAAATATTTTGTGGAGCTGGTTCTTGTGTCAATGGATTATTTTTTAAAAGAAACTTTAGTTGCAAATAATATTCCCTGCTATCAAGCTAAAAGTATTTTCTTTAACTTTAAATGTATTAAGGTAGTAGGCTAGTAAAAATAATTGGTCGACCTAAAAAAAATTTGGGACAAGTAATTGCGTTCCCTTGGGGGTACTTTTTACAACGTGAAATCGCAAAAAAATCGTGAATCTGAATATTCCATAATTTTAATATTTTTTAAACGCCCTCTAAGTTTAAATGAATATTGACATATGGCTATAGTTAACAATACCTATGCGTAAGAAAGTGACGAATAAAAATATCCCAATAAATACCTGAGTGGAAAGTTACAGGTCAGTAATGACAAAAATGTGATTTTTTTTTAAAAATCGCTGTATTTTTTAAATATTGCAGATTTTGAAAAAGTGACCAAAATGGTTTTTGCAAAAAAGAAAAGGAAGAGAAATAATTTATGAAATGCCACAATTAACATTTAAACAATATTTCTTTATTTGATTCCGGGTGGAAGATTAAACTATCTAAATTAGAACGTTAGTATTTATTTTATTTAGCTTATATCTGCCAACATTTCACCTATTCCAGTAAAATAGTTACAAAATTCATCAGCTACTTTTTTTATTATTTATCATTAACCACGTCTCTTCTCTGTGTAATAATTTCATAAATTTCATGGCTTTCCATAAATTTCACGAGCTGTTTCTGTCTTGGGGTGGATAGATGGCAAAAAACATTTTACTATTTTATTAACTTCCCCAAAAACTTTTCTTTTGAATAATTTCAGGTTTCGCCAAAAAAACAACAAAAAGGGGATTCAAGTGGCTCCTAGAGAGGCGGCAGTTGTTCGGTTATATAGACATCTAACATTAAACACTTAGCAGGCACAACCAAAGCGGAAATGCAAGATTATATATTTTAAGCGGTTAGTGGCAGTGCATCAGATTGTAGTGTTCTCATAGCTGCGTGAAGCTGCGCCGCGCTGGTACAATCTTACCACTGAAAGAAGAGCTAGATTCTCAGAAGCGTTCGTATCCCCCGACAACTACATTTTGCAATATTTAATGTATAGTCAGTTATGGTATGCGTATACCGGTGAGATACAAATTTAATAAATACCTTGTTTTAATGTTATAGTATTTAAACACAGATAACAAAAAACGTCTTACATATCTGACAATATTTATTTTTTATTGAAATAAACTTCCCTTCAGTACAAAGTTTCTTATACACTATGAACTAAAGAGGAATTGATTAATTAATTTAAAGTGCTGCAAACGGGTAAATACCTATTTGACATGGAGAAAAGAAACAACTAATTTTGAAGCTATCGTACATACTTTTTGGTTCAATTGGAATTTACTTCCAATTTCATGTATGTGTATAAAATTTCAGGTAAAAATCTTAAAAATAAATGAGTTGTTAATAAAAATAATTTTCAAAATTCAAACTTTAACACCCTGTATAAGGAAAACTACGCGCCCAAATAAAAAATCCATGAAAAAATCACACTATAAAAGTCGCATTATTTTCGTGCAAAAAATCTGTGCATGGTTATAATTGATTGCCAATATTTTGCTAGTAAATCATTCGAAGATCATATTCTGTAGGAATTTTTTTAATTCTCTCTTTTAATATTATTCAGTCATTGCTATTATAAAATATGGCTGTGCCGTCTGCAAAGCTGATTATATCACCTCCAGTTTTAACATAAAGAAATCATTCGAATAGATGTGAAACATTATGGGCCCCAAAACGGTACCTTGGGGAACGCCACATTTTACTGTTTTATTATTAGTTAAAGTATTATCAATATTTGTGCATTGAGTCCTATTAGATAACTTTGCTCTAATATATGGTATATCCCGAAATTCAATATTTTTTAACACTTTAAGAAGAGATTCATGGCTAACTGCATCGAAGGCTTTCGTGAAGTCGACAGCGATGCATATCGCAGGTTTCTCTTCATCTATTAAATAATTTGGATTTGATATTATTGGAGTAATTGATTCCTGGTCTCTCTTAATCTGAAAAAATTTCAAGCAGTTTAAATTTTTGAATTTTTCAAAATGTTGGCTATATTTGAAACCATAGTGATATTGGCTATAATTAGACATTTTTAACTAACTTCTTTTTTTTAAACACTCGTTTAATTATGACTACTTTAAGGTCATATTCCTGTTTGAAATTCACTAAAAATGTCAGTGATGCTTAAAATGAATAATTTTTTCTTTATTTGATTCTGAAATCCGAAAGGAAGATTTTAATTAACTGTTTGAAATTTATTAGAACCTCAGTATTTATTTTATTTAGCTTATCTGCTAATGTTTTACCTACTCCAGTAAAATATGCAGTTACAAAATTCATCAGCTATTTTTTTTAAATTATTTATTATTATCCACGTGTCCTCTCTGTGTAGTAGTTTCACAAATTTCATCTTTGATAATGGCCTTCCACAAATTTAACGACCCATTTTTATTTACAAAAACAATAATTTCAGGTTTCTCCAAAAAAAATACAAAAGGAGGATTCAAGTGGCTCCTAGAGAGGCGGCAGTTGTTCGGTTATATAGACATCTAACATTAAACACTAAGCTAGGTACATTCAAAGCGGAAATGTAGAACTAAATTATAAGCGGCTAGTGGCAGTGCATCATCAAAGGCTGCCGTTGGCTTTGATTGGTGCCATCCTTTCCCACCTTCAACAGTCTTTTACCACTAAGAAGAAGAGCTAGTCTCAGAAGCGTTCGTATCCTCCGGCAACTACACTTTTCAACATTTAATGTATAGTCAGTTATGGTATGCGTATACCAGTGAGATATAAATTTAATAAGTACACAGTTTTAATAATAACGTCTCTGAAAATATTTATTATTTACTAAAATAATGCCCCTAAAAATTATAAATAATTGCCACATAATTATCGATATTATGAATGTGATTTTTGCCACAGGCTATGTACCTGCACATTTCAAGGAATCTATTGTTACACCCATATATAAAAGTGGATCTAGAGTTGAAAGGACAAATTACAGACTAATATCAGTAATAAATAATATTGCAAAAATTTTTGAGAAAGCTTTAGAAACCACCCTTGAAGAATTCCTTGAAGACAGCAAAACTGTATCTGAAAATCAATTTGGTTTCAGAAATACATTTATGACCAGTGCCAGTGATGCTATTCACAAATTAAGGAGCACTATGAACAATAGTTTATACAGGGTGCTTCACGAGGAAAGGGACAAAATGTTATGGTAGATAGAGTTCACTTTAGGTGAATTAGAAATGACTATTGAAAAAAGCCTGGGCCTTTTTTTATGGATCTACAGGGTGATTTATGAGTTTTGCCCAATACTTCTTAAGGTAATATCTTTTAAACTAATCACTAGAATCAGCTCGTATTGTGGGTATATAGTATACTATTAATTGTCAATTTACATACATAATCAAAGACAGAAAATTCCAGGGCCGGCTCAACTAATTTTTATTTTTAGGGCTCCTATGAAAAAATTCACCCTGTGTACGTGATTTTTAAATTCTAATACTGAATCATGAAACTACATACAAAAGTGATCGAAAACATGTACTTTGTTGTTTTGCCACACTTTGGGCGAATTTTAAATAAACGATCAATTTTCGCCAAATTCGAAGGTCTGCACAAAATAAATTTATAAAATTACATTTTCCTCTCTTTTTCAAACTAAAATATTTGTTATACAAAATTTTGTGATTTCATGCATGATTAATATGAAATAAATAATCAAAATTAAATAATTCCAACATCAGATTAAGTAATTTTTATTTCTGAGGTTTCTGTGAAAAATCAGTCTGTATACATTTTTCTCAAATTCTGGTAATAAATTGTGGAACTACATTTAAAAATTAACGAAATTATTTATTTTTTGATCACAATACATCAATAAACAGAACATTATAAACAACAAATTCACAGAACATAAAACCTTATAACTTATTTTCAATATGAAAGCCTTCTGCCTTCCTACATTTTCTTTGTTGTAAAATTAAATTTCCTGCGGCTCTCCTAATAACGACAGGATTATTAATTAGGCCAGTAGAATTAGACGATGTGAACGGGAATCTGTAACTAATTCGTTTCAGATAGCCGTAGGTAAAAACAGGTGTATTTAGTTATAAGGAATATACCTCTGCGATTCCTCCCAAATCAAATATACAGAACATTGTTTATAAGTCACTTGTATGTGAAAAAATCATGAAATTTGGAGTTTTTTAAAAATTGCAGTAAGACTGCAGTAGATTAATTTTTTTGAATGCTTCTGTTTACTAGGTAATTCCAAACCCGTTAATTTAAGCCCCGGTTGATTTCATTTCATTGATTATTTATTTAAATAATTGCCGAAAACCATCGATATTTTCGAAAATTTCAAGCATTTTTTACTCTGAAAGGAAAAATGCTAGACTCTTGAAACTTTGGTGGAATATGTGTCTCATTACCCTCAACTTACAAAAAAAATTTCGTTTTAAAATGTTTATTAGTTTTCGAGAAATTCTATTTGTTTATTAAAAACGTCCCAAATGTTTAATGAAAAATTGACCTATTAACGTTATCAAAAATAATTCAACCACAGCTCATTTTTTTCGTCAAGACGTCAATTTTACGAATCTGTTATGGGCGTATCGATTTTCAATAATTTTGACCGTCAAAATGGCGTTAACAACATTGCTACTTTTCGGAGCAGCGTTTTTTGCAAATAACTTTACAACAAATGAACGTATCTGCACAAATCTTTCATATTTGAGTTGCTGGTATTTTTCTACAAATTTATAAAAAAAAACTGTTGCTCTGGGACATGTAGGAGCCGAGATAATTTTTTAAATTGTTTAATGCGCCAAACGTTTATTTATTAATATTTATGGCCAAAATTGAAACTGGTTGTTAATAAGATCTTGAATTTTGTGAATTCATCAAGTCTTATTGAAAACGGGTCCTTTTTGAGGTCAAAATATAATTTTTAATAATTAGTGATTTTAGAGCGTCTTCAATTTGTTTGGCTCAAAGGACAGGTGAATTTTTTATCAAACGATTTCCAAATTGGGGTAGCGAGAAAAATTCGTCATATCTCCGTTATTTTCCGGCCAATTTCGACGTTTTTTTTTTAATTTGGGGTAGCTCACGAAAATAATAACAATGGGCATATTTGCAATATCCAAATAATAAACAAATAATTGTTATAAACAATTTATTATTTTTTTTAAAATTTTTTCTTTTTTGGGCTTATGGAACTTATAATGTGCTAATGTATTAAATATAAATTTATAAAGATTATATAATGGTAACAATGTATGCACAAACTATTTCTCCATCAAACAATATACGATGTTACAGCATTGTTACCATTATATAATCTTTATAAATTTATATTTAATACATTAGCACATTATAAGTTGCATAAGCCCAAAAACGAAAAAATTTAAAAAATAAATAAATAAATTGTTTATAACAATTATTTGATTATTATTTGGATATTGCAAATGTGTCCATTGTTATTATTTTCGTGAGCTACCCCAAATTAAAAAAAAAAAACGTCGAAATTGGCCGGAAAATAACGGAGATATGACGAATTATTCTCGCTACCCCAATTTGAAAATCGTTTGATAAAAAATTCACCTGTCCTTTGAGCCAAACAAATTGAAGACGCTCTAAAATCACTAATTATTAAAAATTATATTTTGACCTCAAAAAGGACCCGTTTTCAATAGGACTTGATGAATTCACAAAATTCAAGATCTTATTAACAACCAGTTTCAATTTTGGCCATAAATATTAATAAATAAACGTTTGGCGCATTAAACAATTTAAAAAATTATCTCGGCTCCTACATGTCCCAGAGCAACAGTTTTTTTTTTGTAAATTTGTAGAAAAATACCAGCAACTCAAATATGAAAGATTTGTGCAGATACGTTCATTTGTTGTAAAGTTATTTGCAAAAAACGCTGCTCCGAAAAGTAGCAAGTAGTTGTTAACGCCATTTTGACGGTCAAAATTATTGAAAATCGATACGCCCATAACAGATTCGTAAAATTGACGTCTTGACGAAAAAAATGAGCTGTGGTTGAATTATTTTTGATAACGTTAATAGGTCAATTTTTCATTAAACATTTGGGACGTTTTTAATAAACAAATAGAATTTCTCGAAAACTAATAAACATTTTAAAACGAAATTTTTTTTGTAAGTTGAGGGTAATGAGACACATATTCCACCAAAGTTTCAAGAGTCTAGCATTTTTCCTTTCAGAGTAAAAAATGCTTGAAATTTTCGAAAATTTCGATGGTTTTTGGCAATTATTTAAATAAATAATCAATGAAATGAAATCAACCGGGGCTTAAATTAACCGGCTTGGAATTACCTAGTAAACAGAAGCATTCAAAAAAATTAATCTACTGCAGTCTTACTGCAATTTTTAAAAAACTCCAAATTTCATGATTTTTACACATATAAGTGACTTATAAACAATGTTTTGTATATTTGATTTGGGAGGAATCGCAGAGGTATATTCCTTATAACTAAATACACCTGTTTTTACCTACGGCCATCTGAAACGAATTAGTTACAGATTCCCGTCTAATTCTACTGGCCTAAATGTTCTGTTTATTGATGTACTGTGATAAAAAAAATAAACAATTTCGTTAATTACTTCCTCACCAAATGTGAGGAAGATATGTATTCTTGAAAAAAATTTTTGAAAATTTTTATTGCATTTCTGGACGATTCTCGACGAATTATGACGATACACAAACATTTTCTTTTTTTGAAATAAAGCTTTCAAATTTGGTACACGCGTTCTAGAGGTCAAGGAGAAGATTGAATTCGTTGATGAGCAAAATTGGTTCACTGGAATGGGGTCTACGTCGGACCCCAACATTTCTATTTCTAACTTTACAAAAAAATTTATTCGTGATGAAAGATTATAAATAAGATCTGATATACAACTCTTTATAATATTGTGTCCAAATGTTGAAATACACGAAATACGCCAAAAAACAAAATAGGTACGTACAAAAATAAAATGCGTCAAAAAACAAAAAACGTCAAAAATTACTTTGTTATAAACTCCACCACACAGTGAGGAAGTTTTGATCCCATAATTGGCAGCAGTTCCATAATTTATTATCAGAATTTGAGAAAAATGTATACAGACTGATTTTTTTCACAGAAACCTCAGAAATAAAAATTACTTAATCTGATGTTGAAATTATTTATTTTTGATTATTTATTTCATATTAATCATGCATGAAATCACAAAATTTTGTATAACAAATATTTTAGTTTGAATAAGAGAGGAAAATGTAATTTTATAAATTTATTTTGTGCAGACCTTCGATTTTGGCGAAAATTGATCGTTTATTTAAAATTCGCCCAAACTGTGGCAAAACAACAAAGTACATGTTTTCGATCACATTTGTATGTAGTTTCATAATTCAGTGTTAGAATTTAAAAATCACGTACACAGGGTGAATTTTTTCATAGGAGCCCTAAAAATAAAAGTTAGTTGAGCCGGCCCTGGAATTTTCTGTCTTTGATTATGCATGTAAATTGACAATTAATAGTATATTATATACCCACAATACGAGCTGATTCTAGTGATTAGTTTAAAAGATATTACCTTAAGAAGTATTGGGCAAAACTCATAAATCACCCTGTAGTTCAATTAAAAAAAGGCTCAGGCTTTTTTCAATAGTCATTTCTAATTCACCTAAGTGAACTCTATCTACCATAACATTTTGTCCTTTTCCTCGTGAATCACCCTGTATACCTATATATTATAGACAAATTGGAAGGACAGCCTACGAGAGCACCTGATCCTACTCTGCTAGATTATTTAAGACAAAAGTTTATAATATAAAGAGGCGCAACCGAACATATACTTCGAGATTGCCCATAAACAAATCAGAAAATGACGATTTCTTTACTCAATGAGTGGCAGTAACGTCAGACTGCTACATATTGACATGTAAAAATTATCTCTGTTTTGGCTACCTTACAGAAGATGGCGCCAAATATTTTAATCTAATTGTTCAACAACTGAACGTGATGATTGTACAAGTCAATAGGTCGACTCAATTCTTGGGCAAAGTAAAAATTTGTTTGTTATTTACTTCGGACTTAGATGGACAGGGAACTGTTTTTCTTCGTCCTTCACGAAATTCTAGGATTCTTAGGGGGCTACTTTGGTGACTGGAGAGGCTGTTAAAAAACATTTTGTTAACTAGCCCAAATTATCACCCAGCTTATACCGAGTCTTCTTGTAGTATTTAAAAAAAAATTTAGTGCGTCTGAGTATGTTTTGAATATAATTCCTTTTAACATTGTTTGTTTATTAAATTTGCATCTCGCCGGTGTCCCCTTACGTCCATTAGGTATGTATAAAATAATGGAGAGCGTGACTGTCGGGGATCTGAGGCTTCTGAGGATATCGCTTCCGCTTATATAATCACTATAATCTAACTGCTTCCGTACATAATCCATATTAATCACTATATTTCGCAATGCGCTTTGTGTGCTCCAGCCCAAAACTGCTGCACCCTCTAGGAGCGACTTCGATCCCCTTTTTGGTCAATATGATCGATGATTTTTTGGGAGAAAATTGACGATACATTTTAAACAACTGCTTCTCACTTAAAATACGCTGAGGTTAAATCTATATTTTTAATATACAATTTCCATACAGAGCATGTGGAAGTTGCCTGGTTCTAAATCTTCTTAATAGAGTGTCCCTTTCAAATCTTTTATTTCCCACATCGGCTGATCTTTTTGGCAAATTTTTGCGACGACCTTAAAATCAATGCTTTATAAAAACGAACCCTACTTGTCCCCCCCCCCTCTCTTAACTTTTTCTTTTATTATTTTTAATAATACCCATTTTTGATCTTTTATAATTTTTTTGGTTTTAGTCCGATTTTAATGAAATTTGAAACACAGAAGAACAAACAATTTTGTTACATTACTTGGAAATAAAGAGTGTTTATTATTATTATAGTCTTAACTACATTTACATGGCATTTTTCCAAAACAATTATTTTGTAATTGGACTGCGGGAATTGGTGCTATAATTGATGATGTTCATTAGATTGGTTTCAAGGCTCTTTAGCATTGGTTTAAGATTTAACAAAAAAAATACGTATCAACTTTTTAGTTCGATGAGAAAGTTTAGTTTAGACTTTCAGACAATTAGCAAACGAAATAGAACCATCCTAGGCGACAACCAAAGCCGCAAATGACTTCCCTTTATGACCATTTCCAGCGTTGGTGGTTGCCTAGGATGGCGATGGCCAGTATCGGTAACTTGACAGATTTATATGTCACCGATGTAAGTTCCTAAACATTAAGTATTTGTAAAGTTTTGTAGCCCGTGCCATCGGGGGATCTGATGCCTCTGAGGTTTTCTCCGCACACATAATTGACCAGCAGGCCTTTAGCATCTTGCTCATTCGATGTCATCCACATTCCATATACCTCGCAGTGCCACACGAACACCAAGCCGTCGTCCGAGCATGGTGCTTTGGGGGTCAGCTCAGCTGCTGATTAATTATATCAAACCTCTAGGGGCCACTTTGATCCTCTTTTTTACTTTCGACCATAATGTTCGTATTATTTAAGGAATTAATTTTTTTTTTTTATTAAAGATTAATTTGACGATTTTATTCTGTCAATTGAAAACTGCCAGCTTTGCAGGTAGTAACGCAATTCAAAAATATTGAAAGATCTATTTGTGAGGCAATGACTGCAAACTTTATGGTTCGAGCAACAACAAATATACGAAAATAAATATTTTAAAATTTTTATTTGATTCAATAAATATTGCGGAATTTATTAAATTTTTGTCTACGAGCTGATGGCTGGGAATGCTGCTTCGTACGTCCTATATGTTACCGGGATGTATATACAATGCTCTTTAATAATTTAATCGAAAACCATTGAAGCTATGGAAAAAATGCTTCGAGTATTTTTTTCGTAAAATTTCCTTCAATATTTTTTTATTTACTGGCGATTAACTAAAAATACCAGCGGAGCGGGTACCTACAGTATCCCACTTATTAGCGATTTTTAAGAAAAAGCAAATTTTTTAAATCTTATTCTATGAACGAAAATTATCAAATTTGCACAGAATTGGTTGTTGCAGAGAGTAAAACAACTGAATTGCTAGAGAACAGCTCTGCTGATAATTAATTAGTTATTTGTAATTATTTCAAATTACATGCGAACAATAATTTACTAGAGGCACATAAATACTGTGCAATTGCAATGAGAACCACAGCTAGGCATTTGTTTCTTTTATTATTTTAAGCACGTTTCAGTTGTATTTTTCTTTTTGGTAAAATGTCGCAATATCTGGATGATTTACGATGGTTAGCTCCAATCAAACTTAAAATCGCATAATTTTCACTTGTTAGTTCGTTGACGGGTAACTTTCATATCTGAAACCATAAATAATAGACGTAATACAAATTTATAGCTGCTAGTACCGACAGTACCACTGGGTTCAGATTCTATCAAGAAAGCAGATACATTGTGTACAGTTTCTATCTACATTATTTGTTGGTTAGTTTCCTTGTGACATTTAAGGTTAGATTCATTATTATCTGTTTGTATTTTTTTTTTAATATATAAGTAAATCGTGACACATATTTTTTAATTAATAGTAACCGTGCACACCAAAAGTTAATAGCTGGTAACACTTTCACTGAGAAATTAAAGATTCAAGTAACTATCATTTTCTATCGTATTGATGATCGTTAAATATGCTTGCTTACTCGAGATACTACAACAGACATATATCGATCATGGAACATCCAATTCTGGTCTTTAGTTACAAGATAAATTGTTGCTACAAATTAATTATGTATGTGATTTTGAGTAAACAAAGATCTCCAAAATTGTTTTTTGGACGAAGTTCGATATTTCAAATAAGACCGTATTGGTATTAAAGGAATTATCTGTTGTGTCCATTTCGCATCTGGGACAACATAACGACTAAAAATCGCAGTTCATCAAAAGTTAAAAATCATTAATTTTGTTTTCATTAAATGGTAAAAAGTAAAAAGTAAAGTGGCCTCCAAGGTCCCCTGATTTAACTCCACTAAATGTTTTTCTTTAAAAAATTTGTTTATGCAACTCCTCTGCTCCACCACATAACCAAAATAGTTATCGAATACTTTCAAGAGAGATTCAAATAAAACTTAATTATTGCAAACAATGGTCTTGTAAGGTGGACACCAAGGTTACCTGATTCAACTCCCCCAAATTATTTCCTTCAAAAGACACGTAATCAAAAAATACTGTTTACTCAACTCTAATTACAACCTGCAAAACTAAAGCTAGTATTTTTTCTAAGGATTTCAAAAATTTCAACAAATTAACAGTTGAAAGGCAAATCAAATTGAAAAAGAACATAGCAATGATTTTTTTAAATGGAATTTCTTGTATATTTTTACAATTTTGAAAAAAGTTTTAATTTACTAAAATACTGATAATAATAATTATTATTATTTTAATTATTATCAGTATTTTAGTAAATATGAAGGTAAATATATGTTATGTTATATTTTTGGAAAGAGAATTTAAAGCTTTATATAAAATTGCAAAAATATACATAGCGTTCCATTTAAAAAAATATCGTTTTGTTTTCTCCCACTTTTATTCGACTTTCAACTGTTTTTTGTTAAAATTTTCGAAATCCTTGGAAAAAATACTATAAGTTACGTTCATTTCCAAAGACAAACCAAAAAATTGGGTGAGAACGTTATAGGAATTAACCTGTACATAGTTATAATAAAATTATTAAGTATAATTAAATTGGAATAAAATATATTTTGTATATTCTCTTCACTTTGGTTGTGTCAGTCATAAGTTTAAATAAGACAGGGGTAGATTCCTAGTTAATGATAGTATTAAATGGCACCTTGGTACCAATATGGTTCCATTTGAATAAAAATCTAGTTTGGTTGGTTTGATTTGTCTTTGGAAATGAAATAAAAATATTTAACGTAACTTATAGTATTTTTTCCAAGGATTTCGAAAATTTTAACAGAAAAACAATTGAAAGTCAAATAAAAGTGGGAGAAAACAACGATATTTTTTTAATTTTGTAAAATGGTTTAAATTCTCTTTCCAAAAATATAACATAACATATATTTACTTTCATATTTAGTAAAATACTGATAATAATTAAAATAATAATAATTATTATTATCAGTATTTTACTAAATATATGTTATGCTATATTTTGGAAAAAAAATTTAAAACTTTTTTCAGAATTGTAAAAATATACAAGGAATTCCATTAAAAAAAAACATTGCTATGTTTTTTTTCAATTTAATTTGCCTTTCAATTGTTTTTTTTGTTGAATTTTTTGAAATCCTTAGAAAAATTACTAGCTCTAGTTTGCAGGTCGTAAGGAGAGCTAAGTAAACAGCATTTTTTGTCCACCTTGCAAGACCATTGTTTGCAATTAAGTTTTATTCGAATCTCTCTTGAAAGTATTCGATAACTATTCTGGTTATGTGGTAGAGCAAAGGAGTTGCATAAACAGATTTTTTAAAGAAAAACATTTAGTGGAGTTAAATCAGGGGATCTTGGAGGCCACTTTACAGGACTAATTGTTGCCGTTAAGTCTCCTCCGGACCTCTCTTGAAAATAATCAATCACTATTCTGGAGTTAATGCTGTGCCTTTATAATATTAATTGTACGTTTTGTTCGTGGTTCCAAATCTTCCAAATTGTAAGGAGATCTTTGTAAATAACCATTTGGTGCTAAAAAGGGGGTTACCTGGAGAGTTTTTGTGGGAGTTTTGATATTTGGTTTTATTCTTTTATTCGCGCCGCTATATTGGAGAAGTGGCGTCTAAAGACAGTATTTTTTTTTATATTTCCTTTCCGACTCACCTTACGATGAAAATAGTTATACAGGGTGTTAAGAAAAAGTAGGTCATGCCTTTAACCACAGATTCTTTGGGCGAAAATAATGTGACTTTTATAATGTGATTTTTTATTTTGGAGCGTAGTTTTTTTTATACAGGCTGTTAAAGTTTACATTTTGAAAATTATTTTTATTAATAATTCTGTTACTGTTTAAGATTTTTACCCGAATTTTTGCACAGACTTTCATCTTATATAGATACACTTTTTGTGTAATTTTGGTCAAAAAAGTCAAAACGCAAACGGGAAAAGGGGGGTTGTGTTACCCATTAACCCCCCCAACATTTTCATGCGTACGCCTATGGTCTCTAGATATTTGTTTTTAGATTAAACACTTATTTCCCCAATTTTTTTTACTCCTACAAAATTTTGATTTAGGACTTGATAACGAGATATTCCAGTAAATTCAGAATCATTTTCAATATTTCAGTTTCTGAATTTATTGTTTTTACTATTGTTGTTCGTAGTAATCCTGGGTTTTCTTTAAATCGACTACTTTTAGACAAAAAAATGCTAGAGACTTTTTTTGTTTTAGTAATAATTGTATTTTCTGTATTTTTGCTGTCTGCTTTATTTACCATATGTACAATAACTGGATTCGCCCGTTGGATAAATTATTCAAAAATTGATAAATAATTAAAGTAAATAATATGGAAAGTTTAATTTTAAACACAACAATGTTTTATTTTTTATAGTATTTTCTTTAAATTAGTGTTTCTATTTGCTTATTTTACCTACCTCAGTGGCATAGATAACTAAGTATTAATTTAGGTTTTCTAAGTAAAAATGTGTACGCCACTGCTTTTTTTTAAAGATTTTTATTTTATTGAACTTTTCTGATTATGCACAACAAAAAAAGTCTCTAGCATTTTTTGTCTAAAAGTAGTCGATTTAAAGAAAACCCAGGATTACTACGAACAACAATAGTAAAAACAATAAATTCCGAAACTGAAATATTGAAAATGATTCTGAATTTACTGGAATATCTCGTTAATCAAGTCCTAAATCAAAATTTTGTAGGAGTAAAAAAAATTGGGGAAATAAGTGTTTAATCTAATAATAAATATCTAGAGACCATAGGCGTATGCATGAAAAAGTTGGGGGGGTTAATGGGTAACACAACCCCCTTTTTCCCGTTTGCGCTTTGACTTTTTTGACCAAAATTACACAAGGCGTCATTTTTTCGATATGGTGGCACGAGCGGCAAAGATACGAGGTGGTAAAGTGAGAATTCGATTTCTAATGCCACTTTTCCACTGAATTCA
Organism: Rhagium mordax; assembly: GCA_963680705.1. Lineage (NCBI taxonomy): Eukaryota > Metazoa > Arthropoda > Insecta > Coleoptera > Cerambycidae > Rhagium > Rhagium mordax. The sequence goes on along the minus strand of OY796656.1, from coordinate 129,367,653 downwards.
GAATATTATGAAAAACCTAAAAATGCAATACAGGATATTCCATTTGAAAATAAAAAATTGGTATTATGTATACTTCCGCTGAAACTGGAAGCGAAAAAAATTAATGTATGTGTAAAAAAGTGATGTTTATGATGCGCCAAGTTTCAAAAATGCATTCCGAAGAAATTTAAACGCCGGCACACAGCGCATCGGATCTTATGTGATTTTAGCAAAGTTATCTTTGCTGACGTCATTCTTGCGCGCCGGCACACCATGCTGTATTCCCATCACGCTATTACATAACTGCGTTTACGCTTTTGATAATAATTATTGTAAAACCATTTATTATAGGAAAAAGCTAACTATCTTAAGTAATCTCTAACGTTCGGATACAATTTGTTGTAAAAAATAAATTACGTGACATAACAAAACGTAAAACAAACCGTATTTGATATGGGCTGAATCGGAGATGGTCTGTTTCATAGCGAATATGCTTCCATGTATAAAAACTTATACTCGTACTTCTTACAATCTCTTGGTGAATCAAATAACAACTATTCATCTAATCGAGAAATCAAAGACAATTTATTAAAGTAATGGTATCGATTTTTTTAATGCTAAAGACACTAAAATCACATTATACAACGACTTCTTTCTGACCTCAAATGAAAGGGAAATAATTGACCACAACAAACAATTGCGCTTCTGAAGCCACCATTAACTATTAGACGCTATTGATTGATTCCATGCTGAGTTGTAAATTTTTGTACTTAAAAAAAATTCAACTTTCCAAGCCATTGTGTTAATTATTATTGTTTGCGAATTATTAAATATGTTTGGATAAAGGAATCAACTCACCTTTTTCTATATCTTGATATTTATCGAACGGTTTGAGGGTGTTTTCTTTGGTGAATCCTCCAAAAGCGTAAATAAGATGCGTGCATAAATAGGGATTGATATTTTGTGGATTAAATTTAGCGGCACCTGGCCTGTAGACGGACCAATTCGTGTAGTAGCAGACCACGCGCATCTCCTTTGAACCTGGAAAGAAAAAAAATTTCATATTAATATTGTCAAGACATAGTTTAATGTAACAGAAGAGAAATCGAGAGTTAACACATATCTTCTAAATTTCTTCCCGTACCGTCACCACCAATTATTTAAACGCTCCTCTTTTCATGTTTTACGAGTTCATGGATGACGAGAACATCTAATTTTAAAATTTACTATTAAAATGTCAAGGTCAATTCTTCTTATGATTGATATTGAGAAGAGGAAGCAAGATATGTTTAAATCACGCAATGCAGATTCTTTTGTATATTACTGGAGATAAGCGTAGGTAATTATTGTCTCCATATTTAGGATTTCAGGTTTGATTTCCGGCCTTGAAACGGGAATATTTTCAAGTAGGTAAAGAAATATTTCTCGGTGTACGTATGTCTGATTTTGGCTTGTCAAATTCCCATATTCCATTTGAAGCAAGCAGCTGGAAAATTTTTTAGTATAATCAGGGACAACTTCGTCATATTTTATGACATCTAAGAATTTATATGATTTGTAGTGAAATGTCCAGCGCAAGTTATTGAATTTTGTGCTACAATACTGTCAAAGAAGAAAGAAGAAGAAAAGTTAAAAATCATCCAAAAACCCAAATTTAAAATTTAGTTAAAATAAAGAAGAAGAAGAAATTCTAATTTTAATAATATTTGATAAGTACAGAAAACAATGATCAAAGCAAAAACTCATTAAAATTGGTAAAATTCTAATTTCTAGTCTACTATACAAAACAACTAAGTGGCGACATTATTTGTTGACAAACTAATAACATTGTTTCGAGATGCTATAAAGACCAAAAGATATGCCTTAATTATCTGCATAAAGAAGATGGTGAAGTAGTAAAAGAAAAAATAAATGAAAATAGGAATTTTCCCAGTTTTATTTTTGGGAAATAGTTTTTCATTATACCATTCTGATATTATGACTTATCATTACTCTATTCTACATATAATCATTGTATAAGTGAGGATTTTCGAGTAGATTAAAATTTTATATTATATTGAATGACACGTAAATTTGTGAGCATCTTAAACCTGCTTTTCTGTTGCGGTTGCAGGAGATAAGCTGCAATATTGATTCTGGTGTTGGCACAAAAAGTGTTATCACAGGTTGTAAGGAGTCGTTAATTTTCTTCTATCCCCACTGTTGTGGACTTTTTTCATTGCCAAGCCATTTCTGAATTTTGTAGATTACTCGTAATGAATGTTGAGAGACTGCATCTGAAGTTGGTGGTAATAATTCCTACTTTGGTTTTTGTTTTTGCAGCGATTTTTTGGATTGATGAAATCTGTATGAATTGAGATTTGTGATTTTCATTGCACCGTAGGAATAAGTAGGAAAAGAGTTTCACCAGCCTATTTTACTTATGTCGGGGTTGAATTCTTGTCATTGAAAGTTCTCACTACATTAACCAACTGCATTTCTTTCTGAAGAAGTTTGAGGATTTTTAATTAGATTAGAACTACATCGTGAATTGCACTGCACGGCCCCGCTCTGATTTTAACCTCAGGAGGAGTGAACGAGAAAGTGTAATTTTGACGTCTATCATTCTGAAACGTCATTCTGCCTACGCCATGCTTCATAATATGCAACATGAAACTGCGAAACCAGAAACTTTGTCAATGTTAAAAATTGCTGTGCAGTATAAAAAATTATTAAGTTACAACAAAACGGAACACACTTTATATACAGGGTGTCCCACTTAAGATGTATCCACCCTCCTAAAATCTTTATTTGTGAACCGATTTTCGAAATCTTTTTTTTGCTGGATAGGGCTTGAAAAACTGAATTTAAGCTATACCTTATATTTCTTAAAAAGGTATATCATGACCTACTGAGACGTATTTGTTTTAGCGAAATTTCGAGAAAAACTATTAGCGATTTTTTTAGAGAAAAACTAATACCAGAATTAAATTCAGGACCTTTTAAAACCTATAAGTGGTGTGAATTTTGCGACAATAGGATACAGGGTGTTAAAGAAAATGGAGAGGAATTTTCTTCAAATAAACCAGAGAATTGTGAAAAATGTTAAATTACTGATAATTTCAAAATAGTACCGATTTTGCTTACAAAAAAAAGTTTGCCGTTGTTAAAAATTCCTCTCCATTTTCTTTAACACCCTGTATCCTAATGTCGCAAAATTCACACCACTTAGGTTTTAAAAGGTCCTGAACCTAATTCTGGTATTAGTTTTTCTCTAAAAAAATCGCTAATAGTTTTTCTAGAAATTTCGGTAAAAAAAAATACGTCTCAGTAGGTCATGATATACCTTTTTAAGAAATATAAGGTATAACTTAAATGCAGTTTTCCAAGCCCTATCCAGCAAAAAAAGGATTTCGAAAATCGGTTCACAAATAAAGATTTTAGGAGGGTGGATACATCTTGAGTGGGACACCCTGTATGTATAAAAATTTACTGACTGAAGGTTGAAATTTAATGACTTCATGCTACATTTTACAATGGGTTTGGTTAACACGATAGCATATTTAGTTCACAGTGAATTTTATTTACTAAATAGGTGCTAATATTTAAAAATTGCCTGCTATAAAACACTAACTGGTTTTTAATTGAAGGAAAGCGGCTGACTGGCTTTTATATAAACAATTGCTGTTGTGACAGACAAAATAATAATTACATGGCATTATAACCTTTATCTAAGTGGTCTTGAATATAGCTTGAGAAATATATCATAATTTACTACTGTCCTGGCTATAATTTCATCAATTTAATGTGAAATAATTAAAACTTGAATGCATTTTAAAATCTAAAAGAGTTGCAGGTAGTAGCATACAAATTCGTAAATGAGGACAATAAAGCAAAATAATAAACGTTTTATAGTACATAATTTGATATCTATAAAAAAGTATATTTAGTTGTTTAATATAAGATGTGTTTTATGCGAAGCTTCCCTTAAAAATTCTTAAAAATAAAAAACCAACTTAGAGTATAAAATTTGGTAGGGGTATTAAAAGATACTCAATGCTGTCTGTCAATGAGCTGATGTGTCTCCTTGTAATAAAAAATGCTAAATATTGTATAATAAATCAATAATTATTGGAGTGCAAGAATGAAAACAAAATAAAGTAAATTAAGTATTATAAAAAAAAATGACTTAATTTTGACTTAAATTGCATCAAACTGGCTCCCATAAATTATGTCGATAACCTTGTTGTGATATTTTCTAGATATTCAAGTCTTTAATAAATTGGCACTCCCCTTCCGTTATCACATTGGATTTCAACGTTAATCTATTTTAATTACTAGACACAAAATGAGTGTAAGCACCGAAATTATGGATTGCTTTCCAGTACAAGCACCATTTTATACTGTAGGGTAATAATTGGTTTTTTATATTAAACGGGTAACAAGAAGTACCTTGAGGTACATAGTTAAATAAGTTTACTGTCACAAACTTAATACTAATAATCTACTGTATTTTTCATTGTTTTTATATATTAACGGTTATATATGATTACAGAATAAAGCACTATATAACACGTAATTACTTAACCGCAACGCAATCGGTGTAAAAATAAATAAAAAACCCACCGTTTTAAATATCGTTTCAGGAAATTACAAATGTACTGCAGCGTTTGACATTTTGAACAAAAAAAAAATGGTATAAAATTATTATATAGCGATTATAAATATTTCAACATTATATGTAGTTTGATAGGTTACTGAGATAATTATTATTATTATTGCTGCAAAAATCTGTTAATCTATTCCATAATTGTTGACGAATTACAGGTTTGAGAAACAACTTTTTTTAATTATAAAAATACTAATTAGCAAGTTTTTTAATGTATGGTGCAATAAAGTCAAGAATTTTGATTTTAATTGAATATACACGGTGGTGAATTATTCAATGCCCACCATTGGTATCTCGGAAACTATAAGATATAGATAGAGGATCGGTTAAATTAGACAAAAGTTGCGCTATTTTACACTCTACAATTTCCTGCCAAGAAATGTTGAATATCTTGATTCGTTCGAGGTTTATCCTGAAAAAATTGAAAATCGTGATTTCAAAGAAAAAACTAATATCTTCTATATCATTCATGCGAATTTAATGAAATTTGGCAAGGTTATATTTTTGACTACTACCAATAATTGAATGGCGTTGTTAGAAATTTTCTAAGCCTCCTAGATTTTGAGTAACGATAGTCAACTTTTTTTTCTTATGGCCGCCATGCCCGCCATATTGGATTTTTACAACATTATTTAGAGAAAATATTTCTCTTCACCTATGTCACCAAAATAGACTGATTTTATAAAAACATGTTCATATTCAAATTAATGTAAAAATAATTAATAAAATTCAGTATGCTTTGGAAAAACAATTGCAAGAAATATTGTAATCCAGACGCTATTATTAAATTGTACAGGATCATTTTAAGTGCCTCACTCGATTTTGCTGCTTTATTCTTCAACTAAGAAAAAAATTTGAAAACAGTACTTGTGTACTTTTTTCCGAGGAATCCGATTCCGAAAAGATAAAAACAATTGAATGTCAAAGAAAAAAGTTATGGCCGAAAAACTGAAATAGAAAAATATATACACCCTGTACATTAATGCGGAAATGAATATGTGACATTTCACTGATGCTTATCAGATACATATTTTTCACTTCCGGTTTGACCGGAAATTGCTTTAATTTTTTTATTCTAGGTGATACACCCTGTATATTGAGCTCAGTTTAAAGAACATTTCTTTCTGAATTCAGCAATATATATTATCATCATTGTCTTTCATATTTAATAAGATATTGGGGTTTAAATTTAAAATAACACAAATATATGTTATGAAATAAAATCATCCATGAAAACAAACAAAAGCATTTAAATTATTTTTTATTTATTTCAAAAACTAAAGAATACAAGTAGTTATTAGGATATATCTTCTTTTGTTTTTGAAATAAATAAATAATTTAAATGCTTTTATTTGTTTTCATGGATGACTTTATTTCATAACATATATTTGTGTTATTTTAAATTAAAACCCCAATATCTTATTAAATATGAAAGACAATGATGATATGTTATATATTGCTGAAGTCAGAAAGAAATGTTCTTTAAACTGAGCTCAACATACAGGGTGTATCACCTAAAATAAAAAAATTAAAGCAATTTCCGGTCAAACCGGAAGTGAAAAATAAGTATCTGATACGCATTTACAATCAGTGAAATGTCACATATCCATTTCCGCATTAATATACAGGGTGTATATTTTTTCTTTTTCAGTTTTTCGGCCATATAACTTTTTTCTTTGACATTCAATTGTTTTTATCTTTTCGGAATCGGATTCCTCGGAAAAAAGTACACAAGTATGGTTTTTGAATATTTTTCCTAGGTGAAGAAAAAAGCAAGAAAATCGAGGCACTTAAAATGATCACCCTGTACAAAATTACAGAAAAATGCCAGTTTATTTAAATTCTTATTAAATATTACAAATTTTGAAGTTGCGACAGATTTTAATGATTTTTTTTTGGTAAGTATATAACTTACCATAGATTATCAATTTTTCCTGATACATAATGTTTATTAAAATCTAAATTAGAATTCAAAAAAGTGCCTAAATATTTCATTTGTTTAACCTGTTCCATTTCATCTTTTTCAATTTTTAATCTCTGAGGATTATTAAGATTGACACTATTATACAGGGTGAATCTTAGAGTGGCGGCCATATTTTTGGGGTTAATAGTACTAGTCGTCATGAACATGAATCCGAACTTTTTTTTTTGTAGGTTGTAAAATGGCCGAGTTATGAATTTTTTAAAAAAATTCGCGATTCATGTATAATTCCTGTAATTCCGGTGCCGCTGGGCAAGCACTTGCTGCATTACGTGTGCCCGGTCGACAGTGTCGCCAAGTGTAGATGATATAAAACCAATCGATTACATTTTACATTTTCACTTTTCATTAATAATTCAGAGATACCCAATCACGAGAGAGAGATAAGGGTACCTAGTGAAAATGAAAAATTAATTAATTCAATTGGATAAACAGGTTTATTGAAATACGCAGTTTTAACTTCCATAATGAAAATTGTAATACAAAACAAAATGAAAAAGCCGGCTGCATAGTCTGCATAATTATTATGACACAAAATGAAAAAGATTTTAAAACAGAATTAGTTTATAGGATAGGACATTTAAAACCACCTATCAGCTGTCGAGTCGCTGAACTGTTTACAAACTATGACACTGACCTAGTTACTGAGCAGGTGCATTAACAAAAAAGGGTGAAAAAAAGGTTCTCCTGAAATGCAAAAGCCTCGCACGGCGGCATGCCAGTTGTTTTTCTATGTTTTAGTTTTAGTTTTTAGTATTAGTAACCAGTCAGACAGCAGCTAGTGTGGTTTATTATGGTTATAAAATTAAATTGTTTCAGTTTTTAGTGAAAGAAATTTATAAAAGTGGAAGTTTTGCGTTTGTGTTTAATAATTGAGTGAGGTGTATCTTCTACGTGTGTGTAGTTTTATTTTAGTGGTGTTTTAGAGGCGACTTTTATCTGTGGGGGCACATGAAAAGTTTGGTGCACCGTACAATGTACGGTGGTTTGGGGTACACGACTCGTGTCAACAACGTTGAAGAATTACGGGAAATAGTAGAAAACGCTGCGAATCACATAAGGCAGAATACGGACTACAATAAAGTTAGATTCTATGATGCGGCGAGCTACAGCGTGTTTGGAAAATAACGGAGGACAGTTTCAACACCTGCTATGAGAAATGCCGATCCAAGATAAGTAAAGATTTATTGCTATTAGAAAAAATAATTTTCTGTTCATTATTTGTTACTAAGTATTAAGTTTTTTAGGTATTATTTTTTTTATTGTTACACTCACGGAGAATAGTTTTTACTTTGTTATTGTTTAGATAGTTCATTTTACTTAGTTTCTTGTTTGCTTTACAATAAATTCCCCGTATTTTATTTCAGTCGTGAAGTTTGGCAACAACGCACTGTTCTAGACAGGCGTGTGCGTCTCAGTTATTAGACGTTACTCTCGCTAGCGCATTCCACTGGCGGGGTACCCAAATTCAAATAAAAAGGGTTTAAAGTTTAAACAATATTCATTTTTCATAGCGCGTTAAAAAAAAAAAAATTTGTAGTTTTGTGTTCCCATAGTTGAACGGTGTCGCCTCATATAAATATGGCCGCCACTCTAAGATTCACCCTGTATTTATTAGAGATAATCATATATTTTGTTTTATTGCTATTTAATTTCAATATATTATATCCCAGTCAATCTACCATATTATTTAAATCATATTGTAATTCTTGAATAATTTCCAATTCTGTTTTTCCCGTGCAAAAACTAAGATATCATCAGCAAACAATTGAATTTACATTTCTTAACACAGTTTATAATATCATTAATATAGAATTTAAAAAGCAACGGCCCCAAAACAGAACCTTGAGGCACACCATTAATTGTCTTTTCTTTCTTAGAAATCGCTCCATTAAAATTTGTCACCTGAAGTCTATCATTAAGGTAATTCTCTAACCATTTTAGAACAATTACATGAAAGCCCAAAGATTTGATTTTAAACCTTTTTACTTATTATTCTCTTACTGAGTAGATTATAAATGTATCAATAAATTTATAAAAAAACATATTAATGTCGACGCTGACATAGGGTTCAATAAATTGACTAAAAACTTTGACTACAACTTGTTACGAAATGTCAATCTCAACATAATCTTGATTTTAATCCGGTATCCAAGGAGCTTGTATAACGTCTAGAGACTTATCCTTTATACAGAAATTCCGATGCATAAACGCTATAGTTTTATTTAAAAAACTGTCGCAACCAAATTAAGGCGAGGCCGAAACTTGTATGTATAGCAGCGTGTTATTTCCACGTTAAAAATGGGCGTGCTTTACACATTGCATAAAATTTGCAATAATTTGTTTATTTAAGACTAGAATAAACAAAGCTTCAATTGTTTTTTTGTTGCCTTTACAGAAATATTACTTGGTTGACTTACCTGTGATCGTTGTCCATGTTGATAATGAAATCAGCAGAAATAACCATCGACAGACGCCCGTCTAGAACAATAAAATTATATAAGAATTGATTAGACACATCAGGAAGCTGAAAAAAATTATCATAATGAGTCTTACGTAAACCGAACTATAATTTAAGATTCGCAAATATAAATATCACATTCCTCATAAAAATGTTATTATTCGTGAGCAGAAATGTTAATTCGTTTAATAAAATTTGTTTTATGTACGATATATCAAAAATAAATTACTGCTTTATATAATGTATAATGGAGTTATGAAGAGATGGAACCAGACTTTTCACATACAAATAAAAATTATAAGCAATTAGTACGGGGACAAAGAAATTATTGTAACACTAACAAGTATTACAAATTAGTCATAACAATATTTCACTCGAACAATGCGGATGTAAGTACCCCAATAGGTCACCAATGTTTTGAAGAAAGAACTTGACGCAATCTACAATTGAGTAATGGGTGTTACTGAAGCCATTTCGTGGCCAAATTAGCAATTAATAACAGCAACAGTTGTTACACAACGCACTATTGTGACAAGTAAAATATATCGACTTTCTTCTGCGCTTCTATTATTGCTCGTCTGATGCAAATTACCAACAAAAAACAATGGAGAGTCGCATTAAATTTAATAATTAATTAGTAAAAGTAGCGGGAATGTTGTCACAAAATTATTAACATCAATGTTGATCAGATAATTTTTCGCATTAGAAATTAAATTTTGTTGGAGCATCACGTAATCATCAGAGCCTTGTTGGTTAACTCAGTGGGAAGCCATGCTATACCTATAAGTATATTTTGTAAGTTCTTTGCAAATAAATGTAATTTCTAAAGAAAGTGGACAATGCACACTTTACTAGTACTTATCCATTAATATTTTTAAATATTAGCATGTTAAATATGCTGCAACAGTCGAGTACAAGGATTCTCTCTTGACATTTAGTTGTTTGCCTTCGTTACATCCTTTCTTCTTTATTGACTATGAAATGTCTGATAAACACGAAATATGGGAACGGTTTAATTTTTTTTAAATTATAATTTATTGTTATTTCCATAAATATGTAGAATTTTGAATACATTCCGACTTTATCAAAATGTGACATATTTCGACATAATATACGGTTGTTTAAATTTTAGATTTATTTTATTATTATTTAGAAACACTTTACATAACTTAAACGTGACAATAAACAGCTTAGGAATAGCCAGATAAATGCCTAGTTATAGGTTATCGGTTGTTAAATTTCTGAGGAAGTTCGATTAATTTCATGGGAAAGCAATAATGATAACATAATGGCAGCACCATAAAATAAGGCAAAGGAGCAATTAAACCATCATTACCGTACTTAACGTATTATGACAGCGCAATTATGACAAACAACTAGGTGCAAATTACATCACAATTTTGAGTACTACTTTTATTATTGTTTCCTTTAATTATTGTGTTCATTTTGTGAAATACAGAGTCGTAACAATGGGTCTTAAGAAAGTGTTATTGTTTTTGGTGACCATAAACAAACGTTTGTGCCTTGCCCGCTTGCCTCACTTTACTTAAAATGCAACTCAGGTTTATCTGAATGGCCCAAACGATCCGATAATGATTTCCCAGTATTATATTAAATTAATGCTGGCCGGGATTTTCACGGCGAGACAAGGCAGTAAATTGTTTTGTTCAGTGTGAAGGCCGTACCACATTTTTCTGGTATAGTGGACGTACAGTGTGGTTCCAAATGGCCGAAAGAATTTTTCCTGTTTTATTCATCAATTTTCCAGCATGCCATTTTCATGAAAGTGTTCATCATTCCATTATTTTTCTCACTTTGTATAAATTGCGTGCCATTTCCTCTGACAGCATAAAATATTCAAGGCCAAAGTCGCAAGTAATCTTCATCTTGTCTTACCATTGTCGTGGTTGAGCGATATATATCAAATTTGATTATTTTATGAAAGGTCTAGACTAACAAACACACCATGTTAGAACTGCCTGCCAGAACAGGCGTAGCTAGGTCAAGAGATTGTGCGGAATGTAACGATAAAAATGTTAGATAACCTGCCCATAGAGAAAATAATCCGTAAATGCAGATTTTTTTAGTTGCATTTAACTTCAACGTTCTGCGACTTTCATTTCCAATATATGAACAATTCCTGGCATTCGGAAAGAAATAAACTGTTGCCTGTTACTGCGGGATTGGCCTTGTATCGTTTTTTGCTACCGAACAGATACTTGACAATAAAAAAATGCAATTTTATGCAGGTGAACAATCATTATTAACACCATGTTTATATACTATTTTATATGTACTACGGTAAACTATGACAAATGAAATTAAATGATTACATAGCGGAACGTGTAACGATATATCCGTGTGGAAAATGGAATAATGAAATATCAGATGCCAACCTTACGACCAATTTATTTACAACAACTGTAAAAATGTAATTTGAAATCAATATTTCAGGAAAATGTGTTAACAACAAATGGATCAGCAGTGATATAATAAATAAAACAAAAATAAGCGGTACCAAATATAAGATAGAAAAATATCGAGATGATTGGAATCCATATTTAAAGAAACAAGAAACGAAGTAGTAAATATGATTAAGAATGAAGAAGAGAAGTATTTTAACATGGTAATTGAAGAGAATAAATGCAATTTTAGAGAAATGTGGAAGAACCTAAAAACTACATTGCCGAATAATAGAAAACTACCAGGGAAATACAGTGAAATTCAATAATTTAGCAACATCGCAAGGCTTTCATTGAATTTAACAAATTTAAATTAAATAAATAAATTTAATTTTTATTTTTCTAAAGTAGTTGTAAATAGTTTATTCAAACGAAATATTTTTAAGTTCTTGTATATAGTTTTTGAATTATCGACTTTATGGCATACGATCAGTCCACCACTGGGCAGAATTTTTCAATGTTTTATTGATATAGTCGAGTAAACTTTAACTTGGCGTGTGGATGAGTTGATATTGTGCATACTATTTCATTTTCTCTTGCACACAAAGTTAAAGCAATAACCCAAAAACATTGTTCACGTATGTTTATACGTAAACAATGGTTTTGGGCCATTGCTTCAATTTTGTGTGCAAGAGAAAATACAATAATACGCACACTATCAACTCATCCAGACGCCAAGTTAAAGTTTACTCGACTATAAGCGACAGTGCGCATGGTTTTATGGTAATTTAACGTGAAACTTACTATAGGTTTGCTATAATTACTCTTTTACCTTTCAGGGCCTTTGGGGGTTCCCTTCTACCATCGAAGAAATATTTTACCTACAAATCTGCTGTTGAAGTACTGTTGAGTAAAGGTTATTTAAAATTGGTGCTGGTTTATTTTCATTTGACTTGTAAGGATTTAGAAAAGTTAGAGGTCTTTATCAGAATGACTATCACTTTGCTATTTGACAGCTAGATGTCTCTGAGTCTGCTGTATTTTAGATATCCAGCTGAGATGAATTTAAATGCTTTAGTTATTTCAATGAAACTTAGATGGCACTCAAAATGTTAGGTTTTATTGCAAATATTAGACAATCAAAAGCAAAAACGTTTCTTAACCTATGTCCCTGCGTTAATTAAAACTAATTAAATCTACAACAGATATAGGACAGTGTCCTTTTGGATATTAACAAAATTAATAAACTTAACGTTTAAAATTTCAGTGCAGAGTACGCTCTGCACTTTCGGGTTACCGAGTCGTTTTAATTACACTTGAATTAGCAGACCTGTTTTAAGTTTTTGACACTTGTGGTGCAATTATAATGGCCGATTATTCTAGAATTTCTAGCACCGTTTTCTGGATTTGTGTAAACCAAATAGGCCTTGGATGCAATTTTGGATTTCGACCAATCAGGTGGCTGCTCGTTAATTAGGATAATTTTTACCTTTATTCCTGGTAAGTTGAAGCTGCTTTTCCGTTACTTGTTCGCATTTGACCTTGACACATCATTTGAAGGTCCTGGGAATATAAATTTCCAGTTTAAATTCTAATTTTCTCAATTTATTTCAGGAGCGATCTGGACGTGGGTTTGCTTCTTTCACTACCCAATAACAACTCAACTTTTGTTTCGTTTCTAAGGAACATCAGAAAATTTGCCAAACAATGGATTTCTTGATTCCCAACTGTCATTATGGTTTGTATTTTGCCTTTTTTAACTTTATTATGTAATTGTTTAAATGTTATTTGTGGCATTTTATAAATTATTTTTCTTCCTTTTCTTTTTTGGGATTTATTACCACATTCCTTAGTAATAAATCCCAAAAAAGAAAAGGAAGAAAAATAATTTATTATGTGATTTTTCTATGAAATTATGTCATTTTCAGCATCCTTATCCCCTGACGAATTTGTGGATACCCATTTGTTAATATTACGTTAGATGAATTTTTGCCTTGCCGTTCACTTTGACGAAACATCACTGAACCTTTTGAAGATCACTACACAACACTTCTTAGGATCTAATTTACATTGTGTCTAGTCATTTGACTAGACTGGAGGTTTCACAGGTAAATCTTATACTATTCAATTACAATTTTAATAGAAATTTACAGAAATAAATAAAATACATCTTTGTTTAACTGTCATGTTGAAAATCGTTCAAACTTTGTTTAAAGCATGCAACTAACAGCTGTTCTGTTATTGATTATTTTAAAGAAACATAGTACAATGCATTTACTTTATTTTCGCCTTTAATTTGTTTACGTTTGGTTTGTTTTAGCTTGGCTGACCCTTTGTTTACATGTGGCTCGTTGACCTATTTCCCCTCAACAGGTGTTCTACAGCAGATTTATGCAGATGGTTCTCCGACATGATATCATTTTTTTTTTAAACTTGTATTAATCTATTGAGTATACCATACGTAAGTTTCTCGTTATTTGTTTTATTAAGAAGATTAGGTACATATTTCACTTTACCCTGGTTTGATCTGAGTTTATTTTTAATTTTATTTATTTAATAGTCGGGTTTTACTTTCTTTTATAGTTTAAAATACATGACAATATAATACCTAATGATAATGACATATTGGCTAAAGTTGATAAACACACATCTTTTTGTGAATCCAAAAAAATAAATCGCATTTGAAAAAAATTGTAAATTCCAATTTTTTTGTTTGTGTTTGGAAATAAATTAAAAATATTTACTTAAACTAATTTATAGTATTTTCTCCAAGGATTTTGAAAATTTCAACAAAAAAACAATTGATAGTCAAATAAAAGTGAGAAAAAATGTTTTTTTTTTAATGAAATATCCTGTATATTTTTACAATTTTTAAAAATAGTTGATATTCTCTCTTTCCAAAAATATAACAACTTATATTTACCTTCATATTTAGTAAAATACTGATAATTATTATTATTATTATTATTATTTTAGTTACTCAGTATTTTGCTAAATGTGAAGGTTAATATTTTCTTTTTTCAAAATTGAAAAAATTACATTTAAAAAATTATCGCTTTGTTTTTCCCACTTTTATTTGACTTTCAATTGTTTTTTGTTGAAATTTTCGAAATCCTTGGAAAAACCACTGTTCAGTTACGTTAAATATTTTTTCTACTACCGATCTTAAAGTACTAACTTTCCACACGCTGTAGAGTGCGTAAAGTTAAACTTTACGCACTAGTGCGTAAAGAGTTTTTACCTTACGCACTAGTGCGTGAAAAAGTAACATACTAAACATTTGCATACCTATAATAATCATATCTTATTTTAAAAACGTTAAATGTGGTTATTTAATTTTATGTAGTCCATTTATTTAATATCACGGTATTATTATAAAACATACCACCTAATTTTTAGTATTCTTTAACAATAATGATTGAATTTTGAAGTTTCATTTATATTCTTGACATTGACATAAGACAAAGAAATAATAGACATTGATTAATTTCACTCATTTAAAATTAAGTGTGCTGAAACAGTATTGTGATTTTTAAATGACATAATATGAAGTTTTGACGTAATAGATAAGTTTGACGTTTCACATTATTATTAGAGAATTTAGATGCATTTCGGTAGTAGAAAAAATATTGTATGCAACAAGTGCGTAAGGTGGGATTTATTCACTCATGGGATTGTCGCATTCGCCTACGGCTCATGCGACCAAATTCCCATTCGTAAAAAAATCCCACCTTACGCACTTGTTGCATAAATAACTATTTATTTTATTTCCAAACACAAACCAAAAAATTGGGGTGAGAACGTTATAGGAGTCACCCTGTACTTATCATTGGAACACAAAAAATTAAATTTAAAAATTGTACATCAACAGAAATAGTTACAAAATATGGAGTACCGCAAGGTGTGGCCCTAGGACCCATCTTATTTATTTTATATGTTAGCGAAATGATTAAATGTGTAGATAAAATAGGTATCAATTAAAAATGTTTGCGGATGATACAATGGTATAATTACAGAAAAAATTCGTTTAGGATTTATACATCATAATTAATCATGAATTAAAGGCATTATTTGAGAAGTTGTGTGATCTATCAAAGTAAGATATTTCATTTAAAAAAATGATCAATAAGATGTAATTAGGACAGGCCATAGAATAAGTCTATTGGGAACACCACGAAAACGAAACGCACTTTAAAGTCAACCACTATGGTGGTGAGAAAATGAGTTTCATTGCAATATTTTCCTTTCTATTGTATCCACGTAGCTATTAATTTCATAATTTTTCAGTATTTAAATGATCAATTTTGGCAAATGAACTAATTTTCCTTATAATAGAGACTGAAATAGAAGGACTTTTTTCGAGTTGTCCCTGTACTCCAGATTGGCTTAATTTTTTTTATTAATTTTTTTGAATAATTTATAGAGTATTTTTTGATAGTTTCATCAAGTCAAGTCCAGTGTAAGGTGGGCATTATGTAAGGTGGGCTTATGTAAGGTGGGCATATCATAAATATTTAGACAAGATCTTAGACGAGAAAATCAACCTGAAAACCATGTATCTGAATTTGAATTATTTTTACTGGTTAATCTTAAAATAGTAAATTGTTTTATCATTATCACTTTTCAATTATTTGTCAAAATACACTTTGTTATGAATGATAGTTCTTAACATGCCCTCATGTTATTGTTACATTACCATATTAATAATTACATTAATTACACTTAGTTTGCTAGGAGAAATGAAGTGAATATTAATCATGATTAATATAATTATCTCGGTGTGAATTTTTTATAATTAGAATTGAAATGGAAAGCATGAACCAAGATTCAAAACACTGTGGGAGATGAAATGGTTTTCCATGGCGTAGATAATTATAATTTTAGATGTAAAGGAAAGTTATATGCAATATATATTGTTACTTGCATTCTTGAACAGTGGTGGTAATTATAGTATTTGTGTATTGTGTCATCGATACAGATTGTTGCTTAAAAATTTGTACTTCCTTATAAATTGTTATAAAACTCTACATAATAGGTAAAGAGTACATTGAGAGTTCCCTCTCCCAAAAGTTTTGCTCTTCCCCCCTGGGGGCGCCCATGCCTAAAGTTAATCATCAATAATACTATTAGATGATTTTGATTTATGTCAATGATGACATGAATCTCCGCACATCTTTCTACAATAATCTATTCTATTTGGTTCACCTGTTCGCAGAAAAGAACTTTCTCCGTCTCAGTTACGAAACTGCATTCCTTGCCAGTCTGGTCAACTTTGACTGTACTAATTACGCAACAGATTTAGCTTTTATTTTAATTGCTGGAGGTATTTTTGTTCATGTAAAGGCATCTAATATCTCCAGAGGAAACTCAACACTCTAGGAAGCATTTGTATTCAGACAGCAAGTTTTGTAAAAATGTTACACATGAAAGAGAATTAAGTGCTGTTTTGTGTTAAACAGTTGTTATGTGAAGATTGTATCGCGTTACAGGTTGTACTTTCTGTATAATCGTGCATATTAGATTTTTACTAGTAAGTAATATTCCGACACCGTGTGTGCTCTAAAAAACTTGATTAATAAATCCATGTGGTTCGAAAAATCTTGTAAACAATCTTTAGTCAGTTTTTTTGGCTCTCGTTAGGTAAATAGTTTCTTCCGTAAACCCACTCGCTATTTTAAATATGACAAGATTACTGAAGTATAAAAAGTAAATCAGTTTACTAAGGTATGCCATTTACAAATCAATGCAAATAAGTATGTATATGCACAATATTTAATAATCACTTTTGGAACGGAAATTATACCAATTAATGTTATTTTTCCTGCTTGAGCTCAAGGGGAAACTTTTGCGACATTTTCGATGACTAATTTTACTAAACATTGATCTTTGGCATTGCAGAGTGTTTTAATTTCTATTTATTTATATTTGAAAAAAATACATACATAAATATTTTATTTATTTATGTTCAAATATATTTTTTTAAATGTAGTTATTTTTATTTTTTTTGGAAAACCTGGTTAAAGTTCTTGTAATTCAATGGAGAAAGTGGTAGAATTTATTATGAATATATTTTACTTTGTTTAAATTGTAGCTCACTTGAAAAAAAATTAATGTATGCTTTCACACGATTACTATTAACTATTTGCATAATACGTTAATTTAAATATGGTACGAATTAAAATATTTGCTAAATTCAGTGAAAGATAAATTATTGGAGTGTTCGAAAAAGTATATTAAAATGTTATTTTCAGGACATTCAAATGGTATACAAAATTTTCTTATACTGCAGGTTTTTCTTAAACACTACACTTTATTGATATCGCCACGATATGACGAATTTGTAGGAAATATGAATTTTTGTAATTCCCTGTTTACTGTATATATACTTTTCGTTTTTCGTATATGATGCCTTTCAGAAAATGCAAAATATAATATTACGCAACAACCTCTCACTCTCTCTTTAAAATTTACCAGCCAGTGTTGTAATTTTAACTCAAATAATTATATTTCTGCGCTTTATGCAACGCGATAAACTATTTAATATTAATATCTTTTTTCCATATTATTATTATATAATAAAAAAACGTAATTATTGTGTTTAATATATGCCCTGTTCCGATAAATAAAAACCCTTCACTTGCATATGAATAAGAATGTTAAATCTGTAGCCATGTTGTATAACATTAAATCATTGAGTAAGAACGACTCAACGACTAAAAATACTTCTTGATATATTATTGCAAGCGGAAACACCGAGAACAGGGTTTGTGTCCGTGCATTTGTAGCTTAGGCATAGAAGAAACCGTTTTACTTATATGTATAATGATTAAAGTATCATGTTTCAAAATAGGCAAAAATATTCATAAAAATATATATATACCTACTTATAAACGGTACATTGTTGAGCCCGATATATCAACATATCGCTGTTGATCCCGCCCTTTAGAACCAAGATAGATGAGTAAATTTTATCGCATTCTTGATCTTCTTTAAACAGTACTCAAGGTATTCATAGGCACCGTTGCTGAAGCCAACGTTGTTGTTACATCGTTGGTGTATGAAATTAAATTTTGCCTGCTAGTTGCAGCATACCTGAGAGAACTAATCGAGTTATACACGAAGATTGGAATAGTCCGTTGTGGAGCCCTCCTTAAAATTTACGTACGATGTCCTAAGGCAATATTTAATCAAATGATGATACTTTGTTGAGCTCGATAGTGTAGTTTTGGGCTTCACAATGACCGTTTATATATTGAACAAGCTCAACAATGTCTGTTTATAACTCTATTATAATATATATAAAAAATATATAAAATGTTTTTTATGTCAATTTTTAACTGGCAAAAAAAAGTCCATCCGCATCATTTTTTGCATCAAAATGATTAGTGTTAGTCACACGAATTTTTATTTCAAAGACGGAAGAGCAGGCAACTGCGGCGGATTCTAAATTACCTCAATTAGGTAATATTCTTCCTCAAAAACATTTAATAAATGTAGCGAAAAGCTCATTTTGCTTATTTTGTTTCATGTAAAGGACGTGGTTAACGTTTTTCTGATAAGGAAAAAACCTAGAGAGTTACAGCTTGTGTAGATAGAGGCTGAGGTTGACTACGATGCCATGCTTTAAGGCAACTTTTATTTTGTCTAAAATTAGTTAAAAATATTTTCTATTAGTAAAAAACATACCAGAGAAATTAGATTGATTAATCAATTAACCAATTAATCAATTAATCAATTCATCATTTCATCAACTCATCAATTTATCAATCATTTAATCAATTAATCATTAAGTCAATTAATAAATTAATCAAACAATCAGTTAATTAATCAATTAATCAATTCATCAATTCATCAACAACTCATTTACTCAACTCATCAATTACTCAGATTATCAATCATTTATTCAATTAATCAATTAATCATTAAGTCAATTAATCAACTAATCAATAAATAATCAATTAACCAATTAATCCATAAATCAATAGATTAATTAACCAATTAATCAATTCATCAATTAATGAATTAATCAATTCATCAATTCATCAACTAAGTCAACTAAGTCAATTAATCAATTAATCAATCAATCAGTCAATCAATTAGTCAATTAATAAATTAATCAATTAACCAATTATCAATTATTCAATTCTTCAATTAATCAATTCATCAATTAAGCAAATATTTAATTCATCAACGTATCAAATAATCAATCATTTAATTAGTTAAACATTTAGTCAATTAATCAATCAATCAATTATTTAATTAACTAATTAATTAATTACTCAATTAATCAATTTATCAATAATTCAACTAATAATCAACTAGCCAATTAATCAAAAAATCAATAAATTAATTAACCCATTAATCAATTAATGAATTAATGATTTAATCAATTCATCAATTAATCAACTAATCAGTCATTTAATCAATTAATTCTTCAATCAAATAATCAATCAATCAATTAGTCAATTTATCAATTAACCAATTAACCAATTCTTCAAATAAGCAATTAGCAATTCATCAATTAAGCAATTACTCATTTTATCAATTAATCAATCATTTAATCAAATAAATATTTAGTCAATTAACCAATTACTCAATTGATCAATTATTCAATCATTTAATCAATCAAACTTTTAATCAATTAATCAATTAACCAATTAACCAATTAATCAATTCATCAATTTATCAATTAATCATTTATCAAACAATCAATCAATTAATCAATTGAACAATAAATGAATTAAGCAATAAATCAATAAATCAATTTTTTAAATAACTAATTAATTAATCAATTTATCAATTCCTCAATTCATCAATTCTTCAATTAACCAATTACTCAACTCATTAATTACTCAACTCATCAGATTATCAATCATTTAATCAATTAATACATTAATCATTAAGTCAATTAATCAATCAATCAATAATCAATTAATCCATAATTCAATAAATTAATTAACCAATTCATCAATTATTGAATTAATCATCAATTCATCAATTAATCAATCATTTAATCAATTAATCCCTTAGTCAATTAATTAATCAATCAATCAATCAATTAGTCAATTAATCAATTATTCAATTCTTCAATTAATCAATTCATCAATTAAGCAAATAATCAATTCATCAATGTATCATATAATCAATCATTTAATCAATTAAACGTTTAGCCAATTACTCAATTCACCAATTTATCAATTATTCAATCATTTAATCAATTAAATATTTAGTCAATCAATCAATCAATGAATTCTTTAATTAACCAATTAACCAATTCATGAATTAATCAATTACTCAATTCATCAATTTGTCAATAATTTAATCCATTACTCAATTCATCAATTTATTAATAATTTAATCAATTAATCAGTCAATCAATCAATAATCAATTAACCAATAAATCAATGAATTAATAGATCAAAAAATCAATAAATCAAAATTCAATAAATCAATATGTTAATTAACCTATTAATCAATTAATGAATTAATGTTTAAATCAATTCATCAATTAATCAGTCATTTAATCAATTAATCCTTCAATCAGATAATCAATCAATCAATCAATTAGGCAATTTATCAATTAATCAATCAATTAGACAATTAAGCAATTCGTCAGTTAAGCAATTACTCAATTCATCAATTTATCAATTAATCAATCATTTAAACAAATAAATCTTTGTTTTATCAATTACTCAATTGACTAATTTATCAATTATTCAATCATTTAACCTATTAAACATTTAGTCAATTAATCAATTAATCAATTAATCAATTATTCAATTAATCAATTAATCAATTAATCAATTAATCAATTAATCAATTAATAAATTAATAAATTAATCAATTAAACAATTAATCAATTAATCAATTAATCAATATATGTACAATTAATCAATTAATCAACTTATCAATTAATCAACTAATCAACTAATCAACTAATCAATTAATCAATCAATCAATAACAATAATAATAAAGTTTAATTCGCTAAATTTTTACAGCTATTACAAGAACATTTTTTTACCACATAAACTACAACACGGAATAAACCAAGAAAACCCACAAAATAATTAATCAATTAATCAATCAATCAATTAACCAATTAACCAATTAAAAAATTAATCAATAATCAATAAAACAACAAATAAATTAACCAATTAACCTATAAATCCATAAATCAATAAATCAATAAATTCATAAATCAATAAATCAACAAATCAAAAAATCAACTAACCAATTAACCAATAAACCATTTAATAAATTAACCAATTAATGAATTAATAAATTAACCAATTAATCAATTAACCAATTAATGAATTAATCAATCATTGCACTAGGTTTTAACTCATATTTTCATATCTACTCACAGGTTTTATTTCAACAAATATGAAAAAAAATATAAATACACCTTTCAGGATTTTTCCGAACCGTCAAATTTATTGCAAGAAAATTATCATCAGAAATAGATTTTCTGTGCTTTCCAAAAATTTGCTAATATCCACTTTCATTGCTTGATACGTATTATCTACAACGTTATTTAGGTTTTGTACAAGCAGAATAATAAAAAATATCCAATTTGATATATTTATATTGATGCTCTACTTCTGAACATATAAATATAAAATGTTGGGAGTAAAAATCATTGAAACCACTTTAGAATGCAATTATTGTCCAATTTTTTAAAACAACTAGTTTTTCTAAGACATTGTATCAAATACCAGAAATAATAGTGTATATAAAATATTAGTATTTCTTATTTTTTTCATATTTGCTGAAATAAATCCTGTAGGTGATCCTGTTCAAATATAAAGGAAACTCTATAGACAGGTTGTTAGATATATTTGCAAATCCTCTTCAGGCAATTCGTTTAATTTCAATTTGTAGTCAGAGTCTCCTACTAATGGAAGTACCTATATTTTATCATTTTATCATAAAGAACGTGTTATTTAAAACGTCTCTCTCTCTGTCTCCAATTACTTCAACTAATTCAGCTATATCAAGAACACTTTCAGATATGATGCAATTCTACCTTGAGGCACCTGCATATATTGAATGAAACTGGTGTGAGGTTGCAGCTATTGGAGACGAAAGTAACATATTGAAATTTATATGCTATTCAACGCATTGCATGCACATGTAACTTAAGTGAAGATTGCCACATAAGAACTATCAAGGAAATATTTTTTAAACCAGGTATTGTCTTAGTGCTATAGCGCGTCCAAATAATTCAATTAGGGTAGCCGAAATATGCCAAAATATAGAATATGTAAGTCCTTATGTGTATTGTTCACAATTTCAGTGGTATGCAATTTGTTTGTTATTTTTGTTACCGGTAACTCTTTGTCGCAATAATTTGCTATACTGAGAATAATTACCACCGTTTAGCAGCACATAAACCTCTTAGTCCTATTATATCTTGGTAAATATTTCAATTGTATTGTTAATTCGAGCGCTAATGAGCCACACACACATTGCAATCGAGAGATCCTTAACGGATCGAGCACGGCTGACAGTTGCATTACTTCGTCTGTTTCTGGCACTGACCCACTTAATTAGTAAACGCTGATGGATTAGTCAAGATTTGTTGACATGAATGCATAAGAATGTTTATTTATTTCGAAATATCCCAAATAGACCATTTATGATTTTCGGGCGCTGTACTCAACTACCCAATCCATCTTTGGTCCCAGTCATCTCACATGCAGCTGAAGGGGGAATATATTTTTTTAAATTTACGAATAACTAAAAATTGTGTAAATATTTGACTACGTCTCTTTCCCCCTAATTCTACATAAGGATCACTCGTAGAAGAAACTATTAGGACCTTGACTGGTTTATCGTCCATAAATCCGTACTTGCCGATAATTCAAAATGGAGAAAGCTTAAGAAACCGCCAACTTTCGCTGATACGTGGTTAAACAACCATCGGCAGCTCCGATTTGTCAAACTAATCGGGCACGGTTAAAATTGCGATGTTTCTGCGATCGACACACCTGGTCAGGAATCCAGAGAATTCGACCGTACGCACTTCATTAAATAACAGCAGACAATAATGATGATTTAACGTTAACGATTTAGAAAATGAAAGTCGTTTTAGTTGACAAGTTCGCCTTCGTTTTTAATGTGTTCTGCTCTAACAATGCGTTATATCAGATCGCATATACCGTTACTAGGTATTTTATAAAGCTGGCACGGGGCAATTTGGGTTAATCGATGGACATAATTATTATAATTGCGTTCATTATAGGTTTTGTGGCTATTTGTATGCTAAGTAAATGGCTGTTTAGTAATAGATAGGTTTTGCTAAATATTGGAATAGTAAAACAGTCTTGCATAAGAGACAATTTAAGTAACGAAGGAAATTAAACTTTAGCACATCGGTTTGCAAAAATGAACATTCAGCATATACATTGTTATGTTATTTTTTATATTGGAATTTTTATTGTTAATTTTTGGAATTTACTTTTTATTTATTTTTTATATTGAATTTTTATTGTTAATTTTATTTTCTATGTACATAACAAATATTATATAATATTTCACTTATTTTACTCTTATTTATAATATTTCACTTACTTTCCTCTTTTCTCAGGCTCATCTGGGTTCCTTGAAGATATTGAAATTGGGTTTATTTATTTGATATTGTCTAAATGAATTTTATTTAATTTGTATTTTGTGTTGCCTAACTTACGGCATATATTTGGTTAACTATTTTATGTATACTGTGTTGCATATACCTCAGAATGGACAAATAAAAGATCCCTGCCTTATCTCTTCAAATATGCATTTAATTTATCCTTGAAATAAATTGCAGTTTTTTAACATTCACAAATCGAAACGTTAGTGATCGTTGAGTTTTGTGTACAACTAATATTGTCCCTGCTAACTTAAAATGAAGAATACGAGTGGCTATTTAAGAATTCTAGCATAATAATTGATTAAGTGTTCATAAACAGTTCAAGTATGGCTTTGGATTTTTAAATTGCCTGCTGCTTAATATTTAAGGTTATGGGTATACTTATTAACTACAATACCACACAATTAATAGTGCTTCCTTGCAATGAAAGTTCTTTTTGAATATTTTGCGATTAATTAGGAATGTTAATGGTTTTCAAATAGCAATTGAACTGTTTCCTTTTTCAACAGAAACTTCTTATATGTCTCGGTAAGTAATTGACTTTGATTATTGATAAAATGACTCTTATTATGTTCAATTTATATGAAACATTAATTTCGTACTTTTCCTGTGTTTTCTTTCTGTTTTTCAAACTGGTTATGTTAATTTTCTTGTCTGTTTCAGGTACACCTGGCTGCATATACCTTTCTTTTGACTTTTCATATCTTGACATTCGAGCTTTTGAACTGGATCGGGATGGATTTTCAATAAACACTGGTTTTTACCATAATTACTTCAATTTTTGGTTTTCCTCTATTTTTCTTCTCCAAGCACGATGCTTTTTCTGCAGAGAGGGTTTCAACAACAACCTTCCTTTCTTTTTCTTGGATGCCAAGTTTTTTTTTTAATCTTATGGCTGGCTTCCCCATTACTGTTAACTTTCTATGACTGGTAAGTAAATGTTATCAATTCGCCAATTCGTGTCATTGGCACAATATTCAACTTCGTTAACCACATTTGGTGTAACCCAAAACCAAGGTAATTACTAATGTCATACCAAATAAAGTATTAACTGACGAGACGGCGGCGGGACATGCACAATTAATCTTAAACCTAATTGCTTCATACGTATCATCATTTCTTTCATTAGAAACACGTAGGCACAATGAAAATTAATTTAAACTCGATTTACACCAAATTAAGCAAAGTTGATCGTTAGCTTAATAAATGCGAATACAATTAGGTAAAAATACCTTTACGGAATTATCGGTAATTTACTTAAAACGGTATTTATCTGAAGTTTATTAGTCCTTTCTAGAACGTGACGAAATTATTGAAACTGGAATCGTTTAGAGCGCTCTTACGACACTGAGACTATGCTCACGGCATTTCCTTTCTCTGAATGCATTCTATATGTCGGTTAGTATTCATGTATGCACTCATTTTAGATTAGTTGTCCCATATTTATTGTTCAAAATATTAGTTTCATGTAAATTAATTTTTAAGGAAAAAATCCAAAAATATGGTTTTTTTTTCGAAATATAGCTGCTTGTATTTTTTTTGCGGATTCTTAAACTCTAGGGTCTCACTTCATATGTCAAAAGGGAATAGATATGCTTTTACTCCTAAGAGGGTGAAAACCACCCCTGAAGTTCAAAATTTAATACTGATTCAAATATTAAGAGTTAGTTATTAAAAAAATTCATGTATATGTGTTTGAAGTAGATTACGAATCAGAATTTTAGAATTAGCGATTGCACCCCTAATATGGCCGATATAATAGGGGTGCAATGGAAAAACATATTTTCTCTTTTGCAGCAAGTAGAATTTTTTCTATGCAAATTCTTATATTTTAGGATATAAAACTTATATCTTAATAAAGAAAATTGTTGCTCTTACCCCTAAGAGGGTAAAAACTAACCCTAAAATAAAAAAATCAATAATTAATGAAGTACTGAGAATAAATTATCGAAACTTATATAATTTATGCTGATCACGAATGTGAAGTCAGAAATTAAAAATTTTATGTTCCATCCTCATTAATGCCGATATAAAAGGGGTAAAATGGATGAATTAATCATTTTTTGTTGTTTGTTGAGAAATTAGGACTTTCTTAGCAGATTGCTACATTTTGCAATTGCACCTAACATCAACTGTATCTCGGAAACGATGAGCCTAAACAAACTTTTATTTCATCGATTATTTTTGTTATTTCATTAGCTAACCTTTTTGTTATGACAAACTTTTTCGAAAAAGTGATCTTCGAGTAATTTTAAAAGTCAACGTTTTTCAACCCCTGTAACTCAACGGGTATTAAAGCTAAAAGCATATTATAGGCGTTTTTTGGGGTAGATTTCAACGATCTGCACGTTCCGATAGTCACGTTTTTTTTTTCGAAACATCTGAGTTGTGGTGAAACTCACTCCCAACGAAAATGCACCCTAACTCCTTTTTCATATTCGTTATTTGACCCATTTTAAATCAAACTATCCAGAAATATTTGAATTTAAAACAATTATAGATTTAGTTCGAAGCGAGATCTCCAAGTGACTGTACTAAAAGCATTTTAGATGGTCTCGCATATCGCCCTGTACTCAGATTTCAAATAAAAAATTGCTAATATGATTTGGTCATTTTCCTTAAAAAAAAAAATCGCAATAGGCTGAAATTTTGTTTTATAAAATTGAATATTTCACAAGAATGCGCTTTTTCAAGATTACATTATAAAAAAAAATCGATTTAAATCGGATTTAAAATAAACTTTAATGGGGGTGGTTTCAAGCAAAATGAGACACGCTCTATATGACCCCATGTATGTTATTGAGAAGAGGACAAGTCACAGTCAACTATGATTCGCTTAAAAAAAAAACAACTTTTTGTTCAAGCAAAGTTTTTGTTGTGTTTCAATTGTTTTATTGCAAATTCCAGAGCCTGCTCGGTTTAAATTCAAAAAACATTTTTAGGTTTTTTAAATTTAAGTTGCGTTTATCACGAAAATTTTCTAATGTAACCCTATAAAATTTTTGATAATAAAAACGTAAAAAATGTGTTTTTGTGAATTTTGAATAAAGATATGTGACTAGGGATTAATTGTGTTAATCGACAGTACTAGATAACCAACTTTACTGCTCATTTCCGGTACTACTTCAAGGGCTTTTGCATACTCATAGTTACAACGTTAAAACATCGTCACCATCACGCTACGCCTTTCTGCTGTTCTTGTTACACGTTACACCTATAGCGACATGTTATATAAATATATGCATAAGCATACAATGTCAAAGCAAAATACATTGGCATATTTTTAAACGCTATTAAAGGTTATTATTTGCTACGTTTTCTTTCTTTAGTGCCAAGAATAAATGGTGACTAATATGCAATTATGACAATAAATCGGCACAAAAACCTAAGGAGTGGTAGGACATAATTCCGCTTGTTGACGAGCGATTGTTGCAATACCCAAGATCGAAAATTGTATACTCTTGTTTTCAATGTGGAAGATCTAAGGCAAATATTCGTCGGTTGGGAAAAGACTGAATATTATGTAATAGCTTTATATTTTCTCTTACACCAAATATTGCGAATGCGTCGGTGAAAATATGAAAGGATTTTTAAAGGTAGGTACGTAATTATTTATAAAGCAGTCAGTGTCTTGTAGTAGGTATTCAATAGGTGTTACAAGACACTTTTTTTCAGAAGAATAGTGCCTATGAACGTGGCTCGCAAAACACTTTATTTGTAAGATACTTGGTGTAAAAATACTTGAAAAAAATTCTTCAATAAGTATAAAAATATCTAATTAAAACAAAATTATGATATAATGCAAACAATTTTAGTTTAAATATTAACCAACTAGAATTAAGTATCCAATTTTTCTGCAAACATAAGATAAGATAAGACAATCGAATTTTTTTTTATTATTTCAAGATCTATTGCACTCCCTTGACAGATCATCCTGCACAATAAAAACAGGTTCGTTGCCGCTTAAATCAATTTCACATATTGCAACGGAAAACCAATTTATTATTGTTGCTTTTATTACCGAGATTCTAAGCGGATTAGTCATAATTACTATAGCAGTAATATCCTTTTCATAAATAGCAGCATGGCCTTGGCTACCTGTACAACTAGTACGTACATAGTGAAATAACGGGCATCTCACCGTTTAGTGTGTGCAATTAATAGCTTAACGGTGCTTTAAGCAGTATTTTCGTTCTTCCTGTGGCACAGTTTTTATGCTTTATTTGGCGAATCGATATTAGTTTCCGATTAATTTGGGGAGACGCAAATCACCAGGATCACGTTATTAATAACTTTCTACCTATACATAAATGTCCTTTAAGGATCATTTAAGCCATAAAACTGTATTTAGTTTGAGTGAATGTTGCTCATTGCTAATTCGGAATGTTGACAAAAATTTAAAAAAAAAGATTTATATGTATAACTTTAATAGACGACAAATTGAACTAAAAAGTGTTATACTTACAATAATTTATTGACCAAAATTCATTATCGTACAACAGAAGATTTAGGTAATTGAAGAGAAAAGAAAACGAAGCTCCTTAATTATAATCCTTTTTTTTTTAAATTTTTGTGCAAACTAAATTTCAGGGATATGGTTTTTAAAAAAGAAGTGCTAAAATAAGTTGACATTTATTGGTTAGAACATCGCCACAATAATTTAAATTTTTTGTTTAGCAATACGGTATTGTTTATTTGTAGACATACTTCTTAGTTACCCAGCTGGCGAATATATTGACTTACAATCTTATACATATTTTAAATTGAATGTCTCTCGTGAACCTGACCGACTTTCAAATTTAGAGTAACATTCCATAACCTTAATTCGATAATAATGAGGCTAATAATAGATTTATTTTTATTACATATGTGTATATTAAAGACAAGAGGATTTGTCTTTTCTCTAAATATAAATATATTGTTATGTGATGACACTTTTGGGGATTTATTATTATTTTTTGTTAAATTTTGGTTTTATTAGATTTTATTTTAAGGTAAGTTTAAATTTAAAATTTTATATTTGCACGTTCTAGATTAATTTATTTTTCTTTTATATTTTATTATGCATGCTATAGTAATTAGTTCTTTAGTTTTGAAATTTAAATTTATCTTTCTAAAGTAGTTGTAAATAGTTTGTTCAAAAGAAATATTTTTTTAAGTTCTTGTATATAGTTTTGAATAATCGACCTTTTGACATACGATCAGTCCGCCTCTGGGCAGAATTATTTCAATGTTTCATTGATAAGCGACAGTGCGCATGATTTTATGATTATTTAACGTGAAACTTACTATAGGTTTGCTATAATTACTCTTTTACCTTTCAGGGCCTTTGGGGGTTCCCTTCTACCATCGAAGAAATATCTTACCTATAAATCTGCTGTCATGCTATCTTTAAATAAAAGTTATTTAAAATTTGTGTTAGTTTATTTTATTATATTTCTATCGACTTGGAATTATAGAAATCTTTATCAGAATGAATGTCACTCTACTATTTGACAGCTAGATGTCTCTGAGTGTGCTGGTTTTTAGATATCCAGCTGAGATGAATTTAAATGGTTATTATAATTAAACATAGATGGCACTCAAAATATATGGTTTTATTGCAAATATCAGATAATCAAAGGCAAAAAACGTTTCTTAATCTATGTCCCTGAGCTAATTAAAACTAATTAAATCTACAACAGATATAGGACAGTGTCCTTTTTGGATATTAACAAAATTGGTTTCAAATTTCGGTTCAGAGTAAGCTCTGCACTTTCGGGTTACCGAGTCGTTTTAATTGCACTTGAATTGGCATACCTGTTTTAAGTTTTGACACTTGTGGTCCAGATATTATGGCTGACTGTTCTAGAATTTATTTCACCGTTTACTGGATTTGTGTAAACCAAATAGGCCTTGGATGCAATTTTGGATTTCGACCAATCAGGTGGCTGCTCATTAATTAGGATAATTTTTACCTTTATTCCTGGTAAGTTGAAGCTGCTTTTCCGTTACTTTTTCGTATTTGGACTTGACCCATCATTTGAAAGTCCTGGGAATATAAATTTCCAGTTTAAATTATAATTTTCTGAATTTATTTCAGGAGCGATCTGGACGTGGGTTTGCTTCTTACACTACCCAATAACAACTCTCATTTTTTGTTTCGTTTCTAAGGAACATGCAGAAAATTTGCCAAACCAAGGATTTCTTGATTCCCATCTGTCATTATGGTTTGTATTTTTGTCTATTTTAACTTTATTATATAATTTTTCTATGAAATTGTGTCATTTTCAGCATCCTTATACCCTGACGAATTTGTGGATACCCATTTGTTGATATTACGTGAGATGAATTTTTGCCCTGCCGTTCACTTCGACGACACATCACTGAACCTTTCGAAGATCACTACACAACACTTCTTAGGATCCAATTTACATTGTGTCTAGTCATTTGACTAGACTGGAGGTTTCACAGGTAAGTCTTACACTATTTAGTTATAATTTTAAAAGAAATCTACAGAAATAAAGTCCATCTCTGTTTAACTGTTGTGTTGAAAATCGTTCAAACTTTGTTTAAAGCATGTAACTAACAGCTGTTCTGTTATTGATTATTTTAAAGAAACATAGTACAATGCATTTACTTTATTTGCGCCTTTAATTTGTTTACGTTTGGTTTGTTTTAGCATAGCTGACCCTTTGTTTATATGTGGCTCGTTGACCTCTTTTCCTCGACAGGTGTTCTACAGCAGATTTATGGTTCTCTGACATAATATCCTTTTTTTAATCTTGTATTTATCTATTGAGTATACCATACGTAAGTTTCTCGTTATTTGTTTTATTAAGAGGATTATTTCATTTTACCCTGGTTTGATCTGAGTTTATTTTTAATTTTATTTATTTAATAATCCGGGTTTAATTTCTTTTATAGTTTAAAATACATGACAATATCTTCTCATTTACCCATAGTCACCAATTAAAACAGCAGTGAGTAGAAATTTTCCTTTTAACAAATTTTAATAAGTTTATATATTTTTAATTTTTTTAAATTAGTGTAAAACTGTGACAATTATTTTTTCCCAGTTATGAACTTATTTTTAAGTATACTGGGTGTTATTTAAGTACGTAGACAAATTTTAACGGATGATCCCTTGTGCGATTTTAAACAAAAAGATAAACATGTGTCCTAAATGGTTTCGAGAATCAAATTAGTTTTTTTTGGTTTTTAATTTTTTTCCTGACAGTTTTAGATATAATTAATTCAAATCTATCACTAGCAGTATTTCTACTAGTACCTATGAAACAGCCTAATAACATTTAAAATAATCTACAGGGTCCTCGTTTTGTTTTTCACTATCTCTTACGTCCTAGAAGTTATTTTGAAAAAAAAAATAAAGAATGCATTGTTATAAGGATAATTATTTAATACTATTCGGTAGCAAGAAGTGCTAACCCAAACCTAATAGAACATTTATAAGGTGTGATGGC
Organism: Rhagium mordax; assembly: GCA_963680705.1. Taxonomy (NCBI): domain Eukaryota; kingdom Metazoa; phylum Arthropoda; class Insecta; order Coleoptera; family Cerambycidae; genus Rhagium; species Rhagium mordax. The sequence goes on along the minus strand of OY796656.1, from coordinate 129,336,084 downwards.
TATGGGTTTAGTCCACATCATCCTAGAGCCCGAAACGACCTTGCACAAAGACTTTGTTGAGGAAACTGACTTAAAACTTTGCCCACCAAGGACCATAGAAGACTTCGATTAGAATTCGTGCGTGGGTAAGTTGAAGACTGGGCTGGGATTCTCTTGTCAGATGATTCTGAATTTAGACTCCTCTTTATTGAAATAATTATTGAAATATAGTATTTGGAAAGCCAGTGCAAAATTGGAAAAGGATTTCTAGTTTATGGTGGTGGATCAGTTATGGCATATTTTTGGAGAGTATAGTGGTAAAAGATAGATTAATGACTCATAGATGAAACATACAAAAAAGACTGTCGCCAATTCTTACGGATAAGTCAAGAACCGTTCCATCCATCAAAGCACCAGACCAAGTCTTCGACTAAATGGTAGAGTACCAGTCTGATCATGTATTGTGTACGGTAGTGAAGGACGATTTGAGCGGATTCGTGAAATATGTCCAAATACTTATAGGCCTGCAGAAATAGAAAAAACGGTGTAACTAATTCGTTTCAGATAGCCGTGGGTAAAAACAGGTGTACCTATTTAGTTATAAGGACTATACCTCTGCGATACCTCCCAAATCAAATATACAGAACATTGTTTAAAAGTCACTTTTATGTGAAGAAATCATGAAATTTGGAGTTTTTTAAAAATTGCAGTAAGACTGCAGTAGATTAATTTTTTTGAATGTTTCTGTTTACTAGGTAATTCCAAACCGGTTAATTTAAGCCCCGGTTGATTTCATTTCATTGATTATTTATTTAAATAATTGCCGAAAACCATCGAAATTTTCGAAAATTTCAAGCATTTTTTACTCTGAAAGGAAAAATGATAGACTCTTGAAACTTTGGTGGAATATGTGTCTCATTACCCTCAAGTTACAAAAAAAATTTCGTTTCAAAATGTTTATTAGTTTTCGATAAATTCTATTTGTTTATTAAAAACGTCCCAAATGTTTAATGAAAATTTGACCTATTAACGTTATCAAAAATAATTCAACCACAGCTCATTCTTTTCGTCAAGACGTCAATTTTACGAATCTGTTATGAGCGTATCGATTTTCAATAATTTTGACCGTCAAAATGGCGTTAACAACATTGCTACTTTTCTGAGCAGCGTTTTTTGCAAATAACTTTACAACAAATGAACGTATCTGCACAAATCTTTCATATTTGAGTTGCTGGTATTTTTCTACAAATTTATAAAAAGAAATTGTTGCTCTGGGACATGTAGGAGCCGAGATAATTTTTTAAATTGTTTAATGCGCCAAACGTTTATTCATTAATATTTATGGCCAAAATTGAAACTGGTTGTTAATAAGATCTTGAATTTTGTGAATTCATCAAGTCCTATTGAAAACGAGCCCTATTTGAGGTCAAAATATAATTTTTAATAATTAGTGATTTTAGAGCGTCTTCAATTTGTTTGGCTCAAGGGACAGGCGAATTTTTGATCAAACGAGTTTCAAATTGGGGTAGCGAGAAAAATTCGTCATATCTCCATTATTTTCCGGCCAATTTCGACGTTTTTTTTTTTTTAATTTGGGGTAGCTCACAAAAATAATAACAATGGGCAAATTTGCAATATCCAAATAATAAACAAATAATTGTTATAAACAATTTTTTTTTTTTATTTTTCCTTTTTTGGGCTTATGCAACTTATAATGTGCTAATGTATTAAATATAAATTTATAAAGATTACATAATGGTAACAATGTATGCACAAACTATTTCTCCATCAAACAATATACGATGTTACAGCATTGTTACCATTATATAATCTTCATAAATTTATATTTAATACATTAGCACATTATAAGTTGCATAAGCCCAAAAAAAAAATAAATAAAAAAAAAAAATTGTTTATAACAATTATTTGTTTATTATTTGGATATTGCAAATGTGCCCATTGTTATTATTTTCGGGAGCTACCCCAAATTTAAAAAAAAACGTCGAAATTGGCCGGAAAATAACGGAGATATGACGAATTTTTCTCGCTACCCCAATATGAAAATCGTTTGATAAAAAATTCACCTGTCCTTTGAGTCAAACAAATTGAAGACGCTCTAAAATCACTTATTAAAAATTATATTTTGACCTCAAAAAGGGCCCGTCTTCAATAGGACTTGATGAATTCACAAAATTCAAGATCTTATTAACAACCAGTTTCAATTTTGGCCATAAATATTAATAAATAAACGTTTGGCGCATTAAACAATTTAAAAAATTATCTCGGCTCCTACATGTCCCAGAGCAACAATTTTTTTTTTATAAATTTGTAGAAAAATACCAGCAACTCAAATATGAAAGATTTGTGCAGATACGTTCATTTGTTGTAAAGTTATTTGCAAAAAACGCTACTCCGAAAAGTAGCAATGTTGTTAACGCCATTTTGACGGTCAAAATCGATACGCCAATAACAGATTCGTAAAATTGACGTCTTGACGAAAAAAATGAGCTGTGGTTGAATTATTTTTGGTAATGTTAATAGGTCAATTTTTCTTAAACATTTGGGACGTTTTTAAAAAACAAATAGAATTTCTCGAAAACTAATAAACATTTTGAAACGAAATTTTTTTTGTAACTTGAGGGTAATGAGACACATATTCCACCAAAGTTTCAAGAGTCTAGCATTTTTCCTTTCAGAGTAAAAAATGCTTGAAATTTTCGAAAATTTCGATGGTTTTCGGCAATTATTTAAATAAATAATCAATGAAATGAAATCAACCGGGGCTTAAATTAACCGGTATGGAATTACCTAGTAAACAGAAACATTCAAAAAAATTAATCTACTGCAGTCTTACTGTAATTTTTAAAAAACTCCAAATTTCATGATTTTTTCACATAAAAGTGACTTATAAACAATGTTCTGTTTATTTGATTTGGGAGGAATCGCAGAGGTATATTCCTTATAACTAAATACACCTGTTTTTACCTACGGCTATCTGAAACGAATTAGTTACACCGTTTTTTCTATTTCTGCAGGCCTAGCTCTTAAGATTGGCAGAAACCGGCAAGAACAATGTGAGCAACTGTTGCCAGTTGCTAGATTAGAAAGGAGGGAAGTTATTGACAATAACGCTTCAAACTGCATTTTCAAATATAAATAGTTCCGTAGAAAGTCACATAATAGGTTATTATATAATAATTAGGTGAAATAGAACTATTCAGTTAATTAACAGTGGTTGAAACAATTGATTTCTATCGAAGTATACTTAGAGTCTCTATCGGCCAGTCAATGAACCACGACCTTAATCAACCATACCGAGAATTTGTTGAAATTCTTGAATCTCTAAAAAGTAAAAGTGACGACGACGACGGCTCAAGGATATCAACCGATAAGAAAATTCAGATTGTGCTCATACCGTTTTGTATTGGAAAATTAATGCATTCTCTTGAAGAAAAAGGTATGTGTATTTAAATTGTGTTGTCAGATGCAATGGCTAAGTCGATGTCATAAATAGCTGCTTGGCTGCCCAGAAAGTAATGAAGTGAAAGTATACAGGGTGGGCAGTTTTAAATGTTTCAACTATATAGGCATGAGATTTTAGTTGATTTCAAAGATGATATGACATGATTTGGGTGTGAACAAAACCCTAAACCTAGTACTGGTTTCAAAATTGCACCTGTAATTTTCCACCCCTGGAGAACTTCAAGAACAACATAATCAAGTTGTTGAAAGTTACAAGTATGCCTTGCCTCGAAGCTCCTTGACGTCGGGTTTGATTTGTCCTAAAATGGTTGGCATTTAAAACAATTTCCGCATGTCTTTCCGTCGAGCTGCATAGCTCTTGGTACTTACCAACCCATTTTTACCAGTCTGGCTCCTATTGAAACGTACCCAATTCTATTATTCTCCACATAATTGACCTTTAACATGCAACTATTACATATCGCTTAACCTCGTAATAGTGATATTATAAATAAATTTAATAAATATGCATTTGTCTCCTATATAACCCAAGGTTATCGTGTAAAGTTTAATTAGTGTATTAATAAAGTTAATTTTGGAGAATTGTAAATACAGGCTACCTAATAATTATTGTAATGACCTTGACAGACGATAGTAGTGTGAGAGAAACGTTTTCTGATTGTATTTGTTTAGTGAAAATATTCTCACGAAAACCGTTTCATTCACACGTTAGAACTGTAGTAATTGGTTCTGCACATTGACCTATATGATATTCAAATTCAAGAGGACTTTGGCTTCTAAGTATAACATGTCCTTGAAATTCGAGGAGCAACTAGTTATATAATAGTATATTATGATGCAAGTGCATAAGTAAGCCTTTAAAACTGTTTTTTGTTATACCTGTTATACCTATCATGATTTTTGAGAAATAAAACAGGAAATTAAAATCAAATCAAAATAATTTTTCTTAAATTTGAATTAGGTAATTTTTGTGGCCATGGAGATGGCAATTGTTGTTGGCAAGTTTGTTTGACAGATTAATTAATTAATAGTTGAAAATGATTACGAATGAAGGAAAAGTTTCAGTTGAACTTGAAGATTTAGCTGCGGAGGTTGAGTTAAACTAATTTCTGCAAAATCCAGGGGATTCTTATTATAAAGAATATGAAATAAGAATAAACCAAGTCTCCTATTCAAAAGACAATTCCATGACACTCACATCTCATCGATATTTATTATTTAACAATTTCCGACCGTGACTAACGTCACGATACATTAATTAGACAGCGCCCTACTCTCCAAGGCGCTACTTCAAAACATCAGCTCTATGCCACAGATAACCTACGACTAAATTCGACAGAAATTCTGAACTATCATCTGACAGTTCAAAGAGCGCAAATATAAACAAACGAATATTCAATTAATAACTTAAATTCTGTCTTTATGGCTAGGTAAGTAGCAAAACAATTATTATGCGAGTTATTTGGGAAATTACCGATTTAATTTCGTTGTGTATCGTCTGAAGGTCATGTCTTTTTGTTTCAGCTCTGTTTACAAGCCAGCTGTTTTATGCACAATACCTTAGCAGTAAGAATAAAAATGTGCCTAGAATTTATTAACTATATTGTAATACTGACGAAGAATGCCGTGTGTCGAATGGAAAGCCACTGGTTAATATAATACTTACATCGTACTAACAAAAGTTGTGTCCGAGGCTTTTACAAGCACATCAGATTATTTCTGGTATTATGAGGAAAATACTTCAGACTATGGATTAATCTATACCGCTATACTTCATTTTAGTAATACCGTGGTTGTCAACCTCACAAAACTGTAGCGAGTGTATATCTTATTGGGGTCAAAGTTTTTTTTTTGGTAACCATAATGAATGAATGTGGTGAAAAATTATTTCAATAATTTATTTGTAGACGTTTTGAATTTTGTAATTTTTAATCCCATTTTCATCAGGTTTTAAAAAAGTCCAATAGATTTTATAATTATTGTATGTTTAGAGATGAAACATTAATATAAGTGTTTCAAATTGAATATGTTTGTTATTATTATGCTTGTATAAATCCTAAATAAAGTCATTTATAAACTATAAAATCGTCCTCGAGCAAAATCAACAATGGCCGTTTTTGTAACATATTTTAAAAAATATCTGCAGCTCTGAACAAAAATTCAACGAAATTTTTTTGATGCTAATTCATATTTTGATGACCAAATCTGGTATAAATAACCTGCATAACAATAATTTTTAGAAAATATCTTAACACTATAAATATCAGACGTATACATATACAAGGAACAAAAGAGGGTTCAATATGGAGCCCTGCGGAACTCTAGATGTCACTATGACGATTTTACAAATACGAACAAAAAAACAGTGACATATCATCTAACCCATAGTAATTTATAATTTTGCAGTTAACAAATTAGAATGTATAGTGTCAAAGGCCTTGCTAAAATCTAACAGAATTAGATAATTGTACGCATAGTTGAAACGCCAAATTATATTTGCGTCTTAAAAAACTATTAACGACTTTTCGAAGTTCAGGTTAAATAATAATTCAAAAAAACGACTTTTTAAGCGCCATCTTGAGGTGCCTCCACCTCACTTAGGAGTCGATTCCGGATATATGTTTATAGAAAGTTTTTGTCATATTTTTAAGTTAGAAATATGTGGTTCAGAGATGTGATTTAGAAACACCCTGTATTTATAAAGGGGATGAAAAGAGCTATCCAAATATCTAAAAGTATACAGGGTGTTCCTTTTAAAAAAAATGTGACATGTGGTGCATTCTGTATATTCATTAAGATCATAACATATACAAAAACTTGGTAAAATATGCTACAGATCTATTTTTTAATTATTCAACACCATAATAAAATGGTCCTCCTTTGAAATAAAGAGAGCCATAATAAGATGGTCCGCTTCTGAAGTAAAGAAAAAGATGATGAGATGATCGATGCGTCCAAAAAATAAAATGTTCAATGCGGAATCTAAGAAGACCATAATAAAATGGTCCTCTTCTGAAGTAAAGAAGATTATAATAAAATAATACCCTTCTCAAGCAAAATAAACTATAATAAATTGCTCGAAATGACAAGAATTCAAAATACTTGACGCGGAAGCCAAGAAGACCATAATAAGATTGTCTTCCTCTGACGTAAAGAAGATCATGAAGTAAAAAAGATTGATAAGATTGTCAAAACGACTAAGAATAAAAAATCCAAATATTTAACGAGGAAGCTAAGACGGCCATAATAAGATGGTCTTCTTCTAACGCAAATAAGATCATGATGTATTTTGCATTATACGATTGCCGCAACTTCAAAAATTCAAGACATTCAACGCAGAAGCTAAGATCATAATAAGATGGTCCTCTTCTAAAATTAGGAATACCATGAAGGAGGGTCATTTTCTGATGTAAAGAAGACAAAAATAAGATGGTCGATAATGAAATGGTCCAAGACCCTAATAAAAGAATCCCCTTCTGATGCAAAAAGTACTGTAATAAAATTCTGGAAATGGCAAGAAATCAAAATATTTGACGCGGAAGCTAAGAAGACCATAATAAGAGGGTATTTTCTGAAGTAAAAGAGAAACCTTAATAAGATGGTCATAACGACTAAAATTCAAGTTAAAAATCCAAATTTTTAACAAGGAAGCTAAGAATCATAATAAAATGGTCCTCCTTTGAAGTAAAACAAAGCCATAATAAAATGGTCGTCCTCTGAAGTAAAACATGATAAGACGATCAATTCTTGACTGATGGTCGAGATGCTAGCGTACTCTACCTCCTTAACGGTATATTCTTGTCCGTTGACTATCAGTTTATTGTAACTGACTGTTTGTTTCCTTGATCTCTAGCCATCTTCATGTGTGGTAATAATTTCTTTCCTTGTGTTTGAATTTTTTTGGGGATTAATATTCGGTAATTGCCCAATTTGTATTTACGAGGTTTTTGTGGATTTCAAAATTTCTATTTTTTTGCTTCCTTTTATCATCTCTACTATTACCAGTTTATTTTGGTTCCCCTCTTCTCCTTATTCTACTGATTTTTGATAAATCATGTTCCATTACAGTCCGCGTCGTCGTCTTTTCAAGTATTTCTTGGACTTTTTGTTTCTGTTTCGTTATCCTCATTTTTCAGCTTTTTCATTCCAAATATTACCAAGTTTTTTCTTCCACTTTCTCTTTCTAGGATTTCCATCCTTACATTTTGAATCTTTATGCTTTTTCTGTTTCCTCGTTAAGTTTAATGCTGTTGTCTCGAGTTGTATATTATCTAATTTATTCCATTCTACTCTCTTTCTTCCAATCTTCCCAATCTTCCTAGTTTTCTAAAAATTCCACCATTTTCTTTTCTGTAATTAATATAGCTATGAAAAGTACAAATTCGACAATAAATACATTCTAAAGTGGTTTCAATAATTTTTACGTCCAACAGATTTTATATTTGTATGTTCAGAAGTACCTAGAACATCGGTATAATAATAATAATAATAATAATAATAATAATAATAATATGTCTTTTTTAGATTTAAAGTGGTATATAAGTGTATCAAATTAGATAAAATACGGAAATGTTGCAGAAATCAATTTTGATCTGTATCTGTACCAGAGGTAAAATAGCTAAGCTAAACTTCACCACAACATTAATGAATAAGGTATAAGGAATAAGGATTTACGTTTACAATTCAGTGTAAGCAAATAAACAATATTAATCTAGCGTAATTTATTTCATACATGCAGGTACCCTTAAGTAACCTTTCCATGAATGATCATGCCGCAAATCGTTTGTTAACCTGAACTTCGTAATAACTAAGAGTAATTAAATATGCATAATTCTAATCTTAATAGCAGGTATATATTTTTGTGAAATTTTAACATCGTTTTGCTAGCAGGTATATTAAATGTTGACCTAAATAACAAGAACAATACCTACTCAGAATAAAAGTTTCCAAACGAAACTGAAAGGAATAATGGATGGATCTAGCATTGCAACACCGATAACATGATTGTTGTGTCGATTATTCACAAACAGGTAATACTTTTACAAACAAAAATAAATAGCAATTGTAAACAGGGTTTGGAAATTAGCATTTTTAATTATGTAAAGTAACTGAAATTAAGATTCGTTTTAAAAAAATTTGAGGTGGGGTCAGTAGGAGGCTCTGCACGTTTCATCAGAAATGCCAAGAATAATAATACAGTTATTAGAAATATTATTTGGGATAGTTTTGTTCTCTTCATATTTTCTCGAAAAATCCCTAATTTTTTAAGTCAAAATCCCACCTGTAACCACAGATGAGAAATATTGAAAAACAATTTTTATTTTAGAAAAAAGTTCTTGGTAGATAAACCTTTTAATGTTAGAAAAAAGTTTCGAATATTATTATTATTATTATTATTATTATCGAATACAATTGTGTAAATCCGATTAAACCATTTATAGTGCATATTTATTTTTATACTGAGACCGTTAAAATTGCAAACTTTCATCTATGTAATAAAATTTAAATTGAAAAGGATTCGATCGTTAAAGAGTTTCTCTTTCAGCGGAAGAAAACTTTTCAAAAATAAACGACAAAAGGTTCAATTAAGCTAGTGGCCAATCAGTTTTATTTATATATTAGCGTGTATTTCCCATAATAATATACCTGGAATCTCCACTCTATGAAGCTATGAAATCCGATTCGAACTAGAGCGTATCGAATTGCATAACGCGTTGCATTTCACATTATTAATAACCGATTCGATAGGATAATTTGTTTCGTTTACGTTCAACAGAGGCCTTCCTTGCTTAAAAATTTATAACCAGAAATGTTAACCGAATAACTAGCCAATCAGTAACCAGCTATTTAAATATTTGTGACACGGTGATAAATGAGATAAGTTATATGTCTAAACATTCAAAGGATCGATTTAACCTTGCGACGTGATGTTTGCGCTACTTTTTAATTTAAGGACACAGATGGTGGATCTAGTTTGATTAGGCACAAATAAAAACTATTAATAAAAAAATTGAGTATGAGACAGCTGGTACTTCCTTATAAGACTTATTTCAGCAATGGTGGACAATAACAAGTTTGTTGGGTATTCAAACTCTTTCAGTTGAAACTTTCAATTTGAGTTACTTTCTCAGAATATCCTAAGAGATCTTGGGATGGGTCATAAACCAAATTTATTGGTCTGAGAGGATCATACAGAAAATATTGTTACTTTCATCTAATTTGATACATTTATATACCACTTTAAATCTAAAAAAGACATATTGTTATTATTATTATTATTATTATTATATCGATACTTCTGAACATGCAAATATAAAATCTGTTGGACGTAAAAATTATTGAAACCACTTTAGAATGTATTTATTGTCGAATTTGTACTTTTCATAACTATATTAATTACAGAAAAGAAAATGGAGGAATTTTTAGAAAACTAGGAAGATTGGAAGAAAGAGAGTAAAATGGAATAAATTAGATAATATACAACTCGAGACAACAGCATTAAACTTAACGAGGAAACAGGAAAATGATAAAGATTCAAAATGTAAGGATGGAAATCCTAGAATGAGAAAGTGGAAGAAAGAACTTGGTAATATTTGGAATGGAAAAGCTGAAAAATGAGGATAACGAAACACAGAAACAAAAAATCCAAGAAATACTTGAAAAGACGATGACGCGGACTGTAATGGAACATGATTTATCAAAAATCAGTAGAATAAGGAGAAGAGGGGAACCAAAATAAACTGGTAATAGTAGAGATGAAAAAAGGAAGCAAATAAAATAGAAATTTTGAAATCCACAAAAACCTCGTAAATACAAATTGGGCAATTACCGAATATTAATCCCCAAAGAAATTCAAACACAAGGAAAGAAATTATTACAACACATGAGGACGGAATCAAGGGAACAAACAGTCAGTTACAATAAACTGATAGTCAACGGTCAAGAATATACAGTTAAGGAGGTAGAGTACGCTACCATCTCGACCATCAGTCAAGTATTGATCGTCTTATCATGTTTTACTTCAGAGGACGACCATTTTATTATGGCTTTGTTTTACTTCAAAGGAGGACCATTTTATTATGATTCTTAGTTTCCTTGTTAAAAATTTGGATTTGTTACTTGAATTTTAGGCGTTATGACCATCTTATCAAGGTTTCTCTTTTACTTCATAAAAGACCCTCTTATTATGGTCTTCTTAGCTTCCTCGTCAAATATTTTGATTTCTTGTCATTTGAGAATTTTATTACAGTACTTTTTGCATCAGAAGGGGATTCTTTTATTAGGGCCTTGGACAATTTTATTATCGACCATCTTATTTTTGTCTTCTTTACATCAGAAAATGACCCTCCATGGTATTCCTAATTTTAGAAGAGGACCATCTTATTATGATCTTAGCTTCCGCGTTGAATGTCTTGAATTCTTGAAGATGCGGCAATCGTATAATGCAGAATACATCATGATCTTATTTGCCTTAGAAGAAGACCATCTTATTATGGCCGTCTTAGCTTCCTCGTTAAATATTTGGATTTTTAACTTTTAGTCATTTTGACAATCTTATCAATCTTTTTTACTTCAGAAAAAGATCCTCTTATCATGATCTTCTTTACGTCAGAGGAAGACAATCTTATTATGGTCTTCTTGGCTTCCGCGTCAAATATTTTGATTTCTTGTCATTTCGAGCAATTTACTATAGTTTATTTTGCTTGAGAAGGGTATTATTTTATTATAATCTTCTTTACTTCAGAAGAGGACCATTTTATTATGGTCTTCTTAGATTCCGCATTGAACATTTTATTTTTTGGACGCATCGATCATCTCATCATCTTTTTCTTTACTTCAGAAGTGGACCATCTTATTATGGCTCTCTTTATTTCAAAGGAGGACCATTTTATTATGGTCTTCTTAGATTCCGCGTTGAATATTTTGATTTTTACATTTCAACCATCCTATCATGATTTTTCTTTTGCTTTAGAAGACCATCTTATTATGATGTTAGATTTTATATTGAATATTTTGGTTTTTTTATGTTTAGACTTTCGTTACTTCGAAGAAGACCCTCCTATCATGGTCTTTATTTTAGAATAGCAACATTTTATTAGTCTTCTAAGCCTTTGCGTTGAATTTTTTAAATTTTTGACAATTTTTTTTATAATGCTCTTGTTTGTTATAGAAGAGGACCATCTTATTATGGTCTTTTTAACTTCCTCGTTAAATATATTTTTTTTACTTGAATTTTAGAAGTTTCGACCATCTTATCAAGCTTTCTTTTTTATTTCAGGGAAAGACCCTCTTATCATGGCCCTCTTTATTTCAGAAGAGGACGATCTTATTATGGCTTCCGCGTCAAATATTTTGAATTTTTGACATATCGAGCATGTTATAGTTTCTTTTTGCTTTAGAAGGGGACTATTTTATTATGGTCTTGTTTACTTCAGAAGAGGACTTATTTTATTATGGTCTCCTTAGATTCCGCGTTGAATATTCAAAGTGAGAAAAACGATAAAAACACTCCTAACAAAAAAGCGGGAACGAGCACTGCAAGTGACGGAACTCCAACGGAAGATGATACAATGAGAGATGAGATATCAAAAATAATAAGAAAAGACAACCAAAAAACTAAAACCCCAAATAGGACAAAACACACTAAGAAGAATGGCCATGGAAGAATGGCCAAGGATAAGAGTAAGTTTAAGAACAGAGAACAAAAATATATAAAAAACAGAGAAAAGGGAAAGACAATAGGTTATGAAAATAAGGAACAAGAGTTACAAATTTTTGAATTGAGAAACAAAGAACGTGAGAAAAAGAAGTACAACAATGTCTGGACTACTATACTACACAGGAGTACAAAAAACAAAGAGGAAGGGGTAGGAATTATAGTCAACAAAGAGGTAAAGAAAAGGGAAATAAATTATGAAGCCATCAATCCCAGAATAATAAGACGAGAGGTAAATCCAGAAACACACTAATAGAGGAAGATTTAGAGTAAACACTAAATGATTTGTATGAGACTACAACCAGAATTAAATCAAATAAAAGACAGGGGCGAAAATGCAATAATTGTGGGACATTGGAATTCAAAAATTGGAGAAAGAAGAGGAAAAGGTTTTGGCTTTACAGGCTGGTAGTGCGTCCAACTTTTTTATTTCGAGCTCTATAATCTATCAGGCCATTTAGAGGGACCATTTCCTCCAATCCATTTACGTTAGAGCGCCTTATTGCTGAAGCCATATCCTTTAGCGAGGATTCAGTAATATTTGTAGCAGACAGAAGTCCAAAAAAGAGGATAAATATATCTACTCTCAAAGAAAAAGCGAGGATTTTCCTAAGCATAATAGTGGAAGTCGTGCCTGTTAACAAATCCATTATAATGAAAAGTTGACTCATCAGTGAACAAAACATTATTGAAGAAAGTAGCATCTTTATGAGTTTTTCCTCGGACCCATTTATAAAATTGTAAATGCTTTGGAAAATCATAATCACTTAGTTCCTGGTGCATTTGTATGTGATATGCATGAGATTTATTTCTCTCTCAAGGATTCGGTCATTTCTACTAACGAACTCACTTCTCTTTGACTACCAAACAATCGTTGGCAACATCACAGATATTCCACTTTCTTCATTCACAATGCTTTTTATTCCACAAATCTACCAAACAGGTTCTGGAAGCAATCAATAACAAAAAATCTTCCGTTTAATTACCGTTGATGATAGATTAAATCAAGAATAATCAGTAATAACATAAGGAGGCTAAAAAGAGACTTTGTACTGATATACTCCAATAAATAGAAGCACTTGAACCTGTAGAATCATCTTAGATCAAATATCTAGTTAGTACTTCTGTGTGTTTTTAAATCAAATTCCTTTCTATCGTAGAACTCCAGAGATTTAAGTAGAACGCACTATTGCTGCATGATGGAGTAAAAATTGGTATGGCTATAACTGTTCTTGCAAAAAATTTTGATTTCGCCTCCTGAATGGTAAATGGGTTTGCGGTTACGGATATGGAATCGCCCTTCCGGATGAACGTTGCCCCATCTGGCAGAAGAATCTTCTCATAGGAAGTGGAACCATCGAGGGATTTTTGTTGAATCCCTTGGGTAAATTATCGACAAGGTTTACTGTAGAAAAGATCCCAGGAGACAAAATGGTTGCTAAATTGAATAGGCACTTTGGATATTTGTAGAAGAGTTTCCACGTTTTTCTGCGTCAATTATATTGAAAGCTTGAAAGTTTGATGTGTCGAGGATCCTATCGTGGGATTCTCCTGAATCGAAGTAACTTTTTCCGAAGCCACTTCACCACGACAAGATTGAAGAAACGTCAAGCATCTAAAATAGTTAATGCTGAGGAGAATTTGGAAACTTTTCTACGAACCATCAAACCATCATCATCAAAAAAATATATTTAGTGAAATCCTCTATCTTTTAAACCCCTCAGTCTTCACTAGAATTTAAAGCCCTTTATTCCTGAGCTCACATACCTATGTGTAACTTGAATTCGACATTGGCAAACAAGAACGATTACTCATCATTATGGAATTGTGGATGTTAATAAAATTTGCACGTTTTTGAAGATATGCTAAACTTGTAAGTATTCAACATTGGCCGATCTTGATAAGCGACCGTCGGCTGTTTTTGCAGTCGACTGGTTTAACTGCATTTTTAACTTTTAGTTTCTTTCTACGCTTTATTTATTTTTTTGGTGAACTATACGCAAAATATGCTGGATATTTATTCTCGAGGAAATTACAGGCAGCTCTGGGCACCATTACAAGTTCTTATTTATACAAAGAAATAACAAACCGCAAGTGAGTCGGCTATGCTAATAATACGTGGTGATTCATTAGATACTCCCAATATTTTTAAAGAAAATATAATTAAATCCGTCAGTCTTACGGAAAACATTCATTTAAAACAAGCTCTTACATAATACACGAATGTATCGCAAATCAATAATCGACTGATGGCTCTTGTAAATATTGCTACAATCCTTTTCCTCTTCATCTTCTCAAGGATTAACTAGCAATATTTAAATTACCATAACTGAGGTACATATTGCCTCACGTCTCTTTATTTTAATAATGTTAATTAATATGAGTAGAAATCTATCAGTCAATATAGTGATTAGTGTAATCAGTTTACTATCATAACATAGGTGTGACTCAATACTTTAACTGGAGAGCTTCATCCGTTGTCCAGTATTTGAAGTATACGATTAATTCTTTCATTTTCAGGGCCAAAATTCAACCTTCAAATGAGAGCACAAGCCTAGTTTTTTTTAAAATGACGCTTGCTGATGCTTCCATACATTGGCCCTTCAGTTGGATTATTGGTCAATGTCAGTAGGTTTAGCGATTCTCATTTCGTGTACTTGAGGATTATTTTAAGGATGTTGCGCCCGACTGGTTGGTGTGCGTGGGTTTGATGTAGGCAGAGAAGTTCAGATCGGACGGTTTTTGTTAGAATTACGTCTGATTTGATTGCCATATTAAATTCGTTATTGGAGTAAAGTAGGAAGATGTTTAAAAGGTCAATCGGAAATCGTGAATGATTGTAATACAGTATTTGGATGTGCTTCTGTAACCTTAACAAATAGGAAAAAGTAATGATGTGTACATCCGGTTTTCTGTGTTGAAATCTTCCCAGTGGATAAACCAGATGAACTTGATCTTGGAAATTGACCAAATTTGAAATAATTTTTGTGAAAGTTGATTAGTTAGCTACAAGTACGGTCATGAAGAAACAGAAATGACAACAAATTAGCTTAGAACTCTGAACCAAGTTTTATAGGAAATTTATTTCATTATTTCGATTGGTAGTTTCTGAGATTAAAAATAAAAAAATCACAGATAAAAATAGGCAATTTAAAGTAATTTATCACTAAATTTTCCAAATGGTACAAATGAAATTTATATACAGGGTGATTCACGAGGAAAGGGACAAAATGTTATGGTAGATAGAATTCACTTGGGTGAATTAGAAATGACTATTAGAAAAAGCCGGAGCCTTTTTTTATTGAACTACAGGGTGATTTATGAGTTTTGCCCAATACTTCTTAAGGTAATATCTTTTAAACTAATCACTAGAATCAGCTCGTATTGTGGGTATATAGTATACTTATAATTGTCAATTTACATGCATAATTAAAGACAGAAAATTCCAGGGCCGGCTCAACTAATTTTTATTTTTAGGGCTCCTATGAAAAAATTCACCTTGTGTACGTGATTTTTATATTCTAATACTGAATTATGAAACTACATACAAAAATGATCAAAAACATATATTTTGTTGTTTTGCCACACTTTGGGCGAATTTTAAATAAACGATCAATTTTCGCCAAAATCGAAGATCTGCACAAAATAAATTTATAAAATTACATTTTCCTCTCCTATTCGAACTAAAATATTTGTTATACATAATTTTGTGATTTCATGCATGATTAATAGGAAATAAATAATCAAAAATAAATAATTTCAACATCAGATTAGGTAATTTTTATTTCTGAGGTTTCTGTGCAAAATCAGTCTGTATACATTTTCCTCAAATTCTGATAATAAATTGTGGAACTACATTTAAAAATTAAAAAAACTATTTATTTTTTTATCACAAGACATCAATAAACAGAACATTATAAACAACAAATTCACAAAACATAAAACCTTATAACTTATTTTCAAAATGAAAGCCTTCTGCCTCCCTACATTTTCTTTGTCGTAAAATTACATTTCCTACGGCTTTCCTATAATAACGGCAGGATTATTAATGTTCTGTTTATTGATGTACTGTGATAAAAATATAAACAATTTCGTTAATTACTTCCTCACCAAAAGTGAGGAAGATATGTATTCGTGAAAAAATTTTTGAAAATTTGTATTGCATTTCTGGACGATTCTCTACGAATTATGACGATACACAAAAATTTTCTTTTCTTGAAATAAAGCTTTCAAACTTGGTACACACGTTCTAGAGGTCAAGGAAAAGATTGCGTTCGTTGATGAGCAAAATCAGTCCACTGGAATGGGGTCTACCGGACCCCAACATTTCTATTTCTAACTTTACAAAAAAATTTATTGGTGATGAAAGATTATAAATAGGATCTGATATACAACTCATTATAATATTGTGTCCAAATGTTGAAATACACAAAATACGCCAAAAAACCAAAATACGTACAAAAAAAAACAAAATGCGTCAAAAAACAAAATTCGTCAAAAATTACTTTTGTTATAAACTCCACCACACGGTAAGGAAATTTTGATCCCATAATTGGCAGCGGTTTTTTATAATTAACGTAGTTCCATAATTTATTATCAGAATTTGAGAAAAATGTATACAGACTGATTTTTTTCACAGAAACCTCAGAAATAAAAATTACTTAATCTGATGTTGAAATTATTTATTTTTGATTACTTATTTCATATTGGTCAACCATGAAATCACAAAATTTTGTATAACAAATATTTTAGTTTAAATAAGAGAGTAAAATGTAATTTTATAAATTTATTTCGTGCAGACCTTCGATTTTGCCGAAAATTGATCGTTTATTTAAAATTCGCCCAAAGTGTGGCAAAACAACAAAATACATGTTTTCGATTATTTTTGTATGTAGTTTCATAATTCAGTATTAGAATTTAAAAATCACGTACACAGGGTGAGTTTTTTCATAGCAGCCCTAAAAATAAAAATTAGTTGAGCCGACTCTGGAATTTTCTGTCTTTGATTATGCATTAATAGTATACTATATACCCACAATGATTCTAGTGATTAGTTTAAAAGATATTACCCTAAGAAGTATTGGGCAAAACCCATAAATCACCCTGTAGTTCAATAAAAAAAAGGCTCAGGCTTTTTTCAATGGTCATTTCTAATTCACCTAAGTGAACTCTATCTACCATAACATTTTGTCCCTTTCCTCGTGAATCACCCTGTATATACACTCCCTGGCACAAAATTCCGCCACCCTAAAATTTTGGTCAAATTTGATGTTTTATAACTTTTTTATTTTTCATCTGATTTTCATGAATTTTTCACCAGTTTGTAGATCTATTTATTGTTTGTCTGCTTGTCATAATGAGTCAACAAGATCTGATGACTTATTAAGAAAGACTCGTTTTATGTTATAAAAGTCAGAGAAAAATTCAGTCGATCTAAAAGTTGACAATAAACTCCTCAATAAAACAGGTTTCTCAAACTACTATTGTTTTAAACGAGCGGTGAAGTGAAATCTTTAATCTCGAGAAATTGCTTTTATTCTGTGATCGAGTATTTAAATTCTGACCACCTTTTTACATATTTTAACGTATTGCACTTTAATCTACTGATTAATTATTTATTATACACTGACGACCAAAATTAACGTACCACCCAAAATTTACCATGATTTTGATTTCGATTTTTTTCTAAACCGTTCGCCTTGAATTTAATATAAATAATTTTTTCTTTATATATAGGGCGTAAAAATAATGCTTTTTTTTTAATTAGAAACACCCTGTGGGCCAGCAGCAAAATTAAACTCCAGTTCAGACCCAATTGTAGCCTCATCTTTTTTTAACATTTACTTATTTTGGTACACTTTTTTATCTTTGGTATTAAAGGAGAAACAAAATTTTTTTATTCTTTTCCTCACTCGGTAGGTATATCTTTTTTAATAGCAAAGATAAAAAAGTGTCCCAAAAAAGTACATGTTTAGGAAAAGATGAAGCTACAATTGGGTATGAACTGGAGTTTAATTTTACTGCTGGTGATTCCCACAGGGTGTTTTGAATTTTTGAAAAAAACCATATCTTAATAAAATTGTTACGCCTTATATTCAAAGAAAACATTATTTTTACTTAAAATTGACACCGTTATTCCAGAAAAGTTAACCTACAAAACTAAAAACATATTAAAATCAGACAAACGGTTTAGAAAAAATCAAATTCAAAATCATGGTAAATTTTGGGTAAATGTCTACTTTTTAATTTTCTATTTATAGTTGTAGGGATACTATTTTATCTCTAGTCCACTCTATTATAAATCTATTATTGGTAATTGCTCCCAGCTTATTATTTGACTTACGATTATGACGACATTAGCACCAAGTTAACAAAAAATTATTTTAACACGTTTCAAGCTAGAGTCACAATGAGTCTAATACAATCACCAATATAAAAAATCCAGTTAAATTTAAAGTTTGAAATGCCATCGATACATAGCAAGAATCAGACCGAATTTAGTTATCAAGCTAAGGAGGTGAAATAATTAGCATTACAGTTATCGCCAAATTTTCCAAAAGACAAGCAAAACAATTAGACCTACCCAGCATGCAATTACCATATCTGAGAGAGAGACTGTCCTTTTTATCCAAGGCCGATTCAAGTTATTTCCAATTGAATTTTTTTATAACACCACTTTATCTCCTCTGACATTTATGCACATTCCTGAGAAGTTGGATACAATAATTAATTTTTAATTTACAATTTGAGGAATATAATAAATAAACATGCTACCTAAATGAAGAATGTGAGACAATAGCAATAGAATCTTTTTTTATTAAGACTTGAAAAAATGCAGGAACATTAAAGATAGTGACAGTTGAAAAATTATATATTTTTTCTATATCAATCAGACCAATCCTACATCACTTGATTTTGGAATGTCAAAATTGACTCCGCGAAACCTTCATAATTGGCAGTTAGTGTTCGCTGCGTGAATCGTTAAAAACCTATGGTAGTCATAAAGGTATGCAATAACTACTTAATACGTTAAAGGTCAAGGATTGTAAGTAGCTGGAGTTATTTCAAATTATAACCTTTTTCGAAAATTATTACTATGCCGCCAATATCATGCAGATGACCATTTTACCATCTCTATGAGCTCACTATACCGTTCCTAATTATATTATAGCACATAGTTCCCTATTAAGTACATATTATTTCATATAGAAGTAGAAATTGCATTACGCTTCAATTTCAATTTCTGATAGGATTACGAAAGAAGACTCTCACTTCTTGTCTAGAATATGTGGGTACTAACTTTTATATCAAATATTTAATTTAGTTCTCTCATAACCCAGGACTAGACATGTAGTTGCAACAACTTTCGAAGGAAAATATTTAAATAACTTGATAAGTAAATGAATATGTATTAAATTAGGCAACAGCTCATGTATGCGTAAACACAGCTGAATTTTAAAGCGGACCGTCATAAATAAACGGTAAGGTGCTGTATTGGCAATAACGAAATGGGCGTGTTTTATTGCTTTCCCATAGGTAGCATCTGAAAGAGAATAACTATAATTAGTAGTAATAGTAATGGTTTAATACGTCTTCATTTTTATCTGTAAATTTCATCGTTAGCTAGTGATGAAAGTTATACTGTTAATGGTAGATTTATTGTATTTTCTATATAATCGTTGCATATTCCATAGTTGAACTGTTAACTGTTTTTGAACATGATTCCAGCTTTTCAGGACCACTTTTTTTCCCTAAAAATAGCCTCTAGATTTTTTATTTACTAAAGCTAGAGGCTAAATACTTTTAGCAAAATAATTGATCCTTAATTGGACTTTAACATGATTGGACTCTCCGTTCTTAAGTTATAGTGGTTACAAGACACGGAAAGGACAGACAGACCGACAGACGAATGGGTAGCGTGAGATTTTAAAAGTTCAGGATTTGATGACGAAATGGTGAAAAAATTTTGTTCTATATAGGGTGAATCTTAAATGTGTAGTTATATTTTAACCACCAATTCTTGACATCTACAGAAACTTATTTTTTATTTTTGTAAATTCCACGTACTATGTTATTTTGCGTTGCAATCTGAAAAAATGTCTCGAAATTTGGAACACAGAACAACAAAGCATATCTCAGTTTACAAAAAAAAGTAAGGAAAAAAGTAAAGGGGGCCATAAAACCTCGCTTTCAAAGTCGTTGTAAGAATTACTTTGTTGTTTAAATGTTAATTGTGGCATTTCATAAATTATTTCTCTTCCTTTTCTTTTTTGAGATTTATTACCACATTCCTTGAGATTCCTATCCAAAAAAATTCGATTAATCTAAAAAATATTCAAATTAACCAGTTTAAAACTGGGAAATAACCTCTACGCCTTTGACGTAATGTCGGAGGATCAGTTAGAGGGTGTTTTTTGACAACTAATAGGAATTGAAATAATGCAAAAATGCTGCGCTGACGTTTCGGAAACTATATCCGTTTCCTTTTTCAAAGTTTAGGCTTTAGATTTTTATGTAACGTGTAGAATAACACGGCATTAATTAAAAATTGTTTATATCATTTCCTTAGATACTTACCATAGAAATGTTGAAAAATATACTAAATAATATTAATTTTATTGAGTTCTTCTCTCAACATTGGTAACCAAGTTGGACAAACTTCTACCGAACAATTTGATACGCACTTATCTTCATTAAGTAAAATTATTGCAGATTCTTTGATTTTTCTTTTTTTGTTGTCTGCTTTTTTGGTCAAAATTTTTGCTGAATCCCATTTTATCCTGTGATCGTTTTCCCAAGCATGTTCGCAAATTTTAGATTTTTCTATATCACCTTTTCTAATATAACTTTTGTGCTCGCCCAATCGTACATTAAGTGGTCTAGATGATTCACCCACATAATGTTTATTACACTCGCACGGGATACTGTATATACAGTTTTTTGAATTTTGTTCAGGATTTAATGGTTTCGTTTTTGTCAATATGGATCTTAAAGTATTATTTGTTTGAAAAATTGTCCTAACGCCAAATTTTTTACCGACACGACGTAATTTCTCAGATAAACCTTTTATATATGGAATTAATGTCGAATAATGATATTTTGATTTTGGTTGCACCGGATTGTTAACTCTATTTTCAATGTTCATGAAAGTCTTATCAACAAATTCTTTCGGGTATTCATTATTAATTAAAATTTCCCTGACAACTTGCCTTTTATGTTTGAATATTTCATCATTAGAAGAAATTATTTTTGCCCTATCATACAAACATTTTGTAACACCTCTTTTAATGGCCAAAGACTGGTTTGAGTTAAAATTTAAATATCTGTTAGTGTGAGTCTTTTTTCGGTAAACGCTAGTTTGAAAATTATTATTATTGACTTTTTTAATTAAAACATCTAAAAATGGTAATTCATTATTATTTTCTATTTCTAGAGTAAATTTGATAGATGGTTCTTTATTATTAACATTTTCCAAAAAATTGTTTAATAAATCTATTCCATGATGCCAAATTGCAAAAATATCGTCAACATATCTCCACCAAGTTACCGGTTTATGAATATTATTTTCAACATATCTGTTTTCAAAATCCTCCATAAATATATTAATTAGTATTATTTTAGAGAATCAAGTAAAAATTAAAGATAATTTAAGTTCTGAAGAAAAACAATCAATTTCTTCTTTGAAACAGGACATTAGTATTAAAATTTTACCAGCAGATAAAGGTAATGTCACAGTCATTTTAGATACAGATACATATGATTCAAAAATTAAAACTCACATAACTGAGGGCCCTTATTCAAGATTAAATAAAGATCCAACCAAATCAATTGAAAACAAAATTTACAGAACTCTTTTTAAGTACAAAAACTTTGAACGCAGAAAGCTTAGACCACATCATAGTAAACCTCCTCATTTTTATGGTTTACCAAAAGTACATAAGGCAAACATGTCTTTAAGACCAATTGTTGGTTCTATTAATTCTCCGTGTCATAACTTGGCAAAATTCTTACTAAAAATTGTTAATCCGCTTTCTGGAAATACCAATTCATATATAAAAAATATTAAGCATTTTCTAGAAAAACTTTATGAAAATAATATTCATGATACACATCGGATGGTTAGTTTTGACGTAGTTAGCCTTTTTACAAATGTCCCTGTGGACAAAACTTTGAAAATAATTAGAGACAAATTAATAAACGACAATAATTTGGCAAACAGGACTAAACTTAGCGTAAATAGTATAATGGAACTGTTAACGGTATCAATAAAAACAACCTATTTCCAAATAAAAAATGATTTTTATCAACAAGACTTCGGGATGGCAATGGGTTCCCCTTTGTCACCAATACTAAGTAATATATTTATGGAGGATTTTGAAATAAAAACAGATATGTTGAAAATAATATTCATAAACCGGTAATTTGGTGGAGATATGTTGACGATATTTTTGCAATTTGACCTCATGGAATAAATAGATTTATTAAACAATTTTTTGGAAAATATTAATAATAAAGAACCATCTATCAAATTCACTCTAGAAATAGAAAATAATAATGAATTACCATTTTTAGATGTTTTAATTAAAAAAGTCAATAATAATAATTTTCAAACTAGCGTTTACCGAAAAAAGACTCACACTAACAGATATTTAAATTTTAAATCAAACCAGTCTTTGGACGTTAAAAGAGGTGTTACAAAATGTTTGTATGATAGGGCAAAAATAATTTCTTCTAATGATGAAATATTCAAACATGAAAGGCAATTTGTCAGGGGAATTTTAATTAATAATGAATACCCGAAAGAATTTGTGATAAGACTTTCATGAACATTGAAAATAGAGTTATCAATCCGGTGCAACCAAAACCAAAATATCATTATTCGACATTAATTCCATATATAAAAGTTTTATCTGAGAAATTACGTCGTGTCGGTAAAAAATTTGGCGTTAGGACAATTTTTCAAACAAATAATACTTTAAGATTCATATTGACAAAAACAAAACCATTAAATCCTGAACAAAATTCAAAAAACTGTATATACAGTATCCCGTGCGAGTGTAATAAACATTATGTGGGTGAATCATCTGGACCACTTAATGTACAATTGGGCGAGCACAAAAGTTATATTAGCAAAGATGTTATAGAAAAATCAAAAATTTGTGAACATGCTTGGGAAAACGATCACAGGATAAAATGGGATTCAGCAAAAATTTTGACCAAAGAAGCAGGCAACAAAAAAAGTAAAATCGAAGAATCTGCAATAATTTTACTTAATGAAGATAAATGCGTATCAAATTGTTCGGTAGAATTGTAACGAAGTGATTTTTTCGATCAAGTTATGTTTATTTTTGCTTTAAATATTACTGTCACTTGGATACACTCTGCCGCTGTTTAGTAGATGAATTATGTTCTAGTTAAGTTATAAATGAGTTGTTAAAAAGGTCCGCTGGTAAACAAGCAATCAAGTAATTAATTGAGTAATTTTCGACAGTCCCCCGTATGATTAAAATCCTAGAATTATTATAAATAATGACCGAGTCGAAAATAAAAATCATTCATTACTAAAATTGTTAATCCTTGTCCGTTTTAATCCGTTTCTTTTTGCAACATGGTATATAAATTACAAGTAACTCATTTCCGGTTAAATGCATTTCGAGTTGCTGCGCGTAGCTGCATAAACGCTGCATCTCTGCAAGGTACGCCGGGTGATGCATTTGAGTCCGTCGTTTAAACTCGGTGACCACTTCTCTTTTTGACACGACCGAGAGCTACGTCAGGAAGGTAATAAAAATGCCAAGTGGCCCTCCCGTCGAGATCAGATCAGATCATCAGATCCAACCTACCGCCAGCACGAGCAGATCCAGTCTACCGTCCGCAGGAAAAGATCCAGCCGCCAGCCGTTATTATTTCCGTACCGCCGCTCCGTTGTTTTATAAGGTCTGTTCCAACACCGCCGAAAACCGTTCAAGGAACGGTCCCGGTCATGCGCATATGACCAAAAACGGTCCAATTGGTCTGCTTTTGGTCATATGCGCATGACCGGGACCGTTCCTTGAACGGTTTTTGGCGGTGTTGGAACAGACCTATAGTAAATTTCTTCGAATATCCGCTTGGTAAGAATTCAACGCAACCTGCTACATTTAGTAGGTACTGCCTTCAGTTAAGTATAGATATTTAGAGTTTTGATTGTCCGTGAATATCGCCGTATTTTGCTACCAAAGTAAATTAGAGCTAATTCATAAGACCTCCGTTGGTTTATTCTTTTTATCATTGCATAAATTGTACACCAGCTGGTCAGATTTTCTCGTCGGGTAATCCGACAGGCTGTCATGTACAACGGTTTTCGGAAAACCCAGTGCATTTAGAAAGTCATTCCTAAAAGTGCATCCACTGATTAGATTTTCTCGTCGGGTAATCTGTGAGGTACCAATGCATCAGGGTGACTAGTAAATTAGTAGTAAATGACATAATCAGTTAAACCATAGCTCTACGTTTGTGCCGGTAGTTCGCCGTATTTTTATTTAAATAGTAATAAAAGACGTAAATATCTATAGCTAACGGATTGCCCGCCGTTTCTAAAATCATCTTAGTGGAAAGGTCCGTTTGCTTGTCGTACACCGCAATTTATCAATTTCACGTATCCGAAAATTCCGCCGTAAAAATCGCGTCCATACTTGATTACCAGCTTGCCTAATTTGTAATTATTTTAAAAATAGTTTTATACATACTCGACTGAATAGTCGAGGAGGTTTGAGAATTGATTAATTTGTTCATCATTTATTTCTGAATAAACACGTTATTTTAAAGAGGTAAAATTCACGAGTTATTATTTCTGTAATTTTATTTTCTGATTAATCCGTTTGAGCAGTATGACTGAAATCCATTAGATATAGTCTCCAGCTCAGACCTCTGGCTATACCGTATCATCCACTGTTTTGCTACTCAGGGTTGTTCTCCCAAATAGGAGAGCCAAAAATATAGTGTAGTTCTTCGCACTCAAAAATTGAAGAGCTGGCGCCCGAGATTTCCGTAGAAATAGAGAGATTACGTAAGTATCTGACCGAAAGTACCGCGCTAGAAAGAAAGAACATTACAGAATTCTGTTTAACTTGATTACCAATGTTGAGAGAAGAATTCAATAAAATTAATATTTTTTAGTATATTTTTCAACATTTCTATAGGTATGGAAATTATATAAACAATTTTTATTTTATGCCGTTATTATACACGTTACATAAAAAAATCTAAAGCCTAAACTTTGAAAAAGGAAACAGATATAGTTTCCGAAATGTCAGCGCAATATTTTTGCATTATTTTAATTCCTATTAGTTGTCAAAGAACACCCTCTGTTCTTCTGACATCACGTCAAAGGCGTAGAGGTTTATTTCCCAGTTTTAAACTGGTTAATTTGAATATTTTTTAGATAAATCTACTTTTTTTGAATGGAAATTTCAAGAAATGTGGGAATAAATCCCAAACAAGAAAAGGAAGAGAAAAAAATTTATGAAATGCCACAATTAACTTTTAAAAAATATTTATTATTATTTTCAAATGTTGCATGAAATTTTATATCTGCTTATGCAGAGATCTTTAAAACAATTGAAGGATAAATTAATTATTTATCTTGTTACAAATTATATTGAACAATGGTATTTCCGCACATTTTAATGATGAATTTGGTTTAGTTACCTATATTATTATCGACATTGTTTACTAATTCTCATCAAGTTAATTCAGTTTTTTAATTTGGGCGACCTCTGCAAATGGCACACTGGGGATCTACTTTTACAAAACTATAGTTAATATACTTACAACCTATTTATTTTTAGATCGCACCTCTGGTATCTTATCACACGATTTTTTCCATGCGAATTTTATGTCTAGTTTTCTGAAGTGTTTTGACACATTCTTACGAGATTCTTTATTTAATTACTAGACATTATGATTAAACAGACATTGACTCATAAAAATAAATATTCTTTGGCGCTATAATAACCCTTTCCTGTACATAATTGTTCCTTCCTGTATGATAAACGCAGAAATAAAATCGTTAATATCAACCGTAAAGGGCCTTGCATAACAATTGATGTAAACATCCACAAAGATGAGCCTTTATGAAAATAACGCACAAGGCACAAAACCGTAAACGCAAAGATACAATTATTTTTTCTTTTTGTTTAAAATTACAGTATTTAAAACAATAATTATGTAAGGACTCAAAAAAAAAAACGTACAGGCAAATATATGTCTACAAATATTGATAGTTGTTATGCCCATATTTTTTTTATAGTCATCAAATACGTCAAGACATATTTTTAAAAATTTAAGATGACAATTTTTAGGAAAGTAAGCTTATACAATACCACCAATTAATTTAAATCAACAAGGATTGGCCACTCAGAGATTCGTTACTGATATCCATAATTATCTACTTTCTCTTATGATTTTACGAAAACGTTTAAATTATTTGTTAATTAACAAATATTTTCAAACGAAAAAATTTATACAATCTACCTTATACTTATATATAGGTATTCCCTTTGTCGGTAAGCATCAGCTTTGACGCGTTAAGATGATATAATACTATTTGATCTATTAAAATGGAGAAAATAAAACACTTTCGATTTGAAATATCACATTTAGAATCAATTAACTTACATAACGGTATCGATGAAATTATTTATTAAATATATTACGCCACTTGAATAAAGAGCTGCAAATTTGAAAAGTTAAATTTCGCTGAAACATCAGTATTATAGGTAGATCATCAGTAATTAGTTGGTCAATAGACGATGTGACGCATGTAAACAAAATCCGTATATGTACAGGGTGGCCCATTTTCGAGCGTCATCATTGAGATCTCGGAAACCGTAAGAGATACAGGGTCGGTTAATTTATGGTAAAGTTGCGCAATTTGATGCTTAACAAAATGTGTTGCAATTTGGAAAATTCCGAATACTTTCCGAAATAGCCGGAAAAAACTGAAATTTTGTTCTGACGTTATTTGAAAACAAATTTTAAATCGACTGCCACTTTTTGTCCTCTACAAGATGGCGTTGTCAAATTTGAAATCCGACGTTCCGTCTCCTCTTATATCCCCTCCTCTTCTATCATACCCCATCCTATGTTCCCTATTCTATTATAAATAAATAAATAAATAAATAAATAAACAAAACTGCCAAATATTCAGACTTTCAAATATTTACAATATTCAGTCAAATCCATTAAAAGTATCATACCTACTCTTTGTGGCGAATATCTCAAGGTTAAATTTCACCAAAGTGAGATTCAAAAACAATAACTAATTTCAAGAGCGGAGCTACATGTAAACGGTTTTGTCTATTTAATCGTTAATTCATTCATCGAGAGTAATATAAGAGTGATAGTGGTGAGTCATTCACAACAAGACGCCGCAAAAAGGTCACAAAAACGAAATCAAACGGATCGGTTATTTGCGAAGCGTGTTTGTCATCGGTAGGAATGTAGTTTCTTCTTGTTCACGTTCGTTGCGTTGGTGTGAAGGAGTTTTGTATGTGATATAAATGACCGCTTATGTGGGCAGCCTTTAGCTTGTACCCAATTAAAAACCCAACGAAAACATGCACGGTGCGTTTTAAGTCGAAAATATGCGACTTTTTTGTTTTTTATCAAAAGTTGTTTCATGAATTTAGTAGTCGATATGACCTTGTCATTCCAGAGACGGCTCAAATTATTTTTTTTACAGACATATTTAGGATTATTGGTACATTAGATGTAACATACAAGCACTTTAAGAATGGCCGAAACGTTTATCTGGTCTTTTAAGAGTATATTAAGAGAATATTTAGGGACACAAATCGAACCCAAGATCATTAAAAACTAAACTAATACAATTAATAAAAAGAATATAATATTTTTTTTACTCTAACCAGCGAGACATTTATGGCAGAATCCATCTGTATCTGCTCTAACTATTCACAGTTGCTTTGAGCCCACCAATAACTACCTACACGCCTATTACGGCTTCTTAAGGACTCTTTAACTGTTTACAGAACCAGCCAAAATCTTGTTCGGTGCATTATTAATAAAGTTTTAATTACCTTGATCTAATAAAACAAGATGCTATTTGTTGGTTAGAATTCTAACCTAAAATTGGCAGTCTATTTTAAATAATCTACAATATTTAAACTTTATAAATCTACTGTCTGATAGAGTTTTGAAATGTTATAACGGATCCAAGCTAAAATTACAAAAATTAAAATTAAAATTGAAAATAAATTTGCAAAAACTAAGAATTTAAGGTTATGTTAGTCCTATGATGCGCATGATGAATACAGCTATAGCCGATCCTGGCGCACTCAGTTTTAATCCCTATTCATATAGGCCAGTGGAATTAGACGATGTGAACAGGAATCTGTAACTAATTCGTTTCAGATAGCCGTAGGTAAAAACAGGTGTATTTAGTTATAAGGAATATACCTCTGCGATTCCTCCCAAGTCAAATATACAGAACATTGTTTATAAGTCACTTGTATGTGAAAAAATCATGAAATTTGGAGTTTTTTAAAAATTGCAGTCAGACTGCAGTAGATTAATTTTCTTGAATGCTTCTGTTTACTAGGTAATTCCAAACCGGTTAATTTAAGCCCCGGTTGATTTCATTTCATTGATTATTTATTTAAATAATTGCCGAAAACCATCGAAATTTTCGAAAATTTCAAGCATTTTTTACTCTGAAAGGAAAAATGCTAGACTCTTAAAACTTTGGTGGAATATGTGTCTCATTACCCTCAACTGACAAAAACAATTTCGTTTCAAAATGTTTATTAGTTTTCGAGAAATTCTATTTGTTTATTAAAAACGTCCCAAATGTTTAATGAAAAATTGACCTATTATCGTTATCAAAAATAATTCAACCACAGCTCATTTTTTTCGTCAAGATGTCAATTTTACGAATCTGTTATGGGCGTATCGATTTTCAATAATTTTGACCGTCAAAATGGCGTTAACAATATTGCTACTTTTCGGAGCAGCGTTTTTTGCAAATAACTTTACAACAAATTAACGTATCTGCACAAATCTTTCATATTTGAGTTGCTGGTATTTTTCTACAAATTTATAAAAAAAAATTGTTGCTCTGGGACATGTAGGAGCCGAGATAATTTTTTAAATTGTTTAATGCGATAAACGTTTATTTATTAATATTTATGGCCAAAATTGAAACTGGTTGTTAATAAGATCTTGAATTTTATGAATTCATCAAGTCCTATTGAAAACGGGCCCTTTTTGAGGTCAAAATATAATTTTTAATAATTAGTGATTTTAGAGCGTCTTCAATTTGTTTGGCTCAAGGGACAGGGGAATTTTTTATCAAACGATTTTCAAATTGAGGCAGCGAGAAAAATTCGTCATATCTCCGTTATTTTCCGGCCAATTTCGACGTTTTTTTTTTTAATTTGGGGTAGCTCACGAAAATAATAACAATGGGCACATTTGCAATATCCAAATAATAAACAAATAATTGTTATAAACAATTTATTTTATTTTTTTCTAAATTTTTTATTTTTAGGGCTTATGCAATTTATAATGTGCTAATGTATTAAACATAAATTTATAAAGATTATATAATGGTAACAATGCTGTAACATCGTATATTGTTTGATGGAGAAATAGTTTGTGCATACATTGTTACCATTATATAATCTTTATAAATTTATATTTAATACATTAGCACATTATAAGTTGCATAAGCCCAAAAAAGAAAAAATTAAAAAAAAAAAATAATAAATTGTTTATAACAATTATATGTTTAATATTTGGATATTGCAAATGTGCCCATTGTTATTATTTTCGTGAGCTACCCCAAATTAAAAAAAAAAACGTCGAAATTGGCCGGAAAATAACGGAGATATGACGAATTTTTCTCGCTACCCCAATTTGAAAATCGTTTGATAAAAAATTCCCCTGTCCCTTGAGCCAAACAAATTGAAGACGCTCTAAAATCACTAATTATTAAAAATTATATTTTGACCTCAAAAAGGGCCCGTTTTCAATAGGACTTGATGAATTCACAAAATTCAAGATCTTATTAACAACCAGTTTCAATTTTGGCCATAAATATTAATAAATAAACGTTTGGCGCATTAAACAATTTAAAAAATTATCTCGGCTCCTACATGTCCCAGAGCAACAATTTTTTTTTATAAATTTGTAGAAAAATACCAGCAACTCAAATATGAAAGATTTGTGCAGATACGTTAATTTGTTGTAAAGTTATTTGCAAAAAACGCTGCTCCGAAAAGTAGCAATATTGTTGACGCCATTTTGACGGTCAAAATTATTGAAAATCGATACGCCCATAACAGATTCGTAAAATTGACGTCTTGACGAAAAAATGAGCTGTGGTTGAATTATTTTTGATAACGATAATAGGTCAATTTTTCATTAAACATTTGGGACGTTTTTAATAAACAAATAGAATTTCTCGAAAACTAATAAACATTTTGAAACGAAATTGTTTTTGTCAGTTGAGGGTAATGAGACACATATTCCACCAAAGTTTTAAGAGTCTAGCATTTTTCCTTTCAGAGTAAAAAATGCTTGAAATTTTCGAAAATTTCGATGGTTTTCGGCAATTATTTAAATAAATAATCAATGAAATGAAATCAACCGGGGCTTAAATTTTTTTTTTTTTTTTACTCACTTATTTAACGTCGGCCTATTTCCGCTACGGAGGCCAATCACCGACGCCAGGAGACGAGCAACCCCCAACCTGGAAATTTTGCCGAACCTCTTATCTTACTAAGAGTACGGATTTTTTACTTGCCTAACATTTAATAGACAAGGGACCGACTGCTTTACATCCCCTCCGAAGGATGGTATATCCTCAATACACCTCTCGCCTACAGTTGTATTGCTTCTGCGATATAGCTGATATACAAGCCGCTAGAAGTAGGGAAGCGAGACCGCGTCTTTCCATGGATAGTCCCCATCCATGTACTACACGCGGTAAATGTTGCTTTACTCCTAATATCGCTATGAAGTGAGTGAAGTCAGTCCTCCGCTCGCTGCCCAGGGCTTAAATTAACCGGTTTGGAATTACCTAGTAAACAGAAGCATTCAAAAAAATTAATCTACTGCAGTCTGACTGCAATTTTTAAAAAACTCCAAATTTCATGATTTTTTCACATACAAGTGACTTATAAACAATGTTCTGTATATTTGATTTGGGAGGAATCGCAGAGGTATATTCCTTATAACTAAATACACCTGTTTTTACCTACGGCTATCTGAAACGAATTAGTTACAGATTCCCGTCTAATTCTACTGGCCTAATAAACACTCCTGCTAAGGCAACAGGTTTAAAGTGCAATGGGCATGTTTTGATTCATCGACTTTATAAAACGGTATGCACTTTTTTATTTTCATAATGAATAATATAGCAGTTTTTTCAGGTGATTTTTTTGTAAGCGCCTTGAAATTCGCAGAAGTCCTTCACGATTTACTGGTAATCGCATGGAAATATAAAAGTAAAAATTAGGCGCAATAGGTAATAATCTGCATCAACTGATACGTATCTGTCGAAACTGTTTGGTTAAAGCAGAATAAAAAAATAAGTAAAATGGAAATTGTTCATAATTATGTTTAAGCAATGATACAAAAATATGGTAATTAAAAAGGAAATGTTTGGTTAAGCCACAGAATTGTAATTAAAATTAGTAAACTTGCAATTGCAACGTGGAGGGATAAAGAATTGTTGTAACATTGTTTAGCATAAATTCACCATAGCAAATCAACATGCATTCGAAAATAAAAAATGTCCTTGGATATTTTAACTATTTATAGTAAGTATAATCACAGTACATTTAATCAAAATATAATACATCTACATGCAGAGTGGGCCATTAGTGTAAAACAACTGAAAATATTTTATTTTCTCCATAACCAACTCGATAATTTTGCATAAATTGAGTAAATAATAAGCTTTCAAGTTTTTATTTTAAAATTTTAAATATTTCGGAAAATTGCAAATTTAGGTATAGGTATAGGAAAGACTTAATGAAACTTAAAATACTACAAAAGAACCTTTATAATGTTGATATAAAATGATATATATTTATTTTCAGCAAATAACGCAACTGAAGCGTCAGTTACATAATTAGGAAAATCGTTCACATAAATTGAGCGTAATAGAGGTCTAAGTATAGAGCCTTGCGGAACTTCAAATTTTCCATTTGCTGTTACCTAATGATGCGAAACCACTATACCCAATTAATTGTTCTCTGTCAGTAAGACATGATTTTAAAAAGTTTTTTTTAAATTATGTCAAATACAGTCACTTAAAATATTTACTTTTAGTTAGGTACATCCCTTCTAAACCAATAATTTCGATGGCAATACGTTTAGTATTTAATAGTTTATTAGTAAAATGTAACAGCCATGTCGCAAATATCTAATATTAGCACAATTTTATAGAAACTGAAAGTAAACCTAGTAAAAGTAGTAACTGTATGAATAATATATTAAGAATCAGGAAAATCAGCTTCTGCTAGAATAAATTTACGAGTTCCCTAGTAAAGAAAAAAAAACTGTAAATTGTTTTCTTCTGTAGAATGAAAGTTTCCATAAGCCGGTAATGTCATAATTTCTCTTAAATTTAATTTGTGAAATTAGCGTAAAAAGTGTACTAGTTTGTGTTAAATACGTGCGCGACGCGAACTAGATTAATTAATGTTTTCCGACATATTTTCGCTTTTTACGAGATTATTTTAGACAAAAAACTTCCTGGTTCAGTACACGAATGTGAAATTTCTATATCTATGGAATTTTGTAACATGCAGTTGTTTACAAAACGTGCCAATCAGGGAACTTTCAATAAGTAATAATTCTTGATAATATTAAAGCAGTGGCAAATAATACGAGAAAAAATGGCAAAAAATACCAGTTTATTGCAATATCTAACAATTTATTACACATAATAGTAGACGGTGGGTGGTAGTACGTTCACTCGCCCCACGTAATAACGAATCAATATTTTGCACTCATTTTAAAAAGTAGATACAGTTTATCTGTGGGAAGAGAAACCATTTTTCTCAATACTTTTATATACCCTACCTATAGGTAAATTAAAGATAAAGAAATGAAATGCCGAAAGAGGTCATATACAAACATTTTCTTTCCTGTAACTTCTTTTCTGAAATTAGGTACTTAATTTGTCAATTTATAAAACTCTTGCATATTTTCTGAAACACCCTGTGTATAAAGGTGTGTTTTTAATTTAATAGATTATTTTACCCAAAGTGGTCCTCGCTGAGCAGTTGGTGAAGTTATTTTATTGAATCCACATTTGAAAATAAAATATTGATAATTATCCACACTGACCCCATTGTACGTTAATAATGTTTAATCACTCGTAGGTATCCTTGTTTTATTTAATATATCTACTTCTTTTGTAACTGTTCTCTTCGTTACTCATCTCCATTAAAATGAAAATATAATTTCTAATAAATACAATCATAGAAGTAAATAAAAAGATAATTACCTACCTAATTCGTTACGCAATTTTTGCAGTTTCACTCAGTAGGTATACATTAGATAGTCTAAATTTCAATACAGGTCTCGGGTACCTATATATACCTAGACTAATAAATATAGGTAGTATGTTTTACTTACCGACATCATCATAGTGTTCTATCCTATCCTATCATTAAAGTCACCACAAATCAATAACAGAATCCACACATATCACGTTAAAGATCGACTGTTTCGGCTTTCTACCAACAGAAACCGTATTGAAATCACTTAGAAGCCCCACTTAGGTACGAACTATTTAAATTCAACACACGGGGTAGCCGACGTTTGCACTGAATACCAATTATTTCTAGACAGAAACACAGACGTATAAAGAAGTAGGTACAACTAGATGCACCGGCCGAGCAAGACCGTCAAGTGAACGTAGTTCTTCAGCAACTATTGCTGTGGTAGAGACACTGGATGGGCTTGGCAAGAAGGTGAAAGGTACTAAGAATGAGCGGGGAGAACTTGTGCATTATTTGTATTTATCCGGTTCTTGGGTGCAAAAATTCCTCAAAATTGGCATATCACGCCTTTGTTCTTTCATCGCTTATGAATACCTCGATCAGAATTATTAATAAGTTTTGGTTCGAGCGCTGCAGCGTACCCACTGCTGGACGAGCTGGATATTTAACGAAAGTCACAATTTAAACGAGCAGTGCCTTTACGGATAAAGAACGTGCGGGTATATCCTATAAATGAAGCCAAAAACAATATACGTGAGCGATTCGCCGTTGACAAAAATTAAACAATACGGCGGACTGGAACTTTAAATCGGCCCAGGCCAGATGAACCCTGCTTATCAACAGTAAATAGAGCTCTTATATATATTGTTCCACTAGACCCACCGGGTACCGGTCGGACCGGCTCTATAAAGCCTAAAGATAACTACCGACCCACCGGGCGATCGCCCGATCATCCGGCCTCCCAATCCGCGCGCCTCTGGTATGGAACATTCTACTGGCTTGCCCAACCTAGCTCTGCGAGACTGGCCCTTTATATAAGTGGGATTTTGCTATCGTAATTTTTTTGCAAACATTTTTTTAAATATTTGGCAGAGTTTTCGGGTAGGTATACCTACTTAGAGAGAGATAAAAACAACTTAGAGTTTTTTCTTTAAAATTGAAATAATTAAATAAAATAAAGCAAACAACTTAAAAAATAAAGCGGCTGTCTTTTTTGAGACAAGAAAGAAGAGTTTTGGGTTTCTATAAACTGCAATCTGTCGGACAGACTAAGTATAAATTTCAAAATACCTATAAAATTGGCGAAATTTCAACAAATCTTGGTTCGCTAAGAAATTAATTGTCCGGTTGCGTTGAGAAATTAAAGGTTCAAATTTGGAGGAACCCGACAGGAATGATGGGTCTAGCTCTCTTTAAAGCCTGGTTGTAAAAATCCTCCGGTCAAAGGTGCTACAGAGCCTCTGGAAAAGTACCGTTTTTCTGCAAAATTGACCTTTTTAATAAATTCGTATCTCGGGTAACATCGGAGATGGAGGAAAGCAAAAAAAAAACACTTATTTATTTTTCCTTCTTCTTGCCCGCTGTTCGTGTCCCGACCCCCTAAATCCAAAGGGAAAGGCTGTGACGCGTTTCTAATGGGTACGTGTCGTTAAGATCGCTAAAATCTAAAAAAATTGCCTCTTAAAAAAATCGTAAATTTCTTGAGGAGCAAAATCGAGAAAAATTATTTGCACAGCGATTTTATACCTAAATTTCATCTAATTTTCAGAAAAGAAAATTTTTCGTCGGTCCATCTCGAAGGAGCCGCGAGTTATCAAGCTTGGACCGGACGCGTGTTTGAAGAAATTTGAAAAATTGAAAGAATTGCGAAAACACGAAAACTTTAAATGCTATTTCCAAACTAGAAATCGTTTTTTGGTTCCAGTAAATTCCAAATTGAAAAAAAAATCCAAATCATGTTTTTTGTTTGCCCTAACTAGGTATCACGTATGAATACTTACACCCATTTTTTTACCGTTATGGATGCATTATCTAAAAGATTTCACACTTAAGTAATGTATTTTGAAAATTTTTGGTTAAATAATTTATACAGGGTTGCACGAAAAATAATTTGAATTTTAGTTATCAATCTAGATGACTGCGAATATGTTAAAATTATTTTTGTTCCAATGTAATTCATATAAAAAATACGAAAACGTCAATTTGTCCAATATTACATCATACAGGGTGCTCTAAACTCATTAAAATCACATTTTTCAAAATAACTCTGTATTATTGGACAAATTGACGTTTTCGTATATTTTGCATATGTAGGTATAAATTATTCAAAGTAGTATAAATAAATCGAAAATGTGATCTTTATTTAAAAAATGTAAAAACATACAGGGTGGTCCATTTAGAAAAGACTATTGGGGCCATTTCCGGTGAAACCGGAAGTGACAAATATGGCGGATAGGTCTCAAAAAGTTGGAAATCTTACCTAATTTCACGATACAAAATTTTATACCGAAATTTTTAAAAACGAGGAAGTTACAGGGGTGGCCCACTATTCGTTTACAACCGGTATATTATAAAAAAATGTCATACGGTTTTGATTGAAGACAAATTTTTTTGGTTTTTATTTCTTTATCTGGTTTCCTCGTGCCTTAGTAAAATGAAATATTTAATAGTAGATAAAATATGGTAAAAAATACATTTATTGTTTATATTTTTCATACTGATGGGATTCAAGGGAACGCTTGTATAAGGTAGGTAAGCGATAATGAGAGTGAAGTAAAATTAAAACAAGTTTGGTACTTATTTTTTATAGTCGCATAAAAATAATATAGCCAATTAATATAGTCATAATAATTTATTTTGTATAATATCTTTATACTAGTAAAGGGAAACCGAAATGAATTGATATTTGCTGTGATTTGTGACATTGTGGTGTGACATTGCTGTCAAACTAGGAAAATTTCCAATTTCCAACTATACCTATATTATTTAAAATTCGTCTTTCAATGTCCCCCACAAAAATGTATCCTAAAGGGGTAAGGTCAGGACTACAAGTTGGCCATCTTATAGTCCCAAAACACCCGATCCAGCTGGGAAACAAATTTTTTGTTTTAAAGTTATAACAATTCTCACAAATTTTTTAGATTCAGAAAATTAAGGACATTTTTTTGGTATGAAAATATACGGGGGGTTGTTCTATTTAAAAAAAATCTTGTTTTATTTTCCTCCCTCTATATTTTAGGAGATTTTTAATATCCGTTTTCAGAATATAAAAATTCATCGAAAATCGTGTCCACTACTTTTTTGAATGAGTTAAATCGGCAGAGGATAAAGGTGATAAGTGGGGTGTCAATTTTAAGAGACTTACCCGGTACATATATGTATATTACAAGGTTATGTTACATTTCTAATGTAGGTGATATACAATTTTAATAACGTACAAACCATTGATTAAGGAATGGTACAAACATACTTATAAAATCGTGCCAAGAAAATCCTAATTTCTCAAAATAAACAAAAAATAATTAATTCATCAATTTTACCCCTTTTATATCGGCCATATTATTCTCAATTTCTGACTCACATTCGTGTTCAGCGACCTCAAAAATATACCTAAATGTATTCTCAGTACCTATACTTATTGATTTTTTCACTTTAGGAGTATTTTCACCCTCTTAGGGGTAAGATCAATCATTTTTCTTATTAGGATATAAGTTTTAGGTCCTAAAAATAATAGCCTGCAAAAAAAGTTCTACTTGCTCAAGATAAACAAAATTTAGCAAATTTTCCCATTGTACCCCTATTATATCGGTCATATTAGGGGCCAAATCGCAAATTTTACAAAACTTATACATGATTTTTTTCAATAAACAACTCTTAATGCTTGAGTTAGTATTAAATTTTGAAATTCAGGGGCCGTTTTCACCTTCTTAGGGGTAAAAGCACATCTATTCCTTTTTAATATTTGAAGTTGCCATAACAAATATTAAACCTTGTAGAACTCACTAAAAATTTAAATTGAATAGAATATAAAGAAGTTATCATTGATGATAAACGTTACGCAACTTTGATTTATATTTTACTTAAATTCGGTCGTTTTAATTAATTTACCGAAAGTTAAAAAAACTGAAAGCAGTTAGCTATGGAAAATACATTTAAGTTACTCGGCTTTAAACAAAAAGATGTATTTTGTGCTTAAGTTCCTATAAGTACGTATAGCGTAGGTAACTAATCAAGGATTCACGGTTTTCAATTCTTAGGTAATTGCGATTATTTTTTTGCAAATCTCTCTGTATATTGATTGTTCCCCTTTTTTAAAAAGAAATCGCAAGATAGATTACACTTTTATAATTGACTGACTATGATTTAATAGGCAGGTATAATAAAATTCCTCAAAGGCTACTCGTTGAGCCGATGAATTATAAAAAACAGTTACTATAATGTGATTTAATGTGAATGTCGCCTTATGAATTAAATTGGAGTGTTAATGAACCTGAATAATTTTAGAATGTTGTTGACTAATATTAACCTCATTATTTACAAGGGATTGTGCGAACGTACGTCTGCCGTCTGCTTAATATCTTGATGGAAATTAGGGTGTACATATTCGTGAGCAAAACCAGACCGATTTGCTATAGCGAGGATTTTGCTAATTGCTTATTTAGTTAATTTTCCTTATATTTAGTTCATTTTGGACATTAATCGGTTAACGTGGAGATTTACAGGACTTTACGTATTAACCTTAACATAAGGAGTATTTTTTTTTATTGATAAAAAATCATTAAATAACGAAATTCTGAGACTAAATTACATCCTGCAACGACACTTGTGAATTTAATTAGCTGAATTCCAAGTGCAGCCAAACAATTAGCTCCAGCTAGCTACAGCTTGGGGGTGAATTTGGTGAAGCCTTGTTTTAGAGTACTGAGATAATATTGAGAGCAACATATGGGCGCCAGAGTATTTATAACTAAATACACAAAAGTTTATCGAAAACACAATTAGGTATTTACTACATAAACTAGAAAGAAAAGAAAGCTGTGAATTCAACAAGTTTAATCTTACAAATTCTTTACAATAAATAATGATTCAGAACTAAATATATAATTAAAAATATTGAAAATATGAACAAAAAATATGAATAAAAATTACAATTTAACCAATTTCTCTGTCTGTCTGTTTTACTGTTGTAAAGGCTTACTCGACGGCAATGAACTGGGACGGAAGGGGTTCTCCTAGTAGCGATGAATCCTGCGAGTACTCGAGGTTGATGAAAAGGTTGCGAGATCCTGTCTCCACACTCCTGCTCAGTCCAAAGTGTCCAGGTTCCAACCAAATTTATTACTTTTCGGGAACACCCAATATCTCCTTACTTCTGATGTTGTTAACTCAGTATCGATTTTCAGTGAGTCAAATTTCCAGAAAGCCAGATGTCATGAAATAAAGACAGTTGAGAAAAGGAAAAGAGAAATAAAACTAGGTTGAAAATTATTTCAACTAGTGGTGGATGAAAAAATAACAAAGTCCGGCAATATAGTTAAATTGCTAGATAAAATTCACAAAATTAATATTTCTTAATATTACGATAGAAAAAAAATTGTCCAAATGACACAACAAGATATTAGAATTTGTAAAATTACCAAATCTACATAAAAATACGGTATCTGACACCAATTACTAAAAAAATGAATTATTAACAAAATAATACTAAAATTCGAACACAAGAATTTAGTAAGGTTGCAAAACTCCACTATCAGTTCGTTAACAAATAACCTTACTTGATTGAATTTGTCCTATAGGTTGAAAATCATGAGGAGACTGTAATTTTTAAAGGACTATAATTTAATGTCAGATTTGTACGGGACAATTTAAACTTTGAAACGTTAATGAAGTAATAACTCTAAAGATTCAGATATTTAATATTAATAACAAAATAATTGGTAACAATAATCACAATATTGAAATAAATTCGAAATTTTAGCACACCTAAAGATTTCAAGTTAATATTTTACTAATAGTTTAACGGTAAAAATATCAAAAATTAATATATGAAATACCGATAATGTCTTTCGCTTTCCGACGGACAAAAATGAATGAACTTATGCCTAATTCAAACTGGCAGGAAATACGTAAAACCAAGGTAAATCTACACTCTTGTAACTTACACGAAAATTAAGGAATGAACTAATAATAATAATTTGTCAATAATAAAATCGATATAGAACTGTGATAGCGTGAATATGATGAAAAAAGGAAACCAGAATATCGGTCTCCTGTCACATTCGAAAGAAGTGATCAAATGTACTACAAATTAATTAATTCAAAGAGAAGAAAAAAATACTATAGATCACTTATCCCGTATACTTTGAAAGCTCCTGGACAGAAATCTGTATCTCTGGACAGTAAATACATTTGGCAAAACCCTAAGTCTCAAGTGGACTTCCTTCACTATCCAAAACCAGTGTAGTTTTCCTTTTTCCAGCTTATATGAACCACAGTCGAACCTGATAACAATAAAAATCCACACAGAAATTGTTCTATGTACGAAATAACGATAATCTGCAATTTTCACTTACAGCGATAATTTATACAATTTAAATATTGTATAACGTGTCAATTAACAATAATTGAACCACGAAAACGTCTACTTTAGACAAGATACGATAAAACGGAAATGGGGAATACCCATCCACGTGCTTAAAAAAAGCAGTGCTACTAGGTAATTATCTGAAAATAATCCAAAATATGGAAATAATACGAAATACGGTAATTATTTTGACAAATTATTATTTTTACTATAGCACAATAAAGCTGAAGCAATAATTAATTAGCAAATTTTATGAATAGCGATATTTAAGCGACTACAAGAAATGTATGACTTACCTAGGTAAAATTCGAAAGGCAAAAGACGCTCTCTTAGCCCAGAACGAGCCTCGTTCACAACGTTCATCCGCTGTGGCGTTTTTGTTGTATTTTTTCTACCACATACCGATCAAATGCGAATACAGGGTTATTCAGTTGTGAGGAGTCATATTTTAATACGCTAAATAGATACTTATAACCTGCTGTAACGAATTGCAACTTAAATCGTTACAATGCAAATGCAAATGAAAGTTGGTGTTAATATCTCAAAATCTAAAGGTGTTAGAAAAAATACTATAGTTTTTTCAAAATCGGCACCAAAAAGTGTATCGTTTCCAAGATACTCATGGCTAGCACGATATGTGGGACACCCAGTATATATGCACTCAATGGCATTATAATGCACAAAAGAGTACCTAAGATACCTTGTTGCCTATTTTTGGCCACGAGGTTTGCAATCACTTGAGTATAACGGTGGTTATAAATTTGTTAAGCTAAAAATAAAGAGGAATCTGTCGCAAAACTACATTGTGCAACATTTATGTTGACGATATTTGTTCATTAATAATTTTTGTATAACTTAAGCGATCATTCATCTACTGAATTTCTTCAATGCATCTCTTAGATTACAGATTATCATGACATTTGATGCTGTCTAAACAATATTAACATTTATCATACAGCCTGTAAACGATTGATTAATTAAATTATTGCCTTATTATAATATTATCATAGTTACGTATTGAAGTCCTTGTAAGGGAGTGCCGCGAGATGTGACCTTTATAAATAAAGCTGAAAAAAACTTATAAGCATGGATTCAAATTACAAAAGCAATTCCGGCTGGTCAGACGCAAATTTCCCAATATTCAATTATATCACGAATTTTCAGTTTAAAAATTTTAGGGTTTATAATCTAAATAAAAATTTTCTTAATTAATCCAAAATTGCGTCTTCAGTGATATTGTAACAATTCAATACTTTTATAAACGAGGTTAAATAACCAAGTTGATACTTACTGTATAGATCATGCATTCATAAAATCAAAAACCGATCCTTACTTCGTAATACCATATTGTAAAAACTGATATAACATTTCACAATTGGGCTGCAAATAATTTTTCCCGAACAATGTAACACGATAAAATCAAATAATATTCTTACAAAAAGAATTTCGACATGAATAAACTGAAAACAGTATTATTAACTACTATAGACTGGGAAAATCTATACGAACAGAGGGTATTGAGTTGGCAATTGAATATTTCGAAAGTTGAAAGTTGAAAACTGCACAACAAATACTAAAATAAGTAACAGAACTGAAAAAAGACAAGATTGGATAACGACAGACCTAGTGAGATCGATAAACAAAAAAGATAATTTAAAAACAAAGCTATTAAAATTCCCGGAAATCCAACTAAATTAAATTAACAAAATCAGATTTCTACAAAAAACAAATAAAGAAAAACACAAATTACTACTAGTCACTTCACTTGGTGATCTCATTTCGAACTAAGTCTATAGCTGTTTTAAATTCAAATATTTTTGGATAGTTTGATTCAAAATGGGTCAAATAACAAATATCAAAAAGGAATAAGGGTGCTTTTTCGTTGGGGGTTAAAACGTTGATTTTTAAGCAAAAAACACTAATTTTTCAAAGGTTTTAAGTTTTAAGCAAATTACTGGAAGAGGATCACATTTTTGAAAAAGTTTGCCATAACAAAAAAGTTAGCTAATTAAATAACAAAAATAATCCTTTAAATAAAAATTTGTGTTCCGCGATAGTTGATGTTAGGTGCATTTGAACGTAGCCCTGAACAGGTCATGCTCCTCAAACAGTCATAACTCTGGTTTAAAAAAACCTTTTGGCATGTATCTAGAATCAAATTGAAGCTTATTAGAGTAGCTTAAATTTGTCTTTTGGTAAATTTTGATATCTGCTAAATCAAAATTGATACAAGGAAAATAAGGGCAAAATTTTTATTTTTTACAAAAAAGTGCCTGTTTTTTTGTTTCAGTAAATTCCAAATTGGAAAGAAATTCAAACAAATGGATAGTACAAAAACGTAAATATAAATTAATCATATTGAACTGAATATTTTGATGTTATTGTGCATTGTAGTAATAACCGTAAGGACCTTGACAAGGCAGATGGGATAAATTATATACCCAGATACAACAATATATTCAGCAATAGCTAAATGTGAAAAGTCAAGGTTTACACCGTTTCATTTCAATATTCAATGTACATTCCACAAATATAGAAAGTGGTATTTTCAGGTGGGTATAAAAACCTATATGCCTCATTGATTATTAAGTTCTATTAGGTATATTATATTGGAAAATATAACAGAAAAAAATTATTTTTTGGCATATATTCAAAATTTAAAATATTTAGGTGATAATTTATTGCCCTGAATTGCCCATGACCTTTAGATATTAAAATCGAACATA
Organism: Rhagium mordax; assembly: GCA_963680705.1. Taxonomy (NCBI): domain Eukaryota; kingdom Metazoa; phylum Arthropoda; class Insecta; order Coleoptera; family Cerambycidae; genus Rhagium; species Rhagium mordax. The sequence goes on along the minus strand of OY796656.1, from coordinate 129,293,079 downwards.
AACTATTTAAAACATCTAAACTCTGCAGAAGATTTTATTATTTGCCATGATTAATTATTATGTCCAGGCCAGTTTAAATATTCTCATTTTATGGTTGAATATTAAGTAATTGTATAATAATTTCAAATATAGGTATTCAAATACATTGCAAATATTAATTATTAATTTCTTATCTACTCACGGTCCAGTTAGAAAATTTCGAAATTCTAAGAAATTTAAAGCCTTTAAAGGGTCTAATAATACTTAGCGACCGCCGACCAATAATACTTCTGTTTATATGAGGGGATTAACGCTAATGATTACATCATATTTTATTAGGTAAGTAATTTAATCTTCCTGTTTCTCAAAATTAACAAACATATTTTCTCATTCATATTGGAAATGTTAGGAAAATATTACGTAAAGATTCAGTTATTTAGATTCTAATGAAATAATAAGAGCGTTTTCTTGGGGGTGTCGTTTTTAAATTGGTAACCGTAATGAATGAATTTTTAAACTGAATATAATTTGGTTCAGTACTTTTTCTTTGGATGCTATGAACTCTTTTAAATAGGTAATCCAAGATTTTCTAATATACAGTATCTGATCTATCTAACCTGCACACCCTCATTATCTTCTTCAAATTTTTCAATTTCAAATTTTGATCAGCAACAAAATCAACAAAATTGATTATTTAATTATTAACTAAAAAAAATTTCTTCATCGATCACGGCCTACTAAGTATACGTTTAAAAATATGAAAATTTAAAAAGTAGTTAGGCTTTATTTAATCGAAAAATTTAGTAAAGAAAAAGTGTTCAGAATTAATTATTTTTACAAATAGGTACACTAATAAGTATTAGTAGAATCAAGAAATTAGCAAAATCTAACAGATTAGTTACCACTTTCTTAAAGAAATTTTTGGATTAAACAAACCCTACAACTTTGTTTTAATTTTCACATTTTTTTATCGTTATCAGTAAGCTATGATCGACGAAGTAATTGTTTCAGACAAAAAGAAATCATAATCATCATAATTGGCCAATTTTTGAAGTTGATCTGAAAAAAACTAAAGAAGATACAAAGGTGAGTAATTGAGAGGTGAGACATGAGACACATATGCACAGGGTGTTTCGGAAGGAAAGGGAACTATTTTAAGGACGTATTCTTAAGGTGAAAATAAAAGAAAAGTTCCTATAAATAAGAGTCCGAAAATGCTAATTAAAAATATATTTTTTTAAATATCTCGAAAACAATTTAAGATATTAACTTAAGCTTTGGTATGCACTCTACTGGCATGGAAACACTTCTATCTGATTCAACGAGTTTTGACAATTCCACCAGTGACGTGCGTGACAGCTGACAGCAATATATTAAATGATTTTGACGAAAAAAATAGTGCGCCACTGGTTTCTTTCAAAACAGGTAGGTATTGGTTTCTTGATCGGCATCTAATTCTAAAAAGAGAAAGGCACTTGATTGACTTTTTCTGGTAGAGCAAATCGTTTTCGAGTAAAATACTTAGCAAAATACTTAATAGATTTTTTAAATGGTCGGTGTTTCTTTTATCTACAGAATGATTATCCTGACCCTTACATTTATGTTAAATTTCATGGTTCTCCAACATATATCCACTTCAACTGTGCTCCAGTATTTGCTTGCAGAAAAAGAATTTTTAATTTTTTTCCACACCCTGTATCTCGAAAAGGAAACATTTTCGGTTTCCAATTTATAGGAACTTTTTTTCATATTTTGACCTCTGGAATACGTCCTTAAAATTTGTAGTTCTCTTTCCTCCCGAAACACCCTGTATAGTAGCTATGGAAAGCTGCTCTTTGCATGAATTCAATATAATTACATTCTAAAGTGTTTTTCAAAAATTATGTAACCAATAGTTTTATTCTTGTAATACAAGGGTTTTATAATTAAATGTTCAGCGAGGTAGAACATCGGAACAGAACATCACTCTAAAGTTTAAATATTTCAAATTGGGTATTCAAATTGGGTATATTATATCAGATTAATTATAAAAGATTAACATAGTAAAACAACCTCAATAACAAGAAACTAATATTTCCCTAGACAAAGATTATTATATTAATTATAATGCTTGCCTATAATGGAATCGTTTTTGTATTTCTAGGTATACAACAATAAATGCTTAGTTTTATTGATGGTTGCATATCTATACTTCTGTGCAGGGCCGTCCTAAAGATGTTGGCTATTATAAATAAAATTAACGCACCCCTCTGCATAAGAAAATATACGATATACGAGACCGGAAACGGTAGTGAGGTGACTGATTCGAGCGCAAGCAAAATTGCCGCCCCAAAAGGCTGGCGCCCCGGGGCCCATTTAGCCCTGTGGTTAGGGTGGCCCTGCTTCTGGGGGTTATCTATTGACATTAGGATGTGTAAATCGTTAATTTCGGATATCTGGGATTTGATAATGCGTCTCTGACTATTCTGATAATACTGATATAATGGCGAAATCTACGATAATATAAATAATAAATAAATAAATGCAGGTAGTCTAATATTAAGCCTTTAACAGTGAAGGGTGTGAGGATACTTAACGACCGGAAATACGTCCCTAGAGGTCCTTATAATTAATTTATATGAGGGGATTAACACTGATATAGAATATATTATAATTATACAACTCACCATAAACTTCACGAAATTCGGGCTCATTTTAAGCAAATGTTAATTAAAAGAAATTCTCTTGTACATATAAAATTCAAAAATTCTAAGAAAAATCAAATGAAAATTTATTACTGGGCAATTCAATTAGTCTTCAAGTAGCAGTTAATTAAAAAATGAAATACATGCTGGTAATTCTCAGAATCTGCCATAATTTGGGGTTTTAACTAGTGGGTAATGAGTCTCGAACATACTATAAAGTCTGTTTTTTTTTTTTTCTATAATACTTTGTCAAATTTAAGTACACAAAGTTGGTAGAAATTCTAATTAAACCGTAGGAAATTTCGATATTTACTGTTGGAAGGCCTATAAATTTTATAGGTTGGAATTTCAAATTTTATTTTCACCGACTTAAACTCAAAAATTCAATAAAAATTATTAAGGTAATGTGTAAGAACATTTAACCTTCCGGACTATTGTTTTGTATATTGTTTTTAATTTAGAAATATAATATTTTAAGAATTAATATATACAACATTTACATATATCATTTTGACATTAGATTATTATTTTGACAAGAATTTATCTAGTGTGAAAAAAGTAACCAAAAAATCCATGTGCCAACATAATTGGAGTTCGGGATTTTCAGGAATGCAACTTTTCACCTAAAAATTTGACCTTGAAGAGTATTATAGAAAAAAAAACGGACTTTAGTTAGTAGTTGAAAAAGGCAATATTATTTGTTTATCAAGATCCTGTTTTGGCTCTGTATTTACATCAAATTAGGCAAGAACAAGTTGTGATTTTTTCAAAAAAATATCTGGCTCTGGGATCGCCACTAGCCTAACGTATTATTTAAATTTCTGATAATTTTTCTTATAATCTGGTAATTTATTTATTATTTACTTAATGGTATTTTCAAGTATTTTGTGATAATTATTATTTATTACACTTTACCTACCTGGCAATATAATGGCCGGGTTAGCACCGCCCTTAGTTCCCTTTTTGGCTACCTGAGGGCGTATTTAAGCCAGCGCACAGAACACAAACGTATTCATTGCGTTCTCGGCTTTAGTTGATGTTGCGTCGTTTGATTTATTAATTTTTCTCGAGTAAAAGTGTAGTAAAACAAAGTTTTTAGTTTTTAACTTAGTTCGCGGCATTCAGTGATTGTGGTGGATTGTATTTGGACACAGTAGTGAGAGTGCAGTTAGTGTTATCAGATTTGCTGGTGCAGTTCTATAACCTAACCTAAAATTCATGCGTTAAGGAAGCCGTAAGCCATGTCGTTACCCCCATATTTATTGGGGCCGAACCCTTGGGCCACGATGATGGCCCAACAACATTTAGCTGCAGCCCATGCTCAGGCCCAAGCTGCAGCAGCACAGGCCCATGCTCATGCCTTGCAACAACAAATGCCACCCCCACACCCGAAGTCTGATGTGATGACCGAAGATAAACTGCAAGAAAAAGGTTAGTAAAAATGCTTACACGTAGTTTCCAAAATAAACATTGTTTGCAATTTTTAGCCCAAAAGTGGCATCAGCTTCAATCCAAGCGATTTGCTGACAAAAGAAAACTGGGATTTGTTGAGGCGCAAAAGGAGGATATGCCTCCAGAGCATATTAGGAAGATCATAAGAGACCATGGAGATATGAGTAGCCGTAAATATAGACATGATAAGCGTGTTTACTTGGGGTAAGTTTTTATTGCGTTTGCATTTTAAGTAACTAACAGCTATTATTCAGTACTTTTTTATAAGATAGAGCATTTTTGTTGTTTTTTACGCTCGCAAGAATTAAATTGGCATTTAATGATTTAAAAACTTGCCTAATATTTCCAATTTTTGATTCAACGTAGTTATTGATTTCCAACAGTATCTAACTTTTAATATTTATGTTACAGAGCCTTAAAGTACATGCCACATGCTGTAATGAAGCTTTTGGAAAACATGCCTATGCCATGGGAACAAATACGGGACGTTAAAGTCTTGTACCATATTACAGGAGCTATTACGTTTGTTAACGAAATTCCTTGGGTAATCGAGCCAGTCTACATTGCACAGTGGGGGTAAGTTAATTTTTACAAATTATTTTTATATTTAAATTCTCAGAGCTTTTTTTATATGTATTTGGAACGTTTATTGAGTGTTAGCTGACGAAAGTTTATTTCTAGGACAATGTGGATTATGATGAGAAGAGAAAAAAGAGATCGTAGGCATTTTAAAAGAATGCGCTTCCCACCTTTCGACGATGAGGAACCTCCTTTGGATTACGCCGACAACGTCTTGGACGTTGAACCGCTCGAAGCGATCCAGATCGAACTAGACGCAGAAGAAGATTCTGCTATTGCTAAGTGGTTTTACGATCACAAACCGCTAGTTGGCACTAAGTATGTAAATGGACCTACATATAGAAAGTGGAACCTGTCCCTGCCGATGATGGCTACTTTGTATCGTTTAGCCAACCAACTTTTAACAGACCTCGTGGATGACAATTATTTTTATTTGTTCGACACAAAGAGTTTCTTCACCGCCAAGGCTTTGAATATGGCGATTCCAGGAGGTCCCAAATTTGAGCCTCTCATCAAAGACATGAATCCAGCGTAAGTAAAATTTATATTTATAATAAAACATGAATGTTTGAAGGTTTAATTAATTGGCCGTCTTTTTAATGTACTTGTTTCTATTTTTAGGGACGAGGATTGGAACGAATTTAATGACATTAACAAAATTATCATTCGACAACCGATCAGGACTGAGTATAGGATAGCATTTCCTTATTTATACAACAACATGCCTCATTTCGTCCACTTATCTTGGTAAGTAGTTTTTGTGTTTTAAAGTAAACTTTATAGAACTAGATTTAAAAATGTGTTGTGCTTGTATCTACCCACGTTTAGTTTTATATTTATCGTTTGTATTATGGTAAATATACTAGCAATGTGGAAGATAAATTGTGACTTGATATTCTTTCCGTTATTAAGAACAAGATGGAGAAGCTGATACGTCACATACATACTATATAAGCGTAGTTTTGTTATAATTCTAAATAATAGGTCTGTTCCAGCAGGCATAAGAACTGTCTCGAACTAGTTCGGAATTTAACTGAGCATGCGCAGTAGCAGATAGGCAACACTTATCGGTCTCTGCTCATGCTCAGTAAAATCCCGAACTGGTTCCGGACTAGTCCTTATGCTGCTGGAACAGACCTAATAATCATGATGCGAAACTATTCAATATTTCACATGAGAATTACTGCATTGTTGTTTTAGAGTCATTAATTTAATAAATTAATATTTTTGCAGGTATCACACTCCTAATGTTGTTTACATCAAGACTGAAGATCCAGATTTACCAGCCTTTTATTTCGACCCCCTCATCAATCCAATATCGCATAGACACGCGGTGAAAAGCTTGGAACCCCTTCCAGAGGACGATGAGGAATACATTTTGCCAGAAGTGGTTCAGCCATTCCTACAGGAGACGCCTTTGTACACGGACAACACTGCTAATGGCATCGCCTTATTGTGGGCTCCTAGACCGTTCAATATGCGATCAGGTAATATAATAACTAATAATTATGTTGTACGATTGTTATATTTGTTTTTATTTCTACTTTAGGTCGCTGCAGGAGGGCTATCGATGTTCCCCTTGTAAAGTCATGGTACATGGAACATTGTCCGCCAGGCCAACCCGTTAAAGTGAGAGTTAGCTACCAGAAACTTTTAAAATACTACGTTTTGAATGCCCTCAAGCATCGTGCACCGAAACCCCAAAAGAAAAGATACTTGTTCCGATCATTTAAATCGACGAAGTTTTTCCAAACGACCACTCTGGATTGGGTCGAGGCTGGTTTACAAGTTTGCAGGCAGGGATACAACATGCTTAACCTACTTATCCATAGAAAAAATCTCAACTATCTTCATTTAGATTATAACTTCAATCTAAAACCCGTTAAAACTTTGACTACCAAGGAAAGAAAAAAGTCACGTTTCGGAAATGGTAAGTCTCATTATCTGTATATAGAAATGAAATCCAAAGAAGATATCTTTATATATTTCTTGTTTACTAACCAGAACTGTGTTTCTTTCAGCTTTCCATTTATGCCGAGAGATCCTCCGGTTAACGAAATTGATCATCGATTCTCACGTGCAGTACCGGCTCAACAACGTTGACGCTTTCCAGTTGTCCGATGGGCTACAGTATATCTTCGCTCATGTTGGGCAGCTCACCGGCATGTACAGATACAAGTACAAGCTAATGAGGCAGATCAGGATGTGCAAAGATTTGAAGCATCTTATCTACTACAGATTCAACACGGTGAGTGCTTAAGTATTATTTTAAAGCCTCTTTGGAAAGGCACATTTTTCAACTTTAGTGGGGAACATTATATTGTTTATTATTATTGAATAAGTCAATCATATAATTCATATAACAAACTAGCAATATAAACTTTTAAATTTTAATTTGTTCGAGTTAATAATAATAATAATAATAATAAAGTTTTGCAATCCGTCGATTTTTTTTTACACTTTAGTAAATGAAGGTAAAATCCCGTCTAAGATGATGAGCTGCGCAGGGGTCCTGAAGCCAGTCATAATGTAGGCTGGCAACCGGCGTAGACATTGGTTTTAGATCAATAATACGTTGGTTGGATTCTGCATTTCTGAACAAACAAGCAAAATTTTTTAAAACAAAATTTCACTACTTAATTTATGTTTATTCATTGTATCTTTTTCTGTTACAGGGTCCCGTTGGGAAAGGTCCAGGTTGTGGTATCTGGGCTCCAGGTTGGAGAGTGTGGCTGTTCTTCATGAGGGGTATTACTCCCCTTTTGGAAAGATGGCTTGGCAACTTGCTCTCTCGTCAATTCGAGGGTCGTCACTCGAAGGGAGTAGCGAAGACAGTTACAAAACAGAGAGTCGAGTCACATTTCGATCTGGAGTTGCGTGCGTCCGTTATGCACGACATTGTCGACATGATGCCTGAAGGTATCAAGCAGAACAAGGCTAGAACTATTCTACAGCACTTATCAGAGGCCTGGAGGTGTTGGAAGGCCAATATTCCCTGGAAGGTGCCTGGCTTGCCTATCCCCATTGAAAACATGATACTGCGTTATGTTAAAATGAAGGCAGATTGGTGGACAAACACTGCTCACTATAACCGAGAGAGGATACGTAGAGGCGCGACTGTAGACAAAACAGTTTGCAAGAAAAATCTCGGTCGTCTGACCAGGCTGTATCTTAAAGCCGAACAGGAAAGGCAGCACAACTATTTGAAGGACGGGCCCTACATTTCTCCTGAAGAAGCCGTAGCCATTTACACAACCACCGTGCACTGGCTTGAATCTAGGAGATTTGCTCCGATTCCGTTCCCACCTTTATCGTATAAGCACGACACGAAGTTGCTTATTTTGGCTTTGGAGCGGCTCAAAGAAGCTTATAGTGTTAAGTCACGTCTTAATCAAAGCCAAAGGGAAGAATTGGGGTTGATCGAACAAGCTTACGATAACCCCCACGAGGCCTTGTCGAGAATAAAACGGCACTTGCTCACGCAGAGAGCCTTCAAAGAAGTGGGAATCGAATTCATGGACTTATACAGCCATCTGATACCCGTTTATGACGTCGAACCTCTTGAGAAAATCACCGATGCCTACTTGGATCAATATTTGTGGTATGAAGCAGATAAACGTCGCTTGTTCCCGCCATGGATCAAGCCTGCCGATACCGAACCTCCACCATTGCTGGTTTACAAGTGGTGCCAGGGTATCAACAATCTGCAAGATGTGTGGGACGTCAATGAAGGGGAATGTAACGTATTGTTGGAGTCCAAATTTGAGAAGCTCTACGAAAAAATAGATTTGACCCTGCTTAATAGGCTTTTACGTTTGATAGTGGATCATAATATCGCCGATTACATGACTGCTAAGAACAACGTCGTTATAAACTACAAGGATATGAATCACACCAACAGTTACGGTATAATACGTGGGTTGCAGTTTGCCTCTTTCGTCACCCAGTATTACGGTTTGGTATTGGATCTCCTGGTTCTCGGCCTGCAACGGGCTAGTGAAATGGCGGGGCCCCCACAGATGCCCAATGACTTCCTAACGTTCCAGGATATTCAGTCTGAGACTTGTCATCCGATCAGGCTGTATTGCAGATACGTCGACAAGATTCACATGTTCTTCAGGTAAGATGATTCATTTGACTTGCAAAGTTGGTTTAAATTTTAATTAATATTTTATGTTTTGGAAGATTTCTTGGACAAAGAAAAATTTTTTTTACTAATGTTTTATGTAATTTCAGATTTTCTGCCGAGGAAGCCAAAGATTTAATCCAAAGGTACCTCACCGAACATCCAGATCCTAACAATGAAAATATTGTCGGTTATAATAACAAGAAATGTTGGCCAAGGGATGCGAGAATGCGTTTAATGAAGCATGACGTCAACTTGTAAGTATTATTATTATTATTTTTTTCCAAATGGTACATTAATATCATAATCCTAATCCTTATCACTGTTAGTTAAACTGATTTAATTTAATTTTATTTTATACATTTCTAACTCTTTTCGTTATTTTAGGGGGCGAGCTGTGTTTTGGGACATTAAAAATCGCTTGCCAAGATCTGTGACGACCATCCAATGGGAAAATAGTTTCGTCAGCGTTTACTCCAAGGATAACCCGAACTTACTGTTTAACATGTCTGGATTCGAATGCAGAATTTTGCCCAAGTGTCGTACACAACACGAGGAATTCACACATAGAGATGGAGTGTGGAATTTGCAACACGAAGGCAGCAAGGAGAGAACGGCTCAGTGCTTCTTGAGAGTAGACGACGAGTCTATGAGCCGATTCCACAACAGAGTTCGGCAGATTCTTATGGCTTCTGGTTCCACCACATTCACAAAGGTACTTAATTTCTAAGAAATATTTAAAACAGGAATTAATTTATCTTGTATTTTCAGATCGTTAATAAATGGAACACTGCACTTATCGGTCTGATGACCTACTTCCGAGAAGCAGTAGTAAACACCCAGGAGCTTCTGGACCTGCTCGTGAAATGCGAGAACAAAATTCAAACCCGCATAAAGATTGGTTTGAACTCCAAAATGCCTAGCAGATTCCCTCCAGTCGTCTTCTACACCCCAAAGGAACTGGGAGGGCTAGGTATGTTGTCTATGGGTCACGTTTTGATTCCCCAGTCCGATCTGAGGTGGTCCAAACAAACAGACGTTGGAATTACTCACTTCCGATCAGGCATCAGCCACGATGAGGATCAGCTCATTCCCAACTTGTATCGTTATATACAGCCCTGGGAGTCCGAGTTCATTGATTCACAAAGAGTCTGGGCAGAATATGCGTTGAAAAGGCAAGAAGCCAATGCTCAGAATAGGAGACTTACGTTGGAAGATTTGGAAGACTCTTGGGATAGAGGTATCCCGAGGATCAACACACTGTTTCAGAAAGACAGACATACACTTGCTTATGATAAAGGATGGAGGATACGGACAGAGTTTAAGCAATATCAGGTATGTCTATAGTGAGCCAAAAATATCGAATAATTTTATTTTCTGCAATTGCTGCATTTAACGCCACATTTAAATTAAGTTATAAATTTAGTGGATAAGAGGATTTTCTGTCATTTTTTTTTTTATTTTGAAATCAGCAGAAATTTTTCATATCAATTTTGATTGGCATTCATTATTTAATAGTTAACATTTTCTTGTAGGTTTTGAAACAAAATCCGTTCTGGTGGACGCATCAAAGACACGACGGCAAACTTTGGAACCTGAACAACTATCGTACTGACATGATCCAAGCTTTGGGAGGTGTCGAGGGCATTCTTGAACACACTCTGTTCAAAGGAACGTACTTCCCGACGTGGGAAGGTCTTTTCTGGTAAGTTTTTATAAGTATTTGGAGGGGATTTTAAGGGGTTTGTTCCAAGTAAAAAATGGATGAACAATTTATTAATTTATATTTTTTGTTTAGGGAAAAGGCGTCTGGATTTGAGGAGTCCATGAAGTACAAGAAGTTGACCAACGCCCAGAGATCCGGTTTGAACCAGATCCCCAATAGGCGTTTCACTTTGTGGTGGTCGCCAACCATTAACCGAGCCAACGTCTACGTTGGTTTTCAAGTGCAGCTCGATTTAACTGGTATTTTCATGCATGGTAAAATTCCGACCTTGAAGATTTCACTAATTCAGATCTTCAGGGCTCACTTGTGGCAGAAAGTGCACGAATCCATAGTAATGGATCTTTGTCAAGTATTTGATCAAGAATTGGATGCTTTGGAAATCGAGACTGTCCAGAAGGAGACTATCCATCCCAGAAAATCCTACAAGATGAACTCGTCCTGCGCTGATATTCTGTTGTTCTCCGCGTACAAATGGAACGTTTCCCGACCATCACTCTTGGCAGATACAAAGTAAGTTGAATTATTTACCAATTTGTTATAATAATTATCGTATCAAAAGTTAATTAAGATACCAGTTGCACAAATACTTATTCTTCAAATTTGACTTCAATTTTTGAAAGAAAACTTTTACTTACTATTGTTTAATATAGATTTTTTATTTGCTTTTTTCAGAGATACCATGGACAACACTACTACGCAAAAGTACTGGATCGACGTGCAGCTTAGGTGGGGCGATTATGACTCTCACGACGTCGAGCGTTACGCACGAGCGAAATTCTTGGATTATACCACTGATAATATGTCCATATACCCTTCCCCCACGGGTGTTCTTATAGCAATTGACTTGGCATATAACTTGCACAGGTAAGACATGTTTAATTTCTTTGTCACTTTGTCATTTAAAAAGTTTTTGGTAATATTTTGCACTGTGGCGTATTTATTGTTGATGTATTAAAGTTTTATTTTTTTTTAGCGCTTATGGCAACTGGTTCCCGGGCTGTAAGCCCCTTATCCAACAAGCGATGGCTAAAATAATGAAAGCTAACCCAGCCTTGTACGTATTAAGAGAACGTATACGTAAGGCGTTACAGCTTTACTCCAGTGAACCCACAGAACCGTACCTATCCAGTCAAAACTATGGTGAATTGTTCTCCAACCAAATAATTTGGTTTGTAGACGATACGAATGTGTATCGTGTGACGATTCATAAAACGTTTGAAGGAAATTTGACTACCAAACCTATTAACGGAGCCATATTTATTTTCAATCCGAGGACGGGGCAGTTGTTCTTGAAAATAATTCATACGTCTGTTTGGGCAGGACAGAAACGTTTGGGACAAGTAAGTTTAAGTTTTTATTTATTTAATTTACGGGCATAAGCCCATTAACAAGTACATAATCATATTGGAATTGCATATCGATAAAATTAAAAGATTTTTTCCTGTGAAACGTTAAGTGACAATTGTTTTACAATGCATTAATAGAATTATGAATTTTAGTTAGCCAAATGGAAGACCGCTGAGGAAGTAGCCGCCCTTATTCGTTCGTTACCAGTTGAAGAACAACCGAAACAGATCATCGTAACACGAAAGGGTATGTTGGATCCACTGGAAGTGCATCTGCTGGATTTCCCCAATATCGTCATAAAGGGTTCAGAACTGCAGTTGCCGTTCCAGGCTTGTCTCAAGATTGAAAAGTTTGGCGATCTCATACTTAAGGCCACCGAACCTCAGATGGTGCTGTTTAATCTGTATGACGATTGGTTGAAGACCATTTCCTCCTACACTGTAAGTTCTTAAAAACAGTAACGTTGGCAATTCCTATAATTTGATTTTTTTCCAGGCTTTCTCAAGGTTAATTTTGATCCTGAGGGCACTACACGTCAACACAGAAAGAACAAAAGTAATTTTAAAACCAGACAAGACTACGATCACGGAGCCTCATCATATCTGGCCCACATTGTCTGACGACGAGTGGATCAAGGTGGAGGTGCAACTTAAAGATCTCATCCTGGCTGATTACGGAAAGAAAAATAAGTAAGTGGATCTGGTTTATACTCATGCTCACACTTACCTTAATAAAAACAATAACCATTAGGAAATGCTAAATTCAAAACTAATATAATTATCTTTTCAGCGTGAACGTAGCTTCCCTTACACAATCAGAAATTCGTGACATCATCCTTGGTATGGAAATTAGCGCACCTTCCGCTCAAAGACAACAGATAGCTGAAATTGAAAAACAAACGAAGGAGCAGTCACAACTTACAGCTACCACTACGAGAACTGTTAACAAACATGGAGATGAGATCATTACAAGCACTACGAGCAACTACGAGACGCAGACGTTTAGTTCAAAAACGGAGTGGAGAGTTAGGGCTATATCGGCTACTAATCTACACCTTCGGACTAATCATATCTACGTTAGTTCAGATGACATTAAAGAGACTGGTTACACGTACATTTTACCTAAAAATGTATTGAAGAAGTTCGTCACTATTTCGGATCTACGAGCACAGGTAAATATTTTTTGGCTATATATGTTTTGTAAATTTAAGAGTCGAGAAATCAATTGATAATAAGTTCTTTAGCGATTCTATCAGCTTTTTAGAAAATGTGTGAAACTTTAAGCTTTAAGTATAGATTATATAACAACAGCTGTTTATAATATTCTCCTGCTACTTCACAGATATGTGCGTTTTTGTACGGCGTGAGCCCGCCAGACAATCCACAAGTAAAAGAGCTTCGTTGTCTAGTATTAGCGCCACAGTGGGGGACCCATCAAACGGTGCATATACCGAACATGCCGCCGAACCACCCATTCCTTAAAGATATGGAGCCGCTTGGATGGATACATACCCAGCCCAATGAATTACCGCAATTGTCGCCGCAGGATATTACCACACATGCCAAACTGATGGCTGACAATCCGGCTTGGGATGGAGAAAAGACTGTGATAATAACATGTTCCTTTACTCCGGGTTCATGTTCTTTGACTGCCTATAAACTAACTCCCTCTGGGTATGAGTGGGGTAGGCAGAATACCGATAAAGGAAACAATCCCAAGGGTTATTTACCGAGTCATTATGAGAAGGTGCAAATGCTACTGTCGGATAGATTCCTTGGTTTCTTCATGGTGCCGTCACAGGGATCTTGGAATTACAACTTTATGGGTAAGTTATGAAATAATAATAATAATAATAATAGTAATATTTTTGGTAGAGCCAAGTCAATTTAACAGCAGTAAATGCAAGGAATGAACAGTATTTGTGGTCTTATGTCTAAAAGTCTAATGGTTATTTTCCCCGTTTCAGGTGTCCGCCACGATCCCAGTATGAAGTACGAATTGCAGTTGGCTAATCCAAAGGAATTTTACCATGAAGTTCACAGGCCAGCTCACTTCCTTAACTTCTCATCTTTGGAAGACGGCGATGGTGCCGGAGCAGACAGGGATGATGCGTTTGCATAAATTTTATTTACTGCAACTATTATTTTAGTTTTAATTAAGTGGCTTGTACTGTGTTTTATTAAGTTAATATTGTACATATTTTGTAATAAAGTTATGTAGATGATAAATAGACTTTTTTTTCATGCAAAAAGAATATTCGGTTGTCAAAAGTTGACGTTCTTAAATCGGAAAAATATCCACCACTTGGTCACCAAGTTTGTTAATAATTTTGGTGGATTTCTTAAGACATGAATTAATCCAGGCAATTTGGAGGAAAGTATCGTTGTTTGACCCTTACTTATTGTATAATTGGAATCCCCTATTAATTTACTACGTTAAGGGTCTTTTAATACTCAAACTGTGACTTTTCTGACGTAGCGGTGAAATGTGAAAAAATTCCTTGCCTCAGCAAACTGAATATGACGTCACAGTCACAGTTTGAAAAGTTGTTTTGTTTGATGGAAATAGGCCATGGCTCTATTTTCATCAGTTTCTATCATGCAACTCAGGCCATTGGTGAATTTAAATTATACTTTTGGATTTTGACAGCTGTGCGACCATCCTATTCTAGAAACTAATTTGATGGTGATGCCATTAGCCATATTCACCATAATGAAAGAATTTTGTGGTGAGTGAAATTTCTGTTCAATAATTTATTTTGGCGTTTTGAATTTTGCAATTTTTAATTGTATGTTTAGAGATAAAACATCAACATACCTATATAAAGTATATCAATTAGATGTGTTTTATTATGCTTGTATAAAGCCTATAGAAAGTCATTTGGGCATATTCATAGTTTTTTTTTTCAATATTTCCAATATTTTCCACTTTAAACAAATTTTGTTGGCATGGTGAATCAAGAGCTCTTAAATTTGTTTGTTGCATTCTTGAGTAAGCCGGCGATCGTCAACTTTTTGTGTGTTTCGGCATTATCGGCGTTATTTTATCAATCAAACAATCAAATAGTGCTGGTAAAAAGTTTAATGTATTAATTACTTCATTAATAGGTAGTTAATGAAGTTAATTATCGGTGCATCGTATAATTCATCGTTGTTTCGCATATTATATGATATTATATTATGGGACCCTTCGTTTTCTTGGAATAATAGAACATGCCTTTACAAATAGGTGAGTTCTTATTTCTTATACAATTATTTGATAAAATAGATAGAGGTAGGTACCAAAGTGATTTCAATTCCAATATATCATTTTAAAAGGTATGTTGCATTTTTTGCCTCTTTTGTATGCATACCTACCTACTTAATTATCGAGGTACAGCTACCAATATAGGTAATTCTAACCAATCTAACCTCAATAAAACTATATACATTTATTTTTTAATTCAACGGCATCGCATAATTATCAATAACAATAACTAATTAAAAAAGGACGTAGGAACCTCCATTTCACATCAATACATTGGGCCGTAGGTATACTTGCTTGTTTGTACTTGCTAGGACCGGTTGTAGAACTTTGTGGGCCGTAGTCAGAAAACACTTTCGGTATTATTTTCATCACAGATAAAAAACATCATAAAATAAGAAACACGATGTGGCCAGTCGTTCACACTGCGCGATTGCCGGTAGCATGTTACAGATTTTTTGGGAATTTGATATTTTCGATTTTAGTGGCTGTTTCTTAACCATTTTTGAGCCTTTAATATCTTGGTACGGGTCCTGGGAAGCCGCTAACTCCTTTTATTGTGCATTTAGGGTTTTGTCAAAGCTCAAATTAACTGACATGAAGAAATACACTCTTAAATTGTGAAAGAGTACGTCATTATACAGGGTGTTAAGAAAAAGTAGGTCAAGCCGTTAACCACAGATTCTTTGGACAAAAATAATGCGACTTTTATGGTGTGGTTTTTTATTTTGGCACGTAGTTTTCCTTATACAGGGTGTTAAAGTTTAAATTTTGTAAATTATTTTTATTAATAATAAAATTACAAAAAATACAATTTTTTTTTTGTTTTCAAAAGATAAAACCCGAAATTAAAACATACAATTTTTGCAATTATCACAATTAAGAGCATCAGAATGTGTATTTCTCCACATCTATACAGGGTGTTAAGAAAAAGTAGGTCAAGCCGTTCAGATTTTATACTTTTTTTTGTTTATAACCATTGCCTACTCTTGGCTTGTATACTGAAAGGACTGAAAAAGCTCTAAAAATACTATTTGGTTTTATTTAATTTTTTTACCGCTTCGGTCTCTTCTTTTCATCACTGATTCAACACTTTCTGATCAGGTCCCAAATACCTACAAAATTTATTGCAAAAAATCAACCGTCTTAGAATATCGATACCTAGCCAGTTTTAGTGAATTATTTACTCCAGTTTGATATTTTCAGGTTTCGAAGAACTCTATATGGACATTTAGTGAGGTCAGCTACTGCTGATTGAATGTTTAAATGGAGGAGTAAACTATGTGACCGACGTTTGTAGACTCTGGTTTCGCGAGTGAGTGTTAGTAGGAATTCCACACAGTCGCCAGATACACGAAAAAGGTAAGATTTAATTCAAAAAATTTTTCCTAGTCTTAGAACATAGATATGGGTAGAACGCGAGTTTGCGGAAATATTGCCATTTCTTTGGGAAATTCACAACCAGATATTTTGAACATTCAAATATTTTAAAGCGGTGGGAAGATATTGCAGAAAAACTCCCTATATAGTTAAGTATCCACTTTTGGAAATAAATTTATATAAAAAAGTACCTTTATATTTGGATGTTCTATCAGCCACAGAAATACCGGGAGACAATCTTGGACCACCGTGTATACACGGTGGTGAATTTTTCGATGCCCACCATTGGTATCTCGGAAACATATAAGATTTAGAGAATCGGTTAAATTAGACAAAAGTTGCGCTATTTTATGCTCTACAATTTCCTGCCAAGAAATGCTGGATATCTTGATTCGTTCGCGGTTTATCCTGAAAAAATTGAAAATCGTGATTTCAAAACAAAATTAATATCTTCTAGACCATTCATGCGAATTTAGTGAAATTTGGCAAGGTTATATTTTTGACCACTACCAATTGAATGGCATTGATAGAAATTTTCCAAGCTTTCTACATTTTGAGCAACGATAGTCAACTTTTTTTTTTCTTATGGCCGCCATATTGGATTTTTACACCATTTACACACATACACTGCGAACTACAGTCCTGGACAATTGAACTGCATATTTGGATTTTTCCTTCAAAATGAATCAGCAAATTATAAGGATTTCGATAATATAATAATATATAGGGTGTTCCATTAAAAAACCCTAAGTTTATAGAATTTCGCCATTTTGCAATTATTGTCATTTGTTTGTTTTATTAGCAGATTATTAAAATTCGGAGAAAATACTGCAACTTTTGTATGTAAAATTTTTCTGTAATTCCTCAAATATACTCTGTAGGGGGTGGCTAATTATAAGGAAAAACCCTTTTTTTTAATGATTTTTCTAGTTAAGTACTTATATACTCAAAAACTGTTTTATGTATATCAAGTTCAAAATCGGTACCTACAGGTAGGTTTCTTGTGGTGAGAAATCATAATTTCATATTAGTCTTGACCTCAATTATACAGGGCGTTACATGCAATACATTAAATGAAAAACAAGTGTTCTATTTTTTTTTGAGAATAGCTGAATGACCATATTTATTCGAAATTATAGTGTAATCGCTAATTCTAAGTAAAAAAGTTGTTGTTTTAAGACTTTTAAGTCGCTAAATTCAACCATTCTTGAGATATTTAACGATTAAAAGTTACATAATGAAATCACCATGTAATATTTATGTAATTTAGTTAACTTTTAATCGTTAAATACATCAAGAATTAGAGATGCACCGAATTTTGACTATTTGGCCGAGAGTTCGTTTTGGCCGAGCTTTGTATTACTCGGCCGAGCTAGTACTCAGCCATTTTATAATATTGATACAGCTGATTTTTTCTTAAAGATCCAAAGTTTTTATAATTTATTTTTTTCTGCGTTCAATTAAGTACAATAAAATAAATAAAATAGTAGTCACTGTCAAGTGTTTATTAAAAAACATTCTTAGTTATAATAGAAAAAAACTAAAAATAGTTTCAAAATTAAACAAAAATACCCATCTCTAAAAGGAACTGAATAACAAATAATATTAATCAAATCCTGAACGATAATATCAAAAGAAAATTAAAACTATATACAGGGTGTTAAGAAAAAGTAGGTCAAGCCGTTAACCACAGATTCTTTGGACGAAAATAATGCGACTTTTATAGTGTTATTTTTCATTTTAGCGCGTAGTTTTCCTTATACAGGGTGTTAAGTTTAAATTTTGAAAATTATTTTTATTAATACATACCTAACTCAGTTATTTTTGAAGATTTTTTAATGTTACGCAGATGCACTTTTTGTATAATTTTGGTAAAAAAGTCAAAGCGCAAACGGGGAAAAGGGGGGTTGTGGTACCCATTAACCTCCCCAACTTTTTCATGCGTCTATGGTCTTTAGATATTTATTTTTAGATTAAATATTTATTTCCCCAACTTTTCTAACTCTTATAAAATTTTAATTTATTTATATATAATTTAATTTATTAATCCGAGGGGTTATCACAGCTGGTACATGTCGTGTACAAATTTTGGCTAGTGAAACGAATTTCACAAAAACGCCTTTGGAATGATTTTGTAGTAATTATGTTTCTGCATAACGTCACATCTCTAAATTACCCTCGAAATTACCACTTAAATTCAGGTTATAAAAATATTTTTTATTTTTAGTGTTTGGGGAGTTATGAAAGATTTTGTTTATTCGGTTCCAATTTTAATGAGCAACAATTACGAGAACGACTTATGGAAGGTGCAAGGCAATTTAAGCAAAAATATTTTCTGTAAATTAGTATTTTTATT
This sequence comes from Rhagium mordax, assembly GCA_963680705.1. Lineage (NCBI taxonomy): Eukaryota > Metazoa > Arthropoda > Insecta > Coleoptera > Cerambycidae > Rhagium > Rhagium mordax. The sequence goes on along the minus strand of OY796656.1, from coordinate 129,274,207 downwards.
TGCTTCTTTTACTTACGCCAGTGGTATAGTTAAATGAGAATTAAATTAGGTTTTCTAAACAAAAATGTGTACACCACTATTTTTTTAATAATTTTTATTTTATCGAACTATTCTAACTATGCACAACAAAAAACTTCTAGCATTTTTTGCCTCAAACAGTTCGTCTGCTTCAAATGCAAAGTGATACCAAAATAAATAAAAAAATCATTTTTATTGGGAAATTTTACTGCTTAATAAAAGTTGTTCAGAATTTGGTCAAATAAAAAATGTATTTTTTTGAAAGTCTGAAAATATTATTTTAATCAATTTTTGAGTTTTGAAAAATACGGTAGTAAATATTATTTGAAGTGAAACGTGAAGTCAAATAAGTAGTTGAAAACTAAATATGTAGTAAATACCCAATAATAGGTAGGTATGATATTTTTGGACTATTTTAAACATTTTAATATTTTTTGAATTAGATTATACTTTGGACTGGAGCTCCTAGGACAATTTTGAACAAGTTTTATTAATCAAATTTTTCGATAAAAATACCTAAGTAATATGACTTTTTGATTTTTTTCCTTACATTTTATTATCGCAGGTGGCTTGCTTTTGAAGGGGCGAATGTTTCTTTGGCCACTAGTAGACCCTAATGTGTTCTATCTCTCAATTAAATTTGATTCATATCGATTAAGTTGATTATTATTATAAAGGTACATGTTACACTCTGAGGGCACTCTGAAGATAAGCAGTTAACAATATGAAAGAAATATAAAAAAATATAGACATTATATTTATTTCATAATTACTCTCCATTTTATACAATACATAAGTATAATTTTATGGTTATTTATTGCTAAGTACATTTTTAAGCTTCTATCATGCTGACATAGTAAAAATAAGTTAATTATAATTATTTCCCTCAACGAATCTCCTTAAAAATCGTGAAGTAAAAATTCTTGCAATCAACATTAAAAATGGAATAAAAAATTAACGAATACGATAAAAATAATAATATATTTAATAATACTAATTCATAATTTACTTGACCTTTCATTTCCGAATCACAGCTCTTAATTTATAGGAAAAGGAAACACTTATTTCCGTCGTCGAACGAAGTAACCAGTTTTAATCATATTTTCGGTTTGAGCCTGGTAACAATTTCTTTAAAATAGTCGACTAATTTTACCAAATTGTTGAATTCTCTGCTCACAATATCCAACATTTTTGTTTTCTTATCCTGACATTTGAATTACAATAATCCCTTGTAGAATTAAACAGTAAATACTTATACATTTTTACCAGTATTAACACTAAAATACGAAGAGGCAGCACTGGCTGCGCTAGTCTCATTGTGTGATTCTTGTTCCTTCGCTTCGTATATTCGATTCCAATAAGGTGCTATTACGTACAGCGCCGGGACTATTCTGCATAAAAATGAAACAATCTGTAAAACTAAACATGGAAAAGAAGCGTTAAACGGGTGGAAATCATAACTGAAATTAATTGTGACTCTCAAGACGCAACGATGGATACGAAAATGAGAAGTTTTTTTATTAGTGTCTACTTAAATAGAATTCTTCTAGGTTTTGTTGATGGGACCAAATCCGAAGAAAGTAACATTTTTGGATGAGAAATTGTTCACTAAGGCTATTTCGATGTTGACTTTAGTAAAATTTACTTGAAATAATGGCAAAATTATTGATAATGTGAAAAAAGGAAGCATATAGCCATTTTAAAATAAACCACCAAGAGACTAACACAAAACAGAATCAAGAATCAACGTCAAAAAAATTGTCTTACCGTTTCTTCAAAGAGTACCAAATTCTCTTGTTAAAAACAAATATGAAGAAGATGAAGACTCCATAGGCACTGTTGCAGAAATCCGATATGTACCAGAAGTACGGTGACAGATTCTCCATTCTCATTTGAACCACCCATGAAACTATCTCCATGCTCCAATTAATACCCATCGCCAAGAGCAGTTTCAAGTACAAGTTGAACCTACAAAAAATGGGAGACATTAATTTCGGTCGGCAAACGTTTTTTTCAAACTAAAAATTAGTTTAAGTGATCGAAAAGAGGCCACTACTCTTATGTATTTTGATGCGTTGAAACCGAATTTGACAATACAATTTTTTTTTTAAATTAGTTAATTTTCCGCTAGCAGTCCATTTTATTTGAAGTTAAAATTGCACTTTCTCTTATAATTTAAAATTCTCCATTATCCTTCTGTATTTTGACGCGCTGAATCCGAATTTGACAAACAAAATTTTTTCACGAGTCAATTTTTTGGCGATAAATATAATTATTTTTTCCATTTTCAACTTTATTAGTGACCTTCTATATATTTATTTATTTTTTCTTCGATGGTTGGTATAGGTCATAGATCAAATAATAAAACTGCTTTTTTAACTCAGTCGACGTTTCGCTTAATTTATTAGCATCTTCAGGACTCTAAAATAAAATTTCTACAAAAAATGATTGGACAAACATATAGTGTAAAAACAAATAAATACATAATACATTTTAAAATTGACGATAAAATAAAATGTAAGGTATTTATCGAGGTATTTATAATATTAAATTTTGAGAAATTGTACTAATTTTATAGATACTAAAATGAAAATATTTTTGGAAAGTAAAAATAGAATATGAGAATGTTATTTTAAAATAAAGATATATATGAAAAAAAAATTTTATTTTTAAAAACTTACGGTTAAGTGCAGTCTTTATGTTACACGTTATAATAATAAAAATTTCTAAAAACAAATTCAGTAACAAGCAGGGCAAACTTATCGTATACAACATTTCAACTTGAACTAATACACGGGAATGACAGTGGGTATTTACTATCTATCATTTTTATTTACCTATTTGATTCCCTTCTTATATTATTTTTTAGTAATTGTTTTTTATTTTTTAAGTAGGTATATTAAAAACAAAACATTGCATTATTTTTGCATAAAATTTATTATGTTATAATATGCCGAATTTAGATTTTCAATATCTGTGCGTTTGTTAACTGAATTATTCATTTTGATAGCTACCATCTCATCAAAAATTCTTTTTTTATAATTATTTTGCTGTCCAATGATTTTCACGTTGTCAAAATTAAAATTATGTCCTTGTTTTGTGTGACTATAACTAAAGCTGTCTCATTTGACGAATTTTTTTGTAAATTCTTTTGAGTTACATCATTTTTATGTTCATATATTCTTTTTTTTAAATATCTTTTAGTTTGACCTATATATGTATACCTTATCACAATCATTGCATGGAATACTGTAAATTATATTTGACATGAGTTCAATTGGAGTGTTAGATTTAATTTTTGTGAAAAACCTTTTTCTAACAGTATTTTCATTTTTAAACGCTACCGAAATACTATTATTTGACAAAGTGGAACCTAACTTTTCTGAAAGTCCTGCAATATATGGAATTTTGTAATATTTTTTGTTTGTTAATTGATTCATTATTGTTATTAATGTTTATGGTATTATTATTATTATTTTTTAAAATTTTATTTATTAAATGTTTTGGGTAATCATTTTTTGTTAAATGATGATTATTTTGTAAAAAATTATTTTGAACTAAAAGAATATATAGATAATATTCAATTACCTGATAATTATATCTTTATTTCTTTGGATGTTACATCATTATTTATAAATATTCCTGTTGATTTAGTAAAAGAAATTGTAAAAAACAATTGGCAAATGATAGAACATCATACTTTGTTATCCTTAGATAGTTTTATACAAATTTTTTCTCTATGTGTAGATAATAGTTATTTTAAGTATGAAAATCAATTTTATCAACAGGTGTATGGCTTAGGTATGGGCAATTGTCTATCACCAATTTGTGCAGACATTATAATATGTCTCATTTGCAAGTAAATTGCCTACAAGAATTGTCTTTCAACGTACCTTTTTATAAAAGATATGTTGATGACATAATAACAGCAGTACCTGTGAACAAAGTTGATGAAATTATAAATGTTTTTAATAATTACCATGAAAAATTAAATTTTACCATTGAAATAGAAAAAAATAATATGATTCCTTTTTTAGATTTGAATTTAATAAAACAGGATAATGGAAAAATAATAACAAATTGGTACCACAAACCTAATTTTTCGGAAAGATACCTGAATTATAGTTTTAATCATTCTTTCAAACAAAAAATTAATATAATTAGAAATTTAAAATACAGAGCAGAAAAATTATCACATGACCACTTTAAAACTGAAAATATTGAAAACATAAAAATATATTTAACAAAAAATGATTACCCAAAACATTTAATAAATAAAATTTTAAATAATAATAATAATAATAATAATAATACCATAAACATTAATAACAATAATGAATCAACAATCAAAAAATATTACAAAATTCCATATATATTGCAGGACTTTCAGAAAAGTTAGGTTCCACTTTGTCAAATAATAGTATTTCGGTAGCGTTTAAAAATGAAAATACTGTTAGAAAAAGGTTTTTCACAAAAATTAAATCTAACACTCCAATTGAACTCATGTCAAATATAATTTACAGTATTTCATGCAATGATTGTGATAAGGTATACATATATAGGTCAAACTAAAAGATATTTAAAAAAAAGAATATATGAACATAAAAATGATGTAACTCAAAAGAATTTACAAAAAAATTCGTCAAATGAGACAGCTTTAGTTAGTCACACAAAACAAGGACATAATTTTAATTTTGACAACGTGAAAATCATTGACAGCAAAATAATTATAAAAAAAGAATTTTTGATGAGATGGTAGCTATCAAAATGAATAATTCAGTTAACAAACGCACAGATATTGAAAATCTAAATTCGGCATATTATAACATAATAAATTTTATGCAAAAATAATGCAATGTTTTGTTTTTAATATACCTACTTAAAAAATAAAAAACAATTACTAAAAAATAATGTAAGAAAGGAATCAAATAGGTAAATAAAAATGATAGATAGTAAATACCCACTGTCATTCCCGTGTATTAGTTCAAGGTGAAATGTTGTATACGAAAAGTTTACCCTGCTTGTTAATGAATTTGTTTTTAGAAATTTTTATTATTATAACGTGTAACAAAAAGACTGCACTTAACCGCAAGCTTTTAAAACTGAAATTTTTTTTTCATATGTATCTTTATTTTAAAATAACATTCTCATATTCTATTTTTACTTTCCAAAAATATTTTCATTTTAGTATCTATAAAATTAGTACAGTTTCTCAAAATTTAATATTTTACCTTAAATTTTTTTTTATCGTCAATTTTAAAATGTATTATGTATTTATTTGTTTTTACACTATATGTTTGTCCAATCATTTTTTGTAGAAATTTTATTTTAGAGTCCTGAAGATGCTAATAAATTAAGCGAAACGTCGACTGAGTTAAAAAAGCAGTTTTATTATTTGATCTATGACCTATCCCAACCATCGAAGAAAAAATAAATATTATTTTTTCCTTTGATATCGAACTGTCTTGTTTCTAAACGACCTTTGTTACGACCTAAAATCGTATTAATGAGGTCCAGGGTATTACAAATCCATTTTGAGAACAATAAAAAGTCTGGTTTAAAAAATAAGGTATAAGGTTTATTTACGGACCATAGTAATTACACAAAGTGATTTTAAAACCTTGAAATCTAACAATTATTTAGAACATAAATTAGTTTGTCTAGGGTAGATTTTGAATACAATGTCTGGTAAAAATATATATAACAAAAATAGATCAAGACAAATATCTTAGCTGTAAGGCAGAAATTATTAATAAATTTACAGGCAATAATTACAATGAAAAGCTGAAATATAAATAAATGTACAAAAACTAAAACTTAACTTAATGATGAGTTTCAAACAGTTCCAGAAACAAGATTCCTTCGTTCCGCTTAGGGAGCCTTCAGCAAAAACTAAAGTTCTCGTTGAATATAGTCTTCGTCTCAGGTTTTATGTTACTGCATATGATGTTCACAATGAAATGTAGATAGATGGTAAATGTGCTAGGCTTATCTTCGGTGTTATTCAATATACCAATATCAAGTACCAAAAAATCGCCAAAATTTTCAATGTCCAGAAATCTAAATATATTCCAATAAATACTCAAGAATTCTATAAAAGCTGGTGGTATTGCTCAGTTTTTCACCGTACCAAAATCGTCTAAAATTACATGGAAAGTTACTTTTAAGTTAACCTATAAAACACGTGGTCTTTTAAAGACAAAAAAAACTGTTAAACTTACCCAGAATGGTCTGAACGATTAGTTTGCTATTAAATCCGATTAAATCGACAATAAATTTAATACCCAACGTATTAAACTAAACCAAAATATAAAATTGTGTTTTATTCCGGAACTAGCCGAAAGCAAGCCAAAAGTGCCTTTATCACAAATTTCACACAGCAAAACTAACGGTTCATCAGTTGATGGATAAAAGAGGAAATCTTCCCATTTACAACGCGTTTTATAAAATTTTCTTAATAAAAAAAAATTCATAGAACTGAGTTCTGATTCGTCAGTGTTACCAACTCACTATTTTACTCTAAAAATTCCCTATATTTCTTGGATCATTGAACATTTCGATGTGATGGACTATTTATAAATAACTATGTTTGTTCCAAACAGTTTCTAATTGCTAAGATTTACCCAGCATACTTATTTATCAATGTTATTTTTAAATGAATAATAATTAAACTATTTTTGGTAAGAAGAAAACTGTATTATCACGATTGTCGACAGACTTCAGGTGGTTCAATGAATCAGCTGTGAGGTACATAAGTTCCGCACTTCAACTAGCGGTCAGTTACGTTCAGTGGAAATCTTCCACCGATATTTTAACTATTTTTAAGCCGTAATACCTTCTTAGACGCAATCTCTTGGTTCCTCTTGGGTTTTCAGGCAGATCTCATAACAATAAACAAGAGAGTTCAACATCATAGGGAAAATAAATTTAAATTCACTTAAAATTAAAATTAATATAAAATATTATGGAATACTTAGTCGCAAACAAGATTCTTTATTCTCCTGACATGGAGAAGAATGTGAAAAAAAATGTGTTATTTATTTACTGTGGGTATTGTGGCTCAACCAGTTCTAAACTTTGCGGATTAACCTGTTTTTTCGCAGTAATGAACTTCAGCTATTATTTAATTTCAAGTGTTTATCTCCTAGGTTAAATAATGTGATTTTAAACAAATTGTTTTTGTTTTTTCGATGCTAGAAATTTCTTACCGTGACCTCAGGCAGCGCCATCAAATTATCTATAGCCACTTATCACATCCCGCATGGTTAGTGGTTGTAGATTCCAGAATCGTGTACCCTAAGTCGCCTTGCCTTGCCAATCGGCAAGCCGGTTTTTATCTTTTGTTCTGAGCATTATTTCTATTTAAAACTATCGTTGTTATTAATATGCCGTGATTGTAAACATACTCACTTGTTTTTGTCACCTAGATATGTATTCTTCCTACTGAGGGTGCGTTGTAAGACAGACGTTTGCTTCTTAATTTTTTGTATTTTCATGGCAGTAAAGAAGAACAGCACTATGTTGATGCCTATAAGAACCGTCACTGGGCCATAGAAGTACAAGAGCTGTGGCAGGTTATCTGAAAACACATCGAATCAAAAAATACTTGTTCAAGTACTCTTTACTTAACTCTTACTCGATTACGCGTATATCTTACCATCTAAGTAACATTTGCGCACCCCAACACCCGGATAATAATTCGCATTTGGATCAGCATAAGTGTTTAACAAAAACACAACTATAATCTCCAAAAGAGGTAGTCCGCAGGCATAGATGCAGTAACACGTGAATCGTTTCCTTTCTGCGCTGGCTTTCCTACTGTACCCCTCTTTCCCACTAAAAATTATATGTTACATTAAAATATTGAAACCTGCTCAACGACCATACTGAATCCCCAGTTATGGTCCAATTATTTTTCGGCAAAAACTCACCTAAAGGCAAACCATGTGTCGATACACATAACGTTCATCCAAAAGAAAGACATCATGAAGAAGAATATGATGGCATACCCTGAAAAGTACCATAAAGCCATGAATATCCATAAAAAAACTGTGACCTATAAGAATAATTTATCCAAGTAATATTTCTATCAGTTTTTTTACGCCATTTATAGTCCGCATAATCGTGAATGATCGCTAACCAGCTTAGACTCTAAGAGCGAACCAATTGCAAAATTTTTTCCACGAGTGGCATGATTACTATTCAGGCAAAATTGACAGAAATACCTTGTAACGAAGTGATTTTTCCAATCAAGGAATGTTCATTTTTGCTTTTAATATTACCGTCACTTGGGTACACCCTGCCGCTGTTTTTAGTAAGTAAGTCCTGTTCTAGTTAAGTTATTAATGAGTTGTTAAAAAGTCCGCTGGTAAACAAGCAGTCAAGTAATTAATTGATTAATTTTCGACAATCCCTCGTATAAGTAAAATCCGAGAAATATTATAAATAATGGCCGAGTCGGAAATAAAAATCATTCGTTACTAAAAATGTTAATCCGTATCCGTTTTAATCCGTTTCTTTTTGCAATATAGTATAGAAATTGCAAGTAACTCATTTCCGGTTATATACGTTCTGAATTGATGCGCCTAATTGCATAATCCGCTGGACCTCTGCAAGTTACGCCGGGTTGTGCATCCGAATCCTTCGTTTCAAGTCGGTGACCGCCCCTCTATCACGCGAACTAGATACGTCATAAAGGTTACAAAAGGGAGAGGAGCGCTCACTTCGTCCTGATCCCGAGAAAGCCGGCAGCAGTTCATGTTCATTCCGAGATATTCCGCATTATCAGATCCGATCTACCGCCAGCAGTTGCAGATCAATCCGAAGCCGTCAACATTTCCATACCGCCGAGTTTTAATAGTAAATTTATTTGAATATTATATTGGTAAGAACACACCGTAGTCTGCTGCAATTTGCCGGTACTGCCTTCAGTTAAGTATAGATATTCAGAGGTCTTTTTGTCCGTAAGTATCGTTGTATCATACTACTCAATCAAACCAGAGCTAAATAATACCTCCGTTGGTCTTTTGTTTGCTAATATATGCATCGGCTGCTGAGATCTGTTCGCTAGGGCCATCTTAAACGCCTCCATGCATAATAGGTTACCGGAAAACCTACGTTAAGCCAAATAGTCATTATATGCATCAACTGGTTAGATCTGTTCGCTAGGGCCATCCATAAAGTTGATCTGCATAGAGTTGACTCGGAAAATTTACGTTAATCAACCTAATCATTAACAAATAGCTCTACGTTTGTGGCAGTAGTTTGCTGTGTGTTTAAATATTCCGTATAGACTACAATATCTATAGCTAACCGATTGCCCGCCGTGCATAATACATCCTAGTGGAAAGGTCCGTTTGCTTGTCGTACGCAGTAATTTATTAACCCAACGTATCCGAAAATTCCGTCGTAAAATCGCGTAAAGACTCTTGATTGCCAGCTTGACTAGTTTTTAATCGTTTTAAACAGTTTTATACATACTCGACTGTACAGTCGTGGAGGTATTAGAGTTAATTAATCTGTTTCTAAATATTGCTGAATAAATACGTTATTTTAAAGAGGTAAAATTCACGAGTTATTATTTCTGTCATTTATTTCTGATTAACCCGTTTGAGCAGTATGGTCGAAGTCCATTAGATAGACCTCCAGCTTCCGACCTCTGGCTATTCCGTATCTCCGCTGTTTCGCTATTCAGGGTTGTTCTCCCAATTAGGAGAGCCAAAAAGTGTAGTTCTTTGCACTTAAAAATTAAAGGACTGGCGCCCGAGTTTTCCGTATAAAGAATTTACGTAAGTATATAGAAAGAAAGCACCGTTATAAGTAGGCACCATTACAACCTAAAATCCGTGAACTTACCTAGTAGTTGACACGTAATAGATTCAAACCGATCAGGGTACAACTGAACCGTTACCAGAAAGACGTACGCAATTAGCAAAGACACAACGTAGAACATCAGAGCCTTCCTATGCAGATGTTTATTCGGCAGAATAATGTAGACCAGGAATGTTACCAGCAGGAATGGAATAGAGATCAGAAGCCCTAAAATAAATATAAAAATTATTAAACCACGCTAGCATATTTTTAATTAAGTATCACATGTAATACAAATACAAAACGTCAATGAATTCATTTGTTTTTAAAATCTAGACGAAGCGGCCAAGATGATTCATGGCTACTATGCTTAATTTATTTAACATTGTTTTTAAAACTTTAGGATCCAATATCTCAAAAAGGGCTTATCCAAACATAGGCCAACTATATATTTTTGGAATCAGAGAAATGTGCTCTTTAAATATGTGGATTCATATAAAGGGTGTTTCATTTACAAAATTGAAGGTTATATTACATTTCTGATGCTCATTGGTTTTTTCTGACAACAAATTCTAAAAATATAGAGTACCTAAAACATAAATCTTTTGTCTTTACAATTTTTTAATAACTCATCAAATAACAGCTAGTGGTAGTGGGGTGTCAATCGAGGTGTCAATATATGAAAAATGACCCTGTACATTTTGCCTCATATTGATGTGATATTTGAATCGTAAACTGACTGCAAGCGGGGAAGAAAACTACAGCTAAAGTTGAAGCATTTAAAAATGACCAACGTGGAAAAACTCAGAAACATTTTTACAAATTAGCTCATCGAAAACCTTGGAATTACATATTGCCCTTTTACCTTTAATTACCCAACTAACAAAGTTGCTCTATGAATTTAAAATAATACTACAATTTTATTTTATTACTGTTGCATTATTGCTCGGCAAAAGCTATTTTGTTTTATTAAAACCACCAAAGTGATTATTTAGTCTTCGCAACTAAATTGTCATGTAAATAAATGATAAGAATGTTCTTACAGCTAAATTGTAAAACATTTTATAGAATTTGTTATACCCTGTTTTATAAATGTTTATACAGCAATTATTATAGGATGTTTTAGCTCACGGAACAAAATTGATTTGTAATAATGACCAACGGTACTTATTAGTCAATTTGCGAACCTCTATAAAATTATTGTTTTTAAGAGTTTAGCCAAGCATTAAAAAAACTATTTTATAAGGATTTTTCTTAACACAGTATTATTTCAGGGAGCATATTGTATTCGGCCGGACCTACTAAACAATTGTTATATAAACAAAGCATCATTGCTCTCATAAATCACTTATAAAATAGTTAAAAAACTAAAAATTGTCTTCAAAGACTAATTACGTCCCCTACTCGTTTTATCATGAGTAGGTGTTTATTCGCCATATTGTTTTTTTTTAAACAGTAAAGTCACAGGACTCAGAGTGTCGCACTGTGTAATATGTCGAAAGTACATTTAAGCAATTGGAGAAAAGTGGAAATAAGGGGTGGTTTTCGTAGAAAGATTGATAAATATTATAAAAAGAACTATTTGTTAGCAGCCATTTCGGACTAAAATAAAAATAAATTAAAAACAATAATTATTATGATAGGTACTACCATTTTAGCAACGATCTATTATTGTGAAATATGTTATCTTCGAAATACAATTGGGTGCGCACCACAAAAAGATCGAATACAAAAATTTTATTTTCGTTTTATTTTTTAAATTTTGATAAATAATCGTTATTTTTAGGGCGTTCAAAAATTTCATTGTATATATACGACATATTTCACAGAAAAATTTCCTTCGCAGCTTTTATCTTATATTTCGCTAAACATGTTAGTTACGCCGCCATATATCTCACATGTCACATAGAATCTATAACTACCTTTCTAATATTTTAAAACTATTTTGAGAATTATTACTTTCTACAAAAACACTTAAAAAATTAATAACTTATATTGTTATTGCCGTACATAACAAAAAAGTAGCAATGGAGATAATAACACAATGCTTATACAAAGAATTTTATAACTGTTTGCTATAAAACTATTTTATAACTATCGTATACTAATTTTTTTAATATTGTGTAAACGTTTATAGAATTATTTTATAACACCTGTGAGAGCCATAATAAAACAAATTAAAGCACTACATTGTTTTATATACTGTGCCCATTTCGCGTTTATAAGCGTTGTATAAACGTTTTGGAAATGTTTATATCAACAATCTTGTTTTATAAAAAATAAATTATACGTTCATTAAATAGAGGCCAAGTTCAATTTTTTAAACTGGAACGATGGCATTAATTCAACTATAGAAATATATAAAATATTTTGTGAAACAATTTTATCATTTTTGCATGACAGAAACTGTTCTATTAAATATAAATCACCTACCAAATTATCTTAACCTCAGTCGTGAAAGTAAGAAATATTTTGACTTAGGCAAAAGAACCGAGCAAGCATATATGCATAATTAACTAATTATATGTTTTATAACATTCGTCTGTTAGCGATCAAGGCTAACTAGAATTAGCCGAGGTTGTACAATAATTACTGCAAGCGAAATTATCCTGTTAATAAATAAAATATATTTTGCAATACATTTCCTAGCAAAAGTACAGTTTTAGAAATTAGAAATTGTTAGTATAAAAATAATAATCAGGTGTAAATCAATAGTTTACTACCCCATATCCGATGATTCATTTTCGTTCGGCTGCGATCAGACTTGATCAAAATGTCAAGGGTTTTATAATGACGATCACGGGCAGACCAATAACCACAGGATGACGTTCTTTTATATTTTTTAGACTCAACAAGGTTAAAAGTTGATAATATTTACTCCGATTTTTCTATTGAGCAAAATTAGGCCTCTCAAAATTACTGCTGAACAATTGAAGCGGACCAAGCGAATTGTTAGGTTAACTTTGAAGTCAAATATTTTGCGAATGGATAAAGATATCGATGTGCGGTTTACAGAATTTAAAAGAGAATTTAATATATAAAAATTTTACTATAAGCTTCTGCGAGGAGGTTGGAGCCTTTCCTATAAAACAATTTGTTCTTCCACAGTAATTTAATTTTTATTTCTACCGTTACAAAATTATTTTATAACTGTTAATATATTTACTCTAATAGTGTTAATTTTAAATCTTTTAAAAATACTAAATATATGTTTAGTACAAAATTATTATGAAAGAGGTTATTTTCACTGTTATGATAACAACCTAATGTTTTATGTTACAACATAAAACGCAGGCACAAGGAAGATTTAAGAAAAATGAACTCACAAGTTTCTTTTTTAAATAAAGTAAAAAGTGTGACAATTAAAAAAAAGTGAAAATTAATTAATTATGAAATAATTCTCGTGAAATCATTTCCAGATATATTAGTTTGTAACCGAACAAGCCAATGTACGCAATTCAAAGGCAGTTCCTCATCTGAATATGAACAACATTGTTTTAAACCTCATAATCGAGAAACTTATACACAATTGATACGTTGGCTATCTCCGTTTTTCAGATATTTTCAAAAAATTGAAAAGGTCCATTTTAAAAAACTTTCTGTATCTGCCTAATTTCGTGACTGGTGATATTTTAATAAGTAGGTACATTGTTGGAACAATTTTTTGGTGCTGCCAGGAAATCTCTAGTCATTTGTTTTTGAGTTCCTACTAACTTTGGTTTTTGTCATATAGACGCCATATTAGAATTTTATGGTTCAATAGAGCTCTTAATTCCCGTTTCAAGGATGTATCACAATGTCAGAAAAAAATACTAATTTGTGTAAAATATGAAAAAAATCAGTTTTCTGAGTAGGCTGTGAAGAAAATTTTGTTTAAAATATCCCATTTTATTTAGCTTCTATTTAAAATTATTTAATAAAAACTTAAATGATTGTTGGAATGATTTCCACCAATATGTGAATAAATAAAATATTACAATAATTTTTGAAAGTAGGTGGCCGGTTCTTGTTTCTAGAACAAAAGATAAAACACTGTTTAGTTGATACTGTTTTTCTTTTTACTAGTGTTTTACTGTGATCTACCTATACTCTGTAATTACGTTTTTTGTATTTCTCTTTTATTAAATTCTTCTTTCGGTTTTATTATGGCTTTGTTTATAAATGAAGTCAAATTTTTATTTCTCACAAAAATGGTTCGATTTTAATGAAATTTGGTGAAAATGCACATTTTTGTGTCTCAAATAAACTGTAATTTTTTTCAAGCGAAATATTTATTTTTTGATTTTATTGCGAATTTAATTTGAAAATAGGCCTAATTTTCAATAAAAAAAGTTGATTAACAAAATTTAGATTTTTGAAAGTTTCAGGACGGAATTTTTTCGTTGAAACCTCTACTTTAAGATGGTGTAAAAAAATTATACTGGTACTACGGAAAAACATTATCAAAAATGGGAAAAACCAAAACAAAGATCTTTTCAAGATCGATTTTTCTGTACATATCACGAATTCTTCATTGTTTATTGAAATGAAGTGTTGTTGCTTAAATTGACAGAAAAATAATTAATTACTGAAAGTTTGCTGAGAACTATCTGCTGCAGCTGTGAAACTGGTTGTGATAGTAAAAGATGCGGCTGTCGCAAGCATGGAATAAATTGCCCCATTTTATGCTCCAATTATTACGGGCCCGAAAACTGTTCTAATGCTGAAAAACAACCATTAGAGGAAATCAGCGATTCGTAGGAAATTGATGACAAAGCAACAACAAATTTTCAAATTAATATTTGGAATATAGATATTGGTGTGCAACGACACTTGTGCATTGAATTGGCCCAATTCCAAGTGCAGCCAAACAATTAGCTCCAGCTGGGTGGTGAATTCGGTGAAGCCTTGTTTTAGAGTACTGAGATAATATTGAGAGCAATATATGGGCGCCAGAGTATTTATAACTAAATACACAAAAGTTTATCGAAAACACAATTAGGTATTTACTGCATAAACTAGAAAGAAAAGGAAGCTGTGAATTTAACAAGTTTAATCTTACAAATTCTTTACAATAAACAATGACTCAGAACTAAATATAACTAAAAATATTGAAAATATGAACAAAAAAATATGAATAAAAATTACAATTTAACCAATTTCTCTGTCTGTCCGTTTTGCTGTTGTAAAGGCTTACTCGACTGGAATGAACTGAGACGGAAGGGGTTCTCCTAGTAGCGATTAATCCTGCGAGTACTCGAGGTTGATGAAAAGGTTGCAAGATCCTGTCTCCACACTCTTACTCAGTCCAGAGTGTCCAGGTTCCAACCAAATTTATTACTTTTCGGGAACACCCAATATCTCCTTACTTCTGATGTTGTTAACTCAGTATCGATTTCCAGTGAATCAAATTTCCAGAAAGCCAGATGTCATGAAATAAAGATAGAACAGTTGAGAAAAGGAAATAGAGAAACAAAACTAGGTTGAAAATTATTTCAACTAGTGGTAGATGAAAAAATAACAAAGTTCCGGCAATATAGTTAAATTACTAGATAAAATTCACAAAATTAATATTTCTTAATAATACAATAGAAAAAAATTGTCAAAATGACACAACAAGATATTAGAATTTGTAAAATTACCAAATTTACATAAAAATACGGTATCTGACACCAATTACTAAAAAAATTGAATTATTAACAAAATAATACTAAAATTCGAACACAAGAATTTAGTAAGGTTGCAAAACTTCACTATCAGTTCTTTAACAAATAACCTAACTTGATTGAATTTGTCCTATAGGTTGAAAACCATGAGGAGACTGTAATTTTTAAAGGACTATAATTTAATGTCAGATTTGTACGGGACAATTTAAACTTAGAAACATTAATGAAGTAATAACTCTAAAGATTCAGATATTTAATATTAATAACAAAATAATTGGTAACAATAATCACAATATTGAAATAAATTCGAAATTTTAGCACACATAAAGATTTCAAGTTAATATTTTACTAATAGTTTAACGGTAAAAATATCAAAAATTAATATATTAAATACCGATAATGTCTTTCGCTTTCCGACGGACAAAAATGAATGAACTTATGCCTAATTCAAAATGGCAGGAGATACGTAAAACCAAGGTAAATCTACACTCTTGTAACTTACACGAAAATTAAGGAATGAACTAATAATAATAATTTGTCAATAATAAAATCGATATAGAACTGTGATAGTGTGAATATGATGAAAAAACCAGAAAATCGGACTTCTGTCACATCCGAAGCAAGTGATCAAAAGTACTACAAATTGATTAATTCAAAGAGAAAAAAAAATACTATAGATCACTTACCCCGTATGCTTTGGAAGCTCTTGGACAGAAATCTGTAGCTATGGACAGTAAATAAATACGGCAAAAACCTAAGTCTCAAGCGGACTTCCTTCGCTATCCAAAACCAGTGTAGTTTTCCTTTTTCCAGCTTATATGAACCGCACTCGAACCTAATGACAATAAAAATCCACACAGAAATTGTTCTATGTACGAAATAACGATAATCTGCAAGTTTCACTTACAGCGATAATTTATACAATTTGAATATTGTATAACGTGTCAATTAACAATAATTGAACCACGAAAACGTCTACTTTAGACAAGATACGGTAAAACGGAAATGGGAATACTCATCCACGTGCTTACAAAACAGTGCTACTAGGTAATTAAATAATCCAAAATATGGAAATAATACGAATTACGAAAATTATTTTGACAAATTATTATTTTTACTATAGCACAATAAAGCTGAAGCAATAATTAATAAGCAAATTTTATGAATAGCGATATTTAAGCGACTACAAGAAATGTATGACTTACCTAGGTAAAATTCGAAAGGCAAAAGACGTTCTCTCTAGCCCGGGACGAGCCTCGTTCACAACGTTCATCCGCTGTGGCGTTTTTGTTCTATTTTTTCTACCACATACCGATCAAAAGCGAATACAGGGTTATTCAGTAGTGAGGAGTCATATTTAATACGCAAAATAGAAACTATAACCTGCTGTAACGAATTGCAACTTAAATCGTTACAAATCTTGTAGAGCAGCTTTCCAAAAAAATGAGATTAAAATAGAATTTTGATTTTATATTCCTACTTTGTAAACTGAAATAATTTTAAAAATTTGTTTTAATAAATTTATTTTCAAATTATCTTTGCCCATGAAGCGTAAAAAATTTTTTTCCTGCACAGAAACGATAATTTTTAGCAATATTATTTGTAAAATTGCTGTTGAAACAATTTGTTTTTCACCATCTCGAACCTTAAACGGTTAGTCAAAGTTCCCTTATTTGATATTACATCACTCTCAATACTTCATTTCAATAAACAATGAAGAATTCGTGGCATTTACGGAAGAATCGATCTTGAAAAGATCTTTGTTTTGGTTTTTCCCATTTTTGACAATGTTTTTCAGTAGTACCAGTATAATTTTTTTACACCATCTTAAAGTAGAGGTTTCAATGAAAAAATTCCGTCCTGAAATTTTCAACAATCAAAATTTTGCTTATAACTTATTTTATTGAAAATTAGGCCTTTTTTCAAATTAAATTCGCAATAAAATCAAAAAATAAATATTTCGGTTCAAAAAAATTACAGCTTATTTGAGGCACAAAAATGTACATTTTCACAAAATTGAATTGAAATCGAATTATTTTTGTGGGAGATAAACATAAAAAATCAAAAAATTGGTTTTTCTTGTTTTTCTCAATAGTTTTGAGGTTATTTTAAAAAATGATTAGAATAAAAGTTGTGAATCTTTCAATTATCTACAACTTTTGCATTTAACTTTTTCGATAGGAGATCTAGTTTTGTCGGAAATCGTAAAAACCACGTTCAACCCCTAAAACACCCCTTTTCCCACCCCCTCCCTAGTTCTGGTTATATGTTGGGGTCCAATCGATTTTTCCCCATTTATATAACCATTAATCCTAAATTTTCTGACCATCCATATACTGCTAAGAATGTTGTCGATTTTTGGCCTCTGAAAACAGGTTCGGCACTAGAATAATAAAATGGGATATTTTTACTTCACAGCCTACTCGGAAAACTGATCTTATTCATATTTTACACTATCTAGTAAATAATTTTTTCTGACATTGTGATACATCGCTCAAAAGGGAATTAAGAGCTCTATTGGACCATTGAACATTCCAATGGGAAAACCAAAGTTAATGGCATTAGCTTAAAACAAATGACGATAGAGATTTTTTGGTAATGCCAACGAAAGCTCCTAACAGTGTACCTACTTTTTAAAATATCACCAATGATTAAATTAGGCAGATACAGGAGATTTCTTAAAATACACCTTTTTTTGAATTTTCTAAAAATATCTCGAAAACAGAGCTAGCTAAAAAAATAATATTAAAAACGTCATCGAAATGGTCGTAAAATTCTCTAAAACTTCCCCTATTCCTCTTTCTCTGTCTCTAATAATAACCGAGATAGCAATGCATGCGCCCCCAATTTGTTTTACGTTTCTTTAAGTTCAACGATTTTCTCGCTCATTTAAACCATACATTTAATATCTAATTTATTATTCCAAACTAACTTGAAACACAAATCAAAAAGTTTATAATTTCGTTATAGGTACCTAAAGAGTTAATGAATCTTCCTACAACCGTGGCCGAATCCTCAGGCGTGTAACACAAGAACGCCGTTAATCCATCTCCCTCGTCCACACAATACCTGCTGTTGTGGTAGAATTTGTATCTGGAATGCGGATAATACAGAGTGCCATCTCTTTGTATGTAAAAAGCTTCCTTGGCGTTGGAATTGTTCATCTTGAAGTATTGCCACTTTGGATTGCCACAATTCAACATTCCAATCATAAACGAGTCCTTCAAATAATATTGTCTGATAGTGCCCTTGTAAATAGGCACTCTAAAGGGCGCTGTATCGTTATTTTTAATGCAAACGCTCTTGTATATTCCTTTCGTGGGATCCTCGAAGTGGTAATGGTAAAACCCATGTTGACAGCACTTTCTCACACACACTCGCCTTTCACAACCGCACTTTTCAGTCGAGATTTTTGTGTAATTGTCATAGTCCGCTGTATCACTGCACAAATCGACGGAATCATTAGTTGCGTTGCTACCGAAAACGTCACTTGCGAGCAGAAATATTATTAACAGAGGTATCATAATTGCGACTCTGCATAACCATAATGGTATGCGATAACTAAAAGATTCACACGACTAGATTTATTTTATAAACTGGTCTCAACTCTCGGAACTCAAAGGTCGCGTTTAAAATTTATACGGGTTTTTCAAGAGTTGTTCTTATAGACAGTTACTCCAAACTTTGAGAATAACCAGAGAAATATCGGGATGATGTCTGATTCAACTAATATAAAAATTAATACGCGGAGTTTTTAATTATAATTTGTTTATAATTTTAGGAAGTGTGCTTAGCAGAAATTAATTGTAAATAAAACCCCGAAAATATAGAACGTAACACACATCAATGAGTGAACGTCTGGGCGATTACTGGTAGACCTGTAAGGTCAGTAGCTTTGCTGCCTTTATGATATTGCGATTTGTTTTCAATAATTTAATCTATCTAATGAAAGTTGTAATTGCGTACCGTCAAAGTTCGTTCAGTTACTTGGTAATAGCGTGAAACACCTTCTAAAGTATCTCCTACTCGTAGATAATTGCAATAAACATGTAATTTCACATAGAACGGGCGGTACAGCTCATTTCATGGATCTACAGCAGACAGGACCGGAGCGAGCATGAGGGGCTTACATTTTTTGGGCCCCTTGAAACAAACACACCGCCAGAAAATAGCTTTGCATGTGAATAAAGATCCAAAATATATAATCAAAACAAAAATATTTGCATGTTGACAGAAAACAAAAACAAATGACCTACCTTACCTCTATTTAACTTCTAGTAATACAAACATGGCACTTAACTTTAATAACTACTAGGATGATGAAAATAGCCAATTTTCCAGTGTCCGCATAAAGGTTGGAATGAATTCCATGCAATCCTGATAAATGGATTAAAAAATTCGATCAGTCAGGTCACTTTTTTTTTAATGGCATTCCTAATTTTAGATAGTGCCACTACATTTTTTCACAGACTCAATTCTTTGTAGAAAACTGAAGGTTATTTTATGTTCATCGAAGAAAAAAAATTAAAATAGGTCTTGGTTGGCTCATGCAATCATCGTTAGTCAGACCATACAAGTCTTACGAAATTTGATCTATTATACAGGGTGAGTCAACGGTGCGAAAAAGTCAAATTTTTCGTTTATTGTCGATAATACAAACATAAGTTTTATAAGGAAGTTGTAGGAGATCAAATTGACTACATTTTAGAATTAGTTTGAAATATACGGGGTGAAAGCGGGGCGCTATAGGTGTCAATTTTTTTAAATGGAACACTATATATTTTTGAAAATTTGAATTTTCGATGAAATTCTCTATATTACTATACAGGGTGGGGCAATAGTGCGTCGGACCTCGATATCTCGAGTTCTACGATGCTATAAATTTTTTAAAAAATTGTAAGTAAAGTAGATAAAAAAGTCTATAACTGGAAATTATTTTCGAACATACAGGGCGAGCCAAGACGAAATTACAGGACCAAGTGCCTTTTTTTAAATGGAATGCTATGTATATCAGTACATTTTTTGAAGCCTCTTTTTAGGCTTTATTCATTCCAATATTAGCATTGAATATCTCCCAACCACTTGGATGTAATGATTTTTTTTTGTTGAAATAATGCAATCTGCAGATGGATCTTAAAAAAATTACCACAGTCACAATGATGGGTTTTAAGAAAAACTTATGTGAATACCAGTTACGAGATATCTAATTAATGTATTTGAATCATTTTCATTTCCTAAAACTGTACAGGGTGGCCAAAAATTTATTTTTCAATTAAGAACTTTTTAAATTGAATTTTCTCAATTTTTTCAAATCGAACACCCTGTATATTTTTCAACGATGTGATGTAGAAATGAAAAACGAACATTTTTTGTAAGTACATACTTCCGTATGGCTAATTTCAACCAATTTCGTTTTATAAATAAATAAGTGTCAAATTCAAGAATAAACTTAAAAAAGAGGTTCCCTCAAATAATTCATTAGAAAAATTTATAATAGGTGTTCGACGTGTTGCCCATTTTGATTGACACACGTCTTTATGCAATTTTGAAATGAGGCCATTTAGTGGGACCATTTCTTCCAATCCTTTGAAATTAGTAAATAGTATTTAACAGGTCCTTTACTGTAATGTTTTTTCGTACATTTTTTTGCTGTTTTCGTCATTCGACAAGCAATAAAACCTCAGTTTGGTATAAATTGTAGTGTACAACGGAGCATTTATCACACTTATCGGTCGTTAGCTACAATTTGTATTGAATTTAAAATATTTGGAATTTTACAATATGAATTTTAATAAAGCGGAACTTGTAGACATGACTTTTGTTTTGGGCGAGTCAGACATAAATTGTTTACTTGCAAATAGAATTTATCACCAACGTTATCCTCAAAGAAGGATTCCTGATGTTAGGAGCTTCCAAAACCTCGATAAATTTCTGGAAACTGGAAATGTCGAATATAAAAAAAGTGAAAGAATATAACGTGTTGTGAACGAAGAAAATGAGTTTTCTGTGGTGCTGGTAACGGTTGAGAATCCCCATGTTAGTCAAAGAGAAGCGAGCTCATTAGTAGGAATAAGTAGACGTTCTGTGGGTCGAATTTTAAAAACAAATAAGTTGCATGCATATCATATTGAAATGCATCAGGAATTATCTGATGACGATTTTCAAAAGCGCCTACAATTTTGTAATTGGGCCAGAAGTAAAATGCAAGATGATGTCAACTTCTTCAATAATGTTTTATTCACTGATGAGGCAACTTTTCATAAAAATGGATTTGTTAATAGGCACAATTTCCATTTATTATGCTTCGGAAAATCTTCACTTTTTTATGCAAGTTGATAACCAACACAGAAGGTCTATAAACGTTTGGGGAGGAATTATTGGAGAACATGTAATAGGGCCCCATTTCTTTGATGGTACATTGACTGGAGCTATTTATCTTTATTTTTTGGAAAACTATCTGCCACAATTATTGGTAAATCTCCCTGAAAGAATTCGAAATCGGATGTGGTTTCAGCAAGATGGTGCTCCACCACAGTAATTAAATGCAGTTAGAGACCACTTAAATAATTCCTACCCTCATCTATGGATTGGAAGAATTGGACCCACTAAATGGCCTGATAGATCCCCAGATCTTACAAAAATGGATTTCTTTTTATGGGGATACGTGAAGGAAATTGTTTATAGAGACACACCAACAACAGTACAAAATATGAAGGCAAGAATAATAACTGCCTTTAGATCTATCACACCGGCAGTTTTAGGAACAGTGGAAACCTCATTTCAAAAGCGCATAGAGATGTGTGTCAATGAAACTGGGCAACATGTGGAACTTTTATTATAATTTTTTCTACTGGGTTATTTGAAGAAACCTCTTTTTTTAAGTTTATTTTTGAATTTTGTAATTATTGCTCAATAAAACGAAATTGGTTGCAATTAGCCATGGGGATGTACTTACAAAAAATGTTCGTTTTTTATCTCTACACCACATCGTTGATAAATATACAGGGTGTTCCATTTGAAAAAATTGAGAAAATTCAATTTAAAAAGTTCTTAATTGAAAAATATTATTTGGCCACCCTGTACAGTTTTAGGAAATGAAAATGATTCAGAAACATTAATTAGATGTCTCGTAACTGGTATTCATATAAGTTTTTCTTAAAACCCATAATTGTGACTATGGTGATTTTTTTTAATATCCATCTGCAGATTGCATTATTTCAACAAAAAAATTCTTACATCCAAGTGGTTGGGAAATAATCAATGCTATTATAGGAATGAATAGAGCCTAGAAAGAGGCTTCAAAAAATGTACTGATATACATAGCATTCCATTAAAAAAGGCACTTGGTCCTGTAATTTCGTCTTGGCACGCCCTGTATGTTCGAAAATAATTTCCAGTTATAGACTTTTTTATCTACTTTACTAGCAATTTTTTAAAAAATTTCTAGCTATCGTAGAACTCGAGATATCGAGATCCGACGCACTATTGCCCCAAATTTTAAAAAATATATAGGGTGTTCCGTTTAAAAAAATTGACATCTATAGCGCCCCGCCTGCATGAATCACCCCGTATATTTCGAACTAATTTTAAAATGTATCCATTTTGGTCTCCTACAACTTCTATATAAAATTTTTGTTTTTATTATCGATAGAAATAAAGGAAATGTTGGACTTTATCGCACCGTTGACTCACCCTGTACATACTTTTCTGGGGATGTTGTTGTGACTGCCACCGCCAAAATGAGTTCAACTATTATATTGTCAACTATAGATTTCATCTATTCAAAGCGGTCGAGGTAAAGGATTACAGATAATAGTTTAAATCTGGCGCTCCTGATTTTCTGTTGGATTTACTAAAGTGTACCGCCCGCACTAATAGTCAAATACAAATATGTATTATAGTAAAAATATATATTTAAAGGTGGATTACAAAACGTATGACGAAGATGAATAATAAAAATTAACAACTATGACCAAGTAGAGGTGTGTTAATTCTTTTAATTATTACAACTTTAATTAAATTAAATAGGTAATATTAATCATAGACACAGACACTGTAGCATTTTTTATAGCAGTAAAAATAATTACTCTGAAATTTTTTCAAATCATATTAAGCTTTTTATTTAATTTTTTATGTAAAATTTAAAACGCAATTTTTAGAAGCTATATATAACTAAAGTGCCTCGCACCAAAGAATTAGGGAACTTACAGGGTCATTCCTCATATATTGACACCGCACTTACAGCAGTTAATTGATGAGTTATTAAAGAATTGAAAACACAAAAGATTTATGTTTTACTCCATATTTTTAGAATTTATAGTCAGAAAAATTAAATGAACAATATTTGTGCATAACCTTCATTTTAAAACTCATTTATACGTCAATAAATGACGTTTGTTTGATTTGTGTATTCAGTATGTCTAGTTTGAAATATTAATCTAAAAAAATTTAAAAAATAGGGTTATGAGCCAGTTTGTTACACACGGTATAAAATCATCTATTTTAAACATTTTGTTTTAAACATACCAACCCTTGTTCACAGGTTGCAGAAGATATACTACTAGATTAGAAGCATAAATGACTACACGTTTATGTTATTTGAAAAGTTAAATTTTTTCCCGTTTTGATTAAGATAGTATAGGAATCGCAAATTTTTGGGCAAAAGTTTCGTTTGAAATTGCTCCGTTTGAAATCCACTATACATAAAGAAATATGGGCTTTATACAATGTATTTTCATATTATACATCTAAATCATTGATTAAGGAATGAATAAGATACGCAACCCCAATGGTAAAGTGCTAGCGTTATTTTGGGGGCGAGATTCACAGCATCTAACGATAAACGTATAAAATTTCTACTTATAGATTTTAGAGTTAAAAGAAAAAAAATGCCGGTATATTTTATACATATTTATTTATTAACAGATATAAACATTTAAGAAGCTACTAATATTATGTTACACAATGTAATATTTAGTGATTAAACTTAAATTATATTCTGCGATGATGGTTGCTTTACAATAAATATTATAACAAAAAAATTCAAAAGTGAATCACAAAGTTCACTTGAGGTTTATTATTTGCCATAATTAAAATATTATTCGCTAAAGTAGGGAGAAGTCCAATGGAATAAAAAGGCAAAATAAATCTATAAATTAACGTATTCGTGTTTAGAATGTAGAAAAAACCGTCAAAGTATGTGTAATAACACCAACACCAAAAATTCTGCTGTAGAGTGCGTGGAAAAGCATTTTTTTTGATTTATGTTAGTCTTTTAGTAACCTAAAATTTCTCCGAATTTATATAGTCATTAAAACCCATAATTTCTCCTAGTTCTATGTTAGATACTCGAAAAAATACCGCTTCGGTCAATCGCGAATAACTGGAAGCCAAAAAACAGCGTGTCAATGGGCTCTTCCTCGAAATTTTGCAAATTATACCAGACTATAGTATTTTTTAAAATAGCTCTGACGTATTTTTTCTTTTTGCTAGTATTTTTCATTTAAGGCCAAAAAAATATTTCAAAACGTAGTAATTAATCTATTAAATTTTTGTGACGTCAAAAACGGATAGTCATTGGTATAGGTCGTGTACATCATATGACTCACATAACCTCAAATTTTTTGTTTTTGTAAATTTATTTTCAATTTTAATTTAAATTTTTGTAGTTTTAACATGGATTCATTATAACATTTAGAGACCCTCACAGACAGAAGATATACCGGGTGCCACAGGATACTGGCTCACCCCTATATTTCCTCTATTTTTTAACTTATCCATTTGAAATTTGGGGGGCATAAACTACCATTTAAAATGTATTTCTGCACATTACAAACACTATGGTACCACTTCCGGTTTATCCGGAAATTACCTCAACTTTCGATTTTCAAATGGAACACCCTGTATATTTTTACATATTTGGATGCAGGGCAACATTCTGCATACACCATGTAAGTTTCGCGAATTTTTGAGCCGATGTTCAATTTTTTCAAGCATCTTAAGAAATCCGTCTAGAGTGCTTTAGAATTCCAAAATTCGTTATACGGTAGGTAAACTTCAAAGGAAAAATATAATTTTTCTTTTCGTTTCACTAACAACTGTTTGCGAAGCCTCCAAAGTTGAACATATCACTTTTTTATCGAAAACTTTTTTTTTTCAAATGGGAAGGTGGTGGCTCATAGTGTTTGAAAAATTATAATTTCCTTTCTGATTTCATTGATATCTTTTTCATATCTGTGCTATTTATTTTCATTTTTTTTTTCATTCGTTTAAAACTATAAAATCCACTTTCACGGATTTCTGAAAATGCTTGAAAAAATTGAACATCCGCTCAAAAATTCACGAAACTTACATGGTACATACAGAATGTTACCCTGCATCCAAATATGTGAAAATATACAGGGTGTTCCATTTGAAAATCAAAGGTTGAGGTAATTTCCGGATAAACCGGAAGTGGTACCATAGTGTTTGTAATGTGCAGAAATACATTTTAAACGGTAGTTTATGTCCCCCAAATTTCAAATGGATAAGTTAAAAAATAATGGAAATATAGGGGTGAGCCAGTATCCTGTGGCACCCGGTATAAAGTTATAATATTGTAGATTATTAAATATAGATGGTTAATTATAGGTTGGATTTCCCAACCAACAAAAATAATCTTATTTTATTAAATCGAGGCGGTTAAAACTTCATTAATAATGCACTGAACAAGATTTTAGTTGATAATACAGAAACCAAGCAGAAATTTTGATAAAAGCGACATAATATTCGAAAATCGTAAAAAGGCATATTTTTGAGGTTAATATTGCAACGCCACGAGCACAAACGAATTTGTTTGGAGTTTAACCAATAGCAAGACCCGTCCGTTTTTGACGTCATTAACGGAAAACTGGCGGGACTTTTGAAATTGATACAA
Source organism: Rhagium mordax (assembly GCA_963680705.1). Classification (NCBI taxonomy): domain Eukaryota; kingdom Metazoa; phylum Arthropoda; class Insecta; order Coleoptera; family Cerambycidae; genus Rhagium; species Rhagium mordax. The sequence continues at coordinate 129,247,819 of OY796656.1, read as the reverse complement.
CTTATTAATATTTAAAGCAACTGTAAGAATGATATACTATTGAAATTTATTGCATTATTATATTTAATATGTATCCAACTTTGATGTAAATCTATTAAAAACCTTTAATTCAATTGAGGTGTAAGAGCCCATTGTGATTATGTATAATATTAATAGTTTCAGTTTTGCTCTTCTATTAAATTCCTCGTATTTTATTTGAATCGTAAAGTTTGGCAACAACACACAGTTCAGGAATCGTACAAGAAACGAGCGGTCGCCCCAGTTATTAGTCATTACTCTCATTGGCGCATTCTACTGGCAGGGTACCCAAAATAAAACAATATCATTTTTCATAGCACCATAGCCTAACTTTGTTGTTTGAGTAAAGATGTCAGTTTGACAGATACTTGTGGACAACATGATTGGTAGAAATGTTACTAATCAAGCTCAGCAGCCTAGCTAGATTCCAACAATATTATATCCATATTCGATTTTAAAGAAATAGCATATGTATTACAATATCTTTAACGATTTTTTTATATATTCATAAACAAGTATACAGGTATATAAAGATGGTGTTTTTGAAACGAAATCATAAAATAAACTATTCGTCTTTTTTTTGCGGTAACGCTTCCATCTTCCGCTAAATACAGGGTGAATATCAATAACTCATTTTAATTTTAAGAGGGAGTTTCTGTTGATATTTATAACACAAATTACCAATAAAAAAAATATTTAAAAAAAGTTGAAAACTGACCTACCCGCTTCGTCGCTCTACTGACACACTTATGGGGTGAACAACAGGCCTTGTATCACAGCCTGTGCTTGTATCCAAGTCACAGACTCCAAGTTCTAACGTAAAAAACGTGACAAAAAACGTCTAATAAAGTTAAGCCGCCTTTCGACGGTCTTTCATAAATTTGCGGTCGGAGACAAGTTAATTGACAGTGACAGCAAAAACTAGTGAATTTATGATTGCAAAAAACAAGGTGAATGCCAGAGGCAAAGACCTATCCTGATTTATTTTCTGTTGAGATAGGTCAGTTGGGAAGTTCTGAAAATGTTGACGTATTTTAATTTATTTTCTTTCTCGAAAACTACAGGGTATATATTTTTTGGTATATGGCCATACCATTAAGGGACCTAACATCCCTTAAAATTAAAATGAGTTATTGGTATTCACCCTGTATGTATATTCTTTTCCAACAACATAGTTGTTAACATTCAGTTCATTATCTTTCTATGGAAGAAATCAATGTTTTCATTAAAGGACCGTAAATTACACTGTAAATACCATAACAATAACAAAAACGAACAATGCTTGTCATATTATTTATTTTTAGAGACGAAATATACAAAAATTCAATAAATGGCAAAATATTCTTTTATAGATAACAATAAAATAACAAAACACTCTAATTTAGATAGAATGTATCCGGAGATCCTTTTTTTGCAGTTGGTCGTAATATTTTGGATTTTGGTACATTTTATCAATGAAAGACGAAGGATGATCCTTATTCGAGGTGTCGCGTTTTAGGGAGGTGGAAGCTTTTGATTGCTTCGTATTGCTTATGGCGGAGCTCATCATATTAGAACGTGGGATTTTATCTGAAATGTGTAAACACTAACCAAAAGAAAAATTTAACAAACCTACTTTTCATCGTCAGTTTATTTAAATATGAAATATGGAAAAATGTATGCTTTTTCCAACCAGTCAGAAACTTTGTTACTGAACGAGTCTTATCACAGTCCTTAGTACAAAGCAACATTTTGAACAATTCGCTTCCTTTCGCTTGATTTCAGAAGCAAAAATGCATTTGTCTAGACGAACTGGAACAGGTTCAAGTGGAAAGGCTTTTATTGCCTTAAATGTCAAAAATGTTGATTTGGTTAATAAAAATTCGAATGACGTGATTGGATATTCATTTGGGCATGGGCATTATCAATTGAGTAATTAATATTCTATACTTCGTATCCTATAGCTCGATTATCGAGGATAAGGAGCTGAGGCACTTCTTTGAACTTCACGTCAAAATAAGACAAACATGTGGATAACTTCAAGTGCTATTCAAACATGTGCGTCAACTTAGTTTCTTCGGTGTCAATACATCTTAACCTTTTCACCTTTTCTTTATTTTTAAATTATTCCTTTCGTTTATGTAAGTGCGGCGACGGTTTTCTCGACATGCAGGAGGTATAGTAAATTAGAATTGTTAAATTCTCTAAAAGGTTATCCTACTTAAAAAGTTAAATATTCTGTTTTTACGTTTTGATTGAAAGGCATGAGAAGTTGAGAATTCTTACAAAATAGTCTCGGTTGACCAACTTCGTGTGAGATTTCTTATACAGAAAGAAAATGAACTGCTAACTTAAGGATTTATACAATATATTTTTAAACACAATTATTGTACATTTCTAATATCTATTTGTGCTTAGCATTTATTTGGTTTGTGTTTTCTGTGCTTGTCTACTAAAGTAAATATCTTCTTTGTAAATTGTTAGCCAGAAAAGTTACTTAAATTGCTAATTAATAATAGATATGAATACTTGGCATAAAGTTACATTCTACAGGTACAAATAATATAATTAAACACTTAAAGCTTAATATTAATACAAAAAATGTGGATATACAATAATTAAGCGTTACTTGATAATTTTTAAGTACATGATAAGTGAGCCACAATAAGAGGTAGATCACTAATTTAAAACTCACCAACGATGATTAAGGAATTAAAAATAATCAGTCTTGTTCGCGAAAACCACACATTAGGAAAAAATTAATGCCTTCATTTTGAAACAATGGTAAGGGTTTGAAAATGTCTTCATGACCTAAACAGATTAGAAATTTGCAATAACCGATCACGACGCACATTTGTGGTTTTCGCGAGTAAGTCAACAACCAACGTGATTTAATCAGTTACTTCTTGATAAGCAATTGCGCGATTGTACATAAATTGACAGAAGCAAATAGGGTAGGAGATTGCCTTTATGTTAAGGAAATGTTTAAACACTTGCGTGCATTAGTAAAGCAATGCTGATCTAATTACTGTTTCATGCGGATCAGTACCATTAATTTGTCATGGGAATATCGCCAACTTAATCGGATAGGAAAACTTCGTATGGGAGAGTTGTTTTTTTTGAAGTAATAAAATACGTTGGATACAGAAAATTACGTGGGATTTGCTATACTATCCAAATCTCCCCTACTGCATCGATCCAGCATAACAAGATGTTAATAATTAAACTGATGATACAGCACATTAAAAATGATATTTGTCCAATCTAGAAATGGAATGGAGTCGGTAAAATTTCTGACATAATTAGGTCGCTATGATTGGCGACTGTCCTTCGGTTCCATTTCCAGGCTGAAGAAATCAATAAATAAAATTGGTCCTGGATCCAATTTTCTGCATCTGAGGATACAAGGTCAAAGAAGTAAGGAGGAAACATTTCTTTCATTTATTATGGCACGTGCTTATATCACTAATTATAAATATATATTAATTGTGCGTTAAGGCCCTTTCGTCTCCTCCTCTGCCATTCCGGAGCTCACTTAAACGGTGATCACTTAGACCGGTATCAGTGGTGGAGTAGTTGCTGGAGCGTGTGGTTTGAGTCGTTGTCATGGAATGAGCCAAATGAGGTTTTCCCCTGAATACATAGTACCTGAAACACGTTTATATAGTTAGTAAAGTGGCTGCAGCAACGTGTCGCTTACACATGCATAGTGCAGAAATAGGTGGCTGCAATTTCAAAAACCAACACCCATTCCGGGGCTACGTTAAGACTAATTGTTTACTATGCTAGAAAATCACATGCTTATGATGGCAGTTCATTATTTATCGTCCCTGTTGTCCGATAATTTATTATTCTCAAGTTCTTCTTTGTTAAGATGTATGAGAACTCAAGCTGTATATGTAAACGAAACAAGCACAAGATAAAAAGAATTGGCAAAAAATGTTAAAAAATGTGAGACTGAAGGAAACGAACAAATTCGGCCATTTTTAAATGCACTGAAACTCAAGTCTAAATATTACACTGATGCTGATGCGAAGAAGTGTCACTAATAGCTACGACATACAGGGTGATTCACGAGGAAAGGGACAAAATGATATGGTAGATAGAGTTCACTTAGGTGAATTAGAAATAACTATTAAAAAAAGCCTGAGCCGTTTTTTTATTCATCTACAGGGTGATTTATGAGTTTTGCCCAATTCTTCTTAAGGTAATATCTTTTAAACTAATCACTAGAAACAAGCTAGTATTATGGGTATATAGTATACTATTAATTGTCAATTTACATGCATAATCAAAGACAGAAAATTCCAGGGCCGGCTCAACTAATTTTTATTTTTAGGGCTCCTATGAAAAAATTCACCCTGTGTACGTGATTTTTAAATTCTAATACTGAATTATGAAACTACATACAAAAGCTCGTACAAAAGTGATCGAAAACATGTAAGTAGTGAGAGAGTACCTTCAAGACACTCGGCAAAATTACAAATTTTCTCCAATTTTACAGAATTTCTAAATTTTCAGTATTTTCACCAATATTTTCAAAATTTGGCAATTTTTACCAAATTTCAAAATTGACAAAATGCGCATTCGCAAAATCTCTAATTTTCTGTATTTTACAGAATTTCCAAATTTTCAGTATTTTAACCAAATTTCAAAATTGATGACGTCATCAAGGTCAAAGGTGAAGGTCACGAATTGATCACGTGATCAACTGATGAATTTTCTCAAAATTGCCAAATTTTTCAAAATCTCAAATTTTCTGCATTTTTTCAAAATTTCAAATTTTCTCAAATGTTCTGCATTTCCTCAAAATTTCTAAATTTTCTGTATTTTCTCAAAATTCCAAATGCGCATGCGTGATGACGTCATCAAGGTCAAAGGTCAAGGTCACGAATTGATCACGTGATCAACTGATGAATTTTCTTCAATTTTACAATATTTTCAAATTTTCTGTCTTTCTCAAGATTATCAAAAATCACGAAGTGGTCACGTGAACAACTGATGAATATTTTACAGTATTTTCAAATAGTTTTAAAAATAGGTGAGCTACAACCTGTCACGCACCTATAAAGTTGATAAAATTGAACATTTGTTAATATATTTATATTGAAATTTGATAAATTTAACTTGTGGGAAAAATTACCACACGTTTATTTTTATAAAATAAAAAATTATTTAAGTTTTTTTTAAAAATATATTCTAAATTTAAACATTATAAAAATCCAAACCGTGTTCGTAATGTATTTTCTCTATAAATTCCTCGATAAATTCTTCAGATAAATTTTGTTTATAATAAATACAATACCAATCTACTTCATCTTGAAATTCTCTTATAAAAGGCTCACTTCATTTTTGATCTATAGAAATATGTTCCCAATCTACTTTATCTTGAAATTCTCTTATAAAATTTTCAGATAATTTTTGATATTCAGAAATAGCTTTCCAATTAACTTCATCTTGAAATTCTCTTATAAAATTTTCAGATAATTTTTGATATTTAGAAATACAACGCCAATATACTTTATATTTAAATTCTCTTATAAAATTTTCAGATGATTTTTAATTTATAGAAATACAACACCAATATACTTTATCTTTAAATTCTCTTATAAAATCTTATAAAATAATTCTTCATGTAAAGAAATATCAACCCAATCAATATTTTTAGATGTATTAAGATAATCAATTATAGAATTCAGAAATTTCAAACATTTTAATTAAATCTTTATAATTGAAATATTTATAAATGTTAAAATATTAAATATATTTTCCATTTTTAAAACTTTATTTAATAGAAAAAAATTTATTCAAAATTAATTTTATTTACTAGAATGAAATTTTAATAATAAAAATGAAAATATTAAAAAGATGGTTTTAGTTCATATTTATAAAAACTCCCAATAATTTCTTCTCCTTTTAAATCTTTAATCTTATAAGTTATAGGATTAGTATCTAAAAGTTCACTAATTACAAATATTTCTCTTGTATAAGTAATATGATATTTACTACGAAATCTTTCTTTTTTACTAGTTATTCTAACTCTATCTCCAATTTTAAAAACAGGATTATCATTTCCAACGATATAAACATGAACAGTATTCAAAAGATGTTTTTCATTAGATTTATTAACATCTGAAGGTGTCATTTTAATAGTACTATGATTATCTGAATAATTATATTCATGAATTAAATTTTGTAACATATCTACCCATCTAAAATTTTTATTCATTTCAAATTTAATTTTCATTTTATTATTTAAAGTCATAACGTCATCAATTTTGAAATTTGGTAAAATACTGAAAATTTGGAAATTTGAGATTTTGCGGATGCGCATTTTGTCAATTTTGAAATTTGGTAAAAATTGCCAAATTTTGAAAATATTGGTGAAAATACTGAACATTTAGAAATTCTGTAAAATTGGAGAAAATTTGAAATTTTGAAAAATTTGGTAATTTTGCCGAGTGTCTTGAATGTACTCTCTTACTACTCATGTACTTTGTTGTTTTGCCACACTTTGGGCGAATTTTAAATAAACGATCAGTTCCCCAAAATCGAAGGAAAAAGAAATAAAAATTACTTAATCTGATGTTGAAATTATTTATTTTTGATTATTTATTTCATATTAATCAACCATGAAATCACAAAATTTTGTATAACAAATATTTTAGTTTAAATAAGAGAGGAAACTGTAATTTTATAAATTTATTTTGTGCAGACCTTCGATTTTGGCGAAAATTGATCGTTTATTTAAAATTCGCCCAAAGTGCGGCAAAACAACAAAGTATACATGTTTTCGATCACTTTTGTATGTAGTTTCATAATTCAGTATTAGAATTTAAAAATCACGTGCACATGCAGGGTGAATTTTTTCATAGGAGCCCTAAAAATAAAAATTAGTTGAGCCTGCCCTGGAATTTTCTGTCTTTGATTATGCATGTAAATTGACAATTAATAGTATACTATATACCCACAATACTAGCTGTCTCTAGTGATTAGTTTAAAAGATATTACCTTAAGAAGTTTTGGGCAAAACTCATAAATCACCCTGTAGATCAATACAAAAAAGGCTAAGGCTTTTTTCAATAGTCATTTCTAATTCACCTAGGTAAACTCTATCTACCATAACATTTTGTCTCTTTCCTCGTGAATCACCCTGTATATCATTTGACTCGAGGTTTGACTTCTAGAATTCTTTTTATATCTGTCGCAAGCCAAATTAAATGAAAACTGGGGAAAACTTGTTTCTTTTATCGGTGCAATTAAAAATGTACCTATATTTCCTTTTTTCTTTGGATTCGCAAAGTCAAATCTATCTATCAAATCTTCCTATCTTTATCAATGCAGCAATGGAGTGTGAGCTGAAATACTAGAAGTAAATCATTCTTGGAACCATGTGAAATTTTCGCTACCAGAGCAGTTTTAAATGATGTGATTTGCTTTTTGGGGGAGATCGAAGGGTGACCAGGAGAAGTAGATTATTGAAAGGAAAGTCTGCAAGACGTTAGTGGAAATCTGTTACTGCCACGTTGTACTTAATAGTTCGATTGTAGAAGAACTGCCAGATAATATTAACTGACATTTTTGGTAGAAAGAAACGTTAATGAAAATAATGATACTATTGTTCAAAGATTTTGAAAAGGAGAATGGCAAAATTAGCAGATGGCGTGCATAATGTGAAAAAAGTACTCCGACCAGCGTTATATTTGGGCTTTATCCAATAATTGGAGGAGTTTAGTGGAATAAATATTTAAGCTTTACGGCTGCAGTCGCAGCGATATTGGGGCACAAGTTCTGCACTTGAATTGGAATTGATGCATACTCCACAATACGTTTATTGCTTCTGTTGCAGTTCTGGTTGTATGTAAGAAGAACTTACAGAAGCTTTTGTAAGTAATCTGCAAAACACCAATAAAGCTCGATATTCATGCTCAAACACTTACTTAACTTACTGGGCTGTAAGATAGTGCAAGACTCTTTGTTGGCATGGTCTTGCAGATATTTGAAATTGCGACTTGCGAGATGTCCGATTTGTCAGCCAAGATACCTGTCGACTTGAGATATTTCAACACCACATAAATATACAAATTTATTACTAACTAATCTTCCAATAAGAAGACCATGTGCGGGACTCAAAATAATGAATTAATCTACCAAAAAAATGTTAGTATAATTCCCACCATAAAGAGCATTCATATGAGTAATAAAAAGCAGGTCTTGTAGTTCCCTGTTTGTAGATCTTGTCACCAAGTTAAAGATGCACACAAAATAATATCCAAACTAAATTATTTTTAATGGTTACTGACAGGAGAAATGAAAAAAATATTGCAGGAAACTCGAACTGTACTGACGAGGGTGGATGGATACAGGTTGGTGTTAAGTGAAAGCATGTGTCTCAGTTTTGGGGCAAAAACCCAAGGCAAACAAAACTTACGATTTTTATATAGAAGGGCTGTTAGAGTCTAGCTGAAACAAAACCTGTTTTATTTTCAAATACGTTAATGTGCTCTTCTTAAAGAAATTATGTCTTTAACGTTAGTAACAGAGAAAGCTTTGAAGGTTTTATGGCAACCATAGTGGAAAGCAATTATTGAATTGTGAATAAATCTGAATCCTTAAATTCCGGGATATTATGGGGAGAAGGTTTCAATTGTTTTATATATCATGTGAAAATATTGAATCGGATTCTAAAAAGAAAGAAGATTCGGAAACAGGTGAAGTGATGAAATTCTAAAAGGCATGAAATCTAAGAAATAAAGGCGTTCTACATTTTAAGATAATTTTGGCAGAAAACCTTTCTAAGATATTGAACCAGAGGAGCTAAAGGTCAATGAATAAAGATTTAATCTGTTCTGGCAATATTTCTTTCATCACTGTAATTTATCTTGTTATTGATACCAGAAACCATGTAATATGTAAAGCTTAATAATAAATAATAAATTAGTAATTAATGAGCCTAAACCATCAGCGGAGTGCAGTAAGTACCAGAAATACCGATTTTGACATTTTGACTTACTGCTATCGAATTACTAGGTATAAAGTCTGCATCCTACGACGTAACCTTATTATTACTCAAATGTGGTGTAGAGACTCCTGTTGTAATAGTTTCAGTAGATTTTTTCCAAGTACAGCTAGAAATTGGACATAACATTCTTATTAAATCGATTAAACAATCGTTACTCTCGTTAATTTTCAATGATCAAATTGATAATAGCATCTACTGTAACTGTTTGTGTTGGAAGAAGTTATTCTTAAGAAATTGCTATTTAGAAGTTGAATAATTCTTTGATTTTAATGATTAATTTGTAAATAAGAATGACGAAAAATGAAGAACGCTGGTTAATTTAGATTTACTTTAGCAACATCAATTTCAGGATTAGTTTTAAATATTCGTTTTAAAAATAAATAGAACTTCCTCTAGAAAACAGTAATAAGAATATTGTTGACTTACCTTTTCTGCAAAGACTTCCAGATCTTCTTCTTGAACACGAATATGAAGAAAATTAAGGCGCCATACATCGCGTTGCAGAAATCTGTCAAGTACCAAACGTATGCGGGTACTTTATTTGACGTTTTCCATATGACTGCCCAAGAAATAATTTCCATGGTCCAGTTAATTCCCATAGCAAAGAGCAATTTCAGATACAAGTTGAACCTATACAAAGTATTGCTCTTCTTACTTACATGTTCGGTAAGACTTAAAAAGTTTCAGTTAGTATGATATGGTGGTTAGTGGGGATTTTTGCTTATTAATACGTACAGTGTACAGGGTGATCATTTTAAGTGCCTCACTCGATTTTCCTGCTTTATTCTTCACCTAGGAAAAAAATTCAGAAACATACTTGCGTGCTTTTTTTCCGAGGAATCCGATTCCGAAAAGATAAAAACAATTGAACGTCAAAGAAAAAAGTTATGGCCGAAAAACTGAAAAAGAAAAATATACACCCTGTATATTAATGCGGAAATGTATATGTGACATTTCACTGATTGTAAATGCGTATCATATACTTATTTTTCACTTCCGGTTTGACCGGAAATTGCTTTAATTTTTTTATTTTAGGTGATACACCCTGTATATTGAGCTCAGTTTAAAGAACGTTTCTTTCTGAATTCAGCAATATATAACATATCATCATTATCTTTCATATTTAATAAGATATTGGGGTTTTAATTTAAAATAACACAAATATATGTTATGAAATAAAAGCATCCATGAAAACAAACAAAAGCATTTAAATTATTTTTTATTTATTTCAAAAACTAAAGAATACAAGTTATTATGCTATATCTTCTTTTGTTTTTGAAATAAATAAATAATTTAAATGCTTTTGTTTGTTTTCATGGATGACTTTATTTCATAACATATATTTGTGTTATTTTAAATTAAAACCCTAATATCTTATTAAATATGAAAGACAATGATGATATGTTATATATTGCTGAATTCAGAAAGAAATGTTCTTTAAACTGAGCTCAACATACAGGGTGTATCACCTAAAATAAAAAAATTAAAGCAATTTCCGGTCAAACCGGAAGTGAAAAATATGTATCTGATACGCATTTACAATCAGTGAAATGTCACATATCCATTTACGCATTAATATACAGGGTGTATATTTTTTTCTTTTTCAGTTTTTCGGCCATAACTTTTTTCTTTGACGTTCAATTGTTTTTATCTTTTCGGAATCGGATTCCTCGGAAAAAAGTATTACACAAGTATGGTTTTTGAATTTTTTTCCTAGGTGAAGAATAAAGCAGGAAAATCGAGTGAGGCACCTAAAATGATCACCCTGTACATACGTAAAAATTAAATTTTATGCCGCGACTCATTAGATAATTTTGATTATTAGTAACGAAACTCCTATCAAATATGTTGGTAAAAAACATAGCATACAAAAAACTAATTATGCTGTACTAAATACTTATAATTTCCGAATTAACTCGATTTTAGAATTGGGTACAAAGGAGGAGATACTTACTTCTGTTTATCGTCTTCGTAACTGTGCCTCTTGCTGTCGGAGTGCTTCAGCATGGACGTCTCTTTCTTAACCTTTTGAATTTTCACTGCAGTCAATATAAACAGGACAATGTTTATTGTAATGAGGATTGCCATTGGACCGTAGAAGTACAGAAGATTTGGTAATTTGTCTGAAAAGTAAATTAATCAGTAAACGAAAGATCATAGAATTGATTTGATTTTCAGATTGGACCAGTGATTTGGTTTGAAATTCAGTCGAAAGCATGGAGTAAAAAGACAAACGAAAAGCTCATCAACCTGGTATCTATAATGAAACAAAATTTATCAACATTTCAAGTGCTCTAAATTTTTCTTCTTAAATTCTTCTTAAATTAATAGATCTCCTCAATCTCCTCATTAAACAAAAACTATTAATCCGGATATTTTTAGATTACCTAAATTTTAATGATCAAAATGTTAAAGAACAAATCCCAAAAATGAAACCAAAGAGAAAATTGAAGAATGCCACAAATAACTTTGAAGCATCCGTAGTTGCATCTACTTATTCGCAAACAATATACTCATATTGTTTGCGAATAAGCTTCTAGTTAAATTTACCTTCCAAGAAACATTTTGTTTTTCCAACTCCTGGGTAATAATCCTTAGTCTGATCACCATATTCATTTAATAAGAACACAATCAGGACGTGCAGTACTGACATGCCCCAGGCATACAGGCAATAGAATAGAAATCGTTTCCTCTCCGTGTGTCTCCTGCCAAATCCTCTTAGCCCACTGAAAAATTAAAGGGTTCATGTAAATGTTTAGATATTTTTTGGTTATGTATGATCGAACAGGAGATTTAAAATGCCTGACGAGCGTTGAGTAATTTGGTGTTTCAGGAAAAAACTTAGTTTCTATTAAAGGTCAAGTCTATCTTCCAGAAATTCAATTTAACATGTCTTAATTATTTTTGTCAATGCAAATATTCAATCATAATTGATTAGAGTATGCTATAGTGCTACTTGATGACTTGATCGATGCAAATGTCAAGACTCTAGTCAATTCGTTACTAAGTCCAACATTGTTGCTATATCGTTGGTGTATGATAATAAATTTTGCCTGCTAGTTGCAGCGTGAGTGAGAGAAATAATTGAGATATACACAAAGATGGGAACAGAACGTTGTTGAGCCCACCTTAAAATTTGCGTACGGTGTCCTAAAAGACCATATTTAACCAAATGGTGATGCGTATATACCTCGCTAAGTTGATGGGATCAACAGCGTCATTTTGGGCTTCACAATGACCGTTTATATATTCAGCGCGCTCAACAATGACTGTTTATACCTCGAAAATATATACCTGTTTTATTAAAAACAAAAACTTTGACAAATATGTATTTTTATTATGTCTGTATATTTTTTATTATATTCGACTTTGACAATATGGAGAAAAAATCTATTTCTCACCCCCTCCCAGTTCCTTATTTTTAAGTGCAAGGAACAACACTTGCCTGGCTCACCGGGGTGAGAACGCTAGCAAGGTAACTGACAGTGGAGATACGGTTTTTTGTCCAGAGGGTCGAAAGATGATTGTCTTGTCAATCGGACTGGACAATTCCTCAAACGGGTTAATTAGAAATAAACACCGGAAATAATAACTCGTAAATTTTACATTGCATACAAAAGTATTTATTTAATAAGATTTACAGTTAATAACTGATTGAGGATTAAACAGAATAATGCAGTGATTTACTTTACAGTCGGTTGTGTAGAGTTGTTAAGCAATATATTAACAAGTGGGCTTATTCTTTGAGCCTGTAAGAGGCCAATTTGAATTAAAATTTCATGTTAGTTAATTCCATATCAAACGATGATTCCTTTTTGCGCTTTTCCTATCCAGAATTAATTCTTTAGAAATTTTAAATATGATTTCGAAAAAAATTTGCATACTTATATAAAGGACTTAAAGATTTATCTAACGAAGTATCACTTGACCTCTGCACCAGTAAAATAGGGTTTTCTGTCAGCACAAATATTTGTAGTTAGAAATTCAAATTTCGTGACAAAAATTGATATATTTCTGCATTTTTTTTAAACAACTTATATTAACAAAATGTTACCGAGCAAAATTTTTCAGTTTCTGCCATTTGATATTTTTACTCCATGATTCAGTTAACACCAATATCATCCACTAACATTTATGAAATGTCGTTCAACTACAAGTTTATATGCAATGTAGGATAGTTTTGAATCCCTGGATGAACATAGTCAAACATATGTTATATGCAAAGATTTCTCTAAAGCATTCGATAGACTTGATCATCAATTACTAGTGAAAATTTTGGAAAAAAATTTGATTCTGATTCTTTACTTCTTTTGTTTAAATTTTATTTTCTCAGTGGGTTCCAGTTGGTCGAATTTGTTGCGACTTTTGGAATTCTCCAGGGATCCATTTTGGGACCCCTGTTTTTTACATATTAATAATGACGTGAGAGTTGATGTTGATTTTCCTTCCTGGTAGTCTAAAAACTTATAGGCGTATAAATGATTAATCCTGATAAAGTACTTACATATATGTATAAATACTAAATTACCACCAGATGCTAGTAAATGTAACGTATTATCCTTTCTTTGAAAATATCATTATTTTTCACTATCAAAGATCACTGACTTTCCGTGATCTTGACGTAACGTTTAACAATAAATTATCCTTTACTAATCATAAGACAACATTATCTTTGAGGAAAATCCTTGAATTTATAGTTTATAAATAGTCGGGAGTTTAACTAATACCAACACTTTGAAAATTCACCTAAGTATGATATTATATAATAATAATACTAAAACGACTTTATTGAAACAGAAATGTACAAGTACAACAAGTGTACAGGGTGATCATTTTAAGTGCCTCACTCGATTTTCCTGCTTTATTCTTCACCTAGGAAAAAAATTCAAAAACCATACTTGTGTACTTTTTTCCGAGGAATCCGATTCCGAAAAGATAAGAACAATTGAATGTCAAAGAAAAAAGTTATGGCCGAAAAACTGAAAAAGAAAAAAATATACACCCTGTATATTAATGCGGAAATGGATATGTGACATTTCACTGATTGTAAATGTGTATCAGATACATATTTTTCACTTCCGGTTTGACCGGAAATTGCTTTAATTTCTTTATTTTAGGGGATACACCCTGTATATTGAGCTCAGTTTAAAGAACTTTTCTTTCTGAATTCAGAAATATATAACATATCATCATTGTCTTTCATATTTAATAAGATATTCGGGTTTTAATTTAAAATAACACAAATATATGTTATGAAATAAAGTCATCCATGAAAACAAACAAAAGCATTTAAATTATTTATTTATTTCAAAAACAAAAGAAGATATAGCATAATAACTTATATTCTTTAGTTTTTGAAATAAATAAAAAATAATTTAAATGCTTTTGTTTGTTTTCATGGATGATTTTATTTCATAACATATATTTGTGTTATTTTAAATTTAAACCCCAATATCTTATTAAATATGAAAGACAATGATGATATGTTATATATTTCTGAATTCAGAAAGAAAAGTTCTTTAAACTGAGCTCAATATACAGGGTGTATCACCTAAAATAAAAAAATTAAAGCAATTTCCGGTCAAACCGGAAGTGAAAAATATGTATCTGATAAGCATTTACAATCAGTGAAATGTCACATATCCATTTCCGCGTTAATATACAGGGTGTATATTTTTTCTTTTTCAGTTTTTCGGCCATAATTTCTTTCTTTGACATTCAATTGTTTTTATTTTTTCGGAATCGGATTCCTCGGAAAAAAGTACACAAGTATGGTTTTTGAATTTTTTTCCTAGGTGAAGAATAAAGCAGGAAAATAGAGTGAGGCACTTAAAATGATCACCCTGTACATTACATTACTACTAGCTACTCATAATTTTTGTATATTTTGCTCATCCTCCATACAATAATTATCTGTGTAATATACTATAATAGATTGTGTTATTTTATCTACTATCTGTAGTTCACATTTTTTCTACATTTTTATTACTACTATTTTTTCTATCTTTTCCCTCTTTTTGTAATATATCTTGTACTATTCCTAAATAATGTTCAGTATGTCTTTATGCCTGTGTAAGTAAATTACTGAAAATAGTTCACTTACCTAAATGCGAACCACATATCAATGCACATCACGTTCATCCAGAAAAACGACACCATGAAGAAAAATATGACGGAGAATCCTAAAAAAAGTAATGAGTTAATATGTACCAAGTGGTATTAAAAAGTATAATAAATAGAATACCAGAATGAGATAAATTAATAAAACAACGAAATTAACTAAAGTACAAAAATCATTTTTTGCCCTTATGAGCCCAAGAATGACCAACCTCAGATATTAAAAATAACAGAACAAGAAAAATATGAAAGTCTTATGGGGATGTTTCCAAGATAATTCAGGAAAATCCAGTGGCAGTTTTTCCGCCATTTTATTGAAAAAGGCAGCTATTCTAGAATTACGCTTACTTATTCTCTTAAAAGTTACGTTTGCACCCAAACTATTGAACATACAGCCATGATTTTGTGTAAATTGTTTATACGATGTCAAAAAAATTTTATTCATTATTTTTAATTTTATCGGAAAATTAGTGGATTTTAATAAAAATTCTCAGAGATAATATGAAATAGAACAGAACATCTGCCCAAACCACGTGTTTTATTACAATTTATGTCCTATAAGACTAAGCTGCATGACCTATTTTAAAAGTTTCTATCGCAGAAACTGCCAACAATTGTGGGAAACCGGATTTTTGCACTATGATGATAACAAGATGGACAATTTATACAAGTCGTGATAAATCCAAGCAAACCTTTCCATAGTTTGTTCAATATTAAATTGGCAAGCAATTTCTTCTGGCTCACCACCAAATGCTAGTCATAACTAGAAGGATCCATTGAATAAGTTGCCGATGTCCAATAATTTAGGAAAAACTCATATAATCGTAGATTATTATATTAGTATAACTCTTATTGCACTTACCCAATGTTTGGCACATTCCCGGCGCAAATTCTCCATCGTAGAGTTGTACTGTGACCAGGAAGATGTAGGCAAGTAGCAGTGTCAGAACGTAAGACATCAAAGCCTTCCTGTGGAGATTCGACTCCGGTAAGATGAGGTAGACCAGGAATGTTGCCAGCAGGAATGGCATAGATATTATCATACCTGAAATACAAAAATTGGCAAGTTATTGGGTTGTTGTTGTTTCTGGTGAGAAATAACGTCGTATTCATGTCTATTAAATAAAGGCTTTGCAGGTGCAGGTTAGTTACGTAACAAAATTTTTGAGAAAAATATTCTCACTGAAATGTAAACATGTCTCGTGTAACAGCTGAAGCAGAACGAATGCTTCTAATTACTACCTGATTATTTAGAAAGAAAGCTCTTGATGCAGCGTTATAAAACTTTAACCTGTTTTAACTGTGTTGCATTTATTTCCTAACTTGATTTGCATATTCGCAATAATTACTATTTAATTACGAATCAGGTTTTAGAATGTTTGGGTTTTTGTTAAATACTGACTCAAGTTGATACTTGAAGAATAATACTTCTGCACCTTTCGTAAGTCATCATACGTGTACGTTTTATTGCTGTTATGGTATTTTATTGTATGTAAATTGAATTATAAACATTTTTCTACTATGGTGCTTGTAAAGAAGAAGGTTGTCTTGAACCAGCTCGGCCAATATCATTGCCGTTTGTTAGTTAAATCTTTCCCTATACTTAGGATAGTATAAGAGTCAGGTTTTTGCAAAGCCTCTAAAAAGAAAATAAGAAACATGAAAGGAGCTTGCATCTGATTATCTCTACATGTCCTGAAATAATCTCGGGCTTGGAAATTTGCCTTTTGGATCAAAATCAATACGAAGTTTCAAACCAGTTGCCAAATTGTTATTACTTTCTAAATGATTTTGCTGAGAGATGTTGGAAGCGTCTGTAAATTCAGAGATACATCCATTGAATATAAAAACCTTTCTTATTCGTGTTTGAAAAACCTGATACGCTAAACCGTTAGTTTTTTCCGGTGCTTTTTGGGCATCCAGAATTATTGTAGATTACACGAACACATCAATAAATTAATGCTAAAACAGCGTCATTAATTAAAAAGGTAAGTAATTTCCAAACATTTCCAACTGATAAAGTGATAACAGTCCTCAGTAAATTTGTTTTTTCGGTAGTTACAAGGTAAACAACTCTAATACTTCACTGGCATCTGTTTCATTTGTTAAAATAAATTCAGGAATATTTCAGCGAGGCATTTCATTTTTACCAACACGTGAGAAGTACTGTGCTTTTACCTAAAATCTTTTATTTCTACCATTTTTTCTTAATCTTCAACCTATTTGACATAATTTTTTGGTTAGAGCCTATTTTGTCTGGTACGCTGCAATTTTTTAGAGAAAGTTACTTAGTATGCCACAAAAATAAAGTAAAATATGTATATATAATACATTCTTTAATTCTTTATGCATTGTCAGGCATTGCACAAATGGATTTGGAAACCCTCCACTCATATATCCCTAATAATACAGTCACTTTGTGTCAAAAAAGATCCAAACTTCGAACTAATTTAATTATATAGCTACTTGCAATTTTTGTTTGCGGATTCTCAAACTTTATGGTATCAACTTCAAATATTAAAAAAGAATAGATGTAGGTACTTTTACCCCTAAGAGGGTGACCACCACCATTGCATTTAAAAATTTAATATTGACTCAAATATTAAAAAAATTCATGTGACATTTGAATGTACATTAATTTTTTTGGCTTTTTTTAGCTCGCAGACTCAAATAATCCACTTCTTTGATGTTTTAATATTTTAGCCATCCTACACAACACAGTACCAAGCACTATTCACAGAATTGGGCAAATTATAGATTTTTACTGCCAATAAAAATAATTCTGTTTTAGCTTATAAGCAACTAGAATACAGGGTCAATATTTAACAGGGGGTCATATTTATAGGGGCGACACCTGTCAACTATAGGAACTCAAAACTAAATAATATTTTTTAACGTGCTATGAAAAAATGATATTGTTTTATTTTGGGTACCCTGCCAGTAGAATGACTAATAACTGAGGCGACCGCGCGTGTCTTCTACGATACCTGAACTGTGTGTTGTTGCCAAACTTCACGATTCAAGTAAAATACGAGGAATTTAATGGTAAAGCAAAACTGAAATTATTAATATTATACATAATCACAATCGACACGCTGTTTTTTGGCTTCCAGTTATTCGCGATTGACCGAAGCACTATTTTTTCGAGTATCTAATATAGAACTAGAAGAAATTATGGGCTTTAATGACTACATAAATTCGGAGAAACTTTACGTCATTGAAAGACTAACATAAATCAAAAAAATTGCTTTTCCACGCATTCTTCAACAGAATTTTTGGTGTTATTACACATACCTTGACGTTTCTTTCTACATTCTAAACACGAATACATTAATTTATAGATTTCTTTTGTTTTTCTGTTCCATTGGACTTCTCCCTACTTTAGCGAATAATATTTTAATTATGGCAAATAATAAACCTCAAGTGATCATAATAACTACTCGAACTTTGTGATTCTCTTTTGAATTTAAGTTTAATCACTAAATATTACATTGTGTAACATACTATTAGTAGCTTCTTAAATGTTTATATCTGTTAATAAATAAATATGTATAAAATATACCGGAATTTTTTTTTTTGAAGTCTAAAATCTATGGAAATTTTATGTGTTTATCGTTAGATACTGTGAATATACAGGGTGTTTCATAACGACCTTATCACAGTTTATTTATATTAAAAATTCCAGGACCGGACTTTTTTAATTAATTTTTTTTTGTTTCTGTAGAGAAAATCACTCTGTATAATATTTTTTTCAAATTATATGGGAAATTATAAAACGATATATTTTAGTTAAGCAAATTATAATTTTTTATCTTTCATTTTCCCATTTCGCCAAATTCAATTGCTTGTAAAAAAATCAATGAAGGTGCGACATAAAATCTGTTCACATACATTTGTTTACTGATGTATGAACTTTTATAATTTCCCATATAATTTGAAAAAAATATTAAACAGGGTGATTTTCAATACAGGAATAAAAAAACTTGAACGAAAAAAGCCCGGCCCTGGAATTTTTAATTATTAGATTCATTTTAGATAATAAATACATAGATACTAAGGTTATACACATTTATATCTTATTTAGATAATCTAGTTAAGCACATTATAATTTTTTATCTTTCATTTCCCCATTTCGCCAAATTCAATCGCTTGTAAAAAAATCAATAAAGGTGCGACAAAAAAATCTTTTCACGTGCTTTCGTTTACTGATGTATGGACTTTTATAATTTATAATTTCAAGACATCATCGATGACTCTGTGACAGATAGCGACCTGCCAAGCAGCTACCAAGAGCGGCGGCCTCTAGCCCAGGCGGACTAAACTGCATGCTAAGTAGAATTGCAGGAAACAACCACTCAGGGGGGAAATACCCCGACCTGCATTGGATTACCCCTGAAAATCCTAATTGGTAGCCAAGTTTATTATTTTCCTCATCAAAGTTCGAAGCCGATCTATATCTGGTGAGGAAAAGACAAATAACATTGGCTACCAATTCCAGGTGTAATTCAATGCAAGTTAGGGCATCTGCCTGCTAGGTAGTTGTTTCCTGCAATCCAATTCAGAATGTAAGAAATGTATGCTGTTTAGTATATGAATAAACTGAATTAAAACGACAAGAAATAATAAACTTAGTACCAATTATTGAAATAATAAACTTAGTGCGAATTATTGAAATCTGTGGATGATGCTGGCCCCTTATGAGCATCATAAGAGGTAGAATTCGACATACATGTTCCAATAGTCACTTTTTTTTCGAAACCCTTAATTAGGGTAAAACTTACCCCCAACGAAAAAGCACCCTTATTCCTTTTTAATATTTGATATTTTGAATCAAACTATCCAGAAATATTTGAATTTAAAACAGCTATAGAATTAGTTTTATGTTGTTTTAACTACTGAATTTACTTTAGTACAATATAAATATAAGATCTTTCGGGCAACATGCGAATTAAGTTTTTTTAAATAAGTACTTAAATCTATTTTTAAACGCTTTAGTAAGCCTTCCTTCCTCTCTCTCTGTTTTACGAAGTCGATAATTGGGTTAATATGTGTTATACATATAATAATAAATTTGGGTTAACATATCGAAGAACTTGTTCAAGAATATAATTTTAAAGAAATAAACTAAAATATTATGATATTACGTCACTTATGGATGCAATGTTGGAACCACTTGCATCTTTTTATAGCAATATTCGGTTCGGTATTTCACAGTTATCGTTTTCGGGATGGGGTTTCACCACATTCCGTCTCTCTCTTTTTGCGACTAGTTAATGATTGACGAAATCAAGAACGTCTTCAGACATTATGGAGGCTGCTCAAGTTGACATTAATTTTTACTTAGTCACCACTAAACGTAAATATTATGTGATATATATTTTTTTTAAATTGTGTTTGAAATTAATCCTTTACAAGTCATCGGTCTAATTTATTTTTTGCTCACAAGATTTAATCAATAAGCAGGCTCATTTTGATAAAAATTGAACTTTGTTAGGCAAAAAGAATAAATAGTTCATTTCACATGGGTTACGTGTGTCGTTACTACAAAAAAAAGTGAAAATGATGAAGAGTTCTTTCAAGGGCAGGAAATGGAAATCGTTGATGAAAATGTTAACATTGTATTATTTTAACTGTTCCTTTTGATTATTTAGGAAATAAGGTAATTTAATTTCTGAAAGAAAACGATTAATGAAGGAATACTTTCAAAATGGTCACCAATGATTAATAAATATATTCTGGGCAGATGTGCAAATGACAAAACTTTGCCATACCCGAAGGGAAACCTCTCTTGTAATTTTCTGCTTCAAAAAATGGGAGCTCCTGCAATCCCGGCCTGTCTCCCGCAAGGTTTTGTTCGGACAAAACGGAGTTCATTAATAATAGGCTAAAAATATTACCAGCGTTTACTTCCACAAAATACTGTGTACTTGAATGAAAATAATTAATGCGGTAATAAAACTGCTCATACTACACCTCGTAAATTGGCTAACGGTTTAACACGCAAACATATTAAAATGGTTAAGCCATGAAGTAAATGTATACGAATGTTTTTGCTCTTCGAATAAACAGAGGCAGTGTTGAGTCACAATATTTGTAAATATGCTTGTGTTTTAATGGTTTTTGATAATAACTATTATCAATTGATATCAATACTTTTGACAATGAAAACTTTCTAGATTGTGCATTTAGAATAACCTTATCATTTAACTGTTTTGGCTTATACCAATAATTTATGACGAATTATATTGTAAGCAGGAAAATTTAAGTTGGATTTATTCAATTAATTAAGGACATAAAGTCACTCATCGACTTTTATCCGATAATTATGAAATTATTAAAACCTTGGCTAATGCCAATTAGCTGGAAGACCTATAAACGGGACGCAAATTTATGAGAAATAGGTTTATTGCTCATTTTAATTACTTAAGAAAGGTTACTGTAGCAGCCTCAACAACAGCCAAATGAAAAAATAAGAAAAAAAGTCTTCACGTATTATAGACTTTAATACCGTTTGTATCTGCCAAATTTGGGAAATGGGAACCCCTTTATCAGTGTAGGTGATGATTAAATACGTTCCACTCTACGGGTCAATTCAAATTCGCTTCACATTAAATTGATCTCGGAAACGGTAAAAGATACAGTTTCGGTTAAACCAGGACAAAGTTGGTAGAATTTGGGGATCGGGAATATGCTGTTGAGAAATTAAAAATATCACTTGTCGTTCGTGACATTTTTTGAACAAAGTAAAATATTTATACTTATATATTTTTTTGATGTTATTTAAAAAGATATCGATTAACGAAAGTTTTTTATTATTTACAAGATAGCGCAAAAAGTGGTTTACAAGAAATTTTGCCTTTTCGCGACCAAGTTAATTAATAATAATAATAATAATAATAATAATAATAATAATAATAATAATAATGGGGGTCAGAGACAGGTGGGAGGGGCCTTACCGGACGGTCTCAATGATGACGACATACGCAATGGAAATGGACGCTTTAGGTGGACGGAGGGATTGAGGGATGACCTGCTTAACTGCTATGAGAGCAGCGAACCTGGGCGCAGGGGATACATGGCGCGATTACACCGGTTGTGGTGCGATATGCACCCGGAGTATCGCGCCTTCTCTCAGCAACATCTGAGAGACCAAGTATCCTTCCTGCGCCGAACAGGTTACGTAAGGGCACCTCGTCAGCGTGAGGAAGTGCCTGCCGCACTTCCACCGCGGCAAATACCTGCTGACGAGGGTCATCCTCCACAGTACACCGATGTCGATTTAAGGACGAGGGTTAACCTTAACACCAGGGTTAACCCTAAGCCACAAGACCTGGCACGAATGGACTCGTTGATCAGTGAGGAGCTTCCAGAAGATGCCAACATCTGGCAGATCAACAGCGCGGTGTACGCTGCCGCCAAGCAACTCGTCCCACAACAGCGACTGGCAAGCGCAGTTGATAGGGTCGAGAAAGCTAAGCGGCGCGTACAGAAGATCGAAGCTAAAATTCGATCAGCAAGGCAACACGCTTCTCGAATCCAGAGTGTGGTGGATTATATAGCCGCAGGTAGACCATTTACACCGAAGGTCCGGCGAGTGGCAGCCGGACTGAGACGCCAACACCACACTCTAAATCGCACAGTGCTGCAGACCATCAAGCAGCACTGTCTAGATAGGATTCGAGCGCTTATGGCTATTAAGAAAACTTTGGTCAGGCGAATGCGGAGTTTGGAACAAAACAAATTGTTTCAAACAAACCCGTCTCGCCTGTTCCAAGAGCCACAGCGTGTTGTCGAAAATCCGCCAACTGTTGATAATGTTGAAGCCTTCTGGAAAGGAATCTACGAAGTCGCGAGTCCATTCGATAATGACACTCCAGCTATAGCACACTTCGAGGCTCTCTGTCGTAGAGTCTTAGAAGAGCCAGACGAAGTGTGCCCGGCAATCAGTACGGAAGAGGTTCAACAAGCACTTGTTGGAACCAAGAACTTCGCTGCCCCGGGTCCAGATGGTATAAACAACTGGTGGTGGAAGAAGTTCCCTTCCACCCACCGCCATCTGGCCCGAGTTTTCAACTCATGGTTGAACGAGGGGCAGCAAATTCCGGACTGGTTTGTCGAGGGGCGAACTGTGCTAATCCCCAAAAAGGGGGATCTGTCTGACCCAAAAAATTATAGGCCGATTACCTGCCTCAACTCCTGCTACAAGTTATTTACTCGTATCTTGTATACCAGGATGTTGAGGTCTGTTGATCCGGTCTACCAGCAGATAAACGAACAGCGTGGTGCCAAGAAGGGCCTGGCAGGTTGCAAGGAAAACCTGCTGATAGACCGCTGTATTACACAGGATTCTGTGCAGTACAAGCGGAATCTGTCAATGGCCTGGATTGATTATCGCAAGGCATTTGATACAACATCCCACGAGCTTTTGTTACACTTGCTCGGATGTCTTGCGGTACCAGCACCACTAGTGAGATGCATCGAACAACTGTTGCCGCTTTGGAAAACTCGCTTCACCATAACATCCGGTGCCGAGCGAGTTTCGACAGAGTTGGTGACATTTAAGAGAGGAGTGTTTCAGGGTGACTCTTTGAGTCCGCTCCTCTTCTGCATCACACTGCTGCCGCTATCTGTTGGACTCCGCCAAACCCGCGGGTATCAGTGTGGGCCACCCAGCAACCGGAGGCATAAGGTCACCCATCTATTTTATATGGATGACCTTAAACTCTATACCTCCGGAGAGCGAGAACTTCAAAATGCTCTCAGGGTGGTCGAGGAATACACGCGGGCAATTGGAATGGAGTTTGGGTTGGACAAATGCGCAGTCGTCCACCTCAAGAGAGGACGATGCGGGGAATTCCACGAAGATGCGCAGCTCGCAGACGGAAGCATCCTACGACATTTGGATGCCGGAGAGACCTACACATACCTGGGTGTGGAACAACGCCACATCCAGGATGTGAACCAAATAAAGGATTCTCTCCGTGGCAAGTACAGACACCGACTCCGAAAGATCTGGTCATCAGAACTTTCGGGGAAGAACAAGGTGTCTGCCACTAATATGCTTGCCGTTCCGATTCTGCTCTACTCCTTTGGCGTAGTCAAATGGGGAGTAGATGAGCTGCGTCAATTGGACAGGAATACCCGCAAGATGATGAATATTCATAGGAGTATTCATCCTAGATCGTCCGTTCCTCGTGTATACCTCCCACGTCAACGGGGCGGCCGAGGACTCTTGAGTCTGGAGTGCATGCATGGCAGAGTGGCACTGAGTATGGCATGTAATGTCATCAGGAGCTCGGACCCACTCCTACAGTTAGTGAGAGATCATGAAGCTGTGGGAGTTGGCGCTTTATTGTTTAGGGCAGCACAGAGGGCCGCAGATGAACTCGGTCTCGTGTTCGACTACAGGCGAGAAGGCCGGCGAGGTGACTCAGTCACTGAGCTTCCGCCTAATCGTCTGACAGCCCACATCAAAGCTGCCGAACAGAGAAATCTGTTCAGGCAGCACGGCGATAAACCCCTGCACGGTGTTTTCTATAACAACATAGAAGCACTGGGTTTATCGACAGAGCTGACCTTCGCATTTTTAAGGTCAGCGGGGCTGAAGTCGGAGACCGAGGGATACATTGTGGCCTGCCAAGACGGTGTTATTAACACATTGGTCTATCGCAGTCGCGTGATGGGTGTAGAGGTACCTGATATCAACTGCAGGACCTGCCGTCAGGCGCCGGAGTCGCTCATGCATTTATTATCTGCATGCCCGATTTATGCGACTTCGGTCTACATCCAACGACATAACGCGGCTTTACGAGTGCTATACTACCATCTACGGCACTCGTACCAGATAGACCAAACACCAGTGCTGCCTTACGTCCCCGGAGATATCGAGTCCGTTGTCGAGAACGAGAAATGCCGGATTTACTGGAACTACTCGTTCCCGACCGTCAGGCGAATTCACGCCAATAAGCCTGACATAGTCCTCCTCGACCATCAGACCAAGGTGATGTATGTCATCGAGTTCTCAGCACCTGCTGAGACAAACATCGCCTTGAAGGAGGAGGAGAAACGGACTAAATACAGAGATCTCCGGTACGAGTTCCAAGTGCTATACCCAGGCTACTCTGTCAAAATGGTCGTCCTGATAATCGGTGTACTCGGAGGTATAAAGCCCACCCTGCTCTCCGCATTGAAGACCATGCCTGCCTGCCAAACATCGGCAGAATGGTTGGCTGGTCAAATGCAGAAAGCGGTCATCCTGGGATCCCTTCGTCTACTTAGAGCACACGAGTCTGGAATCTACAGTGACTAACCCTGCGGGATGTGGGGAGTTGCTGTAGATTATTCGCTGGCGCTCTCTCTGTGTGGTGTCGGAGGCCACAGGGAGACTGTCCAGCACTTTCTTCCGGAAACGGAAAAAACAAAAAAAAAATAATATATGTCTTTATTTTTTCATATTTAAATTAAATTACTTAACAAAATATCATACGTAGGAGGCGACGTTCAACCATGTTGCTCTTCTTAATTAGGTATTTAAAATACAGACCTGTAATTTTTTTGCATTTTTTTTTAGAATTTGGACCTCGGATTTTATTGATGTATTTTTATTACTAAACGAAGCTGACAACCAATCATTACGGACAAAAAACGTTTTTTTTTTCAAATTAAAGTATTTTATTATTTTTCTTAAATTATTAATAATTATATTAACACTGAAACTATAAAAATGAATTTGCGGGTAGGAACTCAAGTTAAGGCAAAATAAATAAATTTCAACAATAATAAATCTTTTAAATTAAATCGAATCCGATTTGGCTTCAATGACTAGGCAGGTTTTTGTCGGAAATCCAAAGGACAAATGAAAAATATTTATATCATATTTATTTCCTTAGAAGTTAGAACATTTGATGAGTATTTAATTGAAATACCATTAAATAGACCACATGTGGTTTCGACATAATGGACATCCGTAATACCAAATTTGTTAGAGAATTTTTTCACCAGGAATCTCCTAACCAATGGATAGAAAACCGCGGCTTGGTAGAGTGGTCAGACTTCAGACCTGTATAGATTTTTTTCGTAAGGAACACTTTTTTTGCTTTTGTTAATTTAATTAACTTTATGGTTTTTGTAGAAGAACGGGATTACATGAAGCAAGGTGTGAATAATTTTAATTATAAATTGTTGGAAAGATTGATTGCCGATTGATAGACGTTTTAATAAAAATTGTTTAATTAAATTAAATTAAAAATTTCACATCTCACTTTTTTAGCGAATTGGAAGTTTGTCTTTGGTTTCGTTACCATGGCAACCCAAAAAATTTCCGAAAATGTTTCTATCAAATTATTGACATATATTTTGATGTTTGCTGTCACATAAGTAAATAAACTGTTGTAAAGTTTGAAAATATAAAAACCAGGATTCCACCCACTTTAGTGAAGAAAACATAATAAGTATAAAACGTTACATAGTAGATATATGTTAACCCTTTATGAGTAGTTTTTGCTACTAAAATGTTTGGAATGATTTTCTTTAACATTGCATAATCTAGATATCCAGCAAACTATATACAGTGTGTCGCCCTTAAGAGTGAAACACTCTTATAACTTTTTTCGTTTTTATCTGATTTGAACCAAATTTCATTCAAAGATAGATCCCATTAGGATCAACTCATGGCCAAAAAAACATTCGCCCCCCTACTAATGCAAAGCCACCTGCGATACTAAAAGAAACGGAGGAAATTAAAAGAGCATTTTAGGCATTTTTTTTCGGAAAATTTTACCAATGATAATTGTTCAAAATTGTCTAAAAAAAACTTAAATCCAAAATCTCATCAAAATTAAAAAATATTGATATGTATTTTGATTGAAAACTTTTTTCCCGAATGTAATTTTACAATATCAATTAGTATTCGTATTTAGCCAGTTTTTTTTTCATAAAAAATAAAATATTGCAATTCATTCTGAGTTTAATTTTATTTTTAGGACAAATTTTTCATAAATTGGAAATAAATTACAAACGAGATAGGAAACTTAAAAAAATTAAAATTAAATTGTCCTTGACAAAAACATATTAAATATTATGTTCTTAAACCTCCCTTGCTGATCTGATATTATCATTATACATATGTATTTTCAGATTTATTTTTTTTAAACAAATACTAATATTTTTAATTTTGATGAAATTCTAGACAATTCTGATAACTTGTTACGACCTAAAATCGTAGTAATAAGTTCCAGGGTATTACAAATCCTTTTTAAGAACAATAAAAGTCTGATTTAAAAAAATAATATATAAAGTTTATTTACGGACCATAATAATTACACAAAGTGATTATAATACCTTGAAATATAACAATTATTTAGAACATAAATTAGTTTGTCTAGGGTAGATTTTGAATACAATGTCTGTTAAAAATATATATAACAAAAATAGATCAAGACAAATATCTTAGCTGTAAGGAAGAAATTATTAGTAAATTTACAGGAATTACAATGAAAAGCTGAAATATAAATAAATGTACATAAACTAAAACTTAACTTAATGATGAGTTTCAAACAGTTCCAGAAACAAGATTCCTTCGTTCCGCTTAGGGAACCTTCAGGAAAAACTAAAGTTCTCGTTGAATATAGTCTTCGTCTCAGGTTTTATGTTACTGCATATGATGTTCACAATGAGATATAGATAGATGGTAAATGTGCTAGGCTTATCTTCTGTGTTATTCAATATACCAATATCAAGTACAAAAAAATCGCCAAAAATATTCAATGTCCAGAAATCCAAATATATTCCAATAAATACTCAAAAATTCAATAAAAGCTAGTGGTATTGCTCAGTTTTCACCGTACCAAAATCGTCTAAAATGCATTACATGAAAAGTTACTTTTAAGTTAACCTATAAAACACGTGGTCTTTTAAAGACAAAAAAAAAACTGTTAAACTTACCCAGAATAGTCTGGACGATTAGTTTGCTATTAAATCTGATTAAATCGACAATAAATTTAATACCCAACGTATTAAAGTAAACCAAAATGTAAAATTGTGTTTTATTCCGGAACTAGCCCAAAGCAAGCCAAAAGTGCCTTTATCACAAATTTCACACAGCAAAACTAACGGTTCATCAGTTGATGGATAAAAGAGGAAATCTAATTTACAACGCATTTTATAAAATTTTCTTAATTAAAAAAATTCACAGAACTGAGTTCTGATTCGTCAGTGTTACCAACTCACTATTTTACTCTAAAAATTCCCTATATTTCTTGGACCATTGAACATTTCGGTGCGATGGACTATTTATAAATAACTATGTTTTTTCCAAACAATTTCTAGTTGCTAATATTTACCCAGCATACTTAATTTATCAATGTTATTTTTAAATGAATAATAATTAAACTATTTTTGGTAAGAAGAGAACTGTATTATCACGATTGTCCGCACCTCAACTAGCGGTCAGTTACGTTCAGTGGAAATCTTCCACAGATATTTTAACTATTTTTAAGCGGTAATAAACTTAACTTTGATTAGTAAAATTTTTCGATAAAAGAATGCCTTTTTGATTTCCCCGTTTATTTTAACATCATAGGGGCTTTGCATTAGTAAGG
This sequence comes from Rhagium mordax, assembly GCA_963680705.1. Classification (NCBI taxonomy): domain Eukaryota; kingdom Metazoa; phylum Arthropoda; class Insecta; order Coleoptera; family Cerambycidae; genus Rhagium; species Rhagium mordax. The sequence goes on along the minus strand of OY796656.1, from coordinate 129,219,085 downwards.
GGCAAGTGGCTTTTGGGCCATAAGTTGATCCTAATGTGCTCTATCTTCAGTAAAATTTTGTTTAAATCGGATAAAAATAAAAAGTTATAAGGATGTTTCACTCTTAAGTGCGACACACTGTATATATAGGTTTGAAATTTTCTTACCGAATCCCCCTCGTGCTTGAATTAATAATAATAATTTTTTAAGAAAATTGTCCCCCATCTTCGACTAAATCTTCAAAACATTTGAGCACTCGAAAAATTTCCGGTAATAATTCAAGCACTAAGGAGATTACTAGTGAAAATGATCTAGTGAATTTAATTATTTAATAAAAAATAATTGTCAAATTTAAAAGTAGACTCGTGGGCTACTATTGCGTTTTTGATTATTTATTAATTAAAACTATTCATATCTTGCTTCAGTTAGTCCCGTTTTTCTAGAAAATCATAAATATTATTAATAATTAACAAGAGTAAAAAAATCTGTATAATAAAATCTCACATAAAATGAAGTAAATTTTTTATGATCAGGGGATGAGTCACTCTTGGCAATGAGTGTAGATACCAAATTTAAAAAAATTAGTGAATTATTAAAGATACCTACTAGAATCCCCGTTATTTTTGGTAGTTCGCACATACGGATTTATTTTTTAAAATAATTTTATCAAAATTTGCGATAAGACGACATTTTAGTTCCCGCGGTGCAAAAAATAGCGGTTATACCATGGGACTAAAGTGCGTTTTACTCCCTCAAGATTAAAAGGCATATTTTAGTCCCTTGACATATAATATAATACTCTATTTGATTACTAAATTCTGAATTTTCACACTAATTTAAGGCTTATCTGAGTGTAAATATTCTTCACTTATCTATCAGTTTGACAACTTAAAATCAATGCTTAATCAACCTTTCATCAAGGGCAGTCTGCATTGCCTTTACTACCACTACAGGTATCTTCTTATTACTTTAATATATTTTCTTACATAGCCAGTTGCATCCAGGTAAATATATGTTTAGTTTCCTCGTTATCGCTTATCGTTTACAAATGATTAATTAATCCGAAAAGCGCATCCAATTAGCGTAACAGTAACAGCAAACAACAAGTAAACGATGATTAGAGTGCTAATAAAGTGTGATATAACTTTCGCAGTCAATCGAGATCAATTGGAACGTTCTATTAAAGATAAGATAAAAATTGTTTACGCATTCATTTATATGTGTATTGTTTTATAAGTATTTTCGACACACAATACTCGGTTATTATACTCGTGAAGGTCACGTATAAATAGTAAGATATCACGTTTTGTTGGAATTACAGTTACTGAGAATTTTAATAGGTAGCTTTTTAATTTCTGAGATGACTGATTGGTTCCAAACCTCATTACAGATCTCAGAAAATATAATGAGTACTTCTTCCCAACCGCTAAAATTAAATAAGTAATATTTCCAGTGTGTAGGTAACAAAAACTGACCTAAGTAAATCGATTGATACGCATTTCTGGACGAATATCTACTAATTATGACGATTCTTCTGAATCCCAGAAGCAACAAGGGAGGCTGTGCTCCCCTATTTTCATCGTCAATAAGTAAGTCCATGTTGACAGGTAAAACGTGAACACCCTGTAAGAATGCAAAAGTAAACCAAAAATATTTCACTTACCGAAGAACTAGGGTCTCAAAATTTTTTCTGGTCTATTAGTATTAATATTTGAGAAAATCTCTGTCAATTGACAACTAAATTATAGTGGAAGATTCTATTACTAGCTCACAAGTTATAATTTGGACAAAAGCTTTTGACACTGCAATCTTTTTTCAAATTAAGCCAAGGGACGAACTATTAGGGAAATAAACAGATATTCAAGCGTGTAGTAGTTTTGACATCCATACCATGGACGACAAAGTGCATCTGGTGACGGAGTATAACTACCTATATATAACAGACACTAGTTACATTTATTTGGACATATCTAGTTCACTCTATCGTAGAGAGAACGACCGGTTTCGTCAAACCAGAGCCGAGATCTCGACGAGTATCTTGTCAATATCTTTGGTATTTCTAAAATAGCTTGGATATTACAAGTGTTAAGGCTTGTAACTGTATTCGGGGATTTTCTGGAGGCGTCAGAGCCCAGAAGAGCAGTTAGTAGGCTCTGGTTTTCGCGTGCGAGTGATGGATTCCCATGGATTGGACGTCGCCCTCATATGATGTTTGCACTACGCTAAGTGGTGAGTGATATTATAATTATTCACCTAATAGGTACAATAATAATTAGTCACAGATAGTTGTAGGTATTTATTAACTTCAGTATTTTCTGATCCTTTCAAGACTTTTATTAAACGAATTACAACAAGCCATATACGTATCTTCTTCATTTTTGTTTCTTGGGGCCTTGATGTTATGAAATTACGAAAATATAAATTATGATTCTGTAGCCTCCATTGGACACCAAACACCTTAACACTTGATGCGTTTCAAGCTGGCATTATTGAGAATAGATTGAAAAAGGTTGAATCAAATTCCAATGATGCCAATTTGATTGACGAAACGCGCATCAATTATTAAATATTTGGTTTTTGGTGTCCCAGAAGGAATTACTTTGGAAGCAGTATCATATTATAGGTTCTAACCTTCTTTGGGATAAATTATTATTATTTTAATCACGTTGTTTGTTCTTCTTTCCCTTAAATAATCCATAGTACCAATATAATATTTTTGACGAACCTCGCGGTTTGTGAATCTGTCCATATTTTAAGTTCAATATTAATTAGTATTATAATGAACTCATTGCAATACTACCCATAGGGAAGGGTGGTAAATTCTGGAACATATAGTTTGTCATTTGTTTAATTGTTTCTCTCAATTGTTTCAGGGTGTGTATGAGGGGTTTAAGTTTAAATGGTACTATTATGGGGACGAACCGCTTTAGGGAAAGGAGATAAAGGTATGTCATATTATATTATTCAATTATTCTTACTAATTTGTGTTTTTCTATATGTAGGTAGGTTCCGAACGAGATAGGACATGGTGAAGACATCGTAAGGTAAATATACATAACCACTGTTTATATCCGATTTATTTTGATCGTGAGAAGGACCACTATTTGCATAGATATCTTATGGTAAAATAAGAAAAGTCTGTTATTACTAATCTTACAGATGCAAAATACTCGCAATGTGATTTGGTCAAGACGTCAAGTCGTCCTTCCCAGATCAAAATAAACTCTAATAGTGCAGGTTTATTTATTACCGTTCTTCCATCAAATCGACTAAGATCAACAGTGACCAAAAGATGCGTTTCATGTTGCAAAAAAAAATGATTGCATCGATCAGTAATTCTCACCAGATTATCTAGTAAAACTTGCTGAGTGAATTGTCAATTCGTTTGAATGGAAGAATGATCGAAAGCATTGTTCAATAAAAAAAATGTTTGTTGAGTTTTAATCAAAGTCGGTTAATGAAAAAATCTTTAGTACTAGCTTGAACGGTAGGACCAGTATTGTTTTATTTCATAAAAGTATTAGTTTTATTTAAGTTTTATTATTAAATGTCTAACTATTTTCTCTTTTGTTTCAGGGTGAGTGATTGGGTTTATATTGTGCCACCACAGAATGTATCGTAAAAGGGTAAAGGGCTTCAAAAGGAAAACATTTAACAAATGGTATGCCTTAACCACCATGCATTTATTTAACACTGTTATCTATTATGAATTGATATAACTATTGATACTGCTTACTTATCCGCAGGAGAGCCCTCATCAACAAAGATATACCAACGTGTGCGTCCTTTAGCACTAGTCTGGATGGTAAGTCCTATTTTGCAGTTTTATCGTTAGATGACTGACTATTTTCTGCTTTGTTTCATGGTGAGCCTTGGAAAGCGACAGTGTTTGAAATGTGAAACAAGAAGAGGAGTTAATGTCACCAAATGACCAAAAATTATTCTATGGATTCTTGCTTTCTTCAGGATCTCACTCTTGCAATTATAGGTAATTTTTACTTGTATTTAATTCAGTTTTAAGTTTTCAGTCAGAATATTTGTGTTCATATCTTGCAACCTTCATTTAACACACTTCCTGACATAATTAATTAATACAATTTTGCGCAGTAATACGTAAACATTTTTGACAGTATTAAACTATGTTCTCTATCTTGGAAAAGGATAAGCCAAATTTAAAAATTTTTAAAACTTTATCTTCGTGAGTGGTGATATGGGTAAATTCTGGGGCGAAATTCGAACCCTATGCGAAATATTGCTTTAAAAACACCTCCTATTTTTTAAACAGCTGAACCTGGCCTGTTATCCACTAGCTATTTTTAAGCGTTCAACCAAACTTTGATATTATCAATTGCATTACAAATGTTTCACCTACGTGTTACACAAATTAATTTATCTTGTATATAATTTGAAAATATACATATGGTGATTAAAGGCAAGCCTTAACATTTCATTGCAGCGTTAACTTTATAAAAAAACTAGAAAAATATATTTTGCTACTACATAAAGCGAGAGAATGAACGTAATGTTCCAGGAACAATAAAGATATTGAACAGACGTAGAGGCGCTAATTGATTTATGAATGCTACATAATAGTTTAAGGAAAATGACCATTAGTCAAATAGTTATTTCAGTGACAGTAAGTAATGTCAATAACGGAAGATAAATACATTAGTGATGAAGTTTTCTTCGTAGACAATCGGTTTATTGCATTCTTTTGTATAATTGTTGCACATTCCACATGATTCTCTTTGTACAAGACCGGAATGTGTTGTTTTACATCAGATTCTTTGGCAACATTATCTCCTGATGAAGCCAACTTACTTGGCGGATGCACGGTTATTAAATTTGTCGAAATTATAAATGAAAATATTTTACTGATAGAATTGCAATCGTGGTGCCATTTTCCTGATAACTATCGACAGAATTGCATTCTGGGCTGTTCAAGCTCTGGACCTTCTGCAGATGATGTGGATAAAAAAACTGATTATGACAAAGTTTCCAAACTGAGTGTTTCCGAATGTTTTTCTCTCCCTGAAGTAGCTACGACTATTTTCAGATCTCTATACCCTCTTCTTCTAGGTTTTATACAGGGTGATTCACGAAGAAAGGGACAAAATGTTATGGTAGATAGAGTTCACTTAGGTGAATTAGAAATGACTATTGAAAAAAGCCTGAGCCTTTTTTTTATTGATCTACAGGGTGATTTATTAGTTTTGCCCAATATTTCTTAAGGTAATATCTTTTAAACTAATCACTAGAATCAGCTCGTATTGTGGGTATATAGTATACTATTAGTTGGCAATTTACATGCATAACCAAAGACAGATAATTCCAGGGCCGGCTCAACTAATTTTTATTTTTGGGGCTCCTATGAAAAAATTCACCCTGTGTACGTGATTTTTAAATTCTAATACTGAATTATAAAACTACATACAAAAATGATCGAAAACATGTATTTTGTTGTTTTGTCACACTTTGGGCGAATTTTAAATAAACGATCAATTTTCGCCAAAATCGAAGGCCTGCACAAAATAAGTTTATAAAATTACATTTTCCTCTCTTATTTAAACTAAAATATTTGTTATACAAAATTTTGTGATTTCATGGTTGATTAATATGAAATAAATAATCAAAAATAAATAATTTCAACATCAGATTAAGTAATTTTTATTTCTGAGGTTTCTATGAAAAAAATCAGTCTGTATACATTTTTCTCAAATTCTGATAATAAATTATGGAACTACATTAAAAAAACCGCTGCCAATTATGGGATCAAAACTTCCTCACCGTGTGGTGGAGTTTATAACAAAAGTAATTTTTGACGTATTTTGTTTTTTGACGCAATTTGTTTTTTTTGTACCTATGTATTTTGTTTTTTTGGCGTATTTTGTGTATTTCAACATTTGGACACAATATTATAATGAGTTGTCAGTAATCAGATCCTATTTATAATCTTTCATCACGAATAAATTTTTTTGTAAAGTTAGAAATACAAATGTTGGGGTCCGGTAGACCCCATTCCAGTGGACCGATTTTGCTCATCAACGAACTCAATCTTTTCCTTGATCTCTAGAACGTGTGTATCAAATTTGAAAGCTTTATTTCAAAAAAAGAAAATTTTTGTGTATCGTCATAATTCGTCGAGAATCGTCCAGAAATGCAATAAAAATTTTCAAAATTTTTTTCACGAATACATATCTTCCTCACTTTTGGTGAGGAAGTAATTAACGAAATTGTTTATTTTTTTATCACAGTACATCAATAAACAGAACATTAATAATCCGTTTCGTTATTAGGAAAGCCGTAGGAAATTTAATTTTACGACAAAGAAAATGTAGGGAGGCAGAAGGCTTTCATTTTGAAAATAAGTTATAAGGTTTTATGTTCTGTGAATTTGTTGTTCATAATGTTTTGTTTATTGATGTATTGTGATAAAAAATAAATAATTTCGTTAATTATTAAATATAGTTTAATTTATTATCGGAATTTGAGAAAAATGTATACAGACTGATTTTTCACAGAAACTTCAGAAATAAAAATTACTTAATCTGATGTTGAAATTATTTATTTTTGATTATTTATTTCTTATTAATCTACCATGAAATCACAAAATTTTGTATAACAAATATTTTAGTTTAAATAAGAGAGGAAAATGTAATTTTATAAATTTATTTTGTGCAGACCATCGATTTTGGCGAAAATTGATCGTTTATTTAAATTCGCCCGAAGTGTGGCAAAACAACAAAGTACATGTTTTCGATCACTTTTGTATGTAGTTTCATAATTCAGTATTAGAATTTAAAAATCACGTACACAGGGTGAATTTTTTCATAGGAGCCCTAAAAATAAAAATTAGTTGAGCCGGCCCTGGAATTTTCTGTCTTTGATTGTGCATGTAAATTGACAATTAATAGTATTCTATATACCCACAATACGAGCTGATTTTAGCGATTAGTTTAAAAGATATTACCTTAAGAAGTATTGGGCAAACTCATAAATCACCCTGTAGATCAATAAAAAAAAGGCTCAGGCTTTTTTCAATAGTCATTTCTAAATCACCTAAGTGAACTCTATCTACCATGACATTTTGTCCCTTTCCTCGTGAATCACCCTGTATATCAAAAGCAATATGCTGTGCCTATTAGAGAACAGAATTGATTTGACTAATAATCTATTACATACTAAATATTTAATATTTGCTTTTTTTTTTATTAACCACCATTCACATTATATACGTACGTGATTATTGTGGTCCTTGCTTTTTTGGAGACATTCTTATAGCACTGCCATAAAAAATATTTGTTAGTCCTGATGAAATGGTATTTGTACTGATCATAAAGATAAATAAGTCTAGATATAAAAATTGTAGAAGTTTAATTTAATTTTATGTAATTAAACAAGATATATTAAATCGGAACTGGCATTTACGCCATCCTTGAAAATATTTTAAGATGCTCGTGAGTCAACACTTTTTTTGCTAATAAGATGTTTATTATTTTAAATAATGGGTAATATGTATTGTGTGATAAATGGTGTAATAAGTGTAGTTTGTTTAATGTTAATATGGCCCATTTGTAAGTTAACACATTGCATAAATATAATTTTTTTATAAGGTTATGTTATCCCACATTTTTCATTAGAGCTAATTTTTCAAACCAAAAATAACAAAAATTTAATAAAGCCAGTAATAGGATGTGGTCGAGGAAATGCATTTTTATATAGATATACGGGGTGTAATAGGTCTTTCTTTCCTTTAGTTTTGAAGATAAGTGATGGAAATTTGGAACATATATACCGAATAAACGTCAGGAAAAAAATGTCACTATGTGGCGCTCTCTGTACCTAAATTCATTAAGATTTATACTCATAACATATACAAAAACTTGGTAAAATATGCTATAGATCCATTATTTTTCTTTCTAGCTATATTTTTAAGCAAAATAAAAGGGTTTAAAAAGAAGAATTTTCAAATGATCACTCTGTACATATGAACTGTGTTAATGCTTTCTTATAAAGGTTTTAATTAGCTTCAATTTATGGTATTATGTTATATCATAATTTTTTTTGGTTCTACCTCCGAATTTTCGCAATTTCCTATTTAGTATATTTTAATAAAATCTTGTTTTTAAAAATAGTTTTTCTTTTGTTTTTTATTGCTGTTCTGTTATATCAAAGATTGTTTATATCATAAACAATATTTAAAATTTACGAATAAAGCATAAAATTATTATTTACAATGTTTTCGAATTTATTATAAAAGAATTCTGTTTGCAATGGAAAAGAACGTTTTTTATTTTTTTTTCTACAACCTCCAAAAATTTTGTACATGACGTCATAATGTGAAGCTAATTAAAAACATTTATAAGAAAATATTGAAACAGTTCATGTGCAAGCAGGGTGAGGTAAAAAATATACAAGGAAATTAAGTTTCCTTTTGTAACAATATTTTCAAAAAAATATTTTTTTAAATCACTGTGTACGCATGTTTAAATGCCTTAAAAATGTCTACAATTTGATGTTGGCGCTTAAAAAATAAGAAAGTTACTAGTCTGGGGAGATTTAAGTGGCTTCTAAAAAATGTATTCATTTTTTGCTAAAAACTGGGTAAAATTTGCAAATCCTCATATAAGTTATAAAGTGTTGATTACTTAATAAACCATTCCCACGCTTTCACAATTTAACCTCTTCTGAAGTGGTTAAAAATAACACTGAATAATTAAATATCACCATTCAACCCACAACTGACATTAAACCCATATTTTCTATTCGCTTTCTCGTTTTTAATGTGGAAATATCACACATGTTCGAGTGAAGATAGTCTGGTATTTATTGGCATATAGTGTACATCAAATTTAGTCGAAAGCTTCAAATTAATTTATATAAAAAACGCTTCCCGAAGGAGAGCAGCGGTCACTAAAAGCTGGTTCAAAAAAAATTATTTAAGAAAAGTAAATTGTTAGTCACAAATATATGTGATAGTAAAACGCAGCATGTAATACGGTAAGCTAACTAGCAGTGTAGGATCTGTTTTTGATTATAACGAACTTCCTATATTAATGCAAGTACTTTATGCACGTGTCTGCTTTTCAAAAGCATTGTGTCATCTATGGGGGCAAAAATAATTAATTGATTTCACTGGTATTTGTTTCTGAATTTTTAAAATTTCATCATTGCTACAACTACTATAAAAAGTTTGAATTATAAAAAATGTCAAAGTTGGGTCTACAAAGGCTCCAAAATACGCCAATTTTTGCGTACGTATACGTATAATAGATCTGCCGAATTCAACGTTATGTAAAAATTGTCAATAAATATAGGAATGGAGGGGGCGGCGAAAAATGAAATAAGTTTAATATAAAAACTGAAATATGTAGTGTATTTGTTGTGTCCTAATTATTCAAATAATTTGAAAGGAAAATACCCTACGAAAATATTTTACACAAGCACAATTAGTCGTAGAATTGTAACAATATTTTGCGCTGTATTAATTTCTGTCAAATTGAAATGTACAGTTCACTAGTGGAAATTTTTCATATTCTATTGAAGACAAATAACTAAATAAACCACATACAAGAATCCAGGTTAATGGATCCATTTCCGAAGGCAAATTTTAATTAACCGAACTATTAACTACTAAATTATCTGTCGTTTGTCCATTTTCCTTATTTATAGGGTATATCAATTGGAGTTTTTGCTAATATAATTTGTGGCATAATCATTTTATATGCGTGCTTTCTTGCAGTTCAAATTAATGGACAATGGACTTATTGGCTAATAACTTTGTATCCTTTATTAATAGCCATCGAAATTTTGTACGTTGCTTCAGTTTTTCTTTATAAAATAAAATTTATTCTAATGACTGATGATTTTTGCAGCATTATTATTTTTTTTTTTTAGGATATTTTGTCGAAATTTTATACATTTATTCTTATCAATCGAATTCAGTACCCAATTCTGAAGTCAATTAATTTTCACGTTCAATCTTATCGTTATGTTTTAGTTGAAAGAAATATTTATAAATTCGTATTTCCTATCAATTCTAGATATTTTAAATACTAAACAAATTTCTTCTATACTTCTTTCATTTAACATGAAATCATGCAAACGCCAACCTGATACCTTTCTCATCAAATCATGCAAACATATTACTGAAACTGGTTTAATGAAAATAATGAAAATAAAAATCAACTCATCTACTCTCAAAATTTTCAAATAAATAAAGAAACAAATCAATTAGAAAATCAGGTAGATTAGTAATTTCCTATTTTCCAATTTTCCTCCCCAAACAAACGCTTTTCGGAAGGAAATACATATTTAAAGACAACGGAGACACATCAAACATCCGATAGATTCAATTTTGAAGAAGTGGAAACATGTTTAAAAATTAGTCCAATAAAATCGGTCATTAGCCTCTTGCGAAAGGTTGAAAAAAAAACCCAAAATCGCACGGCGTGAAATTTTTTTCCAAAGACATCAATAAAATGTAAAAATTAATAAAAAAATACATTAGCCTCGAATCTGCTGTCGTGAATATTTTTTTTTTAAACGAATCGAAAACAATGTTTTAAATAAGGCCAAAAAATGTCAGTTTCAAAACTGATTGTCTTAATATTTTTTAGTCGAAAAAAATTCCAAAATTGGTTTAAAATAACTAGTCCAAAAAAATCGTTAGTTAGTCTCGAAACTGACCATGGATGGGATAATTATTTTCTAAAAGTTGAAAAAAAATCCCAACATTCCTAAATCGCGAAAATATAGTTTTTCATGAAAATTTCTTTCTGGAAAATTTATCCAATAAATCGTAGGATAACCTCGAAATTGAACGTTGTGAATTTTTTTCTTTAGAGTCGCAAAAATTTAAAAAATAATTCAGAAAAATTGTAGATCTGATAATCATGAAAATTTTTCCCAAAAGAGTGGAAAAAATAAAAAAATCGCACGACGTAAAAAATTCCTCCAGAGGGGTCAAAAAATTCCAAAATTATTTTAAAAAATCGTAAGTTAGCTTTCAATCTAAAGATCGTTAAATTATTTTTCTAAAGTAATAAAGTAGTAAAGAAATTTAAAATTGAATTAAAAAATTTGTAGATCAGACTTAAAACTGAGCACCTTTAATTTTTTCCAATGAGTCGAATAAAATTGAAAATTAATTTTAAAAAAAGTTAAAAACTATTGTCGAGAAATTTTTTTCCCAGAAGAGTCGAGGTCGACTCAAGTATTTCTCGAGATGTAGAAATAAATTTTAAAATCAGTTCAAATCGTACGATTTTATTTGAAACTGATAGTCGTGAATTTTTTTTCCAGAATAAGGGTCATAAAGACGATTCGTAAAATCGCATGGCGGTAATTTTTCTTTAGAGGGGTCAAAATATATTTCAAAATTAGTCCAAAAGAATCGTAAGTTAGCCTTGAATCTATACTTCGTGAAATTTTTTTTTTAGGTAAGTCAAATTATATTTCAAAATTGGTCCAAAAAAATTGTATGTTAACCTCGAAACTGAGAACCGTGTAAATTTTTTTACAGAGAGGGATCGAAAAAAAAAACAATCCACAAAATTGCACGGTGCAATTTTTTTCAAAAGGAGGTTGAAACAAATATTTAAAAAAATTAGTTTAAAATAATCGTAGGTAATTTTGAAACTGCATGCCGTGGAAATTTTTTTCAGAGGTGAGAGCAAAAATTCTAAAACATTATGTTGTTAAAGCTTTTTATAGGAGAATTTAATAAAAAATTAATTGTACGGCGTGCAAATTTTTTACCGGAAGGTTAAAGAAATATTTAAAAATTAGACAGCCTGAAATTTTCATTTAAAAGAAATAAAAAAAATAATTTGCTAATTTTTTTTTTTTTAATTCTTCTGTTAGGATAGCAACAAATATTTTTATTGAATAAGGAAAAAAATTGTCCATCTAAAAAATTCTATTTTTTTACCCATCGCCAAAAAGAAATTTTCAAGAAAGGTTTTTTCCCCCTTTTCTCACCTCCCATATACAGGATGTTCCACGACGAACTGCGGCGATTGATATCTCGAAAAGTAGACATTGGAAAATTTTCAAAAATTTGGTAGTAAACTAATGTCGATGGGGCAACTCGGCTAATATATTTTCAAGATGATGGCACTTCCGGTTATACCGGAAGTCGATACCAACTTGCTTATTTTAAACGGGACACCCTATATATTATTACGTTTTTGGATTGTACGCAAAATTCTAGGCCTATTTTGTGTATCATGTCCTATACCTAGGTCTCTCCGTTTATTATTTTAATTTTTATGTCAAAAATGACGTTTGCAGGCCCTAAAAGAATTATAAATTTTTTCTGTAAGAAAGCCTTTATTATCTAATTTGGGTTGGACTCTTTATTGAAAAAGACCTACTTTAATAGAGTTTTTATAATATTTTGATAGGTATTAATACAGAGTGTCCAAAGAATAAGGATAAAAATGAAATTGAGAAAACTGTCACAAATCAATTTTTTCAAATGGAAATCCCCAATTTTTATAATATTTTGATAAGTATTAATACAGAGTGTTCAAAGAATAAGAATGAAAATGAAATTGAGAAAACTGTCAAAAATCAATTTTCTCAAATGGAAACCCCCAATTTTTATAATATTTTGATGAGTATTAATACAGAGTGTTCAAAGAATAAGAATAAAAATGAAATTGAGAAAACTGTCAAAAATCAATTTTTATAATCTTATCTTATTTACCTTTAAAAATAAGGGTAAGTTTGTGTATGGAATATGGATGTCAATTCCAAACATTTTTAGTTTTCGAAATATTGCCAATTCAATATTTTTATATGGGGATTTTACGTACAATTCAAAAATGTAATAATATATAGGGTGTCCCATTTAAAATAAGCAAGTTGGTGTCGACTTCCGGTATAACCGGAAGTGCCACCATCTTGAAAATATTTTAGCCGAGTTGCCCCCATCGACATTAATTTACTACCAAATTTTCAAAATTTTCCAATGTCTGCTTTTCAAGATATCGATCACCGCATTTCGTCGTGGGACACCCTGTATGTAAGATGACGATGTAAGTAAATAATACAAATATGTAAACGATTTCAAAATGGAGTTAGGTAGTTAAAACCATGTAAATTATTGATCGTAAAAAAGTTATTATTAGTAGTAAAATATAGATTTTTATCGAAAATTAATAATAATAAAATATAATAATATGCAATAAAATTTATTGTAATGCTATAGGATTAATTAATTTATGAGATATTAAAGATGGGCATTCGAATGATAAATCAAAATGCATTTTTGCAACTATAATTAATAAACATAAGAGCGACATTTAGAAAAATCTAGCACTCTGTTTAAGGTAACTTTTCTACCCTTATGGTTATCCGGCTGAAAAATTTCGGCACATTTTCTAATGTTTCTCTTTGCGTATTTTCGAGATACTTGACAATTTTTTCCTCTTTCTTATCGAACGGTTCATATTTTATCGATCTTTATTTACCTAAATCTCAAAATCTTTATTTGAGTGATCTACAAATATTTTTAAGATTGATAAATATTTAATAAACTTTGAATTCACAATTAATTCCATACTTCATTTAATGACTATTTAGTATTATTACACGTCTGAAAATTTGAATATTTTATTTGGAACGCATTTTTCGTTGTTATAAAAACAATTTTTTTAGAAATCTGTTTCTAGAATATCCTGTAAGTAATAATTTTGCTACATTTAGATCAGGAGCTAAGCCTAAAACAGGAACGTTCAAATAAAAACTGATTGAGCATTTTCACCTATATTCATGATCCTTGCATTGATGACATTCTTTTTCCAACAATTCAAACAAACTTCATATTTTTGTGAAGCGATGTAATTGACTGTACTGACCATGATATTTTTTTTATTAGCCTGTATTAAAATATATTTCGCAAGCATTGTTATCGACCCATGCACTCTTTTCCTGTACTCGAGGTCGTGCAAGACTGTGAGCAGTTGTAAAGTAAATAAAGACTTAAATAAATATACAAAAATATCTGGGATTTCTATGAGGTAATCAAGCGGTTTCTAATTTAAATACGTGGTGGAATACCATACCTATAATATTGAATTTTACTACTATCAATACTTCTGAATTTTGCACTTCCGGAAAACATAAAAGGGCCGTCACGCCATGGAGCTCGTCCATACAATATGCATCGTTGTCGTAGAACTGGCTATACAGCGGGACCCACAACGTCCCGTCTTCTTGTAGGTAAAAATTTTCACCAGGATTTAAATTATTCAGCCGATAATACCTCGTGCAGTTCATGATGCCCACCAAAAACTGTCGGTTTATTTCTAATTCACTTGAAACAGTTTTATTGGTGTAAACGGATAGTTTAAACAAGTCGCTGGAATTGTTTTTAACACAATATTTCTTGCTCAGCAGGAAACCCGGCTTGCAACATTTTCTAACGCACTTCGTTCTTTCACAGCCACATTCGGTTGTTGCTACATCCTTTGAAAAGTACGACGTTACTTCCGTCGAATTGTCCTCGTTGCACAGATCAATGGTCAACATCTCATTCACTAAACTTAGCAAAACTATAAAACAATAAGTCCGATTAAGGAAAAACATCGTATCGCTACTGTGGTGTGTGATCCCGTATCTCTGACATTTCGCACTTCGTATAAATTACTGTCCGCTATCAGATGAACGGAGCAACACGTTTTCAAAAGTAAGTTGATTGAAAAACTCGCGACAGGCGGCGACATAGGACGAGTATCTCTCTACTGGCCTATAGGTAAACACTGCAATCACTTTCGTATCAATTGGTTTATCTATTAGTACCCACCTATGACACAAATATATTTTAATCTGTATGACACATTCTGAAACGTCTTTAATATTAAATTAGAAACTCACGAGTTCGTAATTTTTTTAATGGTTGATTTTTTTTGCCGCCACAGGTTCAAAGTTTAGTTACACACAGAAACTAACGATAGAGTTTATTGGTTTTAAAGTATTCGGTCGATATTTGTTTGTTCGTTTGTTTTCGCATAACGGAGAAGTAGTCGAACTGATTAAGTTGAAATTTTTGTTTATTGTTCGGCATAACTCCAGTTAGTTTGGAAAAATTAAATGAAATTAACAACAAATGAGCAATATTTATGGTAATTCACATATAAATCAAATATTTGGAAAAAATTTAACCTCTTTCATGAAGAATTCTAAAAGGTTTTGTTTAAAGGCCTAAGTAACATTTTATTTCTCACTAATTACACAATGTCAAGTCGTATCGTCGTATAATATTCATAAAAGCTAAAAAACTTGCGAGTGAGAATTTTAGGCCGTGATCTGACAAAGTACTAGGCCAAAGAAATTGCCTTTATCTTGCTCCCCGGGTACATCAATGCCTACTAGTGGGGGGAAATTAGAATTTTAAAGTGATGTAATCGAGAAGTAGAATTTTGTTTTGTTTTTTGTTTCATACATGCAAATGGGTTGAAAACCGAATAAATTAACAAAATCGGGCTGAGGCTTCGCGAGAAAAGCACATAAAAGTGCATTTTTTATGCATTTCGAATGCATCGCAACATTCTCTTTTAAATATCTCTGGCTCTATTGGTGGTAGAAAAATAAAAAAAACTAAAATACTCGTAAATGAACAGGCTATCGAACTGGGGATACAGTTAGGTACATTGAAAGTACAGGGTGATCATTTTAAGTGCCTCATTCGATTTTCCTGCTTTATTCTTCACCTAGGAAAAAAATTGAAACCATACTTGTGTACTTTTTTCCAAGGAATCCGATTCCGAAAAGATAAAAACAATTGAATGTCAAAGAAAAAAGTTATGTTGTAAATGCTTATCAGATACATATTATTCACTTCCGGTTTGACCGGAAATTGCTTTAATTTTTTTATTTTAGGTGATACACCCTGTATATTGAGCTCAGTTTAAAGAACATTTCTTTCTGAATTCAGCAATATATAACATATTATCATTATCTTTCATATTTAATAAGATATTGGGGGTTTATATTTAAAATAACACAAATATATGTTATGGAATAAAATCATCCATGAAAACAAACAAAAGCATTTAAATTATTTTTTATTTATTTCAAAAACTAAAGAATATAAGTTATTATGCTATATCTTCTTTTGTTTTTGAAATAAATAAATAATTTAAATGCTTTTGTTTGTTTTCATGGATGACTTTATTTCATAACATATATTTGTGTTATTTTAAATTAAAACCCCAATATCTTATTAAATATGAAAGACAATGATGATATGTTATACATTGCTGAATTCAGAAAGAAAAGTTCTTTAAACTGCGTTCAATATACAGGGTGTATCACCTAAAATAAAAAAATTAAAGCAACTTCCGGTCAAACCGGAAAAATATGTATCTGATACACATTTACAATCAGTGAAATCAGGACCGATTTATCCATTAGGCGAGAAAGGCAGCTGCCTAGGGCGGCAGTCTGTTGGGGGGCGGCAAAAAATGGTGAAGTTATAAAAAAGTGTACGAAAAAAGCTTTTTAAAATATAATAATTATTTTTGGTAATTTTCTTATTACGGAAAGTCCGATTTTTGATTTTTTTTTAACATACGTAGTTTTGCCTCCTGAACAAAAAATTTTGTTAAAAAAATTGGCGCTCGTCAACAGTTTTCGAGATATTTGGCCCCAAAATCTATGAAAGTCGTATTTTTCCACTGCCATAATCACTTATTTATTTATTATTCAAATAGTTTTAACTCGAGTTTTAAATAGTTTCAACACATTTATTCCATAAATAACTATTTTTTGAACCTTCTTATAAAAACCATCAAAACATTAGAGAGGCACTTAAAATGATCACCCTGTACTTCCTAAAAAATTCAAGTAGTTTATTTTTTTTTACTAATAATGCAATAAGTGGAATAAAAATCTTCAGATTTCTAAGAAAATTGAAGAAAATATGTATTTTCATGCTATAAATAGGTACGTGATTAAATTTTCAAAAAAAAATTATTTTACGGCCACAACTGAACGTTTTTGAAATAAATTAAAACGCTTGCCATTTAATGAAATGTCGTTTTTTCTTTAAAAACAAAAAATTAATGTCACTTTTTTGACAGTTTTTCATACTTATACCGTATCTTTTATGCCAGATTTTCGTATAAATTTTGTATAAAACGAAATTCAATTCAATTATGAAAAATGATTTTTTTTTGCTAATCGACGTTTGAAGAAAAAATAGCATGTTTTATAATAGCATGTTTTATTCGAAGCAAATGTTGTGACTCGTAATTACCGAACTCACTTCACTCATTCGGCAAACCTACAGACTCGTCACAAATAAACGTTTCACTTTTAATCCTGATACAAAAATGTACTATTTTTTAAATTTTATTACATAATGATTAAATAGGTATATTCTTGCATATTCGAAAAATTTGCATTAAGATTTTACTTCACGAAAAAAATTTAATACTGTGCTTCTATATGTATACCTGTTTGCCACAAACGTTACAAGAAACTGATTATTCAACTGAATCTAATACGTGCAATAGATTCTAGCATGTACGAAAGTTTGTGAAATAGAAAATGATATTTATATTTCTGATGATGCAAGTGAAAAATAGTGATTTAAATGACTCAAATTATGCTAAGAAATACACCTAATTACTAGAGCTTGTGTAAATAAACTTTGTATTTTTATGTAGGTATAATAAAAAAAAGTAGGTAAATATAATAGTACACCTTACGACACATCTTTAAAAGAATTGAATTTCGTTTTATACAAAACTTATACGAAAATCTGGCATAAAAGATACGGTATATGTATAATATGAAGAAATGTCAAAAAGGGAAAATTAATTTATTTTTTTAAATAAAAAAAAAAACATTTTAACTTGATAAACGGATTCTGGTACATGTTCACAAAACAGTACATAATAAGACCCTCACTTTTTAAAAAAAAATTTACCCTACGACCATTTCGCATTAAAGGGCAAGCGTATTAATTTTTTTCGAAAATGTTGAATTGTGGCCGTAATAATAAAAATTTTTATTTGAAAATTTAACCACGTATTTATAGCATGAAAATACATATCATCTCCAATTTTCGTACAGACCTGAAGATTTTTATCCCACTTATTGCATTATTAGTAAAAGAATAAACTGAGAAACTTGGATTTTTTGAGGTTAGGAAGTACTTTTAATGTAACTGTACCCCTAGTTCGATAGCCTATTCATTTACGAGTACTTTAGTTTTTTTTAAATTTTTCTACGACCATTAGAGCCAGAGATTAATGTAGCGATGCATTTGAAATGCATCAAAAATGCACTTTTATGCGCTTTTCTCGCGAAGCCCCAGCCCGATTTTGCAAATTTTTTCGGTTTTCGACTCATTTGCATGTATAAAACAAAAAACAAAAAAAATCAACTTCCCGAATATGTATAATGTATATCACATAATACAAACACTGTCAATATTTCCGAAAAACATCTGAAAAAATGGTTATTAAATACATCACGAAAAAAAATTTATATTATAAACCTAATACCAAAACACTGCGATGCCAAAACTTTTTTTTATTTTTTTATTTAGCCTTTCATTGGCTGTGGCATATAGCCATTAGCACAGCACCAAATGCCAAAACTTTAAGTCCAAAATTTGACCAAAATTAAAAAACATTGATACTAAGTATCATTAAGTCTTATTTTATTTGAAAAAAATTTTAAGTCCGAAAATATAATTTTATAATATCGTTAGTTTTTAGCTGCAGAGAATTTCCTTAGCGTTTTTTTATAAAAAACTAAATATAACAAACCATTCTGGGTTTAATTTTCATTTGGGAATAATTCTTTTTCTGTCTGTTATTCATTATCTAATTTGTGAACAATTTGTTCCTAAAATTAAAATTAAACTCGGAATGGATTGTAAAATTTTATTTTTTATGAAAAAAAAAACTAAGGAAATGCTCTGCAGCTAATAACGAATGATAATTATAGTTTCTGACTTAAATTTTTTTTTTTAATCGGCATTAAAGTACCTCAAAATCGTATTTAAAATGCTAAAAATAATTTGTAGATGGCAGAGGTGACAGATAAACGTAAACTTATTTTTCATAGCTTGTGACAATAATTGTGTTGTAATAAAAGGTAAATAAATAAAGTTTTTTAAATGCAGAATTGTATTATCACTGTTATAATTGCTAAAAATAATGGGATTTTTACAAAAAATTATTCTGATTTGATATTTAAAAATAATTTTTTAATGTCACTTAAAATTTTAAATAATTATGACATTTCCTAGTATCACTTAAAATTATTTAAAAAATAAAGTTAATTAATCTTAATTTCACAGTTTCTGAATTAAAAAAAAAACTTAATATGCACCTAGTCATTAAAGTTCCTTTTTATCACTCTTTAAACTCCACATTCATGATGAAAAGTTGAACTTCAATGCCTTGATGATACATAAATAACTATTAAAACAAAATGTCAGCATTTTTTAAGTTCGATGAAATTTTGGACTTAATGTTTTTTACGAAGCTCTGGAAGGGACACCTAAAATAAAATTTTAAAATTCCTAGTTATAATTCGAAATTTTATTACAAAATTCCGAGTTATATGTCGAAATTTCAAAATTCCAAGTTATAACTCGAAATTATCGAATATTGAAATAAAATTTCGAGTTATAACTCGGAATTTTGAAATTTCGACGTATAACTCGGAATTTTGTAATAAAATTTCGAATTATAACTCGGAATCTTGAAATAAAATTTTGAGTTATTACTCGGAATTTTAAAATATCGACTTATAACTCGGAATTTTGTAATAAAATTAATTATAACTCGGAATCTTGAAATAAAATTTTGAGTTATTACTAGGAATTTTAAAATATCGACTTATAACTGGGAATTCTGAAATAAAATTTCGAGTTATGACTCGGAATTTTGAAACTTCGACTTATAACTGGGAATTTTGAAATAAAATTTCGAGTTATGACTCGGAATTTTGAAATTTCGACGTATAACTCGGAATTTTGTAATAAAATTTCGAATTATAACTCGGAATCTTGAAATAAAATTTTGAGTTATTACTCGGAATTTTAAAATATCGACTTATAACTGGGAATTTTAAAATAAAATTTCGAGTTATAACTCGGAATTTTGAAATTTCGACGTGTAACTCGGAATTTTGTAATAAAATTTCGAGTTATAACTCGGAATTTTGAAATTTCGACTTATAACTCGGAATTTTGTAATAAAATTAATTATAACTCGGAATCTTGAAATAAAATTTTGAGTTATTATTAGGAATTTTAAAATATCGACTTATAACTGGGAATTCTGAAATAAAATTTCGAGTTATGACTCGGAATTTTGAAACTTCGACTTATAACTGGGAATTTTGAAATAAAATTTCGAGTTATGACTCGGAATTTTGAAATTTCGACGTATAACTCGGAATTTTGTAATAAAATTTCGAATTATAACTCGGAATCTCGCTCGGAATTTTAAAATTTTATTTAAGGTGTCCCTTCCAGACCTTCGTAGTTTTTGGACAATTCTGATCAACTTTCATTGGTAAAATTATCCGATAAAAAAATGTCTATATGCTTTTTTTATTTTTTCCGTTTATTTTGGTTTATTTTTGACTACATGTTGATTCTAATGTGCTATATCTTTGAGTGATATTTGGTTCAAATCGGAAAAATATAAAAAAGTTATAAAGGTGTTTCACTTTTAACGACACACTGTATGTATAATCCTTCGGCGTATATAACCGAAAAAAGCCCAAGAAACTACACATTAAGTTAATAAACATTGGCAACAAAACTTGGTTACTATTATTATTATGCTATATTTTCTGGAAACGATAAAAAAATTTAAAAAACTTAATTCCAGTTCTTGTTAAAGGCCTATGTGCATCGCACTTCTGACAAGAGCTAACAAGTCATTGGGCTGTTTGTTTGTGCATCTCAAAGATGTTGGATCGAGTGAATTACCTTCTCCTACTTAGCAAATTAGAATGCGAGGGTATCCGCGGTCAGTGTAATGGGATGCAATCTGCATATTCATGATATGGAAGCATATTCGACTTGCAATTCTACTAACGCCACGAGTATACCTGGGTGAATATGAAATTGATAGGAATTTTGACAATTATTTTCCTGTTTCGCAGATTAAATTAATATTTACCTTCCCGAATTATTTTATCAACCCATTACACCAATCCTCGTCACTAGAACGCGCTATCAGTTATCCTTTAGATGTCCTCCAAGTAAAAACTTCTTCCTTAGTTAACACGGATTTAGAAAAAACTCATCATCATCATCATTACTGACCAAGTACTAGTTTTGAATTCGTAGTTTCGTAATGACAATAAAATAACAAATTTGGAGCATCAATAAATGACAAACGTGCCCACGAACATTTTTTCTCGAAGACAAAACCTTGAAAATTTAAAAATTTCACTTGTGGCGCATTTTCACTTTTGAAATATTACATTGCTTTGCCCTACTCAAAACTACGAAAGCTCTGAAGGGCCACATGATATTTTTTTAAAAAGGTGAAATTTCAACATTTTTTCTTGAAATTTCAAGAAAAATGTTGAAATTTCACCTTTTCCAAAACTTGAAATTTCAACTTTTTTCTTGAAATTTCAAGAAAAAAAGTTGAAATTTCACCTTTTTAAGAACTTAAAATTTCAACTTTTTTCTTGAAATTTCAAGAAAAAAAGTTGAAATTTCACCTTTTTAAAAACTTGAAATTTCAACTTTTTTCTTGAAATTTCAACTTTTCTGGAGACAAAGTATGTTCTGTCAGATACAAGCTAGTCTACAATCAATAATGTTACAGGGTACCCAGCGACCGGGAAAACCGGGAAATGTCAGGGAATTATTATGAGGCAGGGAAAAGTCAGGGAAATCGTAAAAAATCGGAAATTGTCGAGGAATTTTGACCTTTTGTCTGGAAAATATGCAACAGAATTCAAACCTCTTATTTATTATTTTTTTAAATTATTATTATTTAATATGAAGAAATGTTTTACCACAATTTCTTTTTGTAAAACTAAAAAACCGCCCTTGGATCATGGTAAGATCCTATGGTTGGTTAGTTTAGTAGTAAATATGAATAAAATACGATTTTGTCATTTCACTATAAGGTGAGATGAGATGGTAGTCCTGTTTATCTAGTGTCTTTTACATTTTTGTGGTGGCAATGGTAAATCAGTCACTCAAGTTTCTTCCGTCTTTGAAGTTGAATTACTCGAAAACGATGCATTTAATTGACATATTAAGAGATACAAAAAAGTCGATAAATGGTACAGGCAATAACACAAGCACATCGATTTTGTAAAAAAACAGTGGCGTACTTTTGTTTTCAATTAAAATAATTTTTGACTAGCCCGTACGCCCCTGTATTCTTGATAAAAAAATTGCAACCATTTTCCGATAAAGAATGTAAAACAACCTCTCTATGCTAAATTTCAAAGAGCTATCTTTTATGTTATGGCCAATTATTCAAAAAAAAATTTCATCTTTAACACCCTGTAGATCTTAAACGAAGCAGAATTCGACCATAGTTTATAGGACAATATGTCTTTATTTTACGCTGAACTAGCTCCTGGTAAAGTCCTGCTATTATAAACTGGACCACCCTGTATATGAATTTATGTATTGTATATTTTGATATTAAAATATTTGCATATTTGGTCTGGAATTTTCTATATAATGTTCCTGGAAAACCTGGAAAAGTCAGGGAATTTTTAAAACTCAAGTTGACTGGGTACCCTGTATGGTGAATAAGTAGTGCCAGTTATCATCTTAAATGGTACAATTTTGATTAATTATTACGTATAAACTTTTTTTTCACGAGTGTTAAGTATAGGTACAGGGTGGGCCATTGAAAAGGAAACACACCTGTTTTGGGACACTTAGGCTAGTTTTTGAAAAAACGCTCGGACAGGTCGATTCTTGATTTTTGGGGGACAACTTTTGATGCCAAACTTGACATTGACACATCAGCCCTCTAGCCCCAGCAACCCCTAACCAAGAATTTAAATAGGGAAATGGGGTCGAGCGACCCCTCATTTGAAGCGTCTTTCTATTCTCTATGCGACAGCATGGTCGAAATTGGTTTTTTTCAATTTTTTTTTCGTCCCCATGGAAAGCACCCTCTAGATTAACTAAGGTGGGGATGTTGTTTGGGAAAGAAATCCTGGAACACTTCACCTTTTATCTTCTGAATGGCACATTTTGATGTCAAATTTAACTTTGTCAGGTCAATCCCCTAGCCCCAACAACCCCCAACAAAAATAAATATTACGGTACGGTGGTCGAGTGACCCTTCATTTTGAAGGTCTTTTGATTCTCTATGCGAGTGCCTGATTGTTTTTAGGTTTACAAAAATGGGAAAAGTGTAGAAAAAAAATTAAAACATCAAAATTCAGCGTCAGAAGAAATTTTTATTAGTTCACATAGAGAATCAAAAGACCTTTAAAATGAGGGGTCATACGACCACTTTACCGTAATTTTTGTTTTTGTTGGGGCTACGGGGTTGACCTGACAAAGTCAAATTTGACATTAAAATGTGCCGTTCAAAAGATAAAAGGGGACGTGTTTCAGGATTTTTTTCCCAAACAACACCCCTACCTTAGTTTATATAGAGAGTGATTTTCATGGGGACGAAAAAAAATTGTAAAAACTAATTTCGACCATGCTGTCGCATAGAGAATTGAAAGACGATTCAAATGAGGGGTCGTTCGACCCTATTTAAATTCTTAAGTTAGGGGCGGCTGGGGCTAGGGGGTTGATGTGTCAACGTCAACTTTAACATCAAAAGTTGTCCCCCAAAAATCATGAGTCGACCTGTCCGAGCGTTTTTTCAAGAAACTAGCCTAAGTGTCCCAAAACAGGCGTGTTTCCTTTTCAATGGCCCACCCTGTACCTATACTTAACACTTGTGAAAAAAGTTATTTATACGTAATAATTAATCAAAATTGTACCATTTAAGATGATAACTGGCACTACTTACTCACCATTTCATTATTGATTGTAGACTAGCTTGTATCTGACAGAACATACATTGTGTCTCCAGAAAAGTTGAAATTTCAAGAAAAAAGTTGAAATTTCAAGTTTTTAAAAAGGTGAAATTTCAACTTTTTTTCTTGAAATTTCAAGAAAAAAGTTGAAATTTCAAGTTTTGGAAAAGGTGAAATTTCAACATTTTTCTTGAAATTTCAAGAAAAAATGTTGAAATTTCACCTTTTTAAAAAAATATCATATGGCCCTTCAGAGCTTTCGTACAAAACATATCCGCCTTGCTTCAGATGTTTCTAATAAAAATGTATGGCGCTGTTATTTTAATTTTATAAAGTTCGTTCTATTTAAAGATATTGTCACGTCCATAAAAACGTCGATTTTTACGAATTTCTGTCACCAAGTTTATTATCTTTTAGCCATTATCACGCGCATTTCTGCAAATTACTAAGAATAATTTTTTGAGAGCACTTCTTCGTCGACATATTATGTTATCGAACGTAATGTTATTTTATTTAAGAATTGGGTAACATTCAGTGATAAATGATGCATTGCATACTATATTCACACTGAGTTTATAATTCTATTTACGCGAAATGCACATGAATTACCAGGAATATCTATAACTTAAAGATCAAATCGCCTAATCGCCTGCGACAAATTAGAAATTAAGGAGACATATAAATAGTTACGTCATAAGTCTGCTTATTTATACTTATACATCGTCCAAAGCTTGCAATGGACTTTTACGTGTGTGATGGTGGCTATTTATTACGGTGTTTTTTCCAATATACTTACGTAATCTTTTTATTTCTACGGAAATCTCGGGCGCCAGTCCTTCAATTTTTAAGTGCGAAGAACTACACTGTTTTTTGGCTCTCCTAATTGGGAGAACAACCCTGAGTAGCGAAACAGCTGAGATACGGAATTGCCAGGGGTCGGAGCTGGAGATCTATCTATAATGGATTTCGATCATGCTGCTCAAACGGGTTAATCAGAAATAAATGACAGAAATAATAACTCGTGAATTTTCCCTCTTTAAAATAACGTGTTTATTCAGTAATAATGATGAACAAATTAATTTACTCTAGAACCTCCACGACTATACAGTCGAGTATGTATAAAACTATTTTTTAAAATGATTAAAAATCAAGCAAGCTGGCAATCAAGTCTTTACGCGATTTTACGGCGGAATTTTCGGATACGTGAGATTAATAAATTACTGTGTACGACAAGCAAACGGACCTTTCCACTAGGATGGATTATAAACGGCGGGCAATCGGTTAGCTATAGATATTTACGTCTTTTACTGATATTTGAAAATACGGCGAACTACTGCCACAAACGTAGAGCTATTTTTGGACTGACTATTTTATTTACAGGTAATTTTTCTGGTCACCCTGGTACATTGACACATCACAGATCACCCGAACGAGAAAATCTAATCAGTGGATGCACATTTAGGAATGACTTTTCTAATTATAGTCAGTTTTCCGGAACCCCTTGTACATGACAGATCACCCGAACGAGAAAATCTGACCAGTTGGTGTACAATTTATGCAATAATAAAAAGAATAAACCAACGGAGGTATTATGAATTAGCTCTAGTTTACTTTGGTAGCAAAATACGGCGATACTCAGACCTCTCAATATCTATACTTAACTGAAGGCAGTACCTACTGAATGTAGCAGGTCATGATGAATTCTTACCAATGTGATATTCAAAGAAATTTACTATTAAAACTCGGAGCGGCGGTACGGAAATATTGACGGCTTCGGATGGATCTTTAACTGCTGGCGGTAGATTGGATCTGATCTCGACGGGAGTGCCATTTGGCATTTTTATTACCTTTCTGACGTAGCTAGCTGTCGTGTTAAAAGAGAGGTGGTCACCGACTTTAAACGACGGCCTTGGATGCACCACCCAGCGTAACTTGCAGAGGTGCAGCGGATTATGCAACTAGGCGCATCAACTCAGAACGCATT
The DNA here is from genome assembly GCA_963680705.1 of Rhagium mordax. Classification (NCBI taxonomy): domain Eukaryota; kingdom Metazoa; phylum Arthropoda; class Insecta; order Coleoptera; family Cerambycidae; genus Rhagium; species Rhagium mordax. The sequence goes on along the minus strand of OY796656.1, from coordinate 129,193,113 downwards.
TAACCGGAAATGAGTTTCTTACACTTTCTATACTATATCGCAAAAAGAAACGGATTAAAACGGGCAAGGATTAATATTTTAGTGACGAATGATTTTTATTTCAGACTCGGCCTTTATTTTTAATAATTCTCGGATGTTGCTTATACGAGGGATGGTCGAAAGTTAATCAATTAATTACTTGATTGCTTGTTTACCAGCGGACTTTTTAACAACTCATTTATAACTTAACTAGAACAGAATTTACTTACTAAAACAGTGGCAGGGTGTACCCAAGTGACGGTAATATTTAAAGTAAAAATGAGCATTCCTTGATTGGAAAAAATCACTTCGTTACACGTGTAGTTTATTACACTCCTTTAGAAGTAAAATTCGCTGTGAAGTAATGTTGAACACAATGAAACATCTTTTTGATACATCTTGACATACATGAACATGTTTGAAAGTTTGATGACGAAGCATGTGGAATTCTCTGGAATTCCCTTAGAATTGTGGAATTCCCGTGGATTTCCTTCGCATTGTTAAGAAGTTTTGCAACTATTGGAATCAACAATTAATTATTTATTAACAATATACTAGTAGGTATATTATAGTATGATTTATTTGCCAATAATTGGATGAGGGTTATTATAGGTTAGAGGTAACCTCCGAGAAGTAGAGGCCGTGAAACACCGGCAATATCACGCGACCTGACGTCACAATAGTCGTCTGAGCGCCACGCCTCAGTCTAGCTGAAACTCTGCAGATTTTGTATCGTTAAATAGTTTTGTGCAAGTGTTTCTTTAGTTCAGAAAGTTTTAATAGGTGAACATAATAATTTAGAAGTGTAGAAATCCTTATCGTATGTTTCGTTGTTGGTGACAATTCGTAAAATCGGTAAAACTCGATTAATTCTGTTGTGTGGTGTAGTGTGTAGATATAATAATAATAATAATATAATATATAATATAATAATAATAATTATATATTATGGCCGCCTCTGCCAGTGTTTGAAGCTGATGTTTCTGTGTAATATTGTGGTGTGACTTATGTTAAAATTCATTTATTTAATGGTGGACAGCTATTGCGACGTCACTGGTTCTTGGTAGCGGCCTCTTATTACCGGAGGCCATAGCAAGAGAAGTGGCGTGTCAGCGAAATCGTTAAAGATCAAAGATCGAAGAAAGAGATTTTATTTTTAGAATATACTTATTAAATTATGCCTTTTGAAAAAATGTTTATAAACTGTTTCTGTTATAACAAATGATGAAAACATATCTAACTGTTTATTTTCGTCTGACAGGAAGATTTATATCTTTGGAATTCCTTGAATTATTTACTTGGTGCTTCGTGGTTTGCTTTGGAATTCCCTATAATTTGTATCCAAATTAGTGAAATTCGGAAGTAGAATTAACAATGTTCAAAAGAGGCCGTTATCTGCCTCCCGAGGCAAAAGAAAATAAGTAGAAAACCATAAAAACGTCTGGAACAATAATGTCCAATATCTAGTTTGATTAATGAATTTTTTACCAAAAATAGAAATTCTTTTTAATTTTTTGTAAACCAATTTTTGAAAATCTTGTTTTTCTATGGGGGATGAAAATTCAGGATTACGTCTAGAGGTTTTTAGATCGCTGATTACGATACTGAAATTGGAATTTGAAAATATTTTTGCCTCTAGAGGCCGAAAATGGCCTATTTTCGCATCTTACCCTTTGGGGCCTTCGAATTTTATTTATTATTTATATTTTCGACAACCTACCGTAATACCTACATATATTGATGTCAACAAATATTCACCATAAGTAAACTTTTGGATATCTGTAAACGTTTTAATTATATTGTATATTTTTATATATTATCATGCATAGATATGTTCTTGAATAAATAATTAAGGAAAATACGCAACTTATATTGTTTATTAAATTATTATTACGTTTATTACATTAATTTTGTTTATTCCTGCCTACACATTATATTGTTCTTTTGTTGTACGCACGACTTTAGCAATAAAACTGACATTTGTAAAATATTTTGTTTATAATAGGAACGTAAGTAACTTACGTCATATCAAGTGACGATCGTATCAACAAAGTTCAAATTCTTACGACTGTTTCTTCAGTTATCGTTGTAGAGGTTATAATCTACGTTACGACCTTCCATTTCACCCGAATTTACGTGAAAATTCTGGCTAATTAAGAAATATAAATATTAATTATTATAACATCGTTTATCATTATTCATGAAGTTTTATATTTAGATATGTAAGACGAGTTGGTTTATCCGATTAGAAACGTAAATATCTTGTTTTAAAGTAAAATGTTGCATAATTAATTATTGTTATTTCCGAAAGCTAATATTAAGAAAAACCTCTATCGTGAAAGCGTTTACGCTCGTTTAAATTATCAAATTTAAAATTTAAAATAGCCAATTTGGGAAATTGGAGAAGCGGAAGGATTTAAATAATGAATGATTGATTGTTTGATTGGATATTAAGTTGAATATATTAAATTTCGGAAATTTGAGGAAAATGCATTTTTTATTTTGTACTTAGTGAAGTTAAGGCGTGGCACCAAAGTGACTTTTTTTGTTTAAATCAGTTTGCAGGTCTTAATACTTCAGCAATATGAAAGTATTTTTTTTAAATCTTCGTTTTTTAATTGCCTATCGATCTGTCGAGGTGGATTTTCAATTTTTTCGACTAATTTTTCAAAATTCTCCAAAAATTTGAATTTTCATGAAAAAAACGTCTTTTTTGAAATCTTCGTTTTTTAATTGCCTATCGATCGTCTAGCTAGATTTTCGATTTTATCCACTAACTTTTCAAAAATTTTGATGAAATTTCAAATTTCTTTTTTAAAAGTTGGTGGCAAAAATAGAAAATTGACCTCGGCAGATCGATAGGCAATTAAAAATCGTAGATTTCAGGTAGATTTTCAACTTTTTTGGACTAATTTTTCTAAATTCTCCAAAAAAATTTGATTATTTATGAAAGAAACGTATTTTTTGAAATCTTCGTTTTTTGATTGCCTATCGATCAGTCTAGCTAGATTTTTTATTTTTTCCACTAACTTTTCAAAAATTTTGATGAAATTTCAAATTTCTTTTTCAAAAATTGGGGGCAAAAATAGAAAATTTATCTCAGCAGATCGATAGGTAATTAAAAAGCAAAAATTCAAAAAAAACTTCCCGATTGCTTAAGTATTAAAACCTGCAGACTGATTTCAGAAAAGAAAGTTATATTTTCATCAAAAACGTCTCTTTTTTGTGTATCAAATTTTCTTTTTAACTCTTCGTTTTTTGATTGCCTATCGATCTGTCGAGCTAGATTTTCGATTTTTGCTACTAATTTCTCAAAAATTTTGATGAAATTCCAAATTTCCCCGGAAATTTTTTAAAAATTAGGCGCAAAAATCCAAAATTTACCTCGGCAGATCGATAGGCAATTAAATACAGAAGAATTCAAAAGCAGATGTTTCCGATTGCTTAAGACTTGCAGACTGATTTTAATTATTCAAGGTGTTCCAGAAATCCAAGTCATAATTTGAATCGCGAATTCTAGGAATGAGAAGATTGATTCAACCCAAGTTGGCTATTTTAAAAAACAAATAACAAGTTATAACCGTTCAAAGGTTTAGGTCTTTGATATAGTCGTATTTTGGAGTTTGACACTCTTCATGGTAAGAGTTGATTCCAAGTTCATTTCTTTTGCTTTCTCGTCTACTTTGATTCCAATATGCATTATTGCCGTCCAACGTGAATAGAAAGCAGTTATAAGAAACGTGAAATAATACATTTTCTTTGGTGATTTCGTCTGTTTTTGGGTGAAATTCAAGTACCTATATCTCAGCTACTATTTTTCGTAAAGGCAGAACTACAAATACGAGGAATTCGCCTCCACCTCCGCTTATTTCTGAAAACGTGGATTTTATTAGCTTATTCCAAAAACAATAAATTTATGCAAAGAAGTAGGTATTAATCAATGTTGCCCTCATTCTTCTGCCCTGCGGGCTGGCCTCATATTCGGGTGTTGAACTTCTTTGTATGGGGGTGTCTATTTAATACTTCAAAATAACTGAGGTGGGAAGTCTTGAGGCGAAATTATAATTGACCAAAAATGCTTCCCTAAAGAGGTGCGGCATAAGAGAAAAATTAAAGAATCGGCAATATTATTAAGTGAAGATAAGTCTAAATTAAAATATTCTGTAGATTGTTGCACAATGTGGTTACCGATGCTAAAAGAATATCTAATCTCATCAACATTTCTGTGACGTAGTAAGTATTTATGAATATGAAATAAACCTTTAAATTGTGTAATTTCACGAAATATGCAAATCAAAAAGAATCTAAACATTGAAAAAGGAAAAACTGTAATTATTTTCATTTTATTTATGTTTTATGTCAAACAAAAACAAACCTTTAAATGATCCTTTGATCAAAGGCGTAAAGAATATTTTTTAGAAATCAAGATTTTTTTTAGATTATCTGGAATTTCAAAATATTTCAAAGTATTTCAAAATATTTCAAAATATTTCAAAATATTTCAAAATATTTCATAATAAATCTCAAACAAAAAAAAATAATTAAAGTAATTTCTGAAAATAGCAAAATCTCTTATAGGAAATACTAGCTATCCATTTTAAATGGGCGACTCCAGTATGCCTCGCTTAAAATTAATTTTGGAAAAGAGGGTGCAGAAGAAACTGACTATTTATTGATGATTTTAAATTGCCACCATAAACTTATCCGAAAAAATATTTTTAATCTCAGTTTTGTAGGTACGTATAAATATAGCAGCAGCAAATACAGGATTATTCTTCTTATTATTGAACCACCGGACAGGTTATTTATGCCTTATTTTTATATAAACTGGTCTTGGAGCATTGAAAGTACCACTAGTTATATCGAATTACTCCATTTCATTAAACGAATCAGTTCGTTCATTATAAATAGAATATTATATGACAAAAGTGTCCTTAGATCCTTGTAAACTTGTTTCTCATACCTATAACGTTAAATTCCCTTCCTATTTGATCTTGCTCCGGGAAGCACAAGAATGCCGTCACCCCATTTTGCTCATCCAAGCAGTATTTGTCATTGTCAAAAAGCACATTGTACAGCGGCACCCACAATTTTCCGTTTTCTTGCAGGTAAACGCGCTCGTTGGGATTAGAATTATTTAAAATAAAAAAGGGGCATTGCAGCAAACCCACCAGGAACTTCTCGTGCGTTCCTGATTCACTCACTGTAACGGTTTTGTCGGTATACACAGGTACTTGAAAGAGATCACTAGAATTATTCTTAACACAATATCTTCGGTTTAAGTGATACCCGGGTTTGCAGCACTTTCTCATGCATGTAGTCCTTTCACAGCCGCACACTGTTGTCGTTGCATTTTTCGCCAAGTACGAGGTAATCCCCGTTGAACCGCCACTATTACATAAATCAAAGGTCGCCATTTCATTCACTAGAGTTAACAATATCACAGACCGAGCCAGGCAAGGGACAAACATTGTTTACTTGATTGGTGTAAACAAAGTGGTAGTCACATTTCGCACACTTAAGGTAACTGCCCGTCGAGCATAGAACCGAGCACGTTTTTAAAACCAGCTAATTGAAAAATCCCGCGACAAGAAACGACGGCGGACGAGCACTTCCCTACTATTGGTGGCAATCACTTTCATATCAATTATTTATTGTTGCTATCGTTGCGTTATGTAAACAATCTTTAGAACTTAAGGTAACCAAACGTTTGTACGATGAATCATGTTTGTAGATGCAAAAAATTGTCGTGTAGATAAGTTTAATATTATCATTATTATGTAAGGTTTAGACTCATCAAACAGCAAAGCGTGTTGCAACTCCATGAAGACCTAGATTTGTGGATGGGCACGAATGTACAGTATTTAGTAGAACAGATAACCTGCAGTTTCTGTTGATCTAGCAGTATACACGGTATTAATTCTGATAGCAGGAATTTGGGAACTATTGGGTAGGACTATCTAAGAAAAATATAGGAAACTGTTGAAGGAATAATGACGTTGCTTTTAAAATAATTAAAATATAGGGAGTGAGGTAGAGGTCATGGCAGTAACCAATATATTCATGAAAAGATAATTGGAACATAAGTTTCAAAATGGTTATGTTCGTGGTCTCAAAGTTTCTCTTGTTTTTTATTTTACTGCTGACTTCCAATAGTTCTTTTCTTTAAATAAGTTTTTTAATTTTAGTATTTTTCACATTGAGTGAGTGTCAATTTATTTTTAAGAAATAAAAATGTCCGATTGCTATAAAGATTTTAGATTCTAAGGCTTTGCTTTATCGAAGCTGATCATTTGTAGAAGAATTTTCGGGTTCTCTGGCAGTTTTTCACATTTTTGTTATTTCAAGTAGAACATTAAGAAGGAAACTCGGTGTCATTTTATTTAAAAGATATAAAATGTTTATTATTAAGAGAATTTTAGATTTTTTGGCGGAGTCGATAAAAGATAAAAGAGTTTCGGGGTTTCTGAAATAGTAGTTTTCACAGTTCTGACAGTATCAAGTAACACAATTTATTATTAAGAAATGAAAATGTTTAATTGATTATTATTAACAGATTTTTATATTATAAGACTTTTAAGGTGCTGATTATTATTATTGAGATATTTTTAGATTCTAAAGCATTTATGAATCTGATATATTTTGTAAAAAGAGTTCTCTAATAATTATAGTAGTGATTCATATTTTTGTCTCAAGTCTCAAGAAAGAAACTGAGTGTCATTTTATTTTTAGGAATAAAAAAAAAATTATTATTATTAAGAAAATTGTTGATTCTAATTCTAATTTCGTTGATTTGTAGAAGAGTTTCGGTGTTTTTGATTTAGTAGTTTCACATTTTTGACAGTCTCAAGTAGTACGTTGACGAACGAAACGAAATATTTATTTTTAAGATATAAAAATATTATATCTTATTAAGAAAAAATTAGATTCTAAGGATTTCGCGAAGCTGATGATATACCGGATGTAAACGAATAGTGGGCCACCCTGTAGCTTCCTCGTTTTTAAAGATATCGGGATAAAATTTTGTACGGTGAAATTAGGTAAGATTTCCAACTTTTTGAGACCTATCCGCCATATTTGTCACTTCCGGTTTCACCGGAAATGGCCCCAATAGTCCTTTCTAAATGGACCAACCTGTTTGTTTTTACATTTTTGAAATTAAGAACATTTTGGATACATTTATACTATTTTGAACAATTTATACATGGTTGCACGAAAAATAATTCGATCATTACCGGCAGGAATGACAATTTTTTTAAAGAAATTTATGATTTATTATATCGAAGTTCAATTAAATTTTGATCAACCCTGTAGAGAATGGGCCTCTGGCACATTCTTGTTGCATATCATAAAATATTATCACAAATATACAGGGTTGATAAAAATTTAATTGAAGTTTGATATAAATCATAAATTTCTTAAGAAAAATTGTCATTTCTGCCGGTAACGATTACACATTATGGAACTTTTGGTACCGTTCAACCCCTACGAAATAGAGCTTTCTGAATATCTGGGTGGCCCATATCATAACATTAAAAAAAAAGAGTTATTTTGAAAAATGTGATATTAATGAGTTTAGAGCACCCTGTATAATGTATTATTGGACATATTGACGTTTTCGTATTTTTTATATGAATTACATTGGAATAAAAATAATTTTAACATATTCGCAGCCATCTAGATTGACAACTAAAATTCAAATTATTTTCCGTGCAACCCTGTATAAATTGTTCAAAATAGTATAAATGTGTCCAAAATGTGGTCTTTATTTAAAAAATGTAAAAACATACAGGGTGGTCTATTTAGAAAAGTCTATTGGGGCTATTTCCGGTGAAACCGGAAGTGTCAAATATGGTGGATATGTCTTAGAAAGTTGGAAATCTTACCTAATTTCATCAAACAAAGTTTTATCCTGGTATCTTTAAAAACGAGGAAGTTACAGGGGTGGCCCACTATTCGTTTACACCCAGTATAACAGTTTTTGGATTCTCTAATTAGCATTTTCGACATTTTTGAAGGATCCATGTAGAACACTAAGTAGAAAACTGAGGGTCAATTTATTTTAAAAGAATTAAAATTTTCAATTATTAGGTATTATTAAGAATATTTTAGATTTTTAAGACTTTCAAGGAGCCGATGATTTGTAGAAGAGTTTTCTAATTAATAGCTTTCACATTTTTAATAATATTATACTATAGAGCGTTGAGAAGAAAAAGTGTCAATGTATTTTTAAGAAATAAAAATATTTAACGTAACTTATTGTATTTTTTCCAAGAAATTCGAAAATATCAACAAAGAAACAATTGGAAGTCAAATAAAACAAAGCAATTGAATGTCCTGTATATTGTTACAATTTTGAAAAAAGATTTAAATTATCTTTCCAAAAATATTACATAACATATACAGGGTGTTTGATTTATCGTTCTACAGCCTGTAACTTTTAAACGAATTGTTTTAGTGAAAAAGTGTAAATGGAAACAAAATTCTATTGAGCTCCATATTTTCGAAAAAAACAAATGAGCCTCAAATAATTCTAGAAAAATAAAAAAATCGAGATAAAAAAATAATTGAGGAAAATAGTTATTTATGCAACAAGTGCGTAAGGTGACATTTTAATGCGACAATCCCATGAGTGAAAAAAACTCATCTTACGCACGAATTGCATACAATATTTTTTCTACTACCAAAATGGTTACTAAGAAATATATGTATAAAGTACAATTTACTTTACGCACTAGTGCGTAAAGTATTTCATTTTTTGCACTAGTGGGTAAAGGCACTTGTTGATTCTTAAATATTAACATACTTGTTATATGAGAAAAAATTAACACTTCTGTACTTAACAAAATTTATTGTAGTAACGAAAATTACATGATTAATATTATATAATAAGTATATGAGGTATATGTTTCTAACAATAGTAATTTCAGCAAAACTTAACCGGAAGGTAGTCATTAATATAGTTTTTTGTGCCGAATTGGCTATATTCGACGGAGCAGTGCATTCAAAATCTGATAAATCAACATCCGTAATGTACTTATCTCTTCGAAAACTAAGAAATTTAAAATAAAATAAAATTTAAAGGTAAAAGTTACATAAAAATCATATTTAATAACAAATTTAAAGGCTTCCTTACTTAAATTTTCTAATAATAATATGAAACGAACTTCAAAACGTCAAACTTACCATTTAACAATGACAATATTGCTACGGCCTACTTAATTTTAAATGAGTGACACTAATCAGTTTTGAAAGTATAAATGAAACTTCAAACTTATAACAAAATTCAAAGATTATTGTTAAAGAATACTGAGAATTAGCAATGTTTTAATAATACACCGTGATTTTAAATAAATGGACTACATAAAATTAAATAACCACATTTAACGTTTTTAAAATAAGATATGATTATAATAGGTGCTTATAGGTGCTCTAATATGCAATTTTTTACTCTTTTACTTTACTCACTACTGCGTAACGAAAAAACACTTTAGGCACTATAAAGCGTGCGGAAAGTTAGTACTTTAAGATCGGTAGTAGAAAAAATTAATTTTGAAATTATATTTGGAATCGGCGCCCAAATTTAATCTTAATTTGTTATTACATTTTTGTAGTCAGCTTGCCTCAATTTTGGCCAATTATTTGATTTCCTGTATGATTTCCCTGTTTGATTTATCGTTCTACAGCCTGTAACTTTTAAACGAATTGTTTTAGGGAAAAAGTGTAAAGGGAAAAAGTATTCTATTGTTAGCTACATTTTCAGGTTTTTAAAGAAAATATTTTTGAAATATTTTAAAAAATAACTTTTTTTGAAACAAATCAAATTTTGGTACATTTTCAAATACTTAATTAACATTTAAATTTTGCTCCGTTTCTACATAAATTCCCAGTTCGTAGACATTTTGAACAGTTGTTCCTTTAAATATAAATGTTATTTGTTCGTTAAGGTATTTGATGTTACGTGCTTGATTTGGTGTTATTTTCTTTAATAAATTTAAATAAACTTTAATTAATTCTTATAAATTATTTCAATTAATATCAGTATTTTGCTAAATATGCAGGAATATATGTATATTATGGTATATTTTTGGAATGTAACATTTTATTAAAACCTCTGTATCTTTTTCTACAAAAAAGATAGGAGCAAAATCAAAAAATGTTTTAAAGCAGACACATAAGACAAACAAATTTTATAAAATTCTAATATACAGGGTGTTTGGTTAACGCTGTACTCAAGATAAAAGTTGACTGAAAAAACAGACATTTTTTGACACCCTGTATAAACAAGTTTTTGTAACTTTATCTTAGAGTTAGATAGGTAAGATGAAAGCCAATTAAATATCCCTTGAAACGATAAAAACCCGGCAAAAATCCATGCATTTTTGACAGTTTTACAGCGTTATAAATCTTGGTAAATTTTAAGGTGTCCCGAAGCAAATTTTGACGAGTATACGAGTATATCAAAAAGAAGACCAAATATGGGTTTTTGTTTTTGATATCACTAAGAGTACATTTACGCGTGATATTTCTAATAAATAATAATACGGATTTTCAGGAAAATGTATAATTGAACATAAATTTAGAAATCAAGTTCTATTTTTCAAAAAATTGGGAATCATGCTATCTTTTCAGTCTTTTTGCTGGTATGGGAATTCAGAAACAAATAATTAAGTTTCCCATGTAAAGTACAGGCGATTGCTCAGCCTTAACTCCTATAACAAGTGAACTTTGTACAGATTAAAATATTTCACACTTTGAAATTTTGGAATTCTCGTCTATAATAATAATATCTAATCTACAATAACCTTCAGTCGTTGTGAATTGATTATCTCTAGTTTATCTATGATAAGACCTGCATAAATATACATTTCTTCAACACAGGGTTTACTATTTACTGATTTACTGCTTAAATGCAGTCTTATCGAGATATGTTTCACTGAACCAAAGTTGCAGTTATTCCTACGTCCTTTTACTGTCTTCATAACAGACAATTAAATTCTTTTCAGTTGATTTCACACTAATTCAATTGAATAGAAATTATTCAAAACTAATGGATATAGGTCAATTAATAAACTTTTTCATTCATATACCATTTTTTTCTATTTATTTGTTAACTTTTGATTAGTAGGTAATTAGAAAAACAAATTCATAATAAATTTAACAATCAGTTTGGGCACCAAAAAATAAACTACAAATTCTTAATAATTTGTAGATTATTTTTTGGGTTCTTTTACGCTTTGATTATTTTGAATTCTTGACGTGCGCTTTTTCTGAAGAGAGGTGCTACGAAAAGATGGTCGAAATGTAATTGAATCAAAATAACTAATGCGACAGAGAACCTGAAATATCATGTACAAAATATCAGCTACGCAAAAGCCTTTGAAAAAAAAAATTTCTTAAAGAAATTTTGAAGAGATTTTTCATTTCTTTAAATTAAATTGTTACTGGGGATTCTTCCTTGGGTGTTTCACTTGAGATTTTTCACAATGTGAAAAACTTTTCCGAAGACAGCTATTTGAAACAGAAACGCAGTAAATTAAAAAAAAAGAGAAATTTTAAAACCAATCATTATCATTTTGAAAGATAGAACAACATTTTAGTTATTTTCCTACAAATGGGAGACTTCTTCTCATTCTGTATGTTCTACGGTTAGCTATTAATAGACTTAACGTTGACTTTAATGGTCTCGTTTGGCCAGTATCATTCTTTACCTACGATCACTAACGTAAATAGCTGAAAACGCACTCTCCGCCACCTACGTAAATTGAACCTTACACACCGTAAACAAATCGCACGCTCAGCCGCTGAGGTGCAATGCAATGTGACCACGTGACCTACTTTACACAACACTTGTAGTTCATATTTCTGACACCAGGCTAAAATTATTAAAAATGGCAGGTGCAAAACTTAATTTTCTAGCTCTGTCAAAACTGACATAAGCAACAAATAATACAAAATTGTGTTTTAATTTCAATAAATACGATCGTAGGTAAAGTATAGTACATAATTCGAGTTGTAAAGCAATTACGCACTCATGGAATTGCCACACTCGCCGCTACGCGGCATCGTGCGCAATTTTTCCATTCGTGCGTAATATGCTATTTACAACTCTCATTACGTAATATACTATTAAGAGTTTCCTATTATATATCTTACATAATCGGTTTATATAAAAAGGAGAGGTTATAATCTAGTCTTTTAATATTAGGAGAAATAATGATAAAATTAATTCCAAAAAATGTTTTCTCGAATAACATTAAGGAATAAGTCATTTAAATTTGTAGAAGCCGTTGTTCATCAGTAAAAATCATATCTCGATGTAGTTCCCTCATAGTTATCTAGATGTCGCCGCGATACCATGCAAAATGAGTTTTTGCAATTTTTTTGGAAATACGTGATTTAATGTAAATTTAAAAAATCAAATTCTATTCTTCACAAAATTGGGAATCATTCCATCTTTTTAGTTTTATTTTTTTGGGAATAGGAGCTTCAGAAAAAATCATGAGTAAAGACGATTTTCATCGCAGATTGCAATTTTGTGGAAGCGTGTATCCATAATGACTTTCTTCCACGAATCTGCAAAGAAGCACAATTACTGGCCAAGACTTTTAACTGAACATCCTTAAAAACTTGGATCAGTATTATTAGAAGCCACTGGCCCATTTTTTCATTAATGGAATTTTCAATGCATAAGTAAATTCAGTTTACAATTTTACATAATCGGGAATGTACGGATCGGATTTTGGTAGGTTTTAATTTCAACCATCACATTCACATTTTAATCCACTGAATTTTTTTCCGACTTATATAAAGAGCATTGTCTACAAGAATCATCCTGAAGTTCTGAAACAACTAGTCTATTTTCTGACAGTGAATGGTGGCGATTTTAACATTCTATTTGGTTAAATTTTACGCGTCTCTTATGTGTTTTGGCATTCCTGAGAACTATGTCGGTATGTGTGTTATTTTAAACGTTTCAACAGTCTTTGGAAGATGATTATTTTAATTTTTTGTCATTTTATAAACACATACATAAAACACATCACAAACAATACACAAATAGGAATACATTATTTAAAACACTCCTTGCGATATTCCCATCAGCTGGAACTGGAATTCGCACCCAGGAGAAATGGATAAGGACTATATAGTCAAGTGTGCCATGTAATGTACTCCAGCCACCTGAGCTACCGTGCTCGGTAATACAATATAAGTGAAAACTACTAAAGTGCGATTGGCACCCAAAATTGAGGCTACAGGTTTGAGATTTGCCGAACGAATGAATCAAATGATGCAGATGTGGCGAGACTGTCACTGTTAGTTCCATCACGGGTGTGGGAGTCAGACTTGTTTCTGTTGCTTTAATGTTCAAGGCGAAATGAATAATTAATGAAAAAAGTAAGCCGGTAAGCCATCGTCGGACGATCAGTAGTCAGCATACAAAAGTAAATACCTCCCACTTCGTGTACAAACCTATGTGTTTTTCCTGTATATAATTGGATCAAGTAGCTGTAATAAATACTGGGAATAATATGTTTGCTTAATTGTATTTTTCCCAAACACTTCATATGTTTCGATAAGGTAATATATCGTTAATCTAATTATAGAGTTGTGAAAAACCCATAGTGAACAGCGATTACACGCGAGTTTCTCGAATTACGTTTTCTTTCCACTGTCTTATCTACGACCAGTGATTAATAAAACGTTTAAACTTTTACGTTGTCGCGTAAAACGTATCGTAGAACATGCTGAAATTGAATATTTTGATTGAAGAGGAAATGGAAGTGGAGGTGAAAATGGAGCGAAGACGAGCGGGCAAATCAAAGCGCACAAGAAGAGGAATCACATTACGTGGATAATACTGTCGAAGAAAGCCCATTTTTCACAAATAACTTTATAAGAAAACGCAGCATTTAGAAACAATTCGATCATCTGCATATTTCTCCATTTACAATCCTACTGAGTTAATGTGGAGTCAATTGGAATAAAACATTCAGATAAACAATAAGTTTCCCTTTGATATCATAGAGTCAGAGGTGGATACCAGTATATAATATGTTCCGTCTTTCATAAAGTAATGTTTTTTAGAATTAATTTTTTCTCAAAATTCGTAAATTTTTTATATAAAATTTATTTACATCGTTTTATGACATTGCGAACACTTCTAAATATCTCAGCTGTCAGCAAAACGATCTAGATTCAGGAACTGATTTTCCACAAAATTACATACGTTTATTTGTTAATCGTAATTTTCACTGTTACTGTATAGTAGAATGAGATTTTCATTAACAGCTAGATGCATACTGAAATTTTGTTGGATTGAAGATTATTGACATACAAGACATACAAGGGAAACAACAAGAGCACCAATGAAGTGCCTTGGGGATCTCCTGGAGCTTCTAATTTCGTTCGTGAAATCCCATCTGGATGCGAAAAATTTGAGGATGAAAAATATGCGGAATTTAGCAGGAATTTCATCTAATTATAAACCGTAACGTTTTAATTTATGGAGCTGATAATTTGTAGATTTTGATGATTCTTTTCTGCATTGATTAACGTTTCGTCCAATTTGTCGCGATTTTATTCAGACTTCACTTCATCCTAGAAGGCCACGACAAGATGTTTGATAATGGCCTTCTGTAAAAACAATTGAAGGTACTGCAAAGCGACTATTAAATCCTTGTTTTAGTTTCTCAAGCACTAACTGATGGAATAGATAATAAGTGCATGCAGACTAATAAAAAATTGCGATTTTAAGCTATATTTTATAAAATTTTCATGTTATCTTGAAACGTAAATATATTTCGAAAAAAAATCCTAGAAGGCGTCGAATTTTATTCAAAACGCTTTGGTTAATTCCTACTTCAATTTTTTGTCTTTTTCTTTACGTTCTGTTCAAATTATCTTTTTTATTTCCACAATATTGGTCACGGTTTTATGTGCGGATAGTTCATCTTTTATTCATAATTTTTTAAGTAGACCGCATGTCAACTTTTTTTGACGTTTCTGAGGACATTTTATATAATTTCAGTATTGGTTTTGTTTAATACCAAATTCGTTATGCTTAATGCGTTTATTAGTATCTCAGAGAACTGGATGATTGACTTAAGTGACGGGGTAGGAACACAAAAAGAAGTGCGGTTTATTTAATCCAGAAAAATCCATAAGTGAGCAAAGTTTAAAACAAACTGGTTTCATAAATCATTTACTAAAGGCAAGGCCGCCCACCTGTTGATGTGGTGACCAAATTAAATGGTTTACTGGCTACGGAAGAGACTCCACACAATTACCCCAGTCAACGATTTTGCATGAGAGCAAATAAATATTTTGTGTATTTATTTGTTGTTTATTTATTAATTGTAAAATTCGACACTTATTCCATCATATGGAAGAGAGGCATAGGCATTCCCAGCAATTCCCATATAGATTACTATTAGTATTATCATTAAGTATGTTCCTCAAGAGAAAGCTAAACATTTTTGTATATTTCTTTTCTACTTTCATGTACCTATATAAGGAGCTTTAGCAATTATAACTTTTTTAATTATATTTTAACAAATGTATAATTTAAACTTTCTGTAAATTATGGGTACCTACAAAAAAGAATGTAGGAGGTACTACCAAAAGCGAATATTTAGAAATGGGAACGATTTATGCCAAATTTTATTTCACTTATATTTTATTATTTTTTTGGAAATTATAAAAATATTGTCTTTATTTTGGCAATAAATGTAGGACGATGTCAGCATGTCTTAGAATTTAACATCGTGTACGTACAGGGTGATCATTTTAAGTGCCTCACTCGATTTCCTGCTTTATTCTTCACCTAGGAAAAAAAATTGAAAACCCATACTTGTGTACTTTCTTCCGAGGAATCCGATTCCGAAAAGATAAAAACAATTGAATGTCAAAGAAAAAAGCTCGGAAAGGAGTTATGGCCGAAAAACTGAAAAAGAAAAAAATATACACCCTGTATATTAATGCGGAAATGGATATGTGACATTTCACTGATTGTACATGTGTATCAGATACATATTTTTCACTTCCGGTTTGACCGGAAATTGCCTTAAATTTTTTATTTTAGGTGATACATTCTGTATATTGAGCTCAGTTTAAAGAACTTTTCTTTCTGAATTCAGCAATATATAACATATCATCATTGTCTTTCATATTTAATAGGATATTGAGGTTTTAATTTAAAATAACACAAATATGTTATGAAATAAAGTCATCCATGAAAATAAACAAAAGCATTTAAATTATGTATTTATTTCAAAAACAAAAGAAGATATAGCATAATAACTTGTATTCTTTAGTTTTTGAATTAATAAAAAATAATTTAAATGCTTTTGTTTGTTTTCATGGATGATTTTATTTCATAACATATATTTGTGTTATTTTAAATTTAAACCCTAATATCTTATTAAATATGAAAGATAATGATAATATGTTATATATTGCTGAATTCAGAAAGAAATGTTCTTTAAACTGAGCTCAATATACAGGGTATATCATCTAAAATAAAAAAATTAAAGCAATTTCCGGTCAAACCGGAAGTGAAAAATATGTATCTGATACACATTTACAATCAGTGAAATGTCACATATCCATTTCCGCATTAATATACAGGGTGTATATTTTTTCCTTTTCAGTTTTTCGGCCATAACTTTTTTCTTTGAGATTCAATTGTTTTTATCTTTTCGGAATCGGATTCCTCGAAAAAAAGTACACAAGTATGGTTTTTGAATTTTTTTCCTAGGTGAAGAATAAAGCAGGAAAATCGAGTGAGGCACTTAAAAAATGATCACCCTTTACAGGATATCTTGTCATGCTATAATTTTACTGGTATTTGATAAAAGCATATTATGGATGTCTATTCATAATAATTTAGGACTTCCCAAAATATCTTTTTTAAAAATAAAGCCGATAGAACAAATATCTGCTACACGTTGGTCTTCTCCGTCAATAGATGGCGCGAGAACTCACTCGCAGACGCAATAAATTCCATACAAATAGGAGGCGCATTCTGTAAAATTGTTAGACAAGCGAAGACGATGGCCTACCATGGATGGTTTTCTAGTGTTATAGTATATTACGTAATGAGAGTTGTAAATAGCATATTACGCACGAATGGAAAAATTGCGCACGATGCCGCGTAGCGGCGAGTGTGGCAATTCCATGAGTGCGTAATTGCTTTACAACTCGAATTATGTACTATACTTTACCAACGATCGTATTTATTGAAATTAAAACACAATTTTGTATTATTTGTTGCTTATGTCAGTTTTGATAGAGCTAGAAAATTAAGTTTTGCACCTGCCATTTTTAATAATTTTAGCCTGGTGTCAGAAATATGAACTACAAGTGTTGTGTAAAGTAGGTCACGTGGTCACATTGCATTGCACCTCAGCGGCTGAGCGTGCGATTTGTTTACGGTGTGTAAGGTTCAATTTACGTAGGTGGCGGAGAGTGCGTTTTCAGCTATTTACGTTAGTGATCGTAGGTAAATGTTAATTAATATCTACATACAAAACAATTGTAAGTGCATAAAACATAAAGTGTATATTATTTTAACCTGTTTTCTTTACTTCCACCAATCTGGCCAATTATAGGTCAGAACGTTAATCGCATTTTAAACGCCAAATTAATAATATTAATAAATAAGTTTTCGTTTTATTGATATTATT
This sequence comes from Rhagium mordax, assembly GCA_963680705.1. Taxonomy (NCBI): domain Eukaryota; kingdom Metazoa; phylum Arthropoda; class Insecta; order Coleoptera; family Cerambycidae; genus Rhagium; species Rhagium mordax. The sequence goes on along the minus strand of OY796656.1, from coordinate 129,175,408 downwards.
AATTTTATGGTTTGTTGGTAATTTCACGTATTGTTTGTATTTTATTGCCATTTTTATTTTTGATTCACAAATACACGATCTTTGATACACGTAATTCGACCTGCCACATGTACTACATGTGTTTCTACTTTTCCAACTCTAAGTTTACTGTTTTAACTATAATTCCGATCACACTCGGCGGAACATGACACAGAACGACACGAATTTAACAGATTAAAAACCTGTTCTGCCGTCTTCATTAAATACTACCAACGTAGAGTAAGTAACACAGTATGTTTTTATGCTGAGCTGGTGCAGCGCATACGCCTAAATGCTTTAGCAGTCAAGGACGTGTTGCAATGAGGGTCATACTTACTGTATTTACTAACACGAAGCGAAGGTAGAAAACATCAGATAATTTTTATGAAATCAAAAGGTTTTTGATTATACAATTTCTTTATGCTACGCAAAAGTTTCACTAGAAATAGAAAGTTAATATTCGGCACACTTATAGAGATATTAATTATTAGTATTAAAACATTGGAGAAAACATGATTTTGCTGCAATAATTGTGTATTTACCTGAAGGAAACCTGATAGTTGCATACTCATATAAATTATATCTAAAGAAAGTGTAAAAATGAGTAATTTTGCCCTGTGGTTGAATATTGGATTATTGGAGCAAGAATTTTGAGATTGGACCGACTAACAAAATGTAAATAACTTATTTTATCTAGTTTGGAGTCTAGAGTCAACGCTTTGTAACCATTTTTAGTAAAGCTGGACAGTTTACACACTAATAGACACTATTAGTGCAAACACCATTTACCAAAAACCCTGTAAAAGTTGGCCTTGGTGAAGAAAACTGAGGATTCCAATTCCAAAACGTATTTTAGTGAGGATAACTTCAGATCCATAATTATTTTATTGGATACTGATGAAGAGGACTGCACCAAGAAGGATGTGAACTTTCTTGGATTCAGGCTATTAAAAATTAAAGGAAGACATCGCAAAATCCACTCATTACTAAGAACCATAATATTTAGGTGCACGCAAAAATTTAGCCCGTAGCAATATTCTTCCAACTATCCGATTTTTCTTGGATTATAATACAGGGTGTCCCAGCCTCGCGTCGGCCAAATGTCCTGGCTCTCCTATAAGAGATATCGAAAAATTTCAAAAACGAGATGATTATAAAAATATTTTGAAATATACAGGATGATCGATTTAGGCGTGATGTCATAAACTTATGTTTTTTAAACGGAACACTAGGTATATTATTACATATTTGAATTCTCCTTTTAAAGATGACGCAATCGATATGCCGCTTGATGGGTCTGCGATGGGTCGGTACCATGATATGGGTGAGTTTGTACCAAAAACGTGCCAACTTTGTGAGCTCACTGTGGCGTAGCGGAAAAGCATTTTGAGATCTAGTTTGTGCCAAAAATTGTCAAAAACCCTCTAGTTTACGCTGCTGTTATCAGATCTAACGAAATCGGTCATTTTATACCGGGTGAGTCAGGAAACGCCAAATCTACTTTTTCCCATTTTTTTCAAATGGAACACCCTGTATATTGTGACACCAAAGGAGAGCCCTTTGAAAGAGCTTTCCACTGATATAAAGGTTCAAGGGTCTATCTGTCATGGGTGCCAAGATATTTGATGGCAAAGTGGCACAATTCGAGGTTTATTAAAAAATTACCATCAATTTTCAATTGTTTTGTGAATTTTCGCTGAAATCGGCTCTTTTCAGTAAGAAAATTTTGAAAATAATTCTTATACTCGCAGAAAAAAAACCGTACTTCAGTACAGAAAACTACTTAAGTATAAAATAGTCAACGCCTGATAAATTTAATTTTTTTTCTGAAATGTGTGTATAAATTCATGTCATGGCAAGTATTTTCTAACCGCAAGTATTTTCTAGCCCGAAGTAATTTTGTCGCGAAACGATTTACTATTTTAGAATGACGGTGCTTAATAAAACGTACCTTTTCAGCTTTTAGATAGTGTTCTTCATTTTTCTAAAATAAGACCAAAAAATACTTTCATTTTCAATTCAATGAAAGATAATAAAATTGTTGTTAAGTATGGGAAGCTGTTGTTCCACGTACTATCATCGAAAGAATAAATAAAAAATTATAGAGAAATTCATATTGCTTCCAACTTTCAATTTATTGAAATAAATTTAAAAAAATCAAGTAGGTACCTGTCATAAAAAGACCAGTCTTGTCAATAGTTAACTTTATTGTTGTAAAATTTTCTTACTGAAAAGAGCCGATTTCAGCGAAAATTCACAAAACAATTGAAAATTGAGTGTAATTTTTTAATAAACCTCGAATTGTGCCACTTTGCCATCAAATATCCTGGCACCCATGACAGATAGACCCTTATACCTTTATATCAGTGGAAAGCTCTTTTAAAGGGCTCTCTTTTGGTGTCATAATGTACAGGGTGTTCCATTTGAAAAAATGGGAAAAAGTAGATTTGGCGTTTCCTGACTCACCCGGTATAATATGACAGATTTCGTTAGATTTGATAACAGCAGCGTAAACTACAGGGTCTTTGACAATTTTTGGCACAAACTAGATCTCAAAATGCTTTTCCGCTACGCCACAGTGAGCTCACAAAGTTGGCACGTTTTTGGTACAAACTCACCCATATCATGGTACCGACCCATCGCAGACCCATCAAGTGGCACATCGATTGAGTCGTCTTTAAAAGGAGAATTCAAATATGTAATAATATACCTAGTGTTCCATTTAAAAAAACATAAGTTTATGACATCACGCCTAAATCGATCACCCTGTATATTTCAAAATATTTTTATACTATGCACCATTGTGTCCTCTATCATCTCGTTTTTGAAATTTTTTGGTATCTCTTATAGGAGAGCCAGGACATTTGGCCGACGAGAGGCTGGGACACCCTGTATACAGCATGAGAACCTAAGTACTTTACGAATATTTCCTGTTACCTGTTGAACTGAGCAGCCTTCCCCAAAACAGTGCGGGATCCTCGGGCGAATAACATAAATAAGCAGTAAGTCCGTCTGCCTCGTCGACGCAATATCTGCTATTGTCGTAGAACTTTTTCGCCGTAGGATAATAGAGCGTACCATTTTCTTGTACATAAAAAAACTTCTCAACCGGATTAGAGTTGTTCAGTTTAAAGTATTGCCACTTTCTGTTCTTGCACGTCAGCATTCCCACCGTGAAGTTTCCTGTCAAATCATACACTTTCTTATCGCCATTATAAATAGGCACACTGAAGGGAGACGACCGATTTTGTATGCACACACTCTCGTAAATTCCGTAATTAGGATTCTCATTGTGGTAGTGGTAAAATCCTTCTTGGCAACACTTCCTCACGCACGAACTGGTTTTCACGCAGCCACACGACTCGGTTTTAGTTGTGGTGTAATTTTTGTAATCGATAGCTGTAGCATTACACAAACTAATTTCATTCTCGGCGATGCAGTTGTAAAAATGCACGATGGAGAGAACTGCCAGCAGCAGCCTTGCAGGTGTTTTGTTTATAACCATGGCTAGCCGTCTAGAAACTAAGAGATTCCTCCGAATAGTTTCATTTATAAGTCGATGTTGTGCGGAACCTTATAAGCGAATTTATAAATAATAAATACAGGTTTTCAATGATTGTGAATGGTTTCTTTCTTATTTTAGTAACAACTTTTTATAGTCGTAGTAGGCAGCGGGATCCTTTTAATTGAGCGTGGCGTGTTTTATATGATTCGTTCTTCCTTATTTATAAAATTATATACAGAGAGGTACAAAAAATTATTTGTAGTTTTTTACTGATTAAAAATCTTGTTCCTTATGTCAAGCTGAAAATAACTATAAAGACGTACGAAATTGATTCCATAGCTCACCGCAATTCGTTTTTTTTTCTTTAGGTATTTGTTTCTAACATCAATAAAATTATTTCTATTTCTATTTTGCATTAAATGGCAAGCGTTTTAATTTTTTTCGAAAATGTTCAATTACGACCGTAAAAATTTATTTTTTTTAAATTTAGACACTTATTTACAGTATGAAAATACATATTTTCTCCAATTTTCGTAAAGATCAGAAGATTCTTACCCCACTTATTGCTTATTAGTAAAAAGAAAATATAGACTGAGAAATTTGGATTTTTTTTGAGGTTAGGATGTACTTTTAATGGAACCCGACAGTTTGTTAGGCTATTCATTTACGAGTATTTTTTTTTAAATTTTTCTACGACCAATAGAACCGGAGATATACGGGGTGGAACAAAAGTATCAAATAATGGCTTTAACTTAGTTATTTGCAAAGTTACAAAAAAATGTTCAATATAAAAGTTGTTTGGTTTTTTACCGTGCATGTTTTGCGTTTTTTAGTTTGTTGATATCTTCTTCTGGTTTGTTCCTATGGCAACCGACTTTTTCTTTTTAAATGGCACCCATAATTTTTTTTGTCAATTTGAAATAAGCATATTTTTCTCTATTCGGTCATAAAATTTTGCAATTTTTGGAAAAAAATAAGCGCGAAAAAAAATATTTATTACGACTCATTCGGAACTAAATTAATTAATTTCACATCATAACACTAAAATCTAGTCGTTTGTTTGTAAAAATTTAATTGTCAAACTTCCATGGCATTCTTTACCAAAAGTAATGTTTGTGTTTTATAACTGCATGACTTTTTCCATGGCATCCTTTATTAAGAGGCGACGAGTGAGTCGTAATAAACGTTTTTTTTCTCGCTTATTTTTTTTCGAAAAATTGTGACTGAATAGAGAAAATATGCTTGTTTCAAATTAACAAAAAAAATTATGGGTGCCATTTAAAAAGAAAAAGTCGGTTGCCATAGGAACAAACCAGAAGAAGATATCAACAAACATGCACGGTAAAGAACCAAACAACTTTTATATTGAACATTTTTTTGTAGCTTTGCAAATAACAAAGTTAAAGCCATTATTTGATACTTTTGTTCCATCCTGTATAAAATATAGTGTATATAGTAATGCACTCGAAATGCATCAAAAATGCATATTTATGCGCTTTTCTCGCGAAGCCCCAGCCCGATTTTGCTAATTTTTTCGGTTTTCAACTCATTTGCATGTATAAAAAGAAAACAAAGGAAAAAATTCAACTTCCCGATTACATATATCACTGTTCATCAATTATTTTGACTAATTTTCCTCCACTAAAGGTGCTTTAGTTGGCATTACCAGAAAATCTCTATCGTCATTTGTTTTGGAGTTAATGCATGAACAAATTCATTTAAGTTGGTATTAATTAATTTTAATGGGATATTTTAAATTAAAATCTTAAAGTTTTTTCATATCTTACACTAGTAAGTAATTTTTCCTGACAATGTATATCGTTGAAAAAGGAATTAAGAGCTCTATTCAGTCATGAAAAAAGCAAATGGTGCCCATAAGAGTGGCTCTAACCTTTTTCGAGATATCGGTGAAAATTGACATTTGGCAAATTTCGAAAAAGGGTCATAGCTTTTTTATTTTGATTATTTTTTCATGGACTAAGAACTTTCTAGGGGCACCATTCAACATAGAATAAAATAAATAACAATTTTCAGCAGATTTCATCGTTACTAAATTTTTAACTTTCTTGTTATATTTCAAATGAAAATTATAGTAGTATTTGATTTCAAAATATGAAGCTGAAACAGATTTATGTTTTGAGCCGTACCTAAGCAACTCGGCGTTCAAATTTTTGCAAGATTAAAAGACGTTATGATGAATTACGGGTCTTTAGAAAACCCTGAAGTTTCTTCTAGAGAGATAGGTCAAACCACAGACCTGAGTCGAAACCACAGGATTCTGAATAAGCATTAATTCAAATCATATAAAGTGAGGCTTACTCACCAATTATTTCCCGGTAATACAGATCGCAGGATACATTTTTGTAATCGGTTCATCGAAAAAAAATGTAAAGAAAATAAACATTTCCCCCGCAATATCATATAGCGACTAGGTAAGAGTGACCAGCAATGAAATTTGCTACCGGATTCCGATCATAACGAACATATTTTTTAACGAAGAAATAAATGCAAGGACGATTTGGATTTAATGTTTGGACTCAGAATAGTGGGACATCACTCATTGGGACCATTTATCTACTACGAGAATTTCAACTTGATGGTATATTCATATTTTAGTAGAATTTGAGGATGCTCATTTGATAAGAAATTTGCATTAGTGAGTTATTGGGACCAAATGGATGAAGTGTTTTAAATTTTTCAGCAGCATATGCTGTGGCATATAGTCGAACGCCTTCTATAGGTCACAGAACCTAACCCTAATAAATTTCTTTATACGCCAGTCACCTTAAACAAAAAAAAGAGGCAAAGTTAGCAAAAAATCCGGTAGTTATGAATTTTTGATATGTTGTTAGGATTCATATCAGCTGCATAAAACCAAGTTTGCAGCTTCGAAAGACTTGTGCTCGCTGCGTGGTGGGGGAAAAACCACGATATTTTTTGTCTTTTTTTAGTTTTTGGGTTATAACTCGTAAATAATGGATCCTACGTAAAAAAGATCTTAGCTTATTTCAATCCAATAAAATTTCCTTCATTTAGAGACTAAGTGCAGTTTTGTACGACCAATAGGTTTTGAGATATAGGACTTCAAAAACTTGATTGTTTTTCTTTCGAGCAAAACATCAACTATACAATAGAATGGGCCAAACTGTAGGAGTAGGTTCCTTGAGTAAAAATAAATCATTTTAGCTGCACATACCTTAGTACCATTTTGCTTCCTTAAAAAGTTATGGACCGTTAAAAGCAATTTTTTTATTTAAATTTTTTGTTATATCTCTATTACTATTAACACGATTTCATCCAAATTTGGTGTATGGGGGGTTTTTGGGCCGCTGAGAAAAGTAATGTAAACAATTGTGGCGAATAACGTAGAGGGCGCTGCGAACTCCTAATTATTTCTTTTGTTTTAGTCGTTAATCTTTTGAGCATCAACTTTTTAAGTAATACTTGTTTTTAATGCAGCATTCAATTCTACGTAAAAATGGAATACTTATTTTATGTCGGTAAAATGCACCGTTTTCGAGAAAAATGCATTTAAACTTCCTGTGGCACAACGAAGAGAATTATGTAAAATTTAAATTATGAATCTACTAGGTACATGACTAAAACTGACAGTAAAATAATTCAGTACAATAGATAAAACGCAGTTTTTAAGAAGAAAGATTTTATTAATTTAACAAATTAAGCAATTTAAAAAAAATTAAATTAATAACTTGCTAATTTTTTGAGGACGCAAAATGGTACTAAGGTATGTTCAGCTAAAATGATTTATTTTTATTCAAAGAACCTACTATTACAGTTTGGCACATTCTTTAATTGACAATTTAAATTTTACATAATTCTCTTAATTGCTTCACATTACGTAGGATCCATTATTTACGAGTTATAACCCAAAAACTAAAAAAAGTCAAAAAATATCGTGGTTTTTTCCCCCACCACGCAGCGAGCACAAGTCTTTCGAAGCTGCAAACTTGGTTTTATGCAGCTGATATGAATCCTAACAACATGTCAAAAATTCATAACTACCGGATTTTTTGCGAACTAAATAGAATGTATTAAATGACTGGCCTATTATTATTTCTTGACTGTCTATAATTTTGTTTATGTTAGTGGCTCATTTGTAGATTTTTTAGTTCAGAAACCACGATGGTTTATTAATTGGTTTTTTTAGAACAATTTAAAATTTTTTTGAAATTATTAGCATATCTATTGACATATGTCGATATACCTACGTTTTTTTAAATCAAAGTGGAATAAAAAGAAAGTAGAAATAGTCGTTATAATAGGAGTACATACCTACAGTCATTTATAAAAGGGGTGAAAAATGACACCAGACAACCGGAAAGAAATATATTGAGCATTGAAAACGAATATATTTATTTAGGACTATTAATTATTTTAATCAGAACCGACTTATAATAAATCCTAATGAAGACTTAGAAGAAAGCAGCGATGACAGTTTTATTTTCGCGATTCATGCGTACTAGTGATTGAATAAAATTAAATGCGCATGACGCAATTGTTTTTATTTAATTTGTTGTTGTTTTAAATTATATATAATGATTTCCTGTTTCTTGATCGTTGATATCAATTAATTTGATGTGTAGCTTCTTAGGTTTCTCGGTCATATATAGTCTAGCGCTGAACCGGTTTTTGGAGGCCGAAAATCGACAAAATTCTTAGCAGGATATGGATGGTGGGAAAATTTAGGATTAAGGGTATATAAATGGAGAAAAATCAATTGGACCCTAACAAATAACCAGAAGTAGGGTGGGGGTGGGAAATGGGGTGTTTTTAGGGAAGGAACGTGTTTTTTACGATTTCCGGCAAAACTAAACTTCTTATCGAAAAAGTTAAATGCAAAAGTTGTAGATTATTGAAAGATCTACAACTTTTATTTCAACCATTTTTCAACATAACCTCAAAACTATTGAGAAAGACGCCAGAAACCAATTTTTTTTATTTTTTATTCGTATCTCCCACAAAAATGATTCGATTTTAATGAAATTTGGTGAAAATGTGCATTTTTGTGTTACAAATAAGCTGTAATTTTTTTGAAACTAAATATTAATTTTTTGATTTTATTGCGAATTTAATTTCAAAAAAGGCCTAATTTTCAATAAAAAAAGTTGATTAACAAAACTTTGCTTTTTGAAAATTTCAGGACGAAATTTGGGAAAATGGGAAAAACCAAAACACAGATCTTTCGAAGATCGATTTTTCCGTAAATGTCACGAATTTTTCGTTGTTTACTGAAATGAACTGTTGAGAGTGATGCAAAATGATAATTTCAATGTAATATCAAATAAGGGAACTTTGATTAACCGTTTAAGGTTCGGAAGGGTGAAAAACAAATTCTTTAAACAGTAATTTTACAAAAAAAAATATTACTAAAAATACTTACTTTAAAAATGGTGGAAGTGAAAAATAAATTAAATTATTATTTGAAAACTGTATTGAAAATAGGATTGATTTCAAATTCAAATGTTTTTCCATAGTAACAGTATGATTTTTTTACACTATCTTAAAGTAGGGGTTTCAACGAAAAACAATAACAAAAACAATAAAATCAAAAAATAAATATTACGCCTCAATAAAATTACAGCTTATTAGAGACGCAAAAATGTACATTTTCACCAAATTTCATTTTTGTGGGAGATAAAAATAAAAAAATTGGTTTTTGGCGTTTTCTCTCAATAGTTTTGATGTTATGTTAAAGAACGGTTGTATTAAAAATGTAGATCTTTGAATTATCTACAACTTTTGCATTTAACTCTGTCGATAGGAGGTCTAGTTTTGCCGGAAATCGTAAAAAAACCACGTTTCACCCCTAAAAACACCCCTTTCCCCACCCCCATCCTATTTCTGGTTAATTGTTGGGGTCCAATCGATTTCTCCCCTTTTATATACCATTAATCCTAAATTTTCTGACCATCCATTTTAACAGATGAGGGAATTTTAATTTCGAAATTTCGATAAGAAGTGGTAATTCTAGAGGTAATTTAGGCTTTAAGCAAATTCCTCTTAAATTTTTATCGTCAACCAGGTATCGTCTCAGTTTCTCAACCAAATCAAAATACGAACCTGGACGATAATTGAATTATGCTTGGTTTAGTCAATCGATTATCTTTTTAATTAACGATTAAATAATGTAGATTTATTTGAATACTTATTTTAATGACCGTCATAGCGTCCAATAGTCGAGACAGTGCGGTGCCATAAGTACTAAGTACTACCTGACCGTTTTTAAGTGCGATTATTGCAAAGATTTTAATCTCATACGGTACGAAAATAACCATTACTCAATTATTTATTTTAAAGTAATTTTTATTTAGAAGTAGAAAAAAGGAAAAAAAAATGGGACGATTTTTGAGGAGTTCATAAAAAATTCTACAATAATTAATACTTTAATAAAAAAATTTGTTGCTACACCATGTGTCCAAAGAAAATGCAAACAGTTACTTTTAAAATTCCTCCTTAAAGCTAGAAGAGCTTATTTACAGGGTATTCTGGGGAAAAAATGTATTTTTTAAATTTAAAAAACAACAAAGTTTAAAATTTTTGTTTTTTGACGTCATTCGAGCGACTCCCATTAAAACAAAATCGACCAATGAAGAAGAAGTTGATAAGGGGGCTGTAACCCCCTTAGGAATTATTTTGAGTAATGTTTAAGCGCCTTTTTTACAAAATTTCACAAGCAATTCAAATCACTAGATACATAGTAATTTAAAAAACATTCAAGACCATAATATATAATTTACCTGTGGAACTAACCAGTCTTCCCACAACTTTTCCTGGATCCTCAGCTGAATAACACAAATAAGCAGTCAGTCCATCCCCCTCGTCTACACAATATCTACTATTATTATAGAATTTTTTATACGAATATGGATAGTGCAGGGTGCCGTTATGTTGTATGTAGAACCTTTCATTTGGATCCGAATTGTTCATCTTGAAATATTGCCACCTTTTATTCCTGCAGTCCAACATTCCGACCATAAATTTGTCTCGTAAGTCAAATTTGTTTCTAGTGCCATCATAAATGGGTACACTAAAAGAACTCGCGTTATGTTTTATGCATATACTTTTGAATATACCTTGGGAAGGTTTTTCTTCGTGGTAATGGTAGAATCCTTTTTGACAGCATTTTCTTACGCAAAGATTTCCGCAGCCACAAGTTTCACTTCTACCTGTCGTGTAATTTTCATAATTACTGGCATCGCTGCATAAGTTTACTGCATTCTTCGTGTTATCGTCGCCGATAACTTCACTTATGAGGAGTCCACACACAATTAAAACTCTCAACATTGCGATGGGAAAACACCGTCTAAACTAATTGATTGATATAACTCGTGTTTATAGTTAATTAATGAAGGTGTACACGTTTTTCAATTTTAATGAGCGCTGGTATTTTTATGCACCTTTGCTGATCTATGACAGAGCATGTACCATAGTCCAGATAATAATCGTAAACAGTTGTGTACGAGCGTTGTTTTGCTCTACAATGTCAGATTTAGTTTATTTACACCAGATGTTTTAGTTGTAAAAAGATAATTTGTGAATTCGTTACCCCTATTCATAAAAACTGATACATTTGATACAGGCAATGTGGAGCAAATGATATGAGAAATAAAAAGTATGTTCTCTTATTAATTCGAAACATGAGTTTTTGCTAGATATGGTCAGAGTTTATGTTTAGAATGTGTATACAGTCAAATGGTGTCAAAAAGTATTAACTTCGAACTAATTCTGCTTGTAAATTTTTCTTAAACTTTAGGGTACAACTTCAAATATTAAAAAGGAATAGATGTGCGTTTACCGCTAAGGTGAAAAGCACCCCTATATTAAGAGTTAGTTATTAGGGTACAATGGAAAACCATATTTTGTTTGTTTTCAGCAAGTAGAACTTTTCTTTGCAAATTTTTATATTTTAGGACATAAAACTTTTATCTTAATAGTGGAGTAAATAAAGGCTGAAAATATGCATTGTTTCGGAATAATTACGGGAGGCTTTCCTAAAACCTTTTGATATCACTTTTACATAGCTTAAAATAAAAAGTTATAAACATATAATTGTGAGAAAACAAAAAAACTTTTTTTTAATCAAAATTATTAAAAGTTGAGAAAATTTAAGGCAATTTAATTCAAATTGACATATTAGGGGTTTTCGAGGTCGCTAAAACAGATTATGATGTCAAAAAAAGGTTATTCAAAATGGTTGATCCAATATGGCCTACTTTTCGATAAAAATTTCATTAAAAATTACGCAACTCGATAAATTTTAAACAAATTGCGTTTAGATCAACTTATTCAATATGGTATTGGTGAGGTGTCAAAAAAATAATATACATATCTCGATACAAAAAGTAAAAATGGTTTATACGAAATAAAAGATTTTTATTAAAAACAATACATATTCAAATTATATTGAACGATATAAATTCATTTTTAAATCAAACCCAGACCCAGAGCGTGCGGGGCAAATGATGCTATTCTATTTCTGTTGCATTTTGAATATGTTTTCGATATTTTAAACAGGATAAAAAATTTAGAAACATCAATATCGAGTCAGTTTAACGAAAAAACTTGATAGTTTCAATATTTCGTGAAAAATGTAAGTTTATACTGGGTGGGGCAAATTGACAATCGCAAATTAGAAAAAAGTGTTTCAGACATGAGGTCCATCATTTCATAAGCGGGATCTAATGGCTACAAGTTTTTTAAATATGGTGAGGGTCAACTTCGTTTTTTCTAATGTCAACCTCTATTTTTCATTGCTTAATTACTCACAAACAATGAGTTCAATTAGAAAAAAAACAAAAGTTGTTTACTTTTTAGCACAAAATATGAATCTGTAAAAAATAGGGATTTATATTAAAAGAAACAAAATTGACCTTCAAATGGCCTTGAAGTCCTTCACCAAATGAAAAAAAATTATAGCCATTAGATCCAGCTTTTGAAATGATGAAACTTCTGTTTGAAACATTTTTCTCTAAAATGCTTTATTTTCAAGTTATTTCCAATTGTCAACTTAAATGCCCCACCCCGTATATAGTATTCCAAAAAAATTTTAGATTTACATATTTTCAGGTCCTACTATAAATATATACTGGCTGGGTATGCTAAATATTTTTTTTATAAAAGTTATTAACGTTTATTCTATCTCTAATTTCACGAATTTTGGAGCAAACACATTTTTTTTTAATTTTCGTAAAATAAAGAAGGTTAATTTAATTTTTAAGGTAAATCCCCTTGAAGCATCTTAAAGTACACATTTCAAGCTTTACAAATCACACCTACAGAAATCTAATAACGTTATTTAAACCAGAGTAATAGGTGGTTAAAGTTAGTTATACATATCAAATTTTGTCAGTCTCAAAATTTTTAAATTTTGGAAGTGTACATCTTCTAAAATAAATTTTTGAGATTTTTTTCACTAATAGGATATTTTTATACATTACCTCAAGAGTAATATGTGAAAGTTCCAGGTTTTTATCTTAAAAATTGTAGAAATGTTAGAGATTTTACCGATTTCATCGGAAATCTTTTTATCTTCCGATTTCATATATGTACTATTCCTACATACATTCATTTTTATATTTGAAACTATAATAATCCCATAGCCAGATGTTTCTTCTTTCATTTAAGCTTTGTTGGGCTCAATTTCATTAATTAGTTCAAAAGTTACAACAAATTTAAAGTAGCCCACCCGAGGCCGCGAGCGCTTTGTGCACTTTACTTGCATGTCGCCGCGTTGCATTTTCGTGTGTTAAACAAAAAAATTTGGAGCCTACATTTTTGATCGGACAAAAAAACTTCATATACATTTTTAATGTAAAATTTCCCGTACTTTCAAATGACGCAATTAGTTTTTTTAAGAAAAAATTATTTTAAGAGATATTTAACAAGAACTGGCATTTTGCAACTAATTTGTTTAATAACAAATGACGCTCAAGGGATATTGTTGGCAACTTTTGGTATGTTGTTCCTGACATGTTCAGAGATGTATTCTGAAAAGTTACTGCTTCCCGGAATTTTTCCGAAGTGAAAACCTCTAGTGACTCCACTATAATAAGAAAAATGATTGTTCTTACCCCTAAGAGAGTGAAAACCACCCCTAAAATAAAAAAATCAATAATCAATCAATTTCTGAGACTAAATTACCGCCAAACGAGCAATATCCTAATTTGCTAAAACGAGGTGCGCTTCTTATTTCGGTCATATCTCCTTTGCAATTATAGTTAAAAATCATCCAAATAAAGCGTTTTGAAGGTCTTTTAATCCTCTTTAATGTCATGTAGGTCAAAACAGTACAAAGGTTGTCAGTTTTTCTATATTCATTTTAAATGCGTCAATTTAAAAAAAAAACGTTAAGAGTTACCTCCAAACACTTCTATCTCCTAACCTATTATCTTTTTCAAAATAATAAGAAAAGCAACATTTCTTTACTTTATTGCCATCATTTTTTGCCTCCAATAACATTCAGCTAGGATTCTTCCCTGCTAAGTTATTTAACCTCAAAGCCAAAAAAATTCATTATTTCAAAAATTTTCAAAATACAATCAGTGCAAAATCTTTTAGATAATGCATCCATCACGGTCAAAAAAATTTGAGCGTATACATAATAGTAGTAACTAACAAAAAACACAATTTTTTTGGAATTTTTTTTTTCAATTTGGAATTTACTGAAACAAAAACGGGCACTTTTTTGTAAAAAATCAAAATTTTGAATTGTAGATTAACTTACATACGTACGAAACACTTTTTATCTCGTCATGTATTGGAAAATATAATTTTAAGTATATAATTTAGATAATAGAGATAATATGTGAATGATGTAAACAACGCTGGGTTAATGTTCGATATCGTCAGCTCTAAATTCGCCAATAAATTATTTCTGATAATTCTCACTAAAGCGATAATGCTTATGATATCAATGAAGTATTCACCACACTTGAAAGTAATATTTGAGAAGAACTTCAACTATTATATGTATACAAAGAATAATTTTGAAAAAATTCATAAAAACCTGTTGCGTCACGAATAGTTAACTCTCGATTACTATCGTGGGGAATGTTTGGTAGAATAGTCGAACTTTCCTATTCTGGAGTAACAAAGGGTAATGCTTCAAAATATCCGAGTTGGGAATTCTTGAGTACAAATTATGATGACTGGCCAAATATTTTGTTATCCAAAAATGCTAAAAGAATCAAGACCTGTTAAGTCAGGGCAACTAAATTTGGTAGGAAGTTTTAGATCGAGTCTATGGTTAATTTGATGAAATATGAAAAATCCAAGTCCAAGGGTATTCCTCGTGGTTTTGAATCAATTTAAGTTGTAGTGGTTTATTAATTTAAAAGAAAATCCTTGAATGGGAATTTTGGATAAAGCACAATTGAACCAAAACCAATGGTGGTAAATACAACCAGTCTTGGTATTGTGGATTGAGGAGAAAATTAGTTTCTAAACAAAAAAATTCCTCATCATCATTTTTTGTAGCACATAACGAATATTGCAGAATAAGGAATAAAATTCATGTTTCTAAAAGTAATAAGAGACAAACGTTTCATATAGGTGGATTGTTTGATGCTGACATTGTGACGGTGACGTCATCGATGCTGGACTAATCGGAAACTTTTTAAATGGAAAAATATGACGAGCGACACCTCACTTGAAAGCTATCATCTAGTTTTATTGAATTAGGAAATTTTAATATTCTTACCAAATAGCTTCCATGCATAGATACCTTAGTATAATAAATACTGTTTTTAGGTTTTTTAAAATAAAATTATTTTTTGTCAATCACTTTAATTCTTATTTTAAATTTAGTAAAAAGCATTTAATTATATTTAGTTAGTGAACAAAAATTATTTTTTACTTTTTAGTTCGGTTTCCCTCTCGGTTTCCCTTTAAAGCGTGGTTTTTTAGTTTCTTTAAACTATATATTTTTTTT
This sequence comes from Rhagium mordax, assembly GCA_963680705.1. Lineage (NCBI taxonomy): Eukaryota > Metazoa > Arthropoda > Insecta > Coleoptera > Cerambycidae > Rhagium > Rhagium mordax. The sequence continues at coordinate 129,159,935 of OY796656.1, read as the reverse complement.
GTATTTTTGATATCAAATTTTTTTCAAAATTTTTTAATTCAATTTTTTTTGTAATTTTTAAAATGAAATAAAATTTTTTTCAAAATTTTTTAAACTTTTTTTCAAAATTTTTGAAATCAAATTTTGTTCAATTATTGTATTGTCATCGATCCTTGATAAGTGAGCAAAGTTTCAGTTTAATCTGACGTTTTGAAGTGGGTGAAAATCTCGTTGAAAGATTCCGTTACATACAAACATACAGGTGAAGCCAATAAAACCGTTTTAAAAATGGTAGACAAGAAACCGTTCTTTAAAGACATATTCTTTTTACTGATAACTTTGGCATATGTTTTCAAAGTTTTTCTTGTGTCCTTTTGAATTCCTATCATATATAACAATAATAATTATACAATTCCTTTCAAAAATAATATTGGCACAATTCATCTCAAGGAGAGCTTTCAACGGAGTCACTCATCATATCGTTTTTGAAAAGATTGCTGATTATGTCATTCATTACTTACTCTTTGATGACATCATAGTCATAACGCAAGCACCAAAAATAAAATCGACCTCCCCAAAGCATTTCACAACGCTTTGTTTTCAGAAAAATGATGTTTTGCCTTAACCCGGTACTATGGAAGTGCCTGTGATAAAATGAGCTTTATGAATAGTATAGTTAACAAAAATGTAATTAACCAACTGGTTTAACACTTAGTACACCAACTCGATGAATACACCACGTTATCCACACTGGAGGAACAGCTCGAGAGCCAATGCCAAAAAACAGACTAAACTGTTTGTGTAAATTCACCAACGCATATAAAACAGAGCATGTGTGCTATCAACTTTGGGCCAAACCACCCATTACCCTTAATTAAAAAGCGATATGAGTTTGGTAGATAATCCGTTTGGAATTTTAATTAACTGTTTAATATAAATCAGAAGGGAGCGACAAGAATATCTGTATCTGACACTCCCAAATGCATAAAGACTGACATTTTTGGAGAACGAATCGGTAATGATTTTATTAACGATCTAATGATTGCTCATTGTTTCTCGGACCAGTTTTATGACTACTGATTTCGGATGGGCACAATCAAATATGGATACTATAAAGGTGTGCAATGACTAGGTTACGTTGCTAATGTTGATTTTCGAGAAATCTGTAAACATTCTAAACACGCCGAATGCGCTTTACCATAATGAACGACTTACGTTTATTTAACAGAACTGTCAAATTCAAAATTGGTATTGATTTGGGCGTGGTTTTGCAAGCTTCAATATTAAAAAAATAAAACGTGGGTTGAAGCGTGTTGTGGCAAGCTTGCTTAGTCTCACTGTCTATTGTGGACTGGGTTCGAATTCCCACATCCACACTCGCAATGTAGATTTGGACGTAGATGTTTTATATTAAATCTTGTTGAGATCGGTTCAGTACAAAATTTTTTCAACATTTTAATACCTTATCTGAAATCACAAAAATAAGTATTTTCTGTGTCTCGATGAAACACAAGGCGTCCATTATGCGATTCAAGCGTATTGGCGCTCTCGATAACCGCAAATATAAAAACCGGTACTTTATAAATTGCCTGAATTTTATAAATTGCCTGTTATATATTTATCTAACATTTAAAATATTTTTACCGGTTTTTCATAACAAAGCAACGTCTTGTTCTATTTCATCCTTCTAAATTATTATGTGAATTATTTCGATCTTTATTTTTTTATCAGAATTCAGAAATTATGTATTGTAATATCCTGTAATATCGCACCAACAAGATTTTATTAAGAAGAATTAATTAACAATTTCACGATGTTTCTCAAACTTAACATAATGATTTTCTAAGAATCCAGAAATAGAGTGAAGGTGACAATTTTCAATTTTTTCATCATAGCGATGCATCATTATATGACCTTCAATATCTTTAAAATATTACTAAGTGGTTAATAAAATACCTTGTGAGATAACAATAATAAATATAAAAATATAGTAGGTATTAAAAATGGAGTAATTTTAAAAAATGACAACGACATCACGACATCTCGTTCCAATATGACGGAACAAATTGACACGACATGTCAAAATGTGCACAAAAGGAAATAAAAATTGCCCTGTCCGAGAATTTTTTTCGCAAACAACCAGGACAATTTATATTTCCAGGTTTCCATATTAAATGACCGCACTGTATAATTAATTGTCAAACCCATTGAAACCTGTGACATACAGGGTGTCCCAGCTTTCTGAGGAAGTAAAATATTTAAAAAAAGTGAATACATGTAGGGGTACGGTTGGAAAATATTTTCACATGTATATAGGATGTGTCGGAAAAAGTGACAGACGCAACATATGTCATCTTAAATGGAACACCCTGCATATTTTTAATTTTTAAATTCAACAAAAATTTACATCATACTGGCATTATAACCTTTAGTAGTTCTTAAGTTATACACTATACAGGTTTAATTAAAAAAAAATCATAATCTAGCACCTCAAAAAATAATAGTGCCTATCAGAATTTATTTCAGTTAGGAAAACACTGTTTTGGTTTAGATTTACTGACACCTTGAACATTTTTACAGGACCAAAATGGGAACTCAAACAATATACAGTATGTCTCAAAAAGCAGTTCAAATAAAATGAACAAATTTCAGGTGTTAATAAGTAATTTTTTTTAAATGGCATCCTATTTCTTTTATTATTTAGCTGGCTAGAGAATCAAATTTTCTTCAAAATAAATATGGGATGCCCTATACCTAAACTTCGCCGAAATTTTATATAAAATTATTGTTGATTTTAATATGGTGGGCCAAGTAAACAATTATTCTTGCTTGACAGCTGCCACGGAAATTAAAGAATTAGATATCTGAATTAAGATTTGGACAATAAAATAGTATTTCTATTTGAAAAAACTAAATTAACATCAAAATTAAATTTTATAATAAAAAAATTGCAAAACAAAAATAAAACAACATTGAGTGAAATAAATGTTTTTTAACTTGCAATTAAGTTTTAAATATTTGAAACAAATTAAAAAGTAATAAAGAAAACTATATGTAAGGTCCTTAGTTCGTAATTGGATAGTATTAAAATAGAAAACCTCAAGAACCTGAAGAAGACAATAAATAATTGTCGAAAGTCGACTTATATGAAAATTGGAGGTTTTCTTTTTTAATACTATCCAATTACCAACTAAGGACCTTACATACAGGGTGAGTCAACAGTGCGTATTTCTTCTGCATCGCCTGTCTCGTTAGAGATAGAGGCGTGGTTCAAAAATTTAATTAAAACGTGAGAAAAAGTACGTTTATTAAAATTACTATCAATTATACAGGGCGTTAAAGTGGTAGATGAAAGAATATATATTTTTTAAATGGAATGATCCAATTTTTTAAATTATGTTTGAAGACCATGGATGGCCTATTCAGTATTCAGCGGTAAAATATTTTTAAAATTTGTTGGATGATTATAGCTATTAACATATCTAGGAATGTTATGAGTATCATAACTGCCGCAGATGTCGATTTGAAGTCCGAGCTCGTAGAGCGACCTGTTTCTTCAAATCTGTTTTTGAAACTTTTGAAAGATGCTTCTTGTGGATGGGTTCTGTGAGGATACTTTTGAGCGTAAATTCTGGAGGCCAAAAAACAAATTGTCACTTTCACCAAGGGTATATCAATTAAGCGCTGCCGCTTATGCACTTGTATGAAAGAAATATTTTCTACATCAGCTAATAGTTAAAGTATGGCATAAACTACTACCGTGTCAAAGAAAAAAAATTACTCTCCAAAAATAAGTCCAAAATCTATTATCAAAATGATACCCGCAAACGTCAGTTTTCCATAAAAATATTTTTTATTTCATTAACCGTCCAACAAATTTTAAAAATATTTTACCGCTGAATAGGCCATCATAGTGGTCTTCAAACATAATAAAAAAAATTGGGTCATTCCATTTAAAAAATATATATTCTTTCATCTACCACTTTAACGGATCGCCCTGTATAACTGACATTACTTTTTCTCACAATTTAATTAAAATTTTGAACCATGCCTCTAACTCTAACGAGACAGGAGATACAGAAGAAATACTCACTATTGACTCACCCTGTATAGTAACATTGGTGGATACGGAATTCCTGATATATAAAGAAAACTGTCCGAAATGGTGGCCCTCATGGTGGGCGCAAACGTTTACCGATTTCGTCCCGAGTTATTGGTTTAGTTCGGTATACTATAATATGTCCCCAATGGAAAAATCTATAGGCGTAAGATCAGGCGATCGCGCTGGCCAAGGGTTGCACCATTTCTTCCAATCCATTTAAGAACATATTTAAGTAATTTAAACTCAATAAATGTTTTGATTAATCAAATAAAATACAAAACCGCAACATAAAATTGAGCTCTCAGATATTTTTGTTCTTGTTCTTTTGTTTTATTTTTTAAGTGCCTTATACGCTAGAAAAACAAGTTGTTTATTTACTTCTGGACTTTTATCTACGAAAAATTCACTGTATTAATTTTGTATAATTTTTTTAACATTTTTATCGAGGATGAGTTGGTCTCAAGTTTGAATTTTTAGGGGACCTTGAGTATCTCCGTCACGATTCACTTTATGGCCTTAACATTTGAGTGATTCATTTGTAAAATATGATGGTCTTTCGATTTTTTAAAGAAAAAACAGTGTTAAAAAAATTGAAAATGACTAAAATTTGCTAGATACCTAACCTTTTTTTAAAAATTATAAAGCGTATTTCTTCTATTTGACCGGAGGTAAACCAAAAATTGGAACACCACATTCATATTTCCCATATTTTTTTCATATTTTTATATGTATACCGGGTGGCCACGAGTCAATGTACAGGGTGTCAACTCTAATTTTGCCCCCCCCCCTCTGTTTCCTTATTTGTGAAGTGAAATTTTAAAATGTAGCCTTATCAGAAATTTACCGAATTTTTCAAATATAATATTCAAAATTACCTAGCGCCAATACGTACAGGGTGGTGAAAGGAAAGTTGATTTTTTTAAATGGAATGCCCTGTATATTTCTCGACAGGCTTGTAGCACTCTTTGAGCTGATTTCAAAAATGTATAACTCCCTTGAGTTTCGATCAAAATCGGTCGAGATATTCAAGGATAAACATGAGAAATATTTGTTTTCACACTTTCGAGGTGGCTTGGCATTCCGACTTAATTCCGGTTCAACCGGAAGTGATATTTTCGTTCCTGTTAGTCTAAAAATAGCACACTTTTGTCTTATTCACGTATACCAAAAACGAAATTTTTAAATTCAAAAACAACTAAAAAATTGGGGGCGTACATTGACTCGTGGCCACCCGGTATATAGTACATATTTTTTATATTGCTCAATATTATACGGATATTCCAAGTACTAGAAAGATATTTTCAGTTATTTGTAGTTATTTCGGATATTCAAGATTGCACGTTTTCCATGTATTTCTATATGCCCTCATGTTGAGCTAATATTTCAATGTTTTAGTCGAATTTTTTATATTTTCAAATATTTATGATAGTCCAGTGTCTGTCATTGTACTGAATAAAAAAAAGAAAAATTTTACGCCAAAAAAAATTAAATACCTATGTAATATTTTCGATATTTAAATGATATTCGGGATTCTCCTATAATATTTCCAATATTTCGTAATACTTTCCATTTTCTCTAATTTAATAGTATTCTTCATACTTTCAGGATTCCACAAATATTTTATATTTTCAATATTACTGATAATCCATCATATTTTATTATATTTGTCGTCGGGTATCCACCATTTCCGAAGTGGACACCATAAAGACTGGATTTTCCATTATAAACTACAGTTAAGTTAAAAACGTGACCTCATCTGTCCATAAACAACTACTCAGCAGGCAAAAACCCCGACCTGCATTGGATTACACCTGTAAATCCTAATTCGTAGCCAGTATTATTTGCCCTTTTTGTAAGATTAAAGAAGTTTTGTTTTATTAGTTTTTTTATATTTACATTTACATTTACAAATGTTAACTTGTTGATAAATCGCTGAAATCTAAATTTCAAGATACTTAGAAAATTACAAAATATATAGGACGTTCCGGTTAAAATGAGTAAGTCGGTGTCACTTCCGGTTAGACCGGAAGTAGTATTTTACACACAATTGTGCCATATTCTGGCCTTAGTGACCTAGTGTTCCCAATTTCAGAATCCATATTTGATATCTACTATATTTTATATGTAAGGAGATAATATGTTACTGTTATCTCAGAATGTACTCGCACAATGTATTTTATCAACCACTTAATAAGATGTTTAAGATTTGAAGGTCATATACTTGAATACGATGCATGATGCATCGATCGATGTTCAATTGTTTCTTCGGACTGTGTATCCATAATACTAAATCGTATTTTATTGTATACATAAAAATGTTTGTATCCTCAAAAATATATGAGATAAAGGCACAAAAATATAACCAGTTAGATTAACTCCAAATAAAAGTAAGCGCACAGTGTGGCAGCGAATGTGAGCGTAAAAATAAAATTTCTAGCAGACTGACCTATACATAAGATTATTCTGTCCACTTCTGTATCTCCAGTGATGCATAAAATGGCTACAGTGGGGTTGTCCACTTGGTCCACGCAGTAATCCTCAAAAACGTACTGATCCTCATCCCAAATCAGCTTTCCGTCCGATACGCTGAAGTTATTCTCTAATTTTATCTTGACCTGCTCCTCCGTACAGATTTCGTTATCCGGTACGTCAATAATATTGTAGGTGGAAAAACTTGCCACCACGTCTGCACGCACACACGACTTGGTGGTCATATTTAAAACTTGACCCTCCGGGCAACACTTTTGCACACATTTTTTTATGTTACATATACACCCTCTAATTGCACTTCCACTCGCGTAGTAATTGTTTTCGTCGTAAGTGACTCCATCGTGAACTATAGAATTTCCATCGCGTACTCCGTTTGTTATATCCACGCTCACCTTACACTTCACTTCGTCAGTTAATGCGATTGTTGTTTGGCATAACAGCACCATGAAAAGCGCGACGAAATCCATATCTGTCTCATACGCGTTACACACTAAGGTAAGTATCTTATACTTAATATTTAATTAACAATCCTTGTGCGAACGTGACTCAATAGGTTACGATTAGATAAGAGATTTCGTAGATCACGACGTATTTCGTAAATAAAACCTAAACCAACTAAATGTTTATCGGAAACGTTTGTGTATATAAGTCACTCAATAAACTGTCTCAGTTTGTATATGCAGGCTTCGACCATAAATCTAGTTATTTGGAAATAATCTAATTGTTTGCCACGGACGTAGACGAACACAAATTCGTCAAATTACTACAATAATCGTAAACTACCCTATTGGCTGTTGGTCTAATGACGCTTATCTTTCCCCGCTTCTTTTTCTTGATTTTCTGTGACGGAAGGTCGTACCTAGACTGGTATTGAATCAGACATTTCATTAGGTGTCTAGACAATCCATGTACCTAATGGTTAGTAGTTTAAGGCAGATTTCCTTCTTTTTGTGCACGTGCGGTATTCGATCAAAAAACCAGAAACATAATTTAATAATTAGTAGAAATCCTTCTATTTATGCGTCAGTAAATTAGCATATATCTGCTTCCAAATTACCTCAGTTAGCCTCTGAAATTTGAAAAATTTACATTTATGGTCAATCCGAACTGTTTTTGAAGGCAAATTTTTTATCAAAAAATTTGGTCTGGACCGACTTCGATTGGTATGCCAGGCACGCTATCAACAGACTACTGTCGTCATAACTACCATAAAAGGGAACAGCAACCGGAGAGGGCAGGAATCCTTGACGTATTTTCCACAAACACCAAAACACTAACATATAACGCGACGATTGAAACTGTTTTAATCGTCTTCGGATGAATGCAGCGTTTTTATTTTGACGTAGAAGGAAACCACGTCAGTGCTAGTAATCGGCTAACTAATTAATACACTTTTGGGATTTGAATGGAAATTGAACTGCCACACTGAAATGAGTTCAGTTGACAGCGCCCGAATGCAAATAACTTTAAATTTATAAATACATTCAGTATATGAATAAATTCATTATATCATAACATCTACTTTTTTTAATATATTTTTTTATTTTAAGAATTTCTAAGGAAAACTGATTTCGATGTTCATAACTTTGGAGGCATTTGAAAATATTAATTTTTGAGGTTAAATTATTCTTGTGTTATTGTGATTTCTACATGTTCGAAGATATATTGATCAAGTATTTCCAAAACGGTGGGTTGGAAGACATGGTAGTGTTGAATGGCCACCAAGGCGACCGGATCTTATTCCGCTAGATTTTTTCCTTTGGAAACCTAAGAAACGTAGTGTACAAATATAAACCTGACAATATAGAAGAATTCAAAAGAAAATTAGATTAAAATGTAACAACATTTTTCAAGAAACTGTAAATAAAGTTCAACAAGAATTCATTGAAAAAAAAATCAAAGCAGAAGATGCGCAATTTAAAATAAAAATCGACTTGTCCGAGGAAAAAAAAATCAAAGCAGAAGATGCGCAATTTAAAATAAAAATCGACTTGTCCGAGGATTTTTCCAAAATATTTTCGTATTCGGAAATAATGAATTTATTCCACACTTTATGTACAGGGTGATCATTTGAAAATTATGCTTTTTAAACCCTTTTATTTTGCTTAAAAATCTGGCTAGAAAAAAATATATAAATAGATCTGTAGCATATTTTACCAAGTGTTTGTATATGTTATGAGTCTGCATCTATCTTAATGAATATACAGGGAGCGTCACATAATCACATTTTTTTAAATGGAACATCCTGTATATTTTTAGATATTGGATAGCCCTTTTCATCCCCTTTATAAATATATATAATTGTTATATATTTCATCCTCAACAATATCATAATATTAAAAAAAAGAGTTATTTTAAAAAATGTGATTTTAATGAGTTTAGAGCACCCTGTATGATGTATTATCGAATATATTGACGCTTTCGTATTTTTTATATGAATTACATTGGAACAATAATGATTTTAATTTTAACATATTCGCAGCCATCTAGATTGACAACTAAAATTCGAATTATTTTTCGTGCAACCCTGTATAAATTGTTCAAAATAGTATAAATGTATCCAAAATGTGATTTTTATTTCAAAAACGTAAAAATATATAGGGTGGTCCATTTAGAAAAGACTATTGGGGTCATTTCCGGTAAAACCGGAAGTGACAAATATGGCGGATAAGTCTCAAAAAGTTGGAAGTCTTACCTAATTTCAACATACAAAATTTTATCTCGATATCTTAAAAAACGAGGAAGGTACATACAGGGGTGGCCAACCATTCGTTTACACCCGGTATATTAGTGGGCTGAAAGCAACTATAGGACCATTTTTGTTAAAACGGTTATATAAATATGTTATAGAGCTATTATAAAACTTTAATGCCATGTTACCTAATTATAAACATTTAGGCGTATGCAGTTAACAGTCCTTGATAAGAACTGATACTGACTCGTTTTTAAGGTATTTCAGTGGACTCTGATAAAACTTTTTTATAAAACCAAAGGTTTCCTACGGCGTTTAGTTATATTTTCTATTTTCTGAGAGCTTAATTGTTTATTAATTTTAATACGATCGCTTTTTGGCGATACAAAAATAAATTGTCTTACTTAGAACCGTTTTATAAAGGTTTTATAATCTTTTATTATCTAACGATTATATACACGTTGCTTATAGAACTGTTATAAAACCTATCGATGGCTATTTTAATCCTTGATAAGAGTTGTTATACTGACTGGTTTTTAAGGTGTTTCGGTGGGTTCTGATAAAGCTTTTTTTATAAAACCAAAAGTTTTCTACGGCATTTAGTTATATTTTCTATTTTCTGAGAGCTTAATTGTTTATTAATTTTAATACGATCGCTTTTTGGCGATATAAAAATAAGTTGTTTTACCTACTTAGGACGGTTTTATAAAGGTTTTATAATTTCTTATTATCTAACGATTATATACACGTTGCTTATAGAACTCTTATAAAACCTATCGATGGCTATTTTAATCCTTGATAAGAGTTGTTATTCTGACTCGTTTTTAAGGTGTTTCAGTGGACTCTGATAAAGCTTTTTTATAAAACCAAAAGTTTCCTACGGCATTTAGTTATATTTTCTGTTTTCTAAGAGCTTAATTGTTTAATAATTTTAATACGATCGCTATATGGCGATACAAAAATAAGTTGTCTTACTTATAACCGTTTTATAAAGGTTTTATAATCTTTTATTATCTAACGATTATATACACGTTGCTTATAGAACTGTTATGGAACCTATCGGTTGCTATTTTAATGAGTAGGTATTACCAGGTGCTAGGAAAGATCTTAAAACCAGTTATAAAACAGCTAGGTGTGTATGTTGGCAGTTCTTATAAGAACACACACTTTATTGGGGTGTTTTAATGGATTCTGGATTCTAGCATACGTCTGTTATAGAACTGGCTTCTAGTTATATGTAAAAAACTTTTTAAGTGAGAAAAAAAGTTAGTTAGTTAGTTTTTATGAGGAACATGAGAAACCCATTAGGAATCTAAAGTTCTCGATTCAGGTAACATGTTCAAATTAAAAAATAGTCAATATTGTCTCAATATAGAAAAAAATTAGACGTCGGCGTCATGTAAATATCTTACAGTGAAAATATGTTTAGGAAAATGAATATCTTCCAAAACAGAGCTCTTTGGTTTTATAATCGTTCTATAACTGTAATTTTATTTTAACGTGTTGATTTTGACATTTGAGACGCAAGTGTAAATTTTGATCTGCGACAACAAGGGAGAGGGATGATAAATTTAAAATTAATCACACCGAATTTCAATGCGAATTTAATTCCTCTCACATTAGCTGAACTGGTTTACGGTATGGATTATACATTACAGAATTAAAATGACGTATTCCTTTCTATAGAGAAGAGAAGAGAAAAAATAAAACACTTAATGACATGAAATTGTGATTAATTATTCTTAGCATAGGTATTAATTATATTTGCATTGTGGGAAATATTAGTCTTTTTAATGTATTTTATGGTTGGCAGTGCCATCTACCTGTGAGTAGCAGGAATAAATTTTAAAGTATAGTACGATTCCTTTTAATATATTGTGGAGAACAATATTTTTGTTTTCTATATTTTGTCCAAGTTTCCATTCTCTTCGACAAAAATAAATTAAATAAAATTCCTGCTATGTTACTAAATATTTAATTATATTATTTGTATGACAAAGATTTAGGCAACGACAATAAAACTAAACATTTTTTTTGTCCCGTCTCTTTTGGTAGTTCGAACGATCGTACAAAGTTTTACCCAAATACTAAATTGATGATTGGTCATTTCTGAATTTTTGAATATTGCTCAAGTACTCCATACGCCTTAGTAAATTTAGAAAAAAAAAATAGAATTGAAAAATGTCAACAAAACTTCATTTCAAAAATTTTGAAAAAAATTCGATTTCAAAAATTTTTAAAAATGTCAAAAAAATTGAATTGAAAATGTCAAAAAAATTTAATTTCAAGAATTTAAAAAAAATTCGATTCCAAAAGTTTTGAAGAAATTTTGAAATGAAAAGTTTAAAAAAATATTGAATTGAAATATTTTGAAAAAAAATTGATTTAAAAAATATAGAAAAAATATTATAGTTTAAAAAAACTAAAAAACACGCTTTAATGGGAAACCAATATATGATATACAGAAAATTAAATCTCCCTGTGCCAATTGTTGGCACTATTTGAGAATTTTAGGTTGCAAATAAAACACGAACCATAATTCTCTGTATATTCGAAAAACTTTATGCGGAATTTTGGTCGTGCAATAAACCACTGTCTTTATTCATTCTTACTCCATTTCAGTGTACGCTGTATCTATAAAGTGTTTTATTTATGATATTGTATATTTTTCGAAGTTATTTTAAGAAGCAACAGTTTGTTATCACACAGTTCGCTCCATATGCAATATGTTTATAAAACGTAAAGAATGGCTTAAAAATTGCCTATTACACCATTGTAACGGCGACTTCAAACGAAAAATTCAAAGCAAAATAATTCGTTTCGTTTATTGCCACATTTTCATTACCAGCTAAATAGTCTTATTTCTAACAACGAATTATACCGATTACTAATGGAATAATAAAAAGGCAGCGATATTATGGTAAAAAATAAGCAAAATCGTAGAAGACATGTTTGTTTTATAAAACTCGCCCATGTTATCATAACCTTTTCATTAGCTAATTTAATTTGGTTCCCTAGGCTCCCGCATATTTTTCTTAACGCCAATCCCCTTTATAACACATAATTATTATCATTGTTTGACAAAGTCAAATAATTATATAGTAACGGGAAAATTGTTTTAATTTCACTGAAAAATAATAAGCGATTGTTTTACACGACTCGCCTGTGCAAATTAGGTTTATCATACTTGCCTTTTTTCTTGAATTAGTTGATGACATTTTTTTAACATAGCATTTTCCATTGGTTTCAATTTGAAATAAGTCGTATTTGATTTATAGAATATAGAATAGTATAAAAAAACTGCAGGGCCAGGGTATCAGCTTTGTTTTAAATATTGTTAAATTTATATACCTACCTGTTTAGGCATTATTTTAAAGTTGCAACAGTTTTCCGAATAAATAATTAAAAAGCATTAAGCATTGTGAGTACATCGCAGAAAAATAGGGACGGACGGAGCAGTATACCCAGCCGTCGGCTCTTGAACTCTCGGGCGTTCTTAGAAGGAAAATCTGCAATATTCATTGAATCACATAAACAAAAAGAAAAGAAAAATAATGGTTAATTGATGATGAGGTCACTTAGTGAAAATCTAAAACATTATTTATAAGAAATTAAGTGAAAAATTGGTAAGTAAAGTAAGAAACAGTTTAGCAAATTTTTTATTGCAAAAAATTGTTTTATTAAGGAGAAAAGAAGAAGGCTTCTGCTTTATAATTTATTTATTACTTATAGCAGTAACCTTTAATAATAATAATAGTGTGTGTGTGAATTTTTATTTATGTAAAAAATAATATTTCGCATTTACAAAAGAAAGTATGCATTATATTAATATATGTAATGAAAATCCACTTAAGTTTTTATAAAAAACTTGATCTATAGGTATTGTTGGAAGGTTGATGTGAAAAACTCAGTTTGCATTTATAGGTTTATTTTTACCAATTTATTAATATCTTAATGTCTGGAAAAAATTCTCTGTTGGATAAATTGCTTTATACATTTATTTATGAAACGAGAAACGGCAAACATATTTTACATTTTAACAGCATAAAATGCAAAATTTGCAATTTTTCACTAATTATGATCTATAAAGATGCTATAAAATTAAAATTTTCAAGTTAACGCAAAGTAAAGGTTTACTATACAGGGTGATTCACGAGGAAAGGGACAAAATGTTATGGTAGAGATAGAATTCACTTAGGTGAATTAGAAATGACTATTAAAAAAAGATTGAGCCTTTTTTTTATTGAACTACAGGGTGATTTATGAGTTTTGCCCAATACTTCTTAAGGTAATTTCTTTTAAACTAATCACTAGAATCAGCTCGTATTGTGGGTATATAGTATACTATTAATTATTCTCAATTTACATGCATAATCAAAGACAGAAAATTCCAGGGCCGGCTCAACTAACTTTTATTTTTAGGGCTCCTATGAAAAAATTCACCCTGTGTACGTGATTTTTAAATTCTAATACTGAATTATGAAACTACATACAAAAATGATCGAAAACATGTATTTTGTAGTTCTGCCACACTTTGGGCGAATTTTAAATAAACGATCAATTTCCGCCAAAATCGAAGGTCTGCACAAAATAAATTTATAAAATTACATTTTCCTCTCTTATTCAAACTAAAATATTTGTTATACAAAATTTTGTGATTTCATGCATGATTAATATGAAATAAATAATCAAAAATAAATAATTTCAACATCGGATTAAGTAATTTTTATTTCTGAGGTTTCTGTGAAAAATCAGTCTGTATACATTTTTCTCAAATTCTGATAATATGTTGCATGTTGATTTTTCATAAAAATTTTGTTGATACCACAGGGAGGTACTTTGTCTCACGTTAGTGTCAAAATTAAACTCTTGAATGTTTTTGAGATATAGCGATTCGAAAAATAATTGACACTTTTTTAACTTTCACGGACATAAGTTGGCAGTTGGCTATATTTTTTTGTCATATTTTAATTTCTCTACGATATTTTTCACAATGATTTGCTTTAAAAGACGGTAATTGAGATTAGGAATTATTCAACGTAGTACCTATAATCCGGAGGGCCAGATTTGGAAACATTTGCAATTCTCGAAGGTTTTTCTAAACTCCTTTGTCTTTCGCAGGAAAAAATAATTATTTTGCGAAACGTATTAAATTAATGTAAAGAACAAGAAGAAGAAAGTAAACAAATAATAACGTTCGTTCATTTCCACCAGTTTGTAGTTGTTTTGATTTTTTTTTAAATTATCTTTCTTTGTGCTAATTAGCAACACAAATATCGTAGGTTCCTTGTATGGATAGTTAAATAATTTAGAGGAAGTAAATATTGAACTTAAATACAATTATGCGTTCTGAATCGTACTGCGAGTTTAATCTAAAAAAATTGTTGAAGTGAACAACCATTTTAACGAAAACAGTAGATTTCATAAAAAGTATATCAGCAGAATATTTTTAATTTTATAATACAGAACCTAGGCTGCATTTGTCGGTTTTTTGAAATTTCTGAATTTAGGGAAATTTCTCGCTTCTGCCACCTCCATGTAATAATAATATACATTATTTTTGCAATTTTGGAATTAGTGAGGACCTATATGCCTATCAACTCAACAAAATATTCTGACACGTTCTCCATTTATCATAAAAATCAGACAGACTGACTGATGGACAGATGTTTTTTAAAATATGTTTTTCAGATTAAATTGTGTTGAAATTTGCAATTCCGTAAAAATTTCGTCTTCCTTTAACTTGTTAAAGATGGAAATTATGTGTTCACAAATTTTCATCTAAATATCTCGAATCATTCTCAAGTTATCCAGCATCTAAACAAACGACCGTCAAACAAACAAAAATTCGTTGAAATCGAAATGAATCACGATCAAAATACTTCTATTATAATTTCACTGTAAAATAAGAGGTTTTTAAAAAGATCTGTCGGTCTGTGACTCTGTCTGTATTCTATACTTAAATTCGATAACTTGAGAGGCTTTTGAAGTATTTTTGATGAAATTAGGTATTTATTAGCTGACGTATCACGTCTATCAATAAATAGGAGGTGGTGGTAGAAGAAAAATGAAAAAGTTGCATATTTTGCATCTAATGGATTTTTCAAAGAATGAAATTAATCTAAACTTAATATAATTAGTTAAACAATTTATTATTAGTTATTAGTTAAACAATTTTGAACGAATTGGTAAAAATGTAATAAAAATTGTTAAGTAATTTGTTTATTTTCCAATATAAATATTTTTAAATATTTTTCGGGGGGTTACGTCGATGACTTCAGAGACTGTTAAGAAAATATTTACCTCATTATGCCAAATGAAAATTTATTTCATAAAGTTATATTTGTCTAAGTAGAAGATGTTCATTTTCTGATAGCTTCTCGTGCCCTTAGGTTCATATATTTTTTTTTATACAGGGTGGGGCAATAGTGCGTCGGACCTCGATATCTCGAGTTCTACGATAGCCAGAAATTTTTAAAAAAATTGCAAGTAAACTAGATAAAAAAGTCTATAACTGGAAATTATTTTCGATCATACAGGGCGAGCCAAGACGAAATTACAGGACCAAGTGCCTTTTCATAAATGGAATGCTATGTATATCAGTACATTTTTTGAAGCCTCTTTCTAGGCTCTATTCATTCCTATATTAGCATTGAATATCTCCCAACCACTTGGATGTAATGAATTTTTTTGTTGAAATAATGCAATCTGCAGATGGATATTAAAAAAATCACCACAGTCACAATTATGGGTTTTAAGAAAAACTTATGTGAATACCAGTTACGAGACATCTAATAAATGTTTTTGAATCATTTTCATTTCCTAAAACTGTACAGGGTGGCCAAAAATTATTTTTCAATTAAGAACTTTTTAAATTGAATTTTCTCAAATGGAACACCCTGTATATTTTTCAACGATGTGATGTAGAAATGAAAAACGAACATTGTTTTGTAAGTACTTCCCTATGGCTAATTGCAACCACTTTCGTTTTATTGAGTAATAATTACAAAATTCAAAAATAAACTTATAAAAAGAATTTTCTTGAAAAAACTCAGTAGAAAAAATTATAATAAATGTTCCACATGTTGCCCATTTTCATTGACACACATCTCTATACGCTTTTGAAATGAGGTTCATACTGTTCCTAAAACTGCCGGTGTGATAGATCTAAAGGCAGTTATTATTTTTTCCTTCATATTTTGTACTGTTGTTGGTGTTTCTCTATAAACAATTTCCTTCACGTATCCCCATAAAAAGAAATCCATTTTTGTAAGATCTGGGGATCTAGCAGGCCACTTAGTGGGTCCATTTCTTCCAATCCATTGATGAGGGTAGGTATTATTTAAGTGGTCTCTAACTGCATTTAAATAATGTGGTGGAGCACCATCTTGCTGAAACCACATCCTATTTCGAATTCTTTCAGGGAGATTTACCAATAATTGTGGCAGATAGTTTTCCAAAAAATGAAAATAAATAGCTCCAGTCAATGTACCATCAAAGAAATGGGGAACTATTACATGTTCTCCAATAATTCCTCCCCAAACGTTTATAGACCATCTGTGTTGGTTATCAACTTGCATAAAAAGGTGAGGATTTTCCGAAGCATAATAATGGAAAATGTGCCTATTAACAAATCCATTTTTATGAAAAGTTGCCTCATCAGTGAATAAAACATTATTGAAGAAGTTGACATCATCTTGCATTTTACCTTTGGCCCAATTACAAAATTGTAGGCGCTTTTGAAAATCGTCATCAGATAATTCCTTGTGCATTTGAATATGATATGCATGCAACTTATTTGTTTTTAAGATTCGACCCACAGACCGTCTACTTAGTTCCTACTAATGAGCTCACTTTTCTTTGACTAACATGGGGATTCTCAACCGTTGTCAGCACCACAGAAATCTCATTTTCTTCGTTCACAACACGTTTTATTCTTTCACCTTTTTTATATTCGACATTTCTAGTTTCAAGAAATCTATCGAGAAGGTTTTGGAAGCTCCTAACATCAGGAATCCTTCTTTGAGGATAACGTTGGTGATAAATTCTATTGGCAACAAAATAATTTCTGCCTGACTCGCCCAAAACAAAAGTTATATTTACAAGTTCCGCTTTATTAAAATTCATATTGTAAAATTCCAAATATTTTAAATTCAATACAAATTATAACTAACAACCGATAAGTGAGATAAATGCTCCGTTGTATACGAAAATTTATACCAAACTGAGCTTTTATTGCTTGTCGAATAACGAAAACAGCAAAAAAATGTACAAAAAAACATTACAGTAAAGTACCTGTTAAATACTATTTACTCATTTCAATGGATTGGAAGAAATGGTCCCACTAAATGGCCTCATTTCAAAATTGCATAAAGACGTGTGGCAATCAAAATGGGCAACACGTCGAACACCTATTACAAATTTTTCTAATGAATTATTTGAGGGAACCTCTTTTTTTAAGTTTATTCTTGAATTTGACACTAATTTATTTATAAAACGAAATCGGTTGCATTTAGCCATAGGGAAGTACTTACAAAAAATGTTCGTTTTTCATTTCTACATCACATCGTTGAAAAATATACAGGGTGTTCCATTTGAAAAAATTGAGAAAATTCAATTTAAAAAGTTCTTAATTGAAAATTAATTTTTGGCCACCCTGTACAGTTTTAGTAAATGAAAATGATTCAAAACCATTAATTAGATGTCTCGTAAATGGTATTCACATAAGTTTTTCTTAAAACACATAATTGTGACTGTGGTGATTTTTTTAATATCCATCTGCAGATTGCATTATTTCAACAAAAAAATTCATTACATCCAAGTGGTTGGGAGATATTCAATGCTAATATAGGAATGCATAGAGCCTAGAAAGAGGCTTCAAAAAATGTACTGATATACATAGCATTCCATTTAAAAAAAAGGCACTTGACCCTGTAATTTCGTCTTGGCTCGCCTTGTATGTTCAAAAATAATTTTCAGTTATAGACTTTTTTATCTAGTTTACTTGCAATTTTTAAAAAAATTTCTAGCTATCGTAGAACTCGAGATATCGAGGTCCGACACACTATTGCCCCACCCTGTATATTTATGGAAGGAATGTGCTCCTGTTTAAGAGTACCTATATTCAAAGTGTCTATACTTTGGAATCTAGTCGACAAATGAAAATAAATCGAAATTGGAGACAAAATATCAAATCGGCCTTTGTTGGATAAAAAGCATTGCAAAGCTATTTTTTTAGAAATTTACGAAATGTTTTAAAGTAAAATATGTAACCTTATTGTATGCAATTGCTCAAGTGGTGCAGAAGTAATGGAAAATTGAAAATTATTACAAAAATGTAATTTTGTTTTTTCAATCACGCATTTCAATATAGATTTGTCGATGATATACTTTTGTATAAAACATTTTTTTCTAATTTCTACAATAAACTGACAAATTTTTACTAAAATGTGTACCAAATAAAATGATAACACTTCTCACGTCTTTCATTTGGTCTAACCCATATTTCATTTTTATTTACTATATGTTAACTAAAAATGCAACTGGGTACATAAATTACTTCATTATTTAGCAATTTTTTAGATAAATTCGGTAATTTCCCTTTCACCCTTGGAAAATAAACAAATCTTACAAATCATAAGAAACTGCTCAATAAAATGAGACTAGGCCAATTTCGCATCTATGAAAAAATTCGTAACAGCTTCTTCTTGCATAAATTGATAGTTTTGTGGACAAACTAATAAAATCTAAGTTTTCAGAAACGTACGAAGGCGAGGACGAAAGTTATGAAACGTTCATTAAACGTGCTTATTCTATCTTACTACTAACTTTATATCTATGAGCTTAACGTTATAAAAGTGAAGCTAAGATATCGCCTTTTGAATTTGACCAAAAAAAAAAACGAAACCCCAAAAATAGTAAATTTTCGTGTTGCTGCTATTTATAACTTGTTTATTTTGCCTAGGGCCACAACTGTATATAGAATAAATTGAAGTAGATTATAACAAAAAAAATAAGATCGATTTAAGATCCTACGAAGAATATTCTTTCCTCTTTGGGCCACTAAAAAATGGACATAAAGAAAAAAGTCGTATTTTGGGTTCTTGCAGACAGTTCCAAACTGTTTATCGTAGGATCTTGAATTCAAACTTATTTTGCTCATCATATAGGCTTATGAACTTAAAAGAAAAAACGTGAAAAAATATGTTTTTGGAGTGTTTTCGTCGTCAAAAGGTTTCTATTTATCATAGAGAGATGAGCCCTCCCTTATTTTGTGCGTAATTTTTTAATACTTTCATATTAATGGACAGAAATATGTTTTGGAGCTTTCACCACCTCCATGTATGTGGTTGATAAAAATAAACAAAAATATTTTCATGAAATATTTTCTGTGTGGTTTCCCAGACGTGATTTTTAGCACTATTAAAAACCCACCTAGCGTAATAAAACGTAGTACAAATAAATTTATACTTTATACTACCTAAACATCAGTAAACTCTTCATTTATAGTTATTCTTACCTAGAGAGTATCCTCTTACATCTTTGTCTGTATTTTCCGAGCATATTATAACACTAATATCAGAGTATGTATCGATATAATCAACGCAGTAGTCGAAATACTTTTTTACAGTAATAGTTTTATTTTCAATTACAATGTTCACATCTCCGCTTTCAGTCAAAACGAAAAAATCCGAAGGGAACGGACTGACTTGCACCTTATTTTCGCCGCACTCTGTCCCAAACACGTAAGTAAAATCGAAATCACTATCAAGAACGAATTCTTTTTCACTCCAGACGCACGTCTTGTTCATAAGTGCATATCCTGTTGCGCAACATTTTCTGACTCGCGTAGTACTCTCGTTTGTGCACATTTTTAAATTTAACAGAATCGTTAAGGCCAGGCTCAAACTTAGGGCCGCGAAATTCATGATGTCAATTTGAAAGAACTAGTATGATACTACTTTGCATAACAAGCATCCTGCTTCAAGTATTTTGTTCGAGCGAAGTCGTATTGTTTATTTAAGTAACGATTTATCCAGGGTATGGAATATGTAATCATTTTTAATATGAAAATTATGAATTAGTCGAATAATAGCTAAAGATTATTATTTCTTTCAAGCATTGTGTGTTTAGCTTAAATGATGGACATTAATAACAATACGTACAAATCGCGAGGAAAACGCTGTTGTATAAACATGTTCATTTGCATACAACTTTCTAAAAATGTAACGTTTATGGTAACATAAATAATTGTCCTCGACCTCGTATCCTGCGTCCTCCCTCATCCCTTATTGCGGGGTTTCTTTATATTTTTTGATAGGTACAAGGTTGATTTATTTTGACACGATTTTTGCACCTTTCACTGATATTTAATACTCTTATCGCACTTTACACGTAAACTTTCAGATTTTCAAGTTCTCTTGTATTCCAGAAAAAATCACCACGCGAAGAGACACAAACACGCGGAATCATATGAATTTTCTACCTTTCGCTGTCTCCCTTTGAAGTTAATATAAATAAGTAATATTTATTGAAATGCCTACAACAATCAATAACTACAGATATTATTAATTATGGTCGTGCAATTACTGTATATAATCTTCATAACTTAATTGAATTTCGTTTTACATAAAACTTATAGGAAAATCTGGCATGATGCGAGAAAATGTCAAAAAAGTGAAATTAATTTTTAATTTTACTTTTATTTAAAAAAACGACATTTTAACTTAATAAACACAAAAAAGTCCTACTCTTTAAAAAAAGTATACCCTACGACCATTTTGCATTAAATGGCAAGCGTTTTAATTTTTTTCGAAAATGTTCAATTGTGACCGTGAAAATATATACCTATATGTTTTTAATTTAATCACTTATTTATAGCATGAAAATACATATTTTATCCAATTTTCGTAAAGATCAGAAGATTTTTACCCCACTTATTGAATTATTAGTAAAAAAACAATAAACTGAGCAACTTGAATTTTTTGAGGTTAGGATGTACTTTTAATATTAATAATAATAATAATAATAATTTTTTATTGCCCAACAGAAAAAATTCAATAACAGGACAACTTACAAGAGTATAAAGTATAATATTATCTTACATAGGTATAACAGAAGTAAAATAAAGAAACATATAAATTATTAAATAAAGTTACAGATTATTATTTGCAACGCTCAATAAATTATTCAACGATGAACGAACAGTTGTTAATATCACAAATTAATCACATTTAATGCAAATATACCCCAACAGTTTGATAGGCTATTCATTTACGAGTATTTTGTTTTTTTTTTATTTTTCTACGACCAATAATAGAGCCCGAGATATTTAAAAAATAGTGTAGCGATGCTTTTCTGCGCCTTTCTGGCGAAGCTCCAATCCGATTTTGCTAATTTCTTCGGTTTTCGACTCATTTGTATGTATTAAAATAAAAACAAAGAACAAAATTTAACTTCCCGATTACAATCAATAATTTTGACTAATTTCCCTCCATACTATTGAGGCAAAATTTTTTTTTTCTCCGGTTTTTGGCCTTACGAGCTTAGCGTTTTGGCCACGTAATTGTATTTTGCTTAGAATATACCTATGCGCACACGTATAGGTGTAAAAAAAAAACCAAAAACAAAAAAAAAAATTAAATAATATAGATCTTGTGCAGTTTAATACAGGTATGCATTTAGTATATATAAAACCTCATAAAAGAGAAAATGATCAAAGTGTACATACAACGATATATATATATCATTAAGAAAAGAATAAATAAATAAAAAGGCTAAAATTTCTTTGGCCTGAATGGAAAGACTTTAACGGCGCAAATGAACAACAAATTATTTGGATTCATTTTAGAATTTACTTTTTGACCTATCTGGAAAATACATTTTACAGCGTAAAAGAACTCTAGTCTATTTCTATCTAAATTAATTTTAGAATATTTTTTTATATGTGCCTGTGATGACCTTTGCACAATTCGCATGAACTAATTTACGAGAATATTGTAATTTGGCTAACCTGCTCGATACTTTCAAAAGCGATCTCATCAGGGTGAGGCGAAACACAAAATTTTAATACTAATTTAATTTTAATTTCTACTATACCAAAGATGCACATCGTAAATGAGCGTTACAGGTAAAATGTACGGCTATGGTACGAATTAATGGTGTCTTAATTTGGTGAATAGCAAGTCACTCGTAACTTGAGTTTACGGTTCAAATAATTAGTAAAATAGTGTTTAGAACTGTATTAGTGCTTGGACATTAATATTATTGTATGTATACTTCTTTGTTTCAAATATCCTGCATGATTTTTACTGCTTAACCTATAAATTTTGCATGCCGCATTCTTCAAGTTAAAAGGAAGCGCAAGCGTTTTCAGTGTGAGAGTACCAGTGGCGGTTCAACTTAGGTTGCTATTGTCGCAATTGCGATTTAACTTTTAACTTCACAATGCCGAATCCAAAATGTGAGTGTTGTAAAAAGCAATTTGAACAACATCTTATGGCAACTTGCTGTATATGCAAGAAATTTTTTAAAAATACCTGCGTAGGTCTTTCCAATTCTGATGTTCGTTTAATAAACTCTAATAAAGCTCTCAATTGAACTTGCAGTAACTGTGAACAAATCGGAAATGATGTCAATGATCTTAAGTTACTTATTCTTTCTCTACAAAATGACATAAAAGAGCTGAAAGAAAAAAATAATGTTAATGCGACTGCGTCCAATATTAATTTCAATTTTGAGGAGGTTATCAATGAAATTAATGACCGAAATAGCCGCAAGAGAAATCTGGTTGTTTTTGGTGTTAAAGAAGTTGATTCTAATATGCCTGGAAATGTCCGTGCCGAGAGTGATAACAAAACTACACTTGATGTTTTACATATGTTAATTCCTGAGCTAGAAAATACAAATCTTAAACCTGTTCGTTTGGGACGATTTGATGCCAATAGGACTAGACCTCGTCCTATTAGGATTACTTTAAATGATGAGTCTCTAGTTCATGAAATAATTCGCAACGTAAAAAAACTTAAATCACATCAGAACTATGGTCATATTTCCATATCATTCGATAGGACTCCGAGACAGATCAAATATTATAAACAGATAAAACATGAATTTGATGAAAGAATTAAAGGGGGTGACACTAATTGCAAAATTAAATACGTGAATGGCACTCCTAAGATTGTTCCTTTAAACTAGAAACACCCAACAGTATTTGCAGTCACTATTCATGTTATTATCAGAATGTCAGAGGCCTAAATACCAAGCTTGATGAATTTTTTGTTTCAATGTCCTGTAATGATTTTGATATGATTGCTCTTACTGAAACATGGCTTCGAGGTGATACATCAGATTCTGAACTCTTTGATAACTCGTATTCAATTTATAGATGTGATCGTAATTTAGCAGCTAATGATGTTACTCGGGGTGGTGGTGTCCTATTAGCTTTAAAAAATAATTATACATCTTTAAAGTTAGACCTAAGTTTAGTTCATAATATTGTACCTACCATAGATTTAGTGGGATGTAGTTGTGTATTTAATAATGCTTTGATGTATATATTTGTAGTTTATATACCACCTAACACTTCGGCTAATGATTATCAATTATTATTCGATAGTTTTGATCAATTTGATTTTTTACTTAATAGTAACATTTTATTTCTAGGCGATTTTAATATTTCTGATTATAATAATGTACTTTGTAATAATGATAGGAAAAAACAAATTATTAACAATTTTTCGGTGTTCTACGACCTTCATCAATATAATACAGTAACTAATGCTAACAATAGAATCCTTGATCTTGTATTCTGTAATAAAAAATGTGAGGTGTCGCATGAAGATCTTGCCATGGTACAGGAAGATTTACATCATCCTGCCCTATCCATCAACCTTGAAATAAAAGAGCCACATTATAAAATGTATTCAACTAATAATACCAATAAAGCATATAATTTTCGTAAAGCTAATTTTCCAGCATTATATAATGCAATGATTGAGACCGATTGGAACTTTTTAGAACATTACACAGATGTTAATATTGCCTGTGACAAATTTTATGATAAACTGTATAGTATCTTAGATATTCATGTACCGCAGTATAAAAACAAAACTTTTAAATATCATAAATGGTTTACTCCCGAAATTATTAATTACATTAAATTAAAAAATAAACATAGAGCCAAGTATCAAAAGAACAATTCTGATTATGATCTCAATGAGTTTAGGCGACTGAGAACCCTTATTAAAAGATTATCTAGGGATGCGTATAGAGAGTATTTGAGTAACGTTCAGGACTCAATTATTCACGATCCTCAAAACTTCTGGAAATTTTTCCAATCTAAAAAGAAAACTTCAAGAATTCCAGGCAGCATGACTTACAATAATATCACTTATGATAATCCACAATTACTTGTTGAAGCATTTAGTGATTATTTTAGTAGCGTGTATTTACCTAGAATCAATGAAACATCATCCTCGGATTCAGACACTGACAAGATGGTTGCTACTTCCTTACCTTTACCACCTCTGATATTGTTAAAGTCATAAAAAAATTAAAAAACAAATTAACTTCTGGGCCTGATCAGATTCCTTCCTTTTTCGTAAAAGATAGTGCACATGTTTTTGCTATTCCTCTCTCCATCTTATTTAATTTAGCATTAAGGACAGGAACATTTCCAAATTTATGGAAAATGGCTAAAATCTGTCCCATTCTTAAGGCCAACGATCCATCTGTAGTTAATAATTATAGGCCCATTTCGGTGTTATGCAACTTCGCGAAGGCTTTTGAAATGCTTCTTTATGATAATACACTACTAGATGTGAAGAATTCGATTACACTTTTGCAGCATGGCTTCATGACAAAACGTTCAGTTCAGTCAAATTTATGTTTAATTACTCAATTTATTGCAGAAAACATTGATAGTGGAAGTCAGGTTGATGTTATTTACACGGATATTTCAAAGGCCTTTGATTGCATAGACCATGAACTTTTACTGAACAAATTGACGGCATTTGACATTAATACTTCCATTATTTTGATACTAGAGTCATATCTATCAAACCGAAAACAGTTTGTTTATTACAACGGATTTAAATCTTCCTCTTTTATTGCTACTTCAGGTGTTCCTCAAGGGTCAAATTTAGGACCTCTTTTATTTTTACTTTTTATTAATGACTTAGCTGAGGAATTAACCTGTAAAAGATTATTTTTTGCTGATGATCTAAACATTTATTGTAGCATTAAAAAAATGGAAGATTGCGTCAGTCTTCAAGGAGAACTAACTAAGGTATATGATTGGTGTAGTGTAAACAAAATGAATTTAAACACTGCTAAATGCAAAGTAGTAACCTACACACGTAAAAAACTTCCCATTCTTTTTCGTTACCATATTGATCACGTGCCCTTGGTTAGAGTCGACACCATCAGAGATCTTGGAATTGAATTTGACAATAAGTTATCCTTCTCAGTCCACATAAATAACATCACGTCTTCAGCATTGAAATCGCTTGGCTTCATAATCAGAAATTGTAAGTCGTTTAATAATGCAATTGCTTTAAAATCCTTATACTACGCCTATGTTATGTCTAAATTAAATTACTGTACACTGATTTGGCACCCACACTATGAAAATCACAAAAATTCAATTGAGATGGTCCAAAGGAAATTTTTAAAATATCTTGCATTCAAACTTGATGGTTATTACCCCGATAGGGGCACAGATCATAATCTTTTGCTACTAAGATTCAATGTTGTTAGTCTTGAACTAAGGAGAGCCATTTTTGCTATAAAATTTGTTTATAATTTAGTGCATAATAATATTGATTGTCCGGATCTATTATCCAACTTAAATTTTCTAGTACCCAGGTTGACTTCAAGGCAAGACATCACATTTTACAATGATATGGCTAGAACTAATGTCCTGATTAAGAGTCCTATTTATGTTATGTGCTCCTATTTCAACAGAATTTCTGCAAATTGTGACCTATATGAATGCACACTTAAGGAAGTATTAAATACAGCTCACTTAAATGCTGTCACTATGCTTGCTCAGTAAATATATTCTAAATGTTATTGTTATTCATCATAATATTATTTGTTTGTAAAAATGTATTTGAAATGATTTTTACTATTGCTATTTTTTTTCTATGACATTGCTTAGGCTATTTGGTACATGTTACATTTATGTTTAATTTTATATATGTATGTACATATATACCTATAAGTATATATATTTCTTTCTTTTCGTAACATAGTTGTATTACATTAAATTTTATTTCTGTAATTATTTCAAAGTTGTCCTGTAATTGAATCGTAAAATCTGTTGGGCAAATAAACTAAATAAATAAATAAATAAATAAATAAAAAACAAAAGCAAAAAAGTAAAATTTAACAACCTCGAAGAAGCATCCCTTCTCTCTCAGAATCATTCCAGCGCTTAAGTTATTTTGTTTTAGTATCCCAAATGCCTCACACTGACGCAGGATGTTTCTTGGTCTCGTTTTGGGAAGGTACTGATAGATACCTCTTAAATTTGTTGTAACTTGTCAGAATTGTTCTTAAATGGTCTTCCTGAAGTCTCGAGATTGCCACTGCTCCAGTTCTTTGTAAGCCTAATCGTTATAAGGGTAGTTGGGGTCATTTTGTTATGACAATCATGAGCTCTAGTTTGAAATAGGGCCTCTGGGTTATGAGTCTAGTCAGTTCATCAGAATCCTGTTAATAAGAAATTCCCTTGGAATATTTTATTGTGGATTAGTTCTTCCAAAGCATCTCCACCCTCTTGAACAAAGACTGATCTCGTCCTGAGTGAGTAGATCGCTTTCAAATAAGGTATCTCGGAGTCGCTGGACACAATCATAAGTCCTTCTGAATTCGAAACTATAGAATGGCAGCTTATCACCAAATATTTCACTTTATGAAGTCCCTTGGAGGTATCTAATGGCTTGAAGTTTTATAATTTCTCAATTTTATTGCCACTCCATTACAGGTGCTTTCGAAAAAGAAACTTTATTTTTAACACGTTCATTGACAAGTTTACGAAGAGGCATCTAGAATCTAAAGACAGTACTTAGCACTCTTAGCAGTTCTTGATGCAATGCGCGATGGCGAGATAAAAAGTAGAGTAGCCTTTATTTGCTTTAAAGATCTCAACATAAGCAGATATAAAATTTAAACACCAGTTCGGCATAACTTCAAACACAAATGTACCTTAATAGCGCCATTTTTTTATTAAACAATTTGCTTGTGTTAAAAATAATTTCTGAAGATGGTTTAATAAACCGAAACGTCAGAAAATAGAAAATAATTTTCATTTATATGACCAAGAATCCTAAAAATCTACACATCAAGTTAATTGATATTAATAGTCAAGAAAAAGTAAAACACTATATTAAAGAAGATATATAATACTATTATACTATACAATTTAATCTCATATTATATATAAAAAAAGATCCGGTCAGCAATTCTAATAATTTATGCTGTGAAATTGGACAAAAGCATACATTTTAATCCTTCGGTGAAACAATGTGTGTGTTTCATTACACAAGGGCGTCGTATTTGTCTGGTATCTGATCCATTTCATTAAAGTTAAATAATTATATTTTTTCACATTTATTTCGCGCAACGTCATAATTTACATTATACTAATAAATAGAAGCACTTGCGTGCTTTTTGTTAAATTAAATGGCAAATCCATGTTTCCTATCTTAATAAAATTTAATTTAAAAGTGATGTTAGGTACTAGTTATCACCAAGTGCCCATTCTGGGTAATTTTTGACGTAGCCAATAGGTACACGTTACAGTAAAATTAAAAATTGAGTTTTGAAGTCATGCTTTAGTCTCAAAGTTACGCTCTTAAAAAGCTGTTCGCTCTTATTTCAGCTAATGATAAATTAAATAATTTTATTAACATTACCAATATTCTGTAGATTACTTGTTTGATGACCAGCAGTACACAATAGGGTAGAGATATGGAAATCAAGACAACAAATCGATAGTAATATTTGAATACAATCCAAGTCACCTATTCTACAATCTTTCATTTCACGAACACAACCGAACAGGCTACCGTTTTCGTAATAATAATTTTCTTCTTCAAATACAAGTTTGTCGTTCACGATAATTGTCGAGTTTATTTGCACACCATTGCTTAGATTCATACTTTGAGAGTTTGGACACTTGCATTTTATGAACGGAAGGAGAAATAATATTACACAGATTATTTTATGAACCTGCATTCTGTTAACCTAATTCACTGGAAGCAGTAAACGCCGCGAGATTTAGTCAATCTCAAGTAACTTTGTTTCAAATTTAAATGCGTCAGTACTAACAACTCACAATTATTTAAATGTGCAAGACATAAAAAGATCAAATAATTTATAGGCAATATTCCATCTCTGCCAGTTCCCACTATATCAGTTGGCAGATGGTTGAATTATGCAACAATCAAATATTCCAACATTCCAGTGCCGTTATTCAGAATGTCTGCCGATTTGAAACACTCCAAATTAATGAGGATTTTCCAAATGTGGATATGCCCTTATATTACTTTATTAATAGATTGTATTAAATTTAGTTGTTTTTTAATACGTATTTATCCCGTCGCTTCCGCCACTTATTTATAAACTTATTGCACGACGATTGTGAACTGGGAATCCTCTGACACTAGACTTTAATAAAAATTTATTTTGGAGGAATCTCCAGTTGATGACAAATAAACGATCGACGAACAAATATTTTTAGACATACAAGTTATTCGGTCTGAAAGATGCATTTTTCCGTTGAAACTTGATTTCGGATTCCTATATTCGCATCGACACTTATTTATTTATATCTATATTTCTTAATTATGAACGTAGCCTGAAATTTCAACGAAATACAAAAAAAAATCCTGATGTCTCGTGAACAGACAGATTGAACTGACACCAAATTTTTATTGAAAAATCATCTTTTTAATAAACATTGAAATCACAATTTTATTGTGAGCTCTTGAAATATTTTGAATTTGGTCAATACCTACAAATATGGTGCTATTTTATATTTCTTTGTTATTATGCCTACTAAGTATATAAGCCTCGTATTTGCGGCAGATGAAAAGCATGCTGTGACTCTTTTGCATAAACAAAAAAAAAACATGTAGAAACAAAAGAAGCTTTTCCAAAAACGAGAAATCTGCATTAAATGATGTGTTCCGAGAGACTGGATTCGAGCTTTTTGGATGATTCCCAATAAATCTGTTGATGATTTTGTTTAAATGCCCAATTCAAACACATGAATATTAAGGTCAAGTGCAACTTTGGAACTACTCGTAATAACAATGGCAATTTTAATCGTTGCTATAATTGCTTATATCAGGTCTGCTAAGCAATGATTATTGAAGGAAGTACGTATCAGCTAGATAAGTCAAATGCGGTTTTGAGTTGTTTATTTATTAAAACCATTTCTCAACTACTTCAGCTGGAAAATATCAGTGCTTTAAAATAGTTAATTAGACATTTATAATGAGCTGGAAAAAAATGAGTTTGTTATCAACTGAGATATATTTGGTTATCAATTATATTTTTTATAAAGTATTTAATAATTCAATTCATTCAATTCGTTTTATACTCGTGTTTAAATAAATTGATGAAAAGAAAGGTCTTGGACGTTGAAATCGGTTAATCGAAAGTGAACTTTTCAAGGTCATGTTTCATTTTTGAAAAATGTTTATAATCCAAAAATGACACTTACGTTTGAAGTATTCTATTGCATTAATTGTTGAGTAAATAATCACGTTATAAGGAAATGGAAAAATAAAATTGTTTTTCATGGCTTGCTCTATCATTATTTATTCTTAATGTCGAAGATGGATGGTGATATAATAACTCAAAAACTATCAAAAATAAACCCATCAATATATTTGGAATCAGAAAGAAGAGGTGTATCAAAGGAAGCGAAAATATACGGGGTGATATTTAAATTAATAAAAAAAAACATAAATTTAGCCTATAACAATCTCAGATGTTCAATTGTTTTTTGAGTGCATATTTGAAATCTCCAGAAGAAGAACAGAAAGTTTAATTAACAAAATATTTTTGTACAATTAAAAACAATGGAGTTAAGGGGTGGTTCAATATACGGGGTGATCTACCACGAGCTTGCCAAACTTTAGATACCTATAATTTATCAAAAAATAAATAGACTTTCTTTAACACTGAATGAAATAAAACTTAACTGATTTATGATTTCCACAAATCTTTTATATTTATATATTTCACAAAATATATAAACTACTGACAATTGTTTCGCCACACTGTGGCTTCGTCGGATGATGAGTACTAGACTAAACCATTGAATAAAAAATAATAAAGAAGCGCAACTGTCAAGGTTTCGAGATTTTAGGATTGTATTTTTTTGCCAATAACTTCATGATCGTCAACAATTTTTAGTGCTATAGAAAGGTATTCGTAATGTCACTGTATAGCCCTTAAAATTGAAGACAATTATGAAGCTATTGGTAGAAAAATACAACATTAAAATCTCGAAACCTTGACAGTTGCGCCTCTTTATTATTCTTTACTCAATGACTAAACTACTTCCTACAGAACGAGGGTATTTCAAGTGTTCTAGAGTATAATAAAATATTAACAGTGTTGTAAAATTTTGAATAGGTGGGTAGCTTAAATATGAATAAATATGAAAAAATCAAGAAGTATTCAACCAAAACAGAATAAACTCACTCTCTCGATATCAAATATTAACAATATTAATGCAAATTAAAAATTAGTGTTTTCTTTAAATAAGACCTACAACCCAAAAACACCACATAAATATAATATAGCTGGTCCCTTTGTTAAAAAAATTAACAATATTGTAAGATTAATTTTGAATAGGTACATAGTTTAAACATAAATTAAAATATGAGACAATCAAGAAGTATTCAACTAAACAGATATGGTAGGTATATGATTAAAACAGATTTAACAATGTGGAAGAATTAGTTTCAAGTTGGCCATTTAGGATTATATCTGAATTTTTCAATTTGTTAATTTCCAAAGATTCTAATAATGTTAATTTTGGCCCTTTATTTTCTGAATATAAAATATCAAACTTTTCATTAAACTGATGATTTTCTTCGAACAGATGATAAGCGTAAGTAGAATCATCTTTTCTATGTGTCAAGTTTCTTTTGTGCTCTCCTATTCTTTTCTTAAAACTTCTTCCGGTTTGACAAATATAGACTTTAGGGCAAGTACCACAGGTTAGCTTATAGATTCCTGATTTATTGTCTTTCTTAATTTTATCCTTATTATTTTTAATAATTTTACCAAGTGTATTTGTAGTTTTGTAAGCAATATTAATATTTTGTTTTTTCAAATTTTTAGCAACTTTCTCTGTAGGTTTGCCGATATAAGTGAGGGTGTTGAATTTTGATATATTTGTTTTAAATTTTGGATAAACTAATTCTATTGCTTTTTTATAAGATTTGGTAGCGAGAATATTATCAATCATTGTTGCGGTGTAGCCGTTGTTAATTGCAATTTGTTTTATTACGCCTAATTCTTTTTCGAAATTTTCTCTAGATAGCGGAATGTTAATTAATCTGTGTACCATACTATTATAAGCCGCTAGTTTATGTTGTCAAGTGTGTGTCGAACTATTATGTATTGTAGTATCAGTATGAGAGCTTTTATGGTATATGGAAAATTCATGTAAATTATTGGTTTTGGAAATTGTTAAATCTAAAATATTAATAAAGTAATTCTTTTCTATTTCAATAGTGAATTTTATGTTCGGATGTAAATTATTAATGTATTCTAAAAAATTATTTAATTGTCTTTGGGTCCCTGTAAAACACCCAATGATATCATCTACATATCTATACCAATATATGAATTTTTTTTTAAATTTATTGTCATGTATTTGCTTCTCTAAATGATCCATAAATATTTCGGCTAGAATCGGGCTTAGGGGATTCCCCATTATTAAACCCTCATTGCCTTTATAAATATTACCATTGAACTAAAAGTAATTTTGGTTTAAACATATGGTTAACAGATTTAAAATTTCGGATTTTAGGAAGGGATTCGTATTATTTTTATCTAATAAATTTTCTATGATCTGTATAATATCTTTCAGAGGTATGCTGGGAAATAAATTTTGAACATCAAAAGAAATAAGTTTGGAGTTAACTGGTAACCTAATATTTTTAATATTATTTATTAGTTCATAAGAGTTTTTAATGCTGTAAGTTGGGTTAAACTTACAGGTATCTTTTATTATATTAATTAACATCTTGGATACTCTAATCGAAGGTGCCGTTGTGAAAGATACTACTGGTCGAATGGAGAAATTATTTTTATGTATTTTTATAAGAGAATATAGTTTGGGGGATTGCGGGTTCATGATTGTTAATTTGAATTTTTCTGTAGGGCTAATAATGCCTGAAGTATAGGTTAATGCTTGTTTTATTTGTCTTTGAAATTTTTCAGTGGGGTCCGAATTAATTATTTTATAGTTGGAAGAATTTAAGAATTCCGTCGTTTTCTTTATATAATCTTTTTTAATAGCAATTACTGTTTTTCCTATATCTACTCTCGTGAATTTTATATTGTTATCAATATATTTCTTATTTATTGTATTTGCGATTGTATTTTCTCTGTTATTGTGTTGATTGAAATTGATTTGAGATTTTATTATTTTTGAGTTTAAATATTTATTATGTGTGCAATTATCAGTGTATTTTAACGCAAGTTCCGTCTCTATATCTAAATATTCGAGTGATTTAATATTTATTTGAGGTTTAATGTTGTAATTACAGCCTTTTTCTATTAAATTTGTTTCATTTTGTGTAAAAAATGTATCTGTTAAATTAGTAAATCTCCCGTAAAACATATGATTTGATAAATTCTCGCTACGTTTTTTCTAGAAATTAAATACGAAAGTTTACATTTTTCTCTTAGATATTTTATATTTATTAATTGTTTAACTTTCAATCTATTGAAATAGAAGAGAATAACACTATTAATTTTTTAGATTTAACAATTTCCAAAACCAATAGTTTACATGAATTTTCCATATACCATAAAAGCTCTTATACTGATACTACAATACATAATAGTTCTACACACCCACTAGCGGCTTATAATAGTATGGTACACAGATTAATTAACATTCCGCTATCTAGAGAAAATTTCGAAAAAGAATTAGGCGTAATAAAACAAATTGCAATTAACAACGGCTATACCGCAACAATGATTGATAATATTCTCGCTACCAAATCTTATAAAAAAGCAATAGAATTAGTTTATCCAAAATTTAAAACAAATATATCAAAATTCAACACCCTCACTTATATCGGCAAACCTACAGAGAAAGTTGTTGAAAATTTGAAAAAACTAAATATTAATATTGCTTACAAAACTACAAATACGCTTGGTAAATTTATTAAAAATAATAAGGATAAAATTAAGAAAGACAACAAATCAGGAATCTATAAGCTAACCTGTGGTACTTGCCCTAAAGTCTATATTGGTCAAACCGGAAGAAGTTTTAAGAAAAGAATAGTAGAGCACAAATGAAGCTTTACACATGGATAAGATGATTCTACTTACGCTAATCATCTGTTCGAAGAAAATCATCAGTTTAATGAAAAGTTTGATATTTTATATTCAGAAAATAAAGGACCAAAATTAACATTATTAGAATCTTTGGAAATTAACAAATTGAAAAATTCAGATATAATCCTAAATGACCAACTTGAAACTAATTCTTCCCCATTGTTAAATCTGTTTTAATCATATACCGACCATATCTGTTTGGCTGAATACTTCTTGATTGTCTCATATTTTAATTGATGTTTAAGCTATGTACCTATTCAAAATTAATCTTACAATATTGTTAATATTTGATATCGAGAGAGTGAGTTTATTCTGTTTTGGTTGAATACTTCTTGATTTTTTCATATTTATTCATATTTAAGCTACCCACCTATTCAAAATTAATTTTACAACACTGTTAATATTTTATTATACTCTAGAACACTTGAAATACCCTCGTTCTGTAGGAAGTAGTTTAGTCTAGTACTCATCATCCGACGAAGCCGGGCGAAACAATATTATTGTAATGTAGTTTATATATTTTGTGAAATATATAAATGTAAAAGATTTGTGGAAATCACAAAACAGTTAAGTTTTATTACGTTCAGTGTTAACATGGATTTCCTTCAAAGTAAAGATCGACTCAGTGGACTTTCTTTAATAAACATATATCCTAAAACGCATAATAAGGGAGCTACAACCCCTTAAACATAAATTTTTCGATTATAAGTCCGATATGATGGTGGCTATTTCTGGTTAGATTTTTTTTAGATTGTTGCTCATGGAAAACTGCATTTTGTGGCAAATTGGTAGATGTCTATCACAAAAATCAAGGCCTACTTTGCAATTTCTTTGGAGCGAAAATTAGATAAATCATATTAACGATTTTTTACATGAAAATTAAGTACGCCACTGTGTTCAGCGTCAGTGGGTCTATACCAAATTTCATCCAAAAAATATCAAAAATTTTAGAGTAAAAAACTACCCCTCACCCCTCAAAACTACCCTAATAAAGCAAGCTGTCAAATATGAAATTTGTAATTTTATGCGCCTTCATCGAGATCGTAATGTATGAACATTTCATTTTTTTTTGTCACCACTAGGGGGTGAAAATTGATATTATGATAATCATCATCCCCCTTGAATGGGTTGTAGCTCCCTTATAATGCATTTTAAGACATACGTTTATTGATGAAACTCCATTTATTTTTTAAGAAATTAGTGACCTATAAAGTTCGGCACACTCGTGGTAGATCACCCTGTATACACGAATGCCCTGTCCAATATTATTTATTTTACAACTGTTTGTTTCTTTTAATTTTTCGAGCTTCGGTGGTACGTTCATCAAATTATTTGTTGAATATTTATGCAATTTTCAGAGCCACTCAAAATACACTTATTGCATTATTGTTCAGAAGTTTTTAACATGTTAATAAATTTTTAAAGAGCGCTCTTTAAAAACGTATTAAATTACACTAAATTATTTCACCAAAACCTTCCACTGGACAAAAAATTCTCATTGCAATTTTCTATTTGCATATTCGACCTGCACCATCTCATAAATTTTCTTAAATTATTTTCTATAATTTTCCATGTAATTAACTTTCGAAATTCAAAGTTATTGTTATTGTATTATTTTTTGTTTTTTTTTTGGGAAAACCGTTTAATTTTCGACACATATTGTATTAGACTTTTTTGTTCCTTTTAGGCCAACGTATCACCTGTTAAATTAAGGGTACTTTTACTTAATACACCCTGTATAATTAATATAAGAATTACTTTTAAAAAAGTTTCATGATAATTAGTACTGTTCCTGGGAATTCTAAAATTCTCGACTCGACTATCAGCAATTATGGTTATTAACTTCCCAAGCTTGCTAAAGCTTAAATCAACTAACGAACGATTGGCCTAATAATACACCTTATTTGTTTTCGGATTAGTCTGATTTTGTAAAATTTATGCGAAAGAATTTCTATGAAACCATGAAAAAGTATTTTTAATTATTAACACCAACGTGAAAAATTTATTTGAACGCGTAAACTGAGCAAATAATTTCGTAAAACATTTTAAGCTAGATTCAAGTCACGGCTTCAAAGCTAAAATAATTCAAATAGAAAATCAGCAAAAGTTAATAATAAATGGATAAAAAGGTTTGCAATGTTTACGTAACCGACCACATCCAGTAAATGCAAAGGAAACAAATTATTGTTGGTAAAAATAACTTAGAAATACCGATACAAGTGGAACGTTATTTAATATATTAAACATGCCGATTATTAATAACAGGAATCAAATTTTATACGTAGAACAAAATCTACAACTCTAGAAAAATTTCAGGTCATTTCAGAAATCGAATCTACGTAAAAACGAATAACTATTTACAAAGATTTCACCGTTTGCTAAAATATCTTTAAATAAAAAAGTTGCAATTCCTTTACAAAACTAATAAAGAATCAGTTTTGGCTTATATTTTGAAAACGATAGGAGATATGGAAGACAACTTTTGATATGTATGTTTTTTCACATGCGTTTCACAAATATTGAAACTTTGAAAGCCCTGTTACTGCTCCTGTAGCCCTTCAGAAACTTTACAATATATATGTTACTCATAATTACCACTAGTGTGTAATGTTCTTTTGAATTCCCTCTCAGCGTTCTCTCCTGGGTCGCTCTCGTAACAATATATCGCTCTGATTAATCCATTGAACGTGTCTACACAATAATTCT
Source organism: Rhagium mordax (assembly GCA_963680705.1). Taxonomy (NCBI): domain Eukaryota; kingdom Metazoa; phylum Arthropoda; class Insecta; order Coleoptera; family Cerambycidae; genus Rhagium; species Rhagium mordax. Next base: position 129,123,363 of record OY796656.1, on the reverse strand, counting down.
CTGGTGCCCCCATGATACCGTACTCCTCTAAGTAAATAGATCCGTTGTGCTGCAAATAAAACGTACCTTCGTCTAGGAAAACCCTATTTTGGTTAGGGGATTCACAGTTTTGCGCAAACTTGTCATACACGAAATGCAAGTTGGACAGGTTTAATTCAACCGGCAAGGATAAATCGTAAAGTGTATATTCCACGTCGGTTTCTGAAAAGTTGCAGTTATAATTTATAGATATGTTATTTATGCGGTCGCAACACTTTTTTACGCAGTGCTTGACTTCACAAACACAACCGAAAATGGAACCGTTTTCGTAATAGAAGTTATTTTCCTCGAAAATAATGTTGTCTTTTACAATTGCGGAATTAATTTTCACGCCGTCAGTAATATTTAAACTCATCACCTTCGGGCATTTACAGTATATCACAGGAAGGACCGTTAGAACACACAGCACATTTTTCAGATGCATTTTACCGTAAGCAGGTGGAAAACAGACTAACACTATAACACGCACAATTTATGTTTGGCTCAAGATTTCACTGTTTAAATGTAAATGAGGATCAGCAGAAATTATTAATTATATTAATGTGCGTGGTACAAAAAAGGTCAAAGAAATTGTTGGCATATCTCGATCATGTCATCAGTTTAGCATATGTTCTAATGAATGTTTTTTAATTCTTGTTTTTGTAGGTATTCGGTTTCATGGAGCTACTGAAATCTGACGTTCAAATCGATGGAATCTGGCTTCAAATTTGCATGTGTTTATTTTATTATAGGAGTTTAGTCTTGAGATTACAGCGTAATACTTGGCTAAATTTAGAACTTTACTTTTCTGCACATATTTGATAGTACATGTTCAGGTAATTTTGCGGTATTGGTGGACGCATTTGAAAAAACCCAGACGCACACCAACGGAGAATGGGAGACAGTGTGACCATCTGATCACCATAATACACTCCAATTTCGTATCAAGTTTATGTTTATTGGATTATGTATTTATAGGTTGTGGATCTTGGGTTCATAGGTTCTTGATTTCTGTGTTTTCGTGTAGGTTTTCCAGTACATATATTTTTTTGATTTTAATCAGCTGATATCAGATTGGAGATTATTGTTTCGAAACTGAATTACTTTGGAAAGACGAATATGTCATTATTTCCAAGAGCAAATTAAATGCATTTAACATGATTGTTTTACATTGAACGACAAATGGATGAAGGCAAGGATTTTGATAAACTATATTGCATCAAATTGGATGATTCTTGGTAGTAAAAAATATATGAGAAATATTTTCAGTGAATAAGTTGAGGAAAGATATCCAAAATTATGGTGTTTTCCTCAATTTAGCCCGGTAAATCCTAATAAACCTAAAAACTAAGAATATTTTCAAATCATGCAATTATTTGGGAATATATGGAAGAAATTAGAAAATTGATTCAATAAGTTAATTATTTTAGATATAAAATTCTAGGGTGGTTTTCACCTTCTTAGAGGTAAAAGCACATCTATTTCTTTTCAATAATCAGAAGTTGGTTTATGAATATCAAAAAAAAAAATTACAAGCAGCCATAGAATTAGTTCGAAATTTGTGTATTTTTTGGCACCAAGTGACTACTCACTACAAACCACTTATTGATTTAAAGTAAGAAGTTTTACCTTTCGTGAAGACGCACGAAAAAGGGTTCACATTTTTACCAAATTGGAGGGCAGCTCTAAGATTAAGTGATATTTATTGGCAGTGATGGAGTCATGAATATATTCTATCCAGTGACGAGAAAAAAATGTCATCAGGATTCTACAGCCGCGAAACTGAATTACGGAAGAGAACCCAGAACACAACGAAGAGATAGTTAAAATAATCAACGCAACTAAGAGAATCCGAATTTTACACAAATTGTGTATAAGTCGCCATTAAATATGACAATAACATAATTTCATATAAAAGTACAAAAATATATTGCCAATACATTTCCTAAATCTTGTCGTTCCGAAAATATTATTTATTTTTTATTTGCCTGTTATGACTCAGTATTTTAAATAGTCCTTACACACCACAATATATCTGATAATCTCACCACGTTCACACTCAGTTACGAACAGGAAGACAAAAGACGGAATTTAAAATATTCCGAACAAAGAGCGGAAGACGTCATTTATTTTATTGCTAATCGCTTTACTTGAAACCGCAAATTATTCTTCTTGCTTACATCAACTGCTGATACGTATATTTTAAAATAAGCTATTCGAGACTCGGTTAACGCCAGTTTATTTGCACAGCAGGTTATTAAGCACTTTGTGTATATTTAACAGTTTTTGCGTCACGACGCTCTAAACAATAATGAGGCGCCATGCCACAAAAGATATGGGTGAGGATAAGTTGTGTTTCTAAGAATTTGTTTTCTTTCTTGCAAATCGAACTTAAATATCCTTTTAAAGACCATTTACAAGAAGCATATTAAAATTTTTCAATTTCATCCAAATGCAACTCTTGATTGCAAGGCTCTCGCGGAGCAGATGATTTGTAGAATCGTCTCCGGGGTTGACCATTTTAAATGCTTGATATTAACGGTGGTTAACGGGAATTAGGTCTGTTTTAAAGAAAACTAGTTTTTCAAAAAACCAACGTTTCGACACATTTATTGCATCATCTTCAGGGCGCTACACAGTTATAAGAAATTATAGCAATACATATAATAATATAATTAACATGCTAAAAAGAATAATATTAGTTTGAAACATAAAAATTGATATATTTAAAATAACTTCAAAGTTAATAATAAAAATACGATAAAAACTTGATAAATATAATATTATTAAAACTCAGTACTTACATTAAAATTAAGTTTTCCGTGTTATCAGGTTTAAAAATTCTAAATTGTATAAAGGTTACATAGATACTTTGGTTAATGGAAATTAAAACGAATGGTAAAATACAATTCAAACTCATGCCTTGATATTTAGCGAACTACTACTAATACATATAGATTTCTTACAGTGACAATGTTTATCATTATATTTTTTTAGTTAGAAAATGAATTTTTTGAATCTTTTTTAAGTATTAAAAACAATATTAATGTTTTATTTGGTTAATTAAATTATAATATGCATTATTAAGGTGTTCTATATCCTTTCTGGCATTGACAGTATTATATTTCTTAATATTTATCATTTCTTGGAAAATTCGTTTGGAATAATTATTTTGCATTCCGACAATTTTTGTATTTTCTAAATTAAATTCGTGGTTGGTTAAATTGCAGTGTTCTACTAGAGACGTTGGATTATTTAATTTATTTCTATTTCTTATGTCTCTTTCATGTTCCTTAATTCTAGTTTTTATGTATCTACCTGTTTGACCAACATAGCATTTGTCACAATTTTTACAAGGTATTTTATAAACTACATTTGATAATTATTATTTAAAAGGTGTTCTTGTTTTTAATTTACTGTAAAAGGATTTTTTAATTGTATTATCATTACTAAAAGCAACAGTAATGTTTTCTTTATTAAGGACTGCTTTTAATTTTTCTGAGAGGTTTTTAACATATGGCATTTTCAAATATTTTGTTGTTTCTGATTTTCTTTGATTTTCTTGATCTTGATTTGTATCGTTTATAGTATATATTATTCTATTTATTAAGGAAATTGGATAATTATTTTTAATTAAGTAAGATTTTAATAATTGTATGTTTTTTTGAATATATATGGGGCTACAAATGTGTTTGATTCTTAGGTGTAAATTTTTTATTATATTAAGCTTCTGAGTCATGGGATGATTAGAGTTAAAGTTTAAAAACCTCTCAGAAAAAGTTGGTGTATGGTACCAATCAACTAAAAGTTTATTTTCAACAGTCCTGGTATTGTATCTAGAAATGATATTGATTTATGCTTTTCTGTTTCTAGTGTAAATTGTATCTTGACGTGAAAGCTGTTAAAGGTATCAAGTAATTCATGTTGTTTATTTTCTGGTATAATGAGAAAAATGTCATCTACATATCTTTTATAGCAAAAGACTTCAAAAGACAATCTTTCTAAACAAATCTTTTGTAATTCTGACATTATTATATCGGAGCAAACAGGAGACATGCAATTACCCATACCTAATCCATATGTTTGTTTAAAGAATTCTCCATTAAAATTAAAATAATTACTGTCGATACAAAATTGAAATAATTCTAAAAAGTCTTCTAAAGTTAAATTAGTGTTATTTTCTATTAAAGACCATCTTTCTTTAATGATATCAATAGTAACGTCTATTGGTATGTTAGTAAATAACGATATAACATCTAGAGATACTAATATGTGGTTGTCTGGTATTGTTAAATCTTTTATGTAATCTGCAAATTGAAAAGAATTTTTTACATGTTTTTCATCCTTAATGAATGCATAATTTAATAAATCACTTATAAATTTAGAGATTTTATAATTAGGAGATCCTACATAGGTCTTAATGGTAAGTTTGGTTTATGTATTTTAGGTAAATAATACATTTTTGGAAAGACTCCGTTAGTACATTTTAGACTTTTACCGATATTGGAATTAAGTTTATTATGTAAATTGTCAATTAATTTGTTATTTTTATTTTGTATTTTTGTTGTCTGATCTACTGCAGTCCTTAATAAAGAAAACATTACTGTTGCTTTTAGTAATGATAATACAATTAAAAAATCCTTTTACAGTAAATTAAAAACAAGAACACCTTTTAAACAATAATTATCAAATGTAGTTTATAAAATACCTTGTAAAAATTGTGACAAATGCTATGTTGGTCAAACAGGTAGATACATAAAAACTAGAATTAAGGAACATGAAAGAGACATAAAAAATAGAAATAAATTAAATAATCCAACGTCTCTAGTAGAACACTGCAATTTAACCAACCACGAATTTAATTTAGAAAATACAAAAATTGTCGGAATGCAAAATAATTATTCCAAACGAATTTTCCAAGAAATGATAAATATTAAGAAATATAATACTGTCAATGCCAGAAAGGATATAGAACACCTTATTAATGCATATTATAATTTAATTAACCAAATAAAACATTAATATTGTTTTTAATACTTAAAAAAGATTCAAAAAATTCATTTTCTAACTAAAAAAATATAATGGTAAACATTGTCACTGTAAGAAATCTATATGTATTAGTAGTAGTTCGCTAAATATCAAGGCATGAGTTTGAATTGTATTTTACCATTCGTTTTAATTTCCATTAACCAAAGTATCTACGTAACCTTTATACAATTTAGAATTTTTAAACCTGATAACACGGAAAACTTAATTTTAATGTAAGTACTGAGTTTTAATAATTTTATATTTATCAAGTTTTTATCGTATTTTTATTATTAACTTTGAAGTTATTTTAAATATATCAATTTTTATGTTTCAAACTAATATTATTCTTTTAAGCATGTTAATTATATATGTATTCCTATAATTTCTTATAACTTTGTAGCGCCTTGAAGATGATTCAATAAATGCGTCGAAACGTTGGCTTTTTGAAAAACTAGTTTTCTTTAAAACAGGCCTAATTCCCGTTAACCACCGTTAATAACTAAATTACAGGTCGTAAATAATTTCAAATTAAATGCTTGAGGTTTCGGCCATCTAGTTGTAGTCTCCCTATTATACTTTGCTCCAGTGGAACACCACGACAAGATGGTCGAAAGATCAAATATTCAAAATATATGGACGACAAGTCAAAAATGATTCTACAAAAATAGTGTACAACACTTTACCAGCTGCTTCTATGACCAGAAATAGAAAAAAAGGTACTCCTGTTAATACACTGAACCGCTTTGTAATATTTCTGTCATAATGAACATATTACTTACCTAAAATGTGCAAGTTGCTGTCGACAATGTCTTCTTCGTCTTCGGTCACACACAGTAAAGCCCCTACGTTGTAATCAACATTATCCTTCGTAAAAGTTTCTATGCAATATTTGTCTGGCTCAAGAGCAAAATCCTCGGCGAAAATGGAACCGTTCTTCAGTATGTCGAAATCCCATACTCTGGCATGACTGTAATCGATTTCACAAAACACCCCATTGGAGAAAAGTAAGTGATGTGTAGTCTCCTGAAAATTATTCTCGAACAAAACATTTTTGAAATCCTCTTGGGTGTAGTTCACCGCTGCTTCGCAGGTTTTGTTCATAATGATTTCGTGCTCCTTGCAACATTTTCTAATACACATTTTTTTGTTGCAAATGCAACCCCAAAGCGTGCCGTTCTCGTTGTAGTAATTTTCTTTGCCAAACGTGACTCCATGCTTACTTACGTTTCCTCCTACGACTTTACCACCAGAAATATCTACTCTCAAGATGTCAGGGCAATGGTGAGGTTTTCTACCATTGTCTGTTTCTTCTAAGCAGATCAGAGCTGCGAGGTCGAATTTGTGCATATCATCGTTAAACGTATCTACGCAGTACATATCAGGATTTAAGGTTTTTTGTATACTACTGACGCGGATGGATCCGTTGGTAAACATAAACACATCATCGTTCCTGTGGGTTTTGTGGAATACATAACCACTGGGGCAGTATACGTTGTTTGCATGTAGTAAATGTGTTGTGTTCGGATTAAAATGCAGGGTTTTCTTAAATTTTTCTTGAATTTGATTCGGATATTCCTCGCAATTTGTATCGATCATAATTTCACTTTTTCCGCAACACTTCCTCACGCACGTCTTTAAATTGCACACGCACCCCCAGGTGGTATTATTCTCGGTGTAATAATTTTGCTTATTGAAGGCGACACCATATTTCAAAATCTTATTTCCCTTCCGTTGGCCGTCAGTTATGTTTTCGCGCAACGGTGCCGGGCACAGTCTCTTTTCCGCATACACGTTGTTTACAAGAAAACCGATGATTACTAAATTCAGCAGCATTTTCTAATGAGAAAATTTCGCAGACTGGTTTACTTGGGAACATAGTGCTTGTTTTAATAGTTGCTGTGAAATTTACTGAATACACAGTTTCTATATTTAACTCTTGTAAAGTTAAACGAAAAGATTGTTGATAATGTAGCTGATGAGTGACGCTTTGAAAAAGTATGGGGATCATTTGGATTGTTTATTTAATGCATGTATCTGTAAATAACAGAAAGCATCGACGTAGAAAATTAGGACAATTAGGATTTTTCCGCTAATTCACTTGCTTGTATAAGGTTATTAATATGGGATGTTATAAGTATCTGGTTTGTTTCAAAACAGAGAACGGTTCCGAGTTGTGGAAACTTCATTATTATACAGGGTGAGGGGCGATTCACGCGCAAAGGAAATAACGTAAATATATATCATAACTGTTTATTTTTTAAACTTTATCATTTTTTCTCTTATCATTAAAAAATTTCACGAATAATAGGTTTGTGCACAACATCATGCAAATTAAAAATAATGTTTGCCATTAGCAGCATTAGTTTGAACAATTTAAAATTTTTTAAATTAATTTAAAGTAGTGCCTAAATTAACTGAAACAGTTTACAGTTCAGAAAATATTGACATTTTCGAGACTCATTATCTCGCCTATTTCAAATGGAACACACCATATTTTTGTACAGAATCTTATATGCCTATTTATTCCCTACAACTTTTGTTAAATATGTCCTATACCTATCCAAAGGGTTAAAGACCCAACTAACAAAGTTGCTCTATAAATTTAAAATAATACTACAATTTTATTTTATTACTGTTGCATTACTGCTCTGCAAAAGCTATTTTGTTTTATTAAAACCACCAAAGTGATTATTTAGTCTTCGCAACTGAATTGTCATGTAAATAAATTCTAAGAATGTTCTTACAGCTAAATTATAAAACTTTTTATAGAATTTGTTATACGCTGTTTTATAAACGTTTATACAGCAATTATTATAGAATGTTTTAGCTCACGGAACAAAATTGATTTGTAATAATGACCACCGGCACTTATTAGTCAATTTGCGAACCTCTATAAAATTATTGTTTAAGAGTTTAGCCAAGCATTAAAAAAACTATTTTATAAGGATTTTTCTTAACACAATATTATTTCAGGGAGCATATTGTATTCGGCCGGACCAACTAAACAATTGTTATATAAACGAAGCATCATTGCTCTCATAAATCACTTATAAAATAGTTAAAAAACTAAAAATTGGCTTCAAAGACTAATTACGACCCCTACCCTTTTTATCATGGGTAGGTGTTTATTCGCCATATTGTTTTTTTTTATTTAAACAGTAAAGTCACAGGACTCAGAGTGTCACTGTGTATATGTCCAAAGTACATTTAAGCAACTGGAAAAAAATGAAAACAAGGGGTGGTTTTCGTAGAAAGATTTATAAATATTATACAAAAACCTATTTGTTAGCGGCCATTTTGGACTAAAATAAAAGTAAATTAAAAACAATTATTATTATGATAGGTACTACCATTTGAGCAACAATCTATTATTGTGAACTATGTTATCTACGAAATACAATTGGGTGCGCACCACAAAAAAGATCGAATACAAAAATTTTATTTTCGTTTTATTTTTTAAATTTTGTTAAATAATCGTTATTTTTAGGGCGCTCAAAACTTTCATTGTATATATACCATATATTTCACAGAAAAATTTGCAGTCCAAAATCGCTTTGCTGTTGACGAAACGAAGTCTTAGTCAGTTAGCTTTTATCTTATACTTCGCTAAACATGTTATTTACGCCGCCATATATCTCACATGTCACAGAATCTATAACTACCTTTCTAATATTTTAAAACTATTTTGAGAATTATTATTCTCTACAAAAACACTTAAAAAATGAATAACTTATATTGTTATTGCCATACATAACAAAAAAGTAGCAATGGAGATAATAACACAACGCTTATAAAAAGAATTTTATAACTGGTTGCTATAAAACTGTTGTATAACTATCGTATATTAATTTTTTTAATATTGTTTAAACGTTTATACAATTATTTTATAACACCTGTGAGAGCCATAATAAAACAAATTAAAGAACTACATTGTTTTATAAACTGTGCCCATTTCGCGTTTATAAGCGTGGTATAAACTTTTTGGAAATGTTTATATCAACAATCTTGTTTTATAAAAAATGTTTTGTAAACATTCTCTCAACTTCTACAAATCATAAATTGCTAGTTGGGGAGATATTCACAGATATACCTTTTAATCACATTAGCCTCGAGAAAAAAAACAATTTTAATTAAATAAAACGTGAAATTTAAAATATTTTCTTCATATTAGCCATTTTTAATTATTTAAAAAAAAATTAAATTCCGATCTATATTCATATATCGGTAGCATTGCTTTAGTGAATTGACGTAATAGGCGATGAAAACAATTGAATGTTAACTGTCAGATTTTAGCATTTTTTAACATTTTAAAAATTATTTGATTTTATATTTATGTATTTTATTTTGTTTGGCTTTTTTTTCAATTAAATGGAAATAAAAATAATAATAAATTGTTGATTAAAAAATAATTAATTGTATTAACAGGACCTGATTGAGTTACATTTATATCATAAGTAAGCGTTTTTTCAACTTAAGCATCTTTTAAGAAAGTTGCGGACTTCTTTGGTTAATCCAAGGTATAATATTATTTGTGAGATAAACCAGATAGTGAAAAAACCAATTTCCCGTAAAACGCAAATTAATTAACTAATTTCCTAATTAATCAATTTAATCCATAATACCTAAAAATATTGTTGATTAATTAAATCACTGAAAAACGATTTAGAACGCAATTATTATCATATTCGTTAAAACAACTATTTTTCAAAGTTAAGGTACAGGGTGATCATTTTAAGTGCCTCACTCGATTTTCCTGCTTTATTCTTCACCTAGGAAAGAAATTCAAAAACCATACTTGTGTACTTTTTTCCGAGGAATCCGGTTCCGAAAAGATAAAAACAATTGAATGTCAAAGAAAAAAGTTATGGCCGAAAAACTGAAAAAGAAAAAAATATACACCCTGTATAATTTTTTTATTTTAGGTAATACACCCTGTATATTGAGCTCAGTTCAAACATCATTTCTTTCTGAATTCAGCAATATATAACATATTATCATTATCTTTTATATTTAATAAGATATTGGGGTTTAAATTTAAAATAACACAAATATATGTTATGAAATAAAATCATCCATGAAAACAAACAAAAGCATTTAAATTATTTTTTTATTCATTTCAAAAACTAAAGAATATAAGTTATTATGCTATATCTTCTTTTGTTTTTGAAATAAATAAATAATTTAAGTGCTTTTGTTTGTTTTCATGGATGACTTTATTTCATAACATATATTTGTGTTACTTTAAATTAAAACCCCAGTATCTTATTAAATATGAAAGACAATGATGATATGTTATATATTGCTGAATTCAGAAAGAAAAGTTCTTTAAACTGAGCTCAATATACAGGGTGTATCACCTAAAATAAAAAAATTAAAGCAATTTCCGGTCAAACCGGAAGTGAAAAATATGTATCTGATATGCATTTACAATCAGTGAAGTGTCACATATTCATTTCCGCATTAATTTACAGGGTGTATATTTTTTCTTTTTCAGTTTTTCGGCCATAACTTTTTTCTTTGACATTCAATTGTTTTTATCTTTTCGGAATGGAAAAAAGCACACAAGTACGGTTTTTGAATTTTTTTCCTAGGTGAAGAATAAAACAGGAAAATCGAGTGAGGCACTTAAAATAATCACCCTGTACATGTTATAAAATATTAAATTTAACATAATTTATAGCATCCGAAGCAAAAGGATGCTCAAATTTAAAAAAATCGTTAGCTTACCAATAAAATTAATTACGTGTGTTTTGGTTGGTAACCGAATTGAATTCATTTCCTTTGGTAAGTAAGCGAGTAAAAATTGGTATTGGTATTATGCCTTATTACCTCCCATCAATTTGTGGTTCCTTCTAGTTGAGATAGTAGAGTATATTTTCGGCCACATAATTACTTGCAAACCGCATTAGATAATTACCTTTAGCGTACATTTTTCCGGCTTCCTCAGCACTAGCCATGTCCACGTACTCACATACCATGGCCTTAAAGTGGTCACCAACCGAAGTAAGACAGTAATATCCTGGGTTGAACATAGTCGCAGTATCCGGAAATTCAACATATAAAGACCCATTTCTCTGCATATATAGTAAGTCATTTGCCGTAGAACTCAATAGAAAATAGCTCGGTTTGCACTTCTTACTGTACACGAATTTAAAATCGTTGACATACACATCATCTATTGGGGTTTTTCCATCGAAAAAATTAACATTTAACGTGTGATTGTCGCTTCTGCACTTTCTTTTTATGTAGTTTTTGCCTTCACCGCAACACTTTTGAATGCATTTTCTTATGTTGCACAAACAACCCCGCGTCACGCCACTTTCAGTATAATAATTACTCTTGTCGTATATCACGTTGTCTTTAACAATAACACCGTTTGGTCCTTTTTGGCCATCCGAAATGTTTACACTTAACTGTTTCATGCAAGGAATATCTCTTTGAGAATCAACTAAATTGTATAGGAGAAATGATAAATATATTAGTTGGCATATCATTTTTCCACAAACTTTATTACTCGTATGAAGCGTTTTATTGGATTTTGATGTAAAGAGGAAATATGTGCTAGCCGCAGAGATAAGCGTTATTCTCATTGGACATTGCGTGGAATCTGCTTCCTTAATAATGGTCAGTTTTCGAGTTGAAATGGATAAGAAAATGGAAATTTTATATTGGTGTTTAGATGTCGCACCTAGTTTGTAACTCCAAATATTTGTATTTGATTATGATTCTATAAAAAATAGTGAATACAAAGGTATCCAGAAATATAATTAGTTGTCTTCAAAAGTTATGGAATGGAACAATATAATAAATATTGTTTAAATGTTATTTGTGGCATTTCATAAATTATTTCTTTCCTTTCCTTTTTTGGGAGTTATTACCACATTCCTCGAGATTCCTACCCAAAAAAGTTCCATTTATCTAAAAAAATATTCAAATTACCCAGTTTAAAACTAGGAAATAACCTCTACGCCTTTGGCGCAATGTCAGGGTGTTTTTTGACAACTAGTAGGAATTAAATTAATACAAAAATACTGTGCTGACGTTTCGAAAACTATATCCGTTTCCTTTTTTAAAGTTTAGGCTTTAGATTTTTATGTAACGTGTAGAATAACACGGCATAAAATAAAAATTGTTTATATCATTTCCATAGATACTTACCATAGAAATGTTGAAAAATATACTAAATAATATTAATTTTATTGAGTTCTTCTCTCAACATTGGTAACCAAGTGGAACAAAATTCTACCGAACAATTTGATACGCATTTATCTTCATTAAGTAAAATTATTGCAGATTCTTTGATTTTTCTTTATTTGTTGTCTGCTTCTTTGGTCAAAATTTTTGCTGAATCCCATTTTATCCTGTGATCGTTTTCCCAAGCATGTTCACAAATTTTAGATTTTTCAAAATCACCTTTTCTAATATAACTTTTGTGCTCGCCTAATCGTACATTAAGTGGTCTAGATGATTCACCCACATAATGTTTATTACACTCGCACGGGATACTGTATATACAATTTTTTAAATTTTGTTCAGGATTTAATGGTTTCGTTTTTGTCAATATGGATCTTAAATTATTATTTGTTTGAAAAATTGTTCTATCGCCAAATTTTTTACCGACACGACGTAATTTCTCAGATAAACCTTTTATATATGGAATTAATGTCGAATAATGATATTCTGGTTTTGGTTGCACCGGATTGTTAACTCTATTTTCAATGTTCATGAAGGTCTTATCAACAAATTCTTTCGGGTATTCATTATTAATTAAAATTTCCTTGACAAATTGCCTTTCATGTTTGAATATTTCATTATTAGAAGAAATTATTTTTGCCCTATCATACAAACATTTTATAACACCTCTTTTAACGTCCAAAGACTGGTTTGAGTTAAAATTTAAATATCTGTTAGTGTGAGTAATTTCGGTAAACGCTAGTTTGAAAATTATTATTACTGACTTTTTTAATTAAAACATCTAAAAGTGGTAATTCATTATTATTTTCTATTTCTAGAGTGAATTTGATAGATGGTTCTTTATTATTAATATTTTCCAAAAAATTGTTTAATAAATTTATTCCATGAGGCCAAATTGCAAAAATATCGTCAACATATCTCCACCAAGTTACCGGTTTATGAATATTATTTTCAACATATCTGTTTTCAAAATCCTCCATAAATATATTACTTAGCATTGGTGACATAGGGGAACCCATTGCCATCCCGAAATCTTGTTGATAAAAATCATTTTTTAATTGGAAATAGGTTGTTTTTATTGATACCGTTAGCAGTTGTATTATACTATTTACGCTAAGTTTAGTCCTGTTTGCCAAATTATTGTCGTTAATTAACGACAAATTAATTAATTTGTCTCTAATTATTTTCAAAGTTTTGTCCACAAGGACATTTGTAAAAAGGCTAACTACGTCAAAACTAGCCATCAGATGTGTATTATGAATATTATTTTCATAAAGTTTTTCTAGAAAATGCTTACTATTTTTTATATATGAATTGGTATTTCCAGAAAGCGGATTAATAATTCTTAGTAAGAATTTTGCCAAATTATGACACGGAGAATTAATAGAGCTAACAATTGGTCTTAAAGGAATGTTTGCCTTATGTATTTTTGGTAAACCATAAAAATGAGAAGGTTTACTATGATGTGGTGTAAGCTTTCTGCGTTCAAAGTCATTAAATTCTTTTTTGTATTTAAAAAGAGTTCTGTAAATTTTGTTTTCAATTGATTTGGTTGGATACTTATTTAATTTTGAGTAAGGGCCCTCAGTTATGAGAGTTGTAATTTTTGAATCATATATATCTGTATCTAAAATGACGGTGGCAATACCTTTATCCGCTGGTAAAATTTTAATACTAATGTCCTGTTTCAAAGAAGAAATTGATTGTTTTTCTTCAGAACTCAAATTATCTTTAATTTTAACTTGATTCTCTAAAATAATTTTTGAACGTATACGGTATTCATTTCCTTCATCCGATGGTAAATTTTGAGCAGTTTTCTCTATACTTGCTATTATATAAAATTTTGGGACTGTTTTAGGGTTAATAGCAAAATTTAAACCTTTTGATAAATGTGTAATAAATAAGTTTACGGGGCCAAAAACTATACGTACCTTTTGGTAGTGTCAAGGATTAAAGAAGAGAAAATGCGACGCTAGAAGAAGAGGTATAGTCCGGAAACAGATAACTGGTGAAAATTCGTTTATAAGATTTACATGGAGTGAAAAACATACCCATGCACTTTCTATAAGATTCAAAATAAAATCCTACCTACTCGGGATTTTCAATTTTTTGACATTTTTGCTACCATTTTTTTTAAACAAATGCCAACTAGTAAATTTATTTGTTACCACATTTTTTCATTAAATTGATCGTCTTCTAAATGTTTTCTAATACAATTACACTCGATAGCAGACCTTAATACTACTATGCGAATTATAATGATGCCCCTTACAAGCCTTCGTTCAAAGTTGTAACGAGCTGATTTTTCAGTTACATATTTTCCGTTATTTAAAAATCATTTTGTCACTTGGATACACCCTGTAACCTCAGGTAGTATGTAAGTTTGAATTATTTAAGTTTAATTTGAGATGTACGAACCATGGGTAAACAAGAATTAAATTAAATAATGTTTAAATTCCTGATGCATTAAATAGTAAATTTAATAATTATAGAACATAGAACATCTTTATTTGACCACTTTACATAAATAATTACATTTGTGGCAATAAAATAAAACTTACCCGCGTTTTAAATAATAGACCTGCTAAATCAAACAGAGTTGAGTCAACCGGTAGTCGTGTAACCCTAATTAAGGAGATACTAACCCGTGAGATATCAAATTAGTGAAGACAGTTGTTATCTCATTGGTCGCCGCGTTATGTAATAGGAGAATTGACACTTCATTGCGTGAAAACGATTGGAGTCTCATCGATCCAGCCGACAGTACATATTAGGAGAATTGGCACTTCATTGCGTGAAAACGATTGGAGTCTCAACGATCCAGCCGACATTATATAATAGGAGAGCCCCCTTCATTGCGTGAAAACGATTGGAGCGTCACCGATCCGTCCGAGGTAGAAATGAATGAAATACGTCGCTATCGTAGTAGTTTGAAGCCACAACGCTAATCCAATCTTATTTACCGTATGCTCTATATTATTATACAATACTCCGTTGTAAATATTGCTAGCTTAAGAATTTCGCGGTTATTTTGTACACAATATTGGTAATTGAATAAAAAATATTGTATTCAAGTACGATATTTAATTGAACAGGTATTATCAATTGCTTAAGTCTAGTAAGATAAGCAATTCATTTCATGAGCCCTGTATTACCCCATTCTTCACTGCAGTCACCTAGGGTTTTCTTGGAAACCGCCAAGAAATAAAGTGCTGTTTCTTGCACTATAAAAATAAGAAACTGACGCCCGAGATTCCGTGTAAAAATAAAGGTATTACAAAAGCTAAAAATACTGTTTGTGGAAATAAGTTGCAAACAGTACGGCTTACGTAATTAAGCGTCATCACAAAGTTCAAAGTTCAATCTGGAGTTAAGCGCAAGTAGCTAGGATGCATTCAATTAGTCGAACGTCAATTAATAATAAGCACACTCGTAAAAACCTATCAAATCGATCTGTGTGTGCATTTGGCCCCTTTTTTATCTACTCTTTAATAGGGCATAAATCTCTCTAAAATAATAATTATAAAGAAAAAAACAGTGAAGTTGATAGTTGATTGAAATTTGTTTTTATTTTACTCTTAATTATTTACTGTATCGACTTCATTTCCAGGCGTATCAAATTATACGACTTTTAACGTACGAATATAGAAATGTAACCTCGTTGACCGATAAATTTTCCATAAACAGATGTATTTGCTAATTTATTTAATTTACTTCTAGTATTACATTGATGCAGCGGCGCAGCGGCTGGTGAACTTTTCGATGTTCGATATTTAAATTTAGAGACATGGGACCTTCTACCAAATTATAAGAGGTTTCAAAATGAGAATGTTGGCGAAAAGAAAGTGGAAAAATTCCGAAAAGCCTATTTGAGTATATTGACAAGGTTTTTTGCTGTTGAAAAAATATAAAATTTTGGAAAAGTTGCAAGCATTTGAAATTTTTAATGGATTGAATCCTAGTTTCAAAAATTTCAAATACTAGTACCTGACTTTTCCAAAAATTAATATTTTTCAAAAGCAAAAATACCAAGTCCTTAAATTCTATTGAAGATTATTCTGATATTTAAAAAATATTCTATAATATCAAATTTCAGAACTTTCCAGTTTTTCGCAAATTGATTTGCAAATTTTTTTCGATAATATTCTCAGTTTGATCCCAAATTATATTCAATTTAAATTTAATTGAAAACTAGTCATTTTTGTTACTTATCGTACCTTATGCATTTGTGAGAAATACCATGCAAACGAAATTTATTGCTTTTTAGAGTTAGGGGCGAAATGCCTGGTTACTTTCATCAAAAGTAAACAGAAAAGTGGAACTTATAAAAAATGGAATTTCACTGGCTCTGCCTTCAGTGGTTGTGATACCATATCTACAATATTTCAGAAAGGAAAATTAAAAATCTTCAAACTTCTTCAGAAAGAAATGCATTTGGTTAATGTAGTGATAACTTTCAGTGACAAAAATTCACAAGAATTCATCCTCCTCAAGTAGGCTGGTGAAAGTCTTTTCCTAATTATATACGGTGCAAGGAAAATCATATTTCTTTCACTCAACACATACATATTTAATCAACTCAAAAAATCGCTGCAAAAACAAAAATCAAAGTTGGAATTATTACCACCAACTTCAAAGGCAATCGCTCAACATTCATTACGAGTATTCTACAAAATGGCTTGGCAATAAAAAAAATTCGCAATGGTGGGGATAGAAGAAAATTAACGGTTCCTTACAACATGTGACAATACTTTTTGTGCCAACACCAAAATCAATATTGCAACTTATCTCCTGCAACCGCAACAGAAGAGCAGGTTTAAAATATTCACAAAGTTACGGAAATTGTCAGGGAGTACAATGTCTAAATTCATACATGGATAAAATTATCGAAGATCTAAACGACGCAGAAGATTTAGATGAAATCGACGAGCACGCGGAAACTAATTTGGAAGTATCGTTCAGGAGACGGATGCTATCGATTCCGATCTTCTTTAGATAGAAAATATGTTTAATTCAATATAATTTAAAATTTAAATCTACTGGAAAATCCTCACTTACACAATGATTATGTACTTTTTTTTATTTTGCAGAATATACTCACAAATAAACAAGCAGAAAATGAAGGAAACAAACGTAAAATTGGGAAACATAATTTTAATAAATAAATAAATAAATAAAAAAGTAAAAAATTAAGATTTCTCTATAAATGGAAATATCTTATTTCTCTATAAATGGAAATATCTTATCTTTATTTTATGAAAATTTCTCATGGTTCAATTGACAATTTTTAATATACATATGAAAATCTAGTTCATCCCACGGTTTTTCAAGTAGGTGGCTAAGACACACCCCTTACGTATCAAAGGCAAACCTCAACAGTTTAAATCTGTTTGTTAGCAAAATTTATTTCTATATATCTATCTTTTTATCTATAAAAAGATGTTCTTTCCATTATACTACTTCTTTATGGATTTTATTTCATACATGCCGGATATTTGGGCTCCCATTTCAACTTAGGAATCGCTTCAAATTGATTTTTATTATATTTTTGTTAGAAACATTTAAATAATTCTGCACTACACTGTTTGTTATTATAATTTAAAATGTATATCCTTATTATTTAGTAGGTCCTAATGTGATTCATTTATCCAACTCACACTGTTATTAATCACTACTTCTTATAGATTTTATTACTGAGAATGACTTCATTGTAATGCGAAAAGTCGACTATTAAAAATTGTTGTGATACCAATTTATTGTTGTGGTTTTATTTTTTGATTTAGTATCAGTGTAGAAAAAATAATGTAATTTAAAAATACCCTTGACAAAGAACCTATCCTAAAAGAAAATTAAGAATTTCTTGATGGTAACCGTAATAAATTTATTATTTGGTTGGCTAACCATTTTTTAATTCAATGTTTTATAATATGTAGTGGTGAAAAATAGTCACATTCAACAATATTTGCGTTCTTCTATAGTTACTGAATAAATACCTTTAGCATACAATTTTGACGATTCATCGGCCTCCTCCATTTCTACGTATTCGCATATCAAGGCCTTAAATTGGTCACCAATGGAAGTAAGACAGTAATATCCTAAGTTGAACATAACCGCAACATCCGGAAATTCGATATACAAAGATCCATTTTTTTGCATATACAATAAGTCGTTTGCTGTGGAACTCAAAAGAAAATAGTTCGGTTCGCACTTCTTACTGTACACGAATTGAAAATCCTCGACATGCACTTCACCTGCTGGATCTGTTCCATGAAAAAAATTTACATTTAATCCATGAGTATCGTTTCTACATGTTCGATTTATGTAATTTTCACCTTCACCGCAACACTTTTGAATGCATTTTTTTATATTGCATAAACAACCCCACGTCACTCCACTGTCGATATAATAATTACTATTATCGTACACTATGTTGTCTTTGACAATGACATCATTTGGTCCCTTTTGTCCGTCAGAAATGTTTACACTTAACTGTTTCATGCAAGGAAAGCTTTTTCGAGCATTAACTAAACCGTATAGGAGAAGTAATAAATATATTGGCGTCCACATCATTATGTCGCAACCTTTTTTAATCTCCTGACGCTACTAACTGAATTCAAATGCAAAAAGGAAATATATGCCAGCAGTAGATAAGCTTCCCGTTACTCGTATTGGACGTTTATTTGGAATTTGCGTCTTTGTCATGATTAGTTTTTGTAGAAATCGATTACAAAGTTGAAATTTTCTAACGATAAATATTCGTATTTGTTTATTGATTTTAGAAAAAATAGTAATAGTGTAAGGTTCGGTATATTAATTACAATATATATGACGCGAAGGATTTATTTATTTCCTTTTTTAATATTTTATGTAAGAAATTTAATTTTCTTTTCCAAAACAAAAAGAAAATGCGAAAGACGATAATAATAATATTGAAATTAAATGATTTAATAATGATTTAAAACAAATGAGACGCTTGGTTTCAATAATAAGAAACAAATAGAATCCGAAGATGTTAATAGTTTTATATAAAGTAGTAAAGCAAGACTATAGAAAAAATAGCAGATACAAATTTTTCCACAGTCAATAAAAGTAAAGTAACATGTCATCTCATAAATAGTCAAATGAAAAATAGAAATATTGTTAAGGTTAAGATTCCAGCGGAAAATTTCAACAACTTTTTTATAAATGCGTCAAATTATATTAGCAAAGAAATACCAAACTATCATATAGATTTTACACATCTCCTAAATAAAAAGCATATTTCAACATCCTCCTCTTTTTACGCGGCTCCTACCGACCTATGAAATCAACAATATCATCACAAACTTCTGAGATATTTATGGTTTTAACGCAAAAAGTGATAATATACATATATTAAAGATAACAATAATATAATAAAGTGCCCTTTTTAACCAGAATATTTAATGAATGTATAGTACAACAAATATTTCGTGATTATTTAAAATAGCAAAGCAGTTCCTATTCCTAAGAAACGGAATGTCAGGATCTAACTAATTTTAGGCTTATCTCTAACCTATTAATCATATCTAAAATTTTTATAATTTTTATAAAAAACAGAATTGTACAATTTTTTGAATTCAATCATATAAACTGCTAGCCAATTGAAACATACCAAGCGAATTTTTAGGTTGAATTTATAGTCAAATATTTTGAGAACGGATAAAGATATCGATGCGCCGGTTTTCAGGATTTAAGAGGTATTTGTGAAAACGTGGGTTTGGCCCAATTTTGCTTGTTTCAATCATGGTAGGTAATGTCTACAGGTTGTGAAAGAGAAGCAGGCTTTCTTAATCAAACTTTTTGTATTCCGAGATCCCACAAAAAAATTTTTATATTTTTTTGATGCCCATTTTACAAGTCAATGGTTTATGGGGATAAACAAATTTCACAATTATTTAATATCTCTCTTATTTTAAGAGATACCTTTTTTTTTCAAAAACCAGTAACTTTTCTTCTTTTTTGGCATTAGGCCTTATTGTGTTTTCAAAAACCGACCGTTCTAGGTGATTATAATACGTCATTTTAAGTACATTTTTGTACTTTTATTTCATTATTTCAGTGGCATACACAAAATCGATATACGTTCACGGGTTGGTGAACTTTTTTTAACAATTTTTAATGGTCTTTTTTTTAATGGAATAAAATGAAATTTTTTTAGATTATGTTCACCATTGGTTTAAGTGGCTTATAGCCCCGAAATGGGTGTTTCATTTTTTCAAAAAATTGCTCATGGCCGTGTATACTTTTTGTGCATTGGAAGCCTGCATTTTGCAACAAAACGTTGCCTCGGAAAATAATAATTATTTGTCTCCAGTCCATGGCAACAATGCAATATATCTTAAAACTAAATCAATTGTCAATTGTTTCCTTAATGTGACTTCCATTAAAGAAACAGAAAACATTAAATTTTTCGTGTTTTGTATTTTCCATCTCAATATCTTTAACCGTTCTGGAAATAATTGACAGACACAGACAGATAGACAGACACGCAGACAGACAGACAACAAGGTCTCATCATTAGGGTTCTATTTTTTACTTATTAATGTACAAAATTCTTAAAAAGTTCTCCAACCCTTGAACGTATATCTATTTTGGATTTACCACTGAAACCATGAAATAAAGGTACAAAAAATTTACTTAAAATGAGGTATTATAATCACCTACAACGGTCAGTTTTTGCAAAACACAATAAGGCCTAATGCCAAAAAAAAAAAGAAAAATTACAGGTTTAAAAAAAAAAACGGTATCTCTTAAAATAAGAGAGATATCAAAAAATTTAGAAGTTTGTTGTTTCCCCATAAACCAGTGACATAAAATGGGCATCAAAAAAATATAATTTTTTTTTTGTGGATTCTCGGAATACATAAAGTTTGGCTAAGATAACCCGCGCCTCTTTCATACCCTGTAGATAGTACCGTAATTAAAACTAAAAAAATTAGGCCAAACCCACGTTTTCATAAATAAATTATTATTATTGACCCTCTTTTTCCATTCTAGAATCAAAATATGGTTACATCTAAAGACCCATTTTATAGGTACCTATATATTCACAATCAAAATTTCAAAATATTCGGATTTCGAGTCTATGTAAGCACCTAACAATTTTACACTGGATGTCTCTAATTTCCGTGAAAGTACTATTATCTGGGTTTCTTCAGATTATAAGACTATATCGTAGTGAGTTCGAAGGTGTTTTAGATAGGGGCCGTCAAAAAATTAAACCAATAATAAATCTGTAAAACGGATTCTCAAATGAAAAAATGTATTCTTCATTTTTTGTTCAGATTAATGTATTGTATTTCAACTAATTGTACAATAAATATTTGTTTAATAATGTAAAAATTCTAATTCGTACATACCTCACATCGTTTTTCTAACAAATAATCTTCAAAAAGACCTAAGTAAGCCAAAAAACAGAAGTTATTCTTTTATTTTCTTACAAACTAAAATTTTTGCCTTATTAAATAAATTAATTATTTTGTTGTAATTTAAACTAGTACCTACAATACATTATTCTGAATAAAAAATGAAGCATATTTTTTTTCATTTGAGATTCCGTTTTACAGATAAAAATTGATTTTACTTGAAAAAATTGTTTTTTGACGGCCCCTATCACAAACACCTTTAAATCTTGTACAAAAGGCTTTCTAAAGGTGCTGATTAAGAATATCTTACTAGTTTTTTCCTAAAAAAAATCGCTAATACTTTTTTCTTGAAAATCGACCCTCTTTTTCCATCCTAGAATCGGACGCCTCTGACTAAAATCAAATGTCGTTTCATCTAAAGACCCACTTTATAAGTATATATTCACCACTAAAATTTCAAAATATTAGGATATCAGATCACAAGGGTGACTTCATAAAAAGTGGGACATTAGGGTGGAGTAAAAATTTAGATTCATTGCCTATAATATAGGGAATAGCTGGCTTTTGTAAGGGCCACATATTCTGCAAAATTTTATTTAGTTGTGACGTCATCTTGGGCTGCCCATTTGACAAGGAATTTTGAAAAAAATATTTCAAATTCGTTTTTCCCTTATTTTCACAAGGATCGCATAATATTGTTTTCTTTGTTGTGGAAATAACCTAGAACTCACCATGTGGAGCTGACTGCATATCGAGTTCCACCCCCCCCCTCCATTTCTTTAAATTTTTGTCTTATTTAAGGAAATTTTAAAATATCGATTGCAACCGGAACGTCTTGAATCATTTGTTGAAGTTTATTATCAGGAATAGGAACTGTTAGAGGTGGTTCAGTAACTGATTACCAGTCGATTTGATCGATATAATCTTCAGTATCAAAATTAATGAATGGAATTTTAAACTGCCAACCTTTTGAATGTTTCTCTTGCGATTGTGTAAGTTAAATTTTTTCTTACTGGTTTCCGAGTGCCAACCAACATCGCTAGTAATATATTTTCTGAGCGGCTAAAATATCCGTTTCTTTGGATTTATAATTTTCTTTACCTCTTCCGGTAAGAATCGAGATTTTTTAATGCTTACTGACATTACCAAAATATGTGGATTTCGGTTCTGTACAATATGTTCCTCAGTTATTGTCTTCCTCGAGGCAATTTCTCCTTTTACTTGAACCAAAGTTTCATCTTTCCTTTCATCAAAGTATGTACCATAAACAAATGAAGGCTCCTCCTTATTTTTTTCTTAAGGTCACTCGGAACTTTTACTCTTTTTCGTCTTATTTTACTGATTTTTACTGATGATTTTGCTTTGGTCAAAATTTCGTTCTCATTTGATAAGTTGATGGAGAGTTCACGTTAACACTTCTTGTAGAAAGTCAGGTTCAATATCTATCTTGTGAGGAATTTGAAGAGGAGCTTACTGTTTCCTTCAAAATAGACGATGACAGTTTGCTGGCAAGTTCCTTATCTTCTTCTTCTTGATGATTATTTATTTGTTTTCTTTTTTCTGCTGTCACCTTACGACTTAATGTTTTTTAAGAATTCTGGTTATTGGCATCAATAAATTTATTATTAATTTTTTTACTAATTTTTAAATTATACCTTTTAATGTTTCTCTGTACCTATGTTACTTTTTTACTACCGTGCGTAAAGTTTTTTTTGGTTCCAATGTAAACCTGCACTAAAAAACACGAAGCGAAATATTTTTGAAAAAAAAATTAAACATCCTCAAGCAAGCCTCTGGAATTTATGAAATAAAACCACTCAGCTTTTGTTTATACCGAAAACTAAGTATTTGACTGTTTTTGTTTGATATATTTACATTAACGTTCCTGTAAATATCTAAACTAATGGACAAAAAATTGCATAAGGTATATTTTTGACACTCTTTCTTGAATATTGGCCACAAAATTCACAGCAAGCCACATTAAATAATTACCTTTCGCATATATTTTTGCCGTTTCTTCAACCGTATCCACATTGACGATTTCGCACATCATGGCCTGGAATCCACCACCAATCGTCGTGAGACAGTAGTACCCTAGGTTGTACATAATCGCAGTAAACGGATATTTAATATACAAAGATCCATTTCTTTGCATATATAATAAGTCACCTGCCACGGACCTCGTAAGCGAATATCCCCTCTTGCACTTCTTACTATACACGAACTTAAAATCCTTGACTTGCACATCATCTGCTGGATCTGTTCCATCGAAAAAATTAACATTTAGCTCGTGATTATCGCTCCTACATTTTCGATTTATGTAATTTTGACCTTGACCGCAACACTTTTGAATGCATTTTTCTATATTGCATAAACAACCCCACGTCACGCCACTTTCGATATAATAATTACTCTTGTACTCTATGTCGCCTTTGACAATGACATCATTTAATCCTCTTTGGCCGTCAGAAATGTTTACACTTAACTGCTTCATGCAAGGAAAGCCTTTTTGAGTATTGAGTAAATCGCATAAGAGAAATAATAAATATATTGGCTTCCACATCGTGATCCCACAACCGTTTTTAATCCCCTAACTGAATTAAAATGCGACAAGGAAATATATAGAAGCTACAGAGATAACCTTCACGGTATTCTCATTGGGCATTCGTGTGAAATGTGCTTCCCTAGTTGAAGCATTTTTTTCCTGGGAATATCCGATAGCGATGCGTTTTAATTTGCTTATTGCAGAATCGACTCTTTTAGGTCGGCTTTAGATATTCCGAAACGTAAATCTTCCTTAATCAAAGCGTTGACAAACTGCTTCATCAGACCGGAAGGGTGTGAGTTGAATTTTTGATGGATCGACTAGAGGTTTCTCATTTTAACGTCTTTAGATCAGTCGATTTTCTTTTTTGGCTAAACTGGTCGGTCTTTCACATAGAAAACAAGGATATTTCGTAAACCCTAACTAGCTCCAGAATCACACTCAAAATCTTAAGACACACTTGCCAGTTGTGAATATAATTTATTTTCTCTAGAACTCATCTTTTTCTTTTAAAACAATTCGGTGTGCATACTCATCGGTGTTATGGAGTAAACTGTTTTGGCACTCCATTTGGATGAATCTATGAATAATTTCCGGTCCTCATCATCTTAAATATTTGGTTTTTGAGGCATTCATTACACCATTTACAACGGAGCAGTAATCTAAAGATTTTTTTTTCTAGAGAATTTCAAGAGCTTCCTACAGAAGGCAGGGTATTACAGATTAAAATATATTCGGCGCTACGCTTTTGCCTTGATTGTTCAGTCGCTTACGACCGCCTTATTTAAAACTTAAAAACTTAATATAAATGATAATAATACTTGTTCTCGAAAAGTAAATATAGTATTATTTGTTTAGATTTCTTGAAGTTGTTGTCATTTAATATATTTTATTTATCAAAATAAAATTTTTATTTATCAAAATAAACTTGAGTGTGGAAACATTGGGAAAGAAATGGCATATTTCCAGATCCATATGTAATCTGTTTTTATATTAAGTTCAATCGAGTTCTCATTAAAACGGTATTTGTGTATCAAATAAGCCAAGTACGTTTACGGGGTATTTTTGCAATTTTATAAATATATTAAGTCTCATCATTTATTATTTGCAAACGTTTTAATTTAAAATTTTAAAGTTAATTCAAATTTTAAATGAAGAGAAATCATAGTAATGAAATTTGTTTTTTGGACTTGGTGAGGTTAAGGCCAGCAATAGAAACAAAATTTTGTATTAGTATAACCTACACCGATGTTTTGAAATAATGTATTTCATCGTCAGGTCAATTTAAAATTGTCTGTTGTTTTAGTAAAAATAACGGGTAAAACTTTAAACTTATAAAAATTATAGATAAAATACCTGATCTGAGAGAGGGAGAGAGAGAGAGGGGGGAGGAGGAAGAAAGAGACAGAGATATAGTGTATGTAGTATCTATTGTAACGAAGTGATTTTTTTCCGTCAAGGATTGTTTGTTTTTTTTTAAATATTTTGTTGAACGACTTAATCAAAACAGAGCTCAAAAATATCTTTCCGTTCGTTTGCGTTACATGATAGATCAAAACGTTCACCGGCTGGGCCTTACAATGTCCTGCTCATGGTGCTAAAATTCAGTCCCAGTGAATGTGTTTCAAAACGTGGATTTATCATATGCTGGCAAAATATTTCAATGTCCTGTTCATGGTGGTTATGTGGTCCCAGGTTTTCGGTAAGGAAAGAGTTAGCTTAGCTCTGTATTTGAAGCAGTGGTTGCCCGCGTTTAATAATCAGTAAACGAAATAAAAAGGGGATATCTGTGGCTTATTGTACGCGTTCCAATATTTTGGTGTCCTCTTGGAGAGTCTCGCCTGCTATCGCTCTGTTCACACTTTGGTTCAAACCATCGCACAGTGGTCCAAAAACCGGAAAACGTGGCCAAGACGGTATTGAAATTCGATTATATTATATATAAATTTTTTTGAATCGTCGAATTTATTGTCAATTTTTTAAACAAAATGGTGGATTTAAAATGGTTGACATCTTTATTAAAAAATAAGAGATTTTGTCTGAAAGCGGGTTTTAATCGGTTTCTTGGCTCGCTGATTCTAAATCTTTTGTCAGTTGTTCAAAAAACAAAATGGTATCATCAAAATTAAAGATTTTGTCTTAAAACAGGTTTCAAAGGGTATTTTGGGTTACTAATTCCAAATTTTTTGTCGATTTTTTAAAAAACAAAATACCGGATTTAAAATGGCGGACATTTTAATAAAAAATAAGAGATTTTGTCTGAAATCGGGTATAAAACGGTTTCTCGGCTCGCTGATTCCGAATCTTTTGTCAGTTGTTCAAAGTACAAAATGGTGGTTTCAAAATGGCGGACATTTTTATTTAAAAATTAAAGAGTTTGTCTTAAAGCAGGTTTCAAAGGGTATTTTGGGTTACTAATTCCGAATTTTTCGTCAATTTTTCAAAAAACAAAATGGCGGATTTAAAATGGCGGACATCTTTATTAAAAAATAAGAGATTTTGTCTCATAGCGGGTTTTAATCGGTTTCTTGGCTCGCAGAGTCCGAATCTTTTGTCAGTTGTTCGAAAAACAAAATGGTGGCTTCAAAATGGCGGGGACATTTTTATTTAAAAATTAAAGATTTTTTCTTAAAACAGGTTTTAAAGGGTAATTTGGGTTACTAAATCCGAAATTTTTGTCAATTTTTCAAAAAACAAATTGGCGGCTTCAAAATGGCGGACATTTTTATAAAAAATAAAGAGATTTTGTCTGAAAACGGGTTTAAAACGGTTTCTTGGCTCGCTGATTCCGAATCTTTTGTCAGTTGTTCAAAAAAATAAAATGGCGGACATTTTTATTTAAAAATTTAAGATTTTGTCGTATAACAGGTTTTAAAGGGTATTTTCGGTTACTAATTCCGAATTTTTTGTCAATTTTTTTAAAAAACAAATTAGCGGTTTCAAAATGGCGGACATTTTTATAAAAAATAAGAGATTTTGTCTGAAAACGGGTTTTAAACGGTTTCTTGGCTCGCTGATTCCGAATCTTTTGTCAGTTGTTCAAAAAAACAAAATGATAGCTTCAAAATTGCGGACATTTTATTTAAAAATTAAAGATTTTGTCTTATATAAGTTTTAAAGAGTGTTTTTGGTTGCTAATTCCGAATTATTTGTCAATTTTTCAAAAAACAAATTAGCGGCTTCAAAATGGCGGGCATTTTTATAAAAAATAAAAGATTTTGTCTGAAAATGGGTTTTAAAGAATTCTTTTGGGTAGCTGATTCCGAATTTTTTGTCTATTTTTCAGAGAACAAAATAGCAGACATTTTTTTTGGATAAATCATAGGTCCTATTGTAGATCGTAAAAAATTTTTTTTAATTTAAAAAAGAAATTCTTTATTATTTTCTTGTAAAATTTCTGTTAATTTGACTATGGTAATTATTAACTTAATTTTTAATTTGCAGGTCATAAAATTATATAATTGCTAATTTAATAGCCTTCACAGCCTTCTCTTAAATGAGACAAAAACTGAATTACTGATACTCGTGCTTTCATTATTAAATGGAAACGGTAAAACCTTACTACCTAATGACCATTGTAGAAGTTTAGGTTTGGATGGTAACCTTAAATTTTCTAAATATGTTAACTGCCTTGTTCAAAAGTTCAAAAATAATTGTTCAAAATCGGGAATTCCATATTATGTATCCTACTCGTGATACTCACAAACGTAAAACAGTTTATATCACCTCTCGTTCAGCCATAATGTAAAAATGTTCTAGCTAATGTCCAAATCTTTCGTATCTAAACTCCAAAGGAAAATTTTTTTCATTTTACGAAGCCTCCAAAGTTGAACGTATCACTTTTTTTTCGAAAACTTTTTTTTCAAATGGGTAGCTACTACCATGATCCCTCATGGTCCTCGATAAATTATAATTTTTTTCTGATTTCATTGATATCCATTTCGTATATGTGTTATTTTTTTAATTTTATTTCATTAATTTAAAAATAAAAAATCCACTTTCAAAATAACTTTAATCGAACCTTAACATAGGTACCTTTGCACTACGAATTGACACGTTATAAAACAAAAGAATGATGACATTTGTAAACAGTTTGTTGTTAGCGAAAGATTTTTATCTATTAATGATATTGCTGAACATGAACCTTTCGTTTAAGTACAATCTTCACCTACATTTGTACGAAGGAGATTCGATAAGACGAACTGACTTTTGTAGTGGTTAATTTACAACTATCAAGAGACAACGATTTTGCGTTCAACATCATTTTTTCCGATGAATCTCTAGAGTAGCTCAATATGTATTTCCAGCAGGGGTCCCATAAGATGGCCTGCCAGGTCACTTGATCTAACCCCATTAGATTTTTTTCTATGGGGATATATCAAGGGACAGGTCTACAAGGTTTTCGTTAAGACTATCGAGTATCCCGAAGCCAGAATAAGAAAAGCTTATATTATATGTTATAAGCCACTTTAGACTATTTGCTCCAGACCAATTTTGCTCCATTATTTTAGCATGATCTGTAATAAACTTACCAGGAGATTTATCCGCCTCCGTTTCTGCCACTAAATTCGTTTCATTGTAGCAAACCAAAGCGTTAAACTCCTCCAGATTCTCGCTAAAAATAATCGTCTCCAAGCAGTAGTGGTAAAATGGAGTCAAGGGCCTCAGCTTGTCGTAAGGTTTGAATAAAAATCCGTTAGCTTGTAGGTAGAACACTTCTGTGTCATCAGATAGCGGCCTCAACAGCAACCTTCGTTCGAAGCACGTGTCGTTGTGTATCACATTCATCGTAACGTCGGTAACGTTACTAATATCCTCAACACCATCGTACACTTTGATGTTAAACTCATGTGTATCCGAACGAACACACTTTTTGTTCTTAAGGACATGTCCAACAGGGCAACACTTCCTTACACATGGATTACCGGGTGTACAAATTGCATAGTCGTCCCCGGTGTTATGATTCACTGTCACATATCCCGTTTCGTTTAAATCGGTGCCCGCAGATATATTTAAGACACAAAAATTCACGATTGCGGCCACAAGCGCACTCCTCATCGAACACATTTTCGGTCTCTAATAATTAAAATAATTGGTTGAGCCCGATATAAGTTCACCGGATGTATTTGTTGTACTTAACAAGTTCCTTAGTGATAACTCAATAAATTGGCACGATCATTTTTTCGGACTGTATTTATTTATTTCGTATGGTATTTATAGAACTAGTAGTAAATATCGGCTGGAATTAGATAGATCGAATGAACTAGACTTAGAGAATGGGTGAGTGGAGAGCTGGGTGCCGAAGTTCCCCGCGATTATTCAATAAATAGCTTTTATGGTCAGCTAGAGAATAGTGGGCACGGTGCGAATAGAGAACTAATAATGAGAATAGGAGAAAATTTAAATAAAATTAATTATTGCTGAGTACATTGGAAAAAATAATCCAATAATAGAAGTGACATGATGTAATGAGTAAAGTTTTCTTAATAATGAAATTGCAGAATTAATTCGCAGAATTCTGCTTCCGGTTCCACTAAACGTGATTCGAGGATGGGTGTGGTTGTTGAATTTTGTTTTTTTTTTTTTTACTTACTCAAATAATGAAACTGTTACACGCCTTTAAACACTATGTTGATAATTTATGCTCGTATATTTAATTTAGTGTGTAGGTAATGTATCCACTGCAACGGCTCGCGCCCCGTATTTCGACCGAGCAATTGAGCAAATATTTATTTGTACTTTCTAAATAAATTATCCGGTATCAAAAGCGCAACTGTTTGTGTTACGTTTACGTTCATCTCAGAAACTTAACTTTTTAAATGGGGAGGAGGGAGGATTGGCTTTGAGGCTAAAATAACTTTCACTTCGGGGAAGAAATTTTTTTTGTTTTTTGTTTTTAGTCACGTCATGTGAATTTATGGTGTTTACAGAGAATAATATAATGTATTTGTCGTTAACCTAAATTTTTGCTTCTGAAGCAGCAGTGTTCGTTCCAAAACTAAAATAAATTCACGATAAACTCAAACTCAAGTAAATATATAATACCCTCACATCCTGTAAAATACTGATTAGTAAATTATACATTCCGCTTTTCTTTAACTTCATGTTTTGTCTTTTGTTGGCACTATCAATTTTGTATATCGGTTGATTAGTAAGTACCACCTACGTGCCCAAAATAGGTTATTTGACTTATTTTATGAGAAAAAAAAAGGACGTTTAAATTTTCCAAAAAGTTTATACCTACCAAAAAAGAAAACGGTTTACTGAAAGAATCTCTGATTTAGTGTTAATTTTTGTTCTCTGTTATCATTAATTTATTTTTTGTAGCATCAAACAAAATTGCGATGTTATTAATTTATTGCGATGTATTTTATTGTTAAAATGATAAAGAAATCTTCTACCTCTTAATATTTTCGAGCTACAGGGCGATTCTCAATTTTTGGCAAAATCGACGTAACCCTGTATATCTCTTTTTTCACACTAGATATTTTAAAATGTTGTTTGCAGTTTATTTGTGGCGGATAATTAATATTCATTAAACTTGTGTCTGGGAATCACGCCATTTCTAAAAAAATAAATAGAAATAAGAAAATGTCCAAAATATGTCAAGATAAAAGTGTAGTATCAAAGGCAAACCTCAACAGTTTGCCCCAGAAAACCACTGTATTTAGTTCCAAATGAATATAAATACAATATTGTTATCTAAAATTCTTTTTCTTATTTCTATTTATTTTTTTAGAATTGGCGTGATTCCCAGACACAAGTTTAATGAATATTTTAAAATGGTTTAAACATTCTAGAGGCACTTTTTTGACACATTCGATAACATAAAAATAATTTTGAATTTCCTTTTCGTTTTTATGTGATACATAAATATAAGTACAATTTTTTTTTTAAATGGGCCCCGTGCTTTTTCTCAAAAATGAAAAGATGAGTGAAAAAGCTTTCCATGGTATGTATCACTTATATTACTTTTTTATTTAAATCTGTGAAATTTGTTTTTTTAATTTTCAACAATTAGGATGCCTAACGACATGGTAGGCTATGGAAACAAAATGGTTTCGGCGTTTTAGTTTATTATGATTATTTATTTTATGTAATTGTTATCAGCTATTCAGGTGAAATAAATCCAAAAATGAATCGTTTTTCCAAAATCTATCGATTCTGAATCCTTTGAGCTAAAATCAAAAATATTTGAACCTATGAAATCAAGACTAAGATTCATGAACTTTGAACGCATGAACACTAGACTAGACAATTTTTCACGTAGTAGGTTAAGAGCAAAAGATCAGAACCCATTTCCAAGAATTCCAATTCGATGAGGCCTAGAATCTGTGATAACTGAACAAATAACTGCTAAATTCTGAACTTAAAAGTCTCCACTTCAGGTTCTTAAGGCTACGCTTTTGAATTAACTACATTTAAAGATTTTTGTCCTTTCGACTCATGAGTTCTAAGCGGCTAACTCAACTAATCCATGTAAAACAAGGCTTCCAAATGAAAACCGTGAACTTTGAACATAAACCCTTGATCCACAACCTCATAAATCCTAAGCCTTAAACTATACTTTCAAACCAAAGAATCTTGAATACATGAATCATATAACCTTTTGAATGGTTGGCCCATAAAACCTAAATTTTTCATTTCCAAATTTAAAAACTTTCGACCCATAAACCACATCAAACACGAACTCATCAACTTAATTTTATTTTCTATTATAGTGGAGGGAAATTAGTCAAAATAATTGATGAAAAGTGATGTAATCGGGAAGTTGAATTTTTTACTTTGTTTTCTTTTTATACATGCAAATGAGTCGAAAACCGAAAAAATTAGCAAAATCGGGCTGGGGTTTCGCGAGAAAAGCGCATATAAAAGTGCATTTTTGATGCATTTCGAGTGCATCGCTACACTATTTTTTAAATATCTCCGGCTCTATTGGTCGTAGAAAAATTTTAAAAAACCAAAATACTCGTAAATGAAATCAAACTTTTGTGGTATAGTTACATTAAAAGTACCTACTCCTAACCTCAAAAAATCCAAGTTGCTCAGTTTATTTTTTTTTACTAATAATGCAATAAATGGGGCAAAAATCTTGTGAACTATACGAAAATTGGAGAAAATATATATTTTCATGCTATAAATACGTGATTAAATTAAAAAAATATATGTACGTATATTTTTATGGTCGCAATTGAACATTTTCGAAAAAAATTAAAACGCTTGCCATTTAATGCAAAATGGTCGTAGGGTAAACTTTTTTTTTAAGAGTAGGTCTTTTTATGTATTTTTTTGTAAACATATACCAGAATCTGTTTATCAAGTTAAAATTTCGTTTTAATAATTTAATTTCACTTTTTTGACATTTTTTCATATCTTTTATGCCAGATTTTCATATAAGTTTTGTATAAAACCAAATTCAATTCATTCCTTTTTTTTACATAAAATGTATACAAAGCAAATAAAAAAAAGGAATTTACGTCTTTTTTTAAATAAATTTTCAATTTTAATCTTATTTTTTAACGCGCTGTCATTTAATAAAAAAACTGATAAATAGAAGAATGCTTTGGTAATATATTGATAATGTTGAAATAAATAAATTAATACTTGATTTTTAGTGTGATTTCCTTTGTGATTAACTTTTCTGTATGGCTGAAAAATTAAAAAAAAAAACAGAGAATGCATTGTTATCAGTTTACTTTCAGTCTACAAAACAAAAATTACATTATTAAAATATTAAAAAGGAAAAAAATTTACTTACTTTTAAAATTGAATTTCGTACCATTATCAGTCAGCCATTTTGAATTTTCCGATTTTCTCTTCAAATTCGTAATTAGTGACCTCGAAAACCCCCGAGTATAAAAGTTGGACGATATTTTATTAATATTAAACGGATGCAAATTATGCACTTTTGGATGCGTTTAATTGCTACAATCGGCCCATAAAGGGTCTTAAATGACCCAATATGTTACTTAAGGCTTGTATAACACTAAAACAAACCATTTTTCTCAAATTTTTATGAATCTTAAATAAATACCTTTGAAAAAATGCACAAAAACCTCAAAAACTGCACTTTTTTGCATAATTATGCATTTTTAGGTACTTTCCCCGTCATACTGTGCGTACGGACTATGATTTTCCAAGTTTTTATACCTAAAAGATACATTCTATGCAATAAAATCTTTTGGAGAAAAAACTTCTTGAAAAATCATCTTTTTTTTATTAATTCCAACGGCCTATTATATGTATAGTAAAACAAAAGTAAATATAATAATACACCTTACGAAAGCTCCTTTTTAATGTTCATTCGATAGCGTCAAACAAAGTTGTTGTTAAACATTTATTGTTTTCAAATAATTATTTTGTCATATAATCTTCATAATTTAATTGAATTTCGTTTTATACGAAACTTATATGAAAATCTGGCATAAGAGATATGAGAAAATGTCAAAAAAGTGAAATTATTATTATTGTTTTTTTAATTAAGAAAACGATATTTTAACATGATAAACAGATTCTGGTGTATGTTCACAAAAAAGTACATAAAAAGACCTATTCTTTAATAGTTTACCCTACGACCGTTTCGCATTAAATGGCAAGCGTTTTAATTTTTAATCGAAAATGTTCAATTGTGACCGTAAAAATAATTTCTTTTTTTTAAATTTAATCACGTATTTACAGCATGAAAATACATATTTCTCCACTCGAAATGCATAAAAAATGCACTTTTATGCGTTTTTCTCACGAAGCCCCAGCCCGATTTTGATAATTTTTTCGATTTTCAAATCATTTGCATGTATAAAACAAAAAACAAAAAAAAATTCAACATTCCGATTACATCACTTTAAAATTCTCATTTCCCCCCACTATTAATGTAGAATTTATTAGGATTGTTTCAGCCACATATCTTTGTGACATTATCTGCACTAAACATAATTTCGTTTAGGTACGACAAACAGTGTTAAAAATCGACCGGAAATTTTTGTGTCCGGCAGTAATTCAGAAATACGAAATGATATGTATACAATACCAATTTTTATGCAAGCAATACCAAAAATATCGAATTTGATATATTTATGTTGATGCTCTACTTCTAAACATATGAATATAAAATCTGTTGGACGTAGAACCACTTTTGTCGAATCCTTTAAAAACAACTGACAACTACTTTTTATAACTATATATTTCAAAATATTGAGTTAAATTACAAGATTCATAGCGTCCACAGCAAAAAATATTGAAATTAAAAGATATTTAAAAATTACCCAAGAACCCACAAACAGGTGGAAAATTAATGATAAACATTCCTATAAACTTATAAAACTTAATTGAATTTATTTTATTTAAAATAAGGTAAAATGTGGCATTATGCGCCTCCTCTCATAATTTAACTAATTTACAACTAATGGGAAAAGGGATTCTTTATCTGTTATGGGAGCTGTATTTGATAATATGGCTTCACGCGAGTAGATGGCGCTATATGCAGAGAAATATGTGTATTCAAATGCACACTAAATTTAATGACAGTAGGTTCGAAAATCATAGCTTGACTAAATGTATACTCATTTTATAGTAAGTAAGCTGTGATGGAATATCTCTTTAATTTTGACTTAGTTATTTGTATCAAATTAAGAGTATAGTTTAAAACGTGGACTCTAATTTTTTTTTTACATCTCCTGAGTTATTGCGTGCATCCGAACAATACTTTTTATAAATAGTCAGTCGTTTATAAATGGTTTCGTTTTCAATGCCCCATATAATAATAATAATGCTAATATATTGATAAATAGACAGATAGATAGATATACCTGTAGATAAATAAGTGAAAAGAACTGAAGAGAAAACAATAAATACATAAATAAATAGTAGTAGTAGATAGATAAATAGAAAAATGTTTGAATAGATGAATAGACGACTAGATCAATAAATATGAAGAGATGAATAGATAAGCAGATAACAGATAAAAAAGATACATAAATATACAAATTGATACATAGATTAAGAGGTAAGTAGATAAAATGATCTCCATATTTAATAAATTAAAAGTTAAGTAGGCAGATAAGTAGAACAATACATGAATAGAGAAATAGATAAGCAGATAAATAGATAAAAAGATACATAGACATAGTAGTGATTCATAGATTAATAGATATCAGTAGATAAATAAACAAATACTAATATATTGATAAATAGACAGATAGATAGATATACGAGTAGATAAATAAGTGAAAAGAACAAAATAGAAAAGTAGTTGTATACTCAATAAATACATAAATAAATAGATAAGTAGATAGATAAATAGAAAAATTTATGAATAGATGAATAGACGACTAGTTCAATAGATATGAATAAATAAGCTGGTAACAGATAAAAATACATAGACATAGAAATTGATACATAGATAAAGAGGTAAGTAGATAAAATGATCTCCATACTCAATAAATAAAAAGTTAAACAGGCAGATAAGTAGAACGATACATGAATAGAGGAATAGATAAGCAAACAGATAAAAATATACATAGACATAGTAGTGACACATAGATTAATAAATAGATAAGTAGACATAGGCATACATGAATAGATAAATGAAAAAGCGGATAAATGTGTAAATGGATAAATAGATACATATAGATACTATAGGCATAGGCATTATTAAAATATGTAACTGATTACTTTGCGAGAAGGTGGTATAAAATGAGGCGTATCATTAATGTAAATCGTGACCAATGTTGCACCAAGTATGGTTCCTTGGGGTACTTAAAAAACGAATATTATCCCATGTAGAGCCCCAATATGTTAATCCAGTGGAACATAAAAATTGACTTAGAGGATTATGTGTTATAAAAAATGCTAAATTTAGAAATATGTTTACATTTTCTTTTATCAGGAAGTTATTATATTTGATAGACGAGTATGCTAAATACCTACAGCTGACGGATTACTAGTTGAATAGTTGATAATGTTTAATTGTACATAACTGAAGACCATTTAATCAATATCTTACTATTAATTTATTCAAGTCATAGTTCGAGCTTCGTCAGTTTTAAAGACAAATAAAGTGATATAAGAAAATAAGTGCATTGATTTTTCGAATTAAAAGTGCAGTTATTAAAATGATTGTTGGTGCGGAACGCCATATCATGTGAACACGGCACGTCCTCTAAGACCATTAACGTGAGTAGAATTATTTAGAATAAAAAACTTATCTAGAGAGAGTAAACCAAAAAAAATATATTAGCGAACGTATTAGCTAATTACATATTCTTCAGTTAATTAATTAATTAATAAAAAAATCGTGAAACAAGAATAAACTCGTGGGAAATCTAAATTCATCATGGTTAATATTTTGTCAGTGAACTATTACTTGGATACATACGAATCGATACAAGGCACTTTTAAATAACTAGATACTTGTAAAAGGAATGTAAGTAATGCCGTATATTATGAGTAGTGAAAATATATAAATAGACAACTAGGTAAATAGATAAATAGATAAATGGATAAATAGATAAAAAGTAATTAGATAAATGAATAAATGATAGATAAATAGGTAAATAGCTTAATAGAATAGATGAATAGCTAAATAGCTGAATAATATTTTTTAAATACGCAAATAAATAAAGAAATAGATAATTGGATAAATAGACAAATAAAGAGATAGAAAAATTTGTAAGTAGATAAATAGATAAATAGATAAGTAGATAAACCTTTGACAAATAGATAAATAGATACATAGATACATAGATAAATACATGAATAAATAAATATATGGCTAAATTAATAAACAGATAGATAGATAGATAAATAGAAAAAGTAAACTAAATAAATGAGTGAATAATAATAGGCGAATAACTAAATAACATGATAGATGATAAATTAGTATATGAATAGTTGAATAGATAAAATGATAAATAGATAAATAGGTAAATAAATCAATAAATAAGTAGATAGATAAATAGATAAATAGATAAATAGATAAATAGATAAATAGATAAATAGATAAATAGATAAATAGATAAATAGATAAATAGATAAATAGATAAATAGATAAATAGATAAATAGATAAATAGATAAATAGATAAATAGATAAATAGATAAATAGATAAATAGATAAATAGATAAATAGATAAATAGATAAATAGATAAATAGATAAATAGATAAATAGATAAATAGATAAATAGATAAATAGATAAATAGATAAATAGATAAATAGATAAATAGATAAATAGATAAATAGATAAATAGATAAATAGATAAATAGATAAATAGATAAATAGATAAATAGATAAATAGATAAATAGATAAATAGATAAATAGATAAATAGATAAATAGATAAATAGATAAATAGATAAATAGATAAATAGATAAATAGATAAATAGATAAATAGATAAATAGATAAATAGATAAATAGATAAATAGATAAATAGATAAATAGATAAATAGATAAATAGATAAATAGATAAATAGATAAATAGATAAATAGATAAATAGATAAATAGATAAATAGATAAATAGATGAATACAACATAATAAATAATAAACAATAATAATAATAATGAATAAATAACGCCGTAATACCAGATTGGAAATAATATTTGGGATTATGTTTTCAAAAAATTCTCATGCAGTAATCTCACCAAATATCACCTTGTGAACTTAAATGCGTATTCTTTTAAGCCAACTTTAATGAGGTGTTCAAAAACAGAATTGGCTTAAAAAGGAGGCAATCCAATGAAATATCAAAGAATATTTTAAGAGAATTCGTGGCCGAAAAGTGGGTAGACTTGAATTGAATATATGAAATAATTTCTTAAAACCATTTTCTCGACAATTTTGTATTTACAAATCAATAATTTTATTCCCAATAATTAATTTACCGAACATCTCAAATATAGCAATGAATAAATATTCTCTGATGTTATTTTAAAATATAAAAATGTTACTCGGCGAATATTCTTGTTCAAAAAACCAAAAATTTTGTGGCGTTTTTAACGTAGAAGGAAACTGATATTTTTTGTCAATAAATATCACTTTATTAGTAATAAATATAGTGTAAATTGTCCCCACATTTTCTCATCAATTATTTAAGAAGTTTTAACGAACGCATTTCCATATTATAATAACAAGTCAAAAATAGTAGAAATATTTCTATTGGACATTGAAAATAAATTGAAAATTGATTGGTTCTGAGACATTGTATTCTATACATGAGTAAAACATAACAGATTGCCTGCATAACGTGTGGGAGTTCAGTGTCGTGTTGCTGAAATAAATTTTGTATGGGTACTTTCAGTATGTGTCTATTTCTAAAAGGAAACGTGCTATATTGCCCTCCTTATAATAATTGAAATCTGAACTAGATTTGTATGAAGTTTGATTTAGTGGAGACTAATGACGCAAGAGGTAGCCCTAATAAATAAAAAAAATTTCATATACGTATAACAAGCGATTTTTGTAAAAAATTCCAATTTGTTAAATCGATTTAAATTTATTGTCTTAAAAATCTTCGGAAATATTTGAACTAAACCTGC
This sequence comes from Rhagium mordax, assembly GCA_963680705.1. Taxonomy (NCBI): domain Eukaryota; kingdom Metazoa; phylum Arthropoda; class Insecta; order Coleoptera; family Cerambycidae; genus Rhagium; species Rhagium mordax. Next base: position 129,084,660 of record OY796656.1, on the reverse strand, counting down.
TCATGATTTCCAATTTTTAATTAATATTGAAATTTTGGCAAAAATTCATTAAGCTGTAAACAACAAAAGTATTTATAAGGAATATGAGGAACTTAAAAAATATGTTTTTTGTAGCGTAGAAGAAATTTTTACGCCACTGGACAATGCACTTGGTTTAAGTAAACGAAACACGTTTGCTTTGAGGAAAATCGCTTTCCTGATTGATAGTTGGAACCGTTTACAAAATAGAGAAATAAAAATGCGAGAAATTTAAGCAACATTTGAAGAAATAATTTTGGTATCCAATTTCAGTCTTTAACTTTGGAAAAACAACATTTAAAATCGTTTTCGCATCAACTCGCCATTCGGCTGAACGGAACGAAAGTATCGACCAAAAGAAAAAAAATAGTTTTACCTGGAGTCGATTCCCATTCCACACGTTTAGCTTCCTTTGGCATACACACAATGGCGGCCGATTGGTTGTTAATAACATCTACGCAGTAATGTTCAGGGGGGTACAAGACATCAGGATATTCTCCATATCCTGATATCAGTAATGATCCATTAGCTTGTAGGTAGAATTCATTTTCTATAAGTCTATCCATATTTTCTGGGCAATTTTTGTTGTAAACAAAGAAAAAATCCGTCGTAAACACATTGGTTAATTGCGTTAAATTATCGTAGAAAACTAAACTCTGGTCCTCATCTGTCGCATCCTTGCAAAAGGTTCCGATTTTACGATCTCTAGATTTAGTCATGACCATGCTTGCAGGGCAGCACTTTCGTATACATTTTTTAATGTTGCACACACAACCCCACACACTGTTCCCCGATTTATAATAATCGCCACTATGAAAAGTGACATTGTCTTTGAAAATATTTCCGTTCCTCAGCTGACGCCCATCGGAGATGTTCACACTAAGTATGCTCGGACAAATTTCATTTTTGGAAATTGAGAAGTAAATTAAATTAGCGAGACACAATATTTTAAAACACCACATTGCGTTAAAGTTGGTTACGTTGTTGAGAATGTTTGAGGCGCGAATAACCACAAAGATAAATTTTATCGGAATTGCAAAGTTTGTAGTTTTTCTGTAAACGCAGGCTTCCTGCGATTAGTCAATCTGGTTTATCAGTACATATGACACATATATTTAGAAGATACAATAAAGTACTTTTTTAGTGCTTTTTAAAAAGAAATAAACAGCAAAAAAATTTATCAATTTTTACAGAATATGTGACATATTTTTTCGATTCCTAAATAACGATAAACTTTTGCTGTTTCTAGTGGCATAATTTATAGTATTGTTGTAGTTGGCATGCAAAAGATCAGAAGAAACTACCAGATTAATGTCAGGACCAACTTCCCGAATAACTCGATATGTTTTGATGTTTTGAGTGAATGTTGCAAAGTAAATTGTGGCTTCTTCGGTTCTTTTGCGCAATGATCCTTCGGTTGTTCTAATTTCCAGTTCTTGATTGAAAGAATCAGAGCTTCTACCTTTGATAGAAAAGAAAATAAAAACAATTACTTACCTATAACTTTTTCCCAGTCTACTACTTTTTTGTTTAACTGGCACATAAGAGCGATCGACCGGTTATTATAAACTGCAAGGCAATAATGTTCAGGAGGATAGAATTTGTCGGGAAAGCCATTCTTTCCTTGTATTAATAGTAATCCACTGGCCTGCAGGTAAAATGGTGGCGACATAATGGGGAACATTTTTTCAGGGCATGCCATTTTGTAAACAAAAAAGAAATCGTCTTCAGACACGTTCGTTAAGGGCGTAAAATTATTATAAAAAACCAAACTGTGATCGCCATCAGTCTCTTGGCATTTGGTTCCGTTTCTAGTTCTAACCAGGCTAGTATCTGCAGGGCAACACTTTCTTATACAATTTTTTATATTGCACAAACAGCCTCTCGTGGTGTTGCCAGATTCGTAATAATCCCGACTGCGAAATGTCACATTGTCTTTTAAAATATCGTTTCCTAACCGACGACCGTCCGAAATGTCCACACTGAGTATTTTGGGGCAGCGCTCATTATTTTTTGAAAACACTAAAGCAAATAAATTGAGGAGACACAATATTGCAAAACGACACATCGTGTTAACACTAATTAGTTCTAGTATCTAAAGGTGTTGTTCTAGCTGAATGGAAAGTTTTTCCACGCACACCACAAAGATAAATTTTGTCGCAATCGGTTTAGCCTGATTATAAATACAAATTTTATGGGTAAATTTTATAAAGTTTATCAACAATTAATTATTGTGCAGTTATTATTATTGCTTTTCAAATTGCTTTTCTTTATTTGTTTTAATCATAGTATCAGCAAGTTGGTTTGTTAAATTTAAATGCCAACGACTTAATCTATTGAAGTATTAGTTGCAGTAGACGAAAACGTAACAAACTTTGTTTTTTCTACATTCAGGCTCAGGGAAGTTGTAACGCTTCACCTATCACCCGAAGGGATTCTAATCTTTTCAATAGCAATTATCGACCTTTGCTAAATCCAAAAATACTGCCAAACACTTTCTATTTTCATTAAAACTATATTTACAATTTTAAAAACTCCATCTTGAGTACAAAAATTTTGTCTAAAACCAAATTGTTTGCTGTTGAGTAATTTTTTATCATCTAAAAAATTTAATAAACGTTTTTGAAGACACTTCTCTAACAATTTTGCAAAATTATTTATTACTGATCTGTCTGTAATAAGTTGTCAATTTTTTATTTTCGTTTTTTGTTATAAAAATGTGGATTAACTTTAAAGGCGAAATCGCAAACGTGTAAATACGCGTTCAACAATTTTATCACGTCAACAGGAAATGTTAACCGAGATAGTTTGCACGAAAAAATATACCAGGACAACGACGTCACGTTAATTAATTTTGATTAGTGGAATAATATAAATTATTGATAAGGAACTATTAAGTCAACCAGATTTTATTTATTTTGTCCTGATATAATGGTATTTTTTCAGCGCGTTAATTATTATATAGATATAATATAATGAATGACACAGCTGATAAATTGTTTATCTCAATATGCTTGGAGTGTAATGAAAGTAAATTAGCATAAAAATCGATGGGTCCCGTGTCATTTCGATGATACGCCTGATATATTTTCGCTTTCAGGTTTCGAGCTGTGTACATAATGTTCCATGCCTATGCATAGACAATGCTTGAGGTTAGCGGCCTCGTACAAAGTTTATGCTTACATGTTATTTTCATTTTTGTGCTTCACAATTTAGATACTAGACTTTTGATCACTGTCAATAATGTATCTACAGAGTTCTAGAAAATGAGAAACTTTAGATGATTCTCTCTTAAGAAAAATGTATATTCGGACGGTTTAATGCAAGTTTCCAATTGAGTGAAAACTAAATTCTTCTCGCTAAGAATTGTTAATAAAATTTTCAATTAAAAACGAGCAATATGCGTTGATTACATGATAGTTCCTCTGTCTGGAATTAATTCTTCTGCTGTAGGATTTGTGTGCAATCAACGAATTTTACACGTTTCTGATTGAAAACTTTATTACTACGTAATTCTTATTGAGAAGAATTTGATTTTCTGTCAGTTGAAAACTCGGTTGGAAACGTGTATTACTACCAAACCTAGTTTGGCCTAATGGATAGTCCTTTATGGACTTGGGATAAAGGACTTAATAGTAATTTTATTACCATTTGTCATTTTGGGAACGTGTATTTCTTTTTGGGGTTTTATACTTTAATTTTTAACTTTTAATGATTATTTTTTACTTTTAACTGGACAAATTTAGACAATCAGTGATTTCTTTTATTCCACATTTGTTTATTTTAAATAAATCGTAGAACCTACTGCAATAGTATTTCGTTATAATTTTTGCATTAAAATGACCAAAATGACGCAAACTTCCTATTTTCCATGATTATCGAGCATACATTTACTTTAGACTAGATTTGTTTATTATGTAAGATATAGAAGTGAGGTAAATAAATAACTGTAAGTACCAAAACACATGTGTGAAAGAATTTAACTGGGCAGCGTTAAAAAGTTTAGTAAAAATAAACGAATCGACTAGAGATATAAAAATACGTAGAGAATCAAAGAATTCTTTCTTATATTATAATAAATACCTTGAAGTATAAGATTTGTTTAGATCTTTTTTCTTGATGTTATTTCTGTTCGAATGAATTATTGAATTGCGATTTTCGAGTCTTACTATTAAATTAAATTAGATAAGTCGTATTTTTGACGAAATTGCAATAAAAAGGATATTTATTGTGGAGCGCTTGACGCTGTAGAATCGGCTTAGCTCGCCCTGTATATTTGACATAATAATTTATAATTTCCTTGTCAATGTCAGTTATTATGAAGTTGTCAAAGTCCAGTTGACAAGTCAATCATCTTACGATCCCTGGACAAATAACCGTATCTCCATCTGTTAGCTACCCCTAAACGTTCTCCCCTCGGAGAACCAAACAAGTGCTGTTCCTTGCACTTAAAAATTAAGGAACTGGCGCCCGAGTTTCCGTCTAAAAAGTGTTAAAAAGCCAGAAAGTTCTGTTTGTAAGTAGCCAGTTACAAACAGTATAGGTTACGTAAGTAGAAGTCGTCACACCCCTTTTATTTGTATACACTTGTGAATCCTTAAGAAAAATGTGTCGCGAAAATAAATGTTTGCTAAAAACATCGTAATTTGAGTATAAGCCATTCTTACTTGCAATTAACCTACTAATATTTACTTGTGATTCCTTGATAAAAAAATACTGCAAACATAAATTTTAAAAGGTTTCAAAAGTAGAATTTTAGGTTTAAAAAGTAGAATTTTCAAACCATCACACTGTACAGTGTACAGGGTGTCCCAAATTGCTTGATTTTGGCTGGTTTTCCTATTTCCAGACCAGGTTGAGAAAAACTGACATATGAATCTGTAGCTCAATTTTTGTGAAACGCCGATTGGTGAAAACCGCATTTCGATATCTCTAACCGTTTCCGAGATATCGGCAAAAATTGACATTTTACAGATTCCGAAAAACTTTTTTTAACGTTAAAAAATGTCATATTTAAAGAGAAATGTGTTATATTGGCATCAAGGATGACTAGACAAATCTTGGCATATACATTTTCGGAAAGCTTATTTTTTTTCCTATTTTCTAAAGTCAAAGTTTATGGTTTCCATTTGAAATAACAAAGTTAGCTTTGATATCAAACAATCGAAACGCATATATTTTTTTTGACAAATGCATCTTATTCTACGTCAAAAAGTGCCTGTAGAAATTTTTTACCGTTTGAAAAAATATCCAAAAATAAAAAAGTTGACAGTTTTTCGGAATCTGTAAAATGTCAATTTTTGCCGATATCTTGGAAACGGTTAGAGATATCGAAATGTGGTTTTCACTAATCGGCGTTTAACAAAAATCGAGACCCATATGTCAGTTTTTCTCTACCTGGTCTGGAAATAGGAAAACCAGCCAAAATCAAGCAATTTGGGACACCTGTACAGGGTGTCCTATAACGTTCAAACCCCAATTTTTTGATTTGTCTTTAGAAATAAAAAAAAATATATTTAACGTAACTTATAGCATTTTTTCCAAGGATTTCGAAAATTTTAACAAAAAAACAATTGAAAGTCAAATAAAAGTGGGAAAAAACAAAGCGATGTTTTTTTTAACTGGAACGCGTATATTTTTGCAATTTTCAAAAAATATTTAAATTCTCTTTGCAAAAATATAACATAACATATTTACCTTCATATTTAGTAAAATACTGATAATAATTGAAATAATAATAATAATAATAATAATTATCAGTATTTTACTAAATATGAAGGTCAATATATGTTATTATGCTATGCTATATTTTTGGAATGAAAATTTAAATCTTTTTTCAAAATTATGAAAAAAACCTTGCCATGTTTTCCCTCAATTTTATTTGACTTTCAATTGTTTTTTTGTTGAAATTTTCGAAATCCTTGGAAAAAATACTATACGTAACGTTAAATATTTTTATTTTATTTCCAAAGACAAACCAAAAATTTGGGGTGAGAGCGTTATAAGAATCACCCTGTACATACTTGTAAATATAAGTAGGCATTTGCAAACTTGGGGATAAAAATTAATTGCACATGCCATACACACGACCTAAGGCAGCATACATAATAATATGTGTGCCTATAGGACAAAAATTTAAAAAAATCCTCTACGTAAATTGATATCTCCGAATAAATATGTAATGATTTTTATTTTATATAATCTCTAAACCTTTATCACCAAATTTGCAATTATTATAGACTACGTATATTTACTTGCGAATCATTAAAAAAGAGAAAATACCGCGAATATTCCATCTTTGCTAAAAAAAATCCAGAGTATTACAGATTGTTGCTTAAATCTTGGCAAGAAAAAAAAATGAATCAGACATTTTTTGGCATTTCTCAATATTTTGGCTATAACTCTGTAATTATAGTTTAAAACTATTATTGTAATGACGATATTCAAAGAATGTTCACTTTTAAACAAATTTCACGACAAAAAGAGAAAACAGCATATTTTTAGGTCAATTAAAAAAAATCAAATAAAACTTAATCCCCAAAGTACATTTTTTTATAGCTCATTCAACTCAATTTTAAAATATTTAACATTTAAAATATATAAACCTTTACAAAGCAACCGAGTTTCAAAGTATTGCTCGATCCTACGAATATTTGAAAAACACGCATTTATTTTAATTCATCACTTTCCAAAGTTTCATTTTGATTTCTTGATGATTGTTAAATTACAGTGCTTTGAAGTGTACTGATCATAAGAATACCTTAACAAGCCCAGACTATGTTAAATTGTGTAGTTCACAAGCCACGTAAGCCACGTTTATAAAAGGAAAGCCTTCCCTAAGCAGTTCATGCATATTCCACACCTCGTGCGATTTTAGTTGATACTAACATTGTTTGTCAATTTAAACTGTGCAGTCGGGGCTGCAACCTGCACTAAAGGGGTTAACTGTTGGTAAATGGTCTCATCTAGCTGCATGTTAAAATGTATCGGATACTATAACGAATCTAGTGTTAATTTACTCTGTTGAAAGAACAAGGTACTAAGTTGAGTACATGCTATGTTTAAATTTAACGAAACAGAAACTAAAAAGAATCTAAACAGTGACAGAGGAAGCAGATTGAGTTTCCGAAACACCTGCAAAATATTTTTATTTTTATTTTGCCAAAATAAAGGACCTTTAACTGTTCCTTTGACGTAAAGTCACAGGCGTAGAGGTTATTTAAAAAAAAACAGGTCGACGTCATGAGATCGCAGATTCAGCTTCAATTTGATGACTTGACATTGAAGGATTTGCAACCGCGATTCCAATTACATTTCTAGCAGTTTCTTCAGCATCTTCAATATCGTAATTTTTTGGTCTTGGCTTGTATGTCCCATGACGATGAGATATTTTCTATCTCTCAAAAATAGATTTATGAGATTGTCTTCTTTCTAAATAGCGATTGAAGTATATTTCGGATGCAATATCAGAATTGTTATTACTTTGAGTAAAACATTCTAACGTACCATATTTTTCGTAGAAAAGTTGAAAAATTTAAATTTTGTTTATAACCCGAAAACAAAAGGCGATAGCTCTCAAAAAAGACATCTAGAATGTAGCATCCATTTTTCATATTTCTTATAGTGTGACGACGCTTAATTACGTAAGTCATACTGTTTGCAACTTACTTCCACAAACAGTATTTCTAGCTTTTGCAATTACCTTTATTTTTTAAACGGAATCTCGGGCGACAGTTTCTTTGTTTATAGTGCAAGGAACAGCACTTTATTTCTTGGCGGTTTCCAAGAAAACCCTAGGTAACTTCAGTGAAGAACGGAGTGATACAGGGGACATGAAATGAATTGCTTATCTTACTAGACTTGAGCAATTGATAATACCTGTTTAATTAAATATTCCCTACTTGAAATAACAACACGGAGTGTTCAGAGACCTATATACAACATTTATTCAATTACCAAGATTGTGTACAAAATAACCGTGAAATTCTTAAGCTAGCAATATTTTACAACGGAGTATTATAGAAGGGAGCATATACGGTAAACAAGAATATATTAGCGACGGAAATCTGGTATTTACAGCGTCGTGACGGTAAAACGCGGATAGCGGGTTTCAGGTATTTCATTTCCCTTCGACGGGCAGTCAAAGATACTAGCGAGATTTTATTAATTAATAATGATGGACACTTACGGGGCCTGTGGCTTCAAACTACAGTGATACTATGAAAAAGACGTATTTAATTTATTTCTACCCTCGGACGGGTGATGCTCCAATCGTTTTCACGCAATGAAGGGTCAGCTCACCTATTATATACTGTCGGCTGGATCGTTGAGACTCCAATCGTTTTCACGCAATGAAGTGTCAATTCTCCTATTATATAACGCGGCGACCAATGAGATAAAAACTGTCTTCACTAATTTGATATCTCACTGGTTAGTATCTCCTTAATTAGGGTTACGCGAATACCGGTTGACTCAACTCTATGTTTGATTTAGCAGGTCTATTATTTAAAACGCGGATAAATTTTATTACAATTATTAAATTTACTATTTAATTCTACGGTAACAAAGTTTCGTAAACTAGAGATCCCAAGAGGAATTGTGTGCATTTGGCGTCGCAAAGTTGGAGAAAATTCGAAAACACATTTTGTAACAAAATTTCAAAAAATTCTTGTCTAGCTGTTAGTGATATAATAAAAGATAAAGAAATTTTAAACAGTTATCTTAAAGTAACCAGTCTTTATAACAAAGGATAAAGTTATATTGCGTTTTTTATAGTACATTAATGGTCATAAACAATTCTCGGCTATAATCTTGGCAGTTATCGCCTCTTTAGTGAAATAGTCTGTCGTTCGTTAAACACAGCTTGTACCAAAGATACGAAATTTCTGAACAAATGAACTGTAATCGTGGAAAATGTTTATTATATTCTAATCAATGCAATAATTGATCATAAGTGGATATTATGACAAACATATTTCTGTAATATTTTCGTAAAAACGTGAAAGAAAAATTGTTTACTTTTAAATTTCTACACAAATAATTTAATTGCCTCATATTTAGAACGCAGTATTCTTCGGTAGACTTCAGGGCCATATACAGGGCGATTCGCGAGGGAGGGGACAGAAATGGCTATTAAAAAATATCTGAGTTTTTTTATTGTACTATAGGGTGATTTATTGGGTTTTCCCAATATTTCTTAAGGTCATCTCTTAAACTACTTATCAGAATCAGTTCATATGGAAAAATTTACTCTGTATATATAGTCTTTAAATTCTAGTACTAAACTATATATGTACAGAGTATCGATAACAAAAACAAAAATTTTATATAGTGCCTAGTTGTAGGAGACCAAAATGGCTACATTTTAAAATTAGTTCGAAATATACGGGGTGATTCATGAAAGCGGGGCGCTATAGATGTCAATTTTTTTAAATGGAACAACAATGATCAAAACTGTGTATTTGTTTTTTTTTTTGTTACACTTTCAGCGAACTTTAAACAACTGATTAATTTTATAAAGAGGAGAAAATGTAATTTTTTCATTTTTCGTGTCATCTATTGATTCTTTCGCAAATTAATAATTTATTTAAAATTCTTCGAACGTAAATTCTCCAGTATTTGACACTACATTTGGCTGGCAGTCAAAGCGCACCTCCAGGGACGCCACTGCCTACCGATAATGCCAAAGTGCACCAACAAGTGCGGATTCCCCGCAACTGTTTACGACGAAAAAGAAAATTTCTGTTTATCATTCGCGAGTACGGCCGCATGCGCCCGGTTTAAAAGAAATTCAAACGCGAAGGGAAACTGAAACTGAAATTGCCAAACGCGTGAACTGTGCTGAGGCGGTATGTGTGCTTTCCGTGCGGTGAAAATTTCACGTATGTCTCGTCCTTTCACCCCGTTATGAACTATTAGAGTACCCCACATGAAATTCAACAGGTAACAAATTTATTATTATTTATGAGTTAGGTATGTTTTTTTTTCTAATATTTTTGGGTTCATGATGTGTTTTTTGCAACTAAAATTTTCGTTAATTTTTTTCTACTATGCTATGCTACTATGTAGCATTAATTTATATACAGGGTGATTCACAAGAAAAGGGACAAAATGTTATGGTAGATGGAGTTCACTTAGGTGAATTAGAAATGACTATTGAAAAAAGCCTGAGCCTTTTTTTATTGATCTACAGGGTGATTTATGAGTTTTGCCCAATACTTCTTAAGGTAATATCTTTTAAACTAATCACTAGAATCAGCTCGTATTGTGGGTATATATAGTATACTATTAATTGTCAATTTACATGCATAATCAAAGACAGAAAATTCCAGGGCCGGCTCAATTAATTTTTATTTTTAGGGCTCCTATGAAAAAATTCACCCTGTGTAAGTGATTTTTAAATTCTAATACTGTATTATGAAACTACATACAAAAGTGATCGAAAACATGTACTTTGTTGTTTTACCACACTTTGGGCGAATTTTAAATAAACGATCAATTTTCGCCAAAATCGAAGGTCTGCACAAAATAAATTTAGAAAATTACATTTTCCTCTCTTATTTAAACTAAAATATTTGTTATACAAAATTTTGTGATTTCATGGTTGTTTAATATGAAATAAATAATCAAAAATAAATAATTTCAACATATCAGATTAAGTAATTTTTATTTCTGAGGTTTCTGTGAAAAAAATCAGTCTGTATACATTTTTCTCAAATTTCGATAATAAATTATGGAACTACATTAAAAAAAACCGCTGCCAATTATGGGATCAAAACTTCCTCACCGTGTGGTGGAGTTTATAACACAAGTAATTTTTGACGTATTTTGTTTTTTGACGCATTTTGTTTTTTTGTACGTATTTTGTTTTTTTGGCGTATATTATGTCCCTTTCCTCGTGAATCACCCTGTATATCTAATTGACCTATTTGACTGATAGTAATGAGTCCTATAGACATTCACTGCAGGTGGGACTAATTTTTCAGCGTAAACAAGTGTCAGAAATAGGCACTTTGTGGTGGTACTATTTTAAATATTTTGATTCTTCTGTTTCCAAATATCTAAAATTAAGATATTTGCTTAAAGCTCATGAAGGGAGTTTAATTAATTGAACAAACGCATAGCTATTTTTAAAGTTTCTTAAAACAAAACGTAATAATAGTGACTGTGTTGGTCTTTCACCCAATGGTTATTTTTGAAATTCGAACTCAGAAGAGACATGCAGTGGATAGTCCTGGTTCTCTCACAACATGGATCTATCGTCAGGTAGTTTTCGTTCTGAGTTTCTCTAGATTCAACTCATTTGTTTAGAAAAAAATTTGGATCCATTCATAAAGCCTCAGATGGTACAGAATTAACGAAAGCTCCCAGAGGCACTCCTTAATGTCCTGATAATATAGGCTAAGATACAAACTGATTTACATAATCAGCTACATAGTTATGTTGGGTATTAGTAGTCTTAGACCTTTTACTTATTTCGAGTACTGGAAGTACCACACAGTACCAAGTGCATATAATGAATTCAGTGACGAATATTTGATGTCACTGTCCTCCACTCTTACCAAAAATGATCCATGTTGGAAAAGTTCTGTATTGACCCTTATTAGAGAATATGGAAATCGCCTGAAATAAATCAATTTAAAGCGATTAGTGGTGTTCTAACAACTACAGATAATTATAACTTTAGCAACTGTAAAAGGAAATGCTGTAAATTTCGTTGGTAGTATTAAAACTTAAAAGACTATAGCTAATTTGTACCAAACCAATCAACTACTCTGCCCTCCGGTATACATCGTTAATGCACGCCGAAATAAGAACAGGGCCCAAGATAGCACCTTGTGGGACACACATTTGCAATTATTCTATTATCACGTATAACGTTTTTATTTATACTGCAACGACACTTGTGAATTGAATTGGCCCAATTCCAAGTGCAGCCAAACAATTAGCTCCAGCTAGCTACAGCGTGGTTGTGAATTCGGTGAAGCCTTGTTTTAGAGTACTGAGATAATATTGAGAGCAATATATGGGCGCCAGAGTATTTATAACTAAATACACAAAAGTTTATCGAAAACACAATTAGGTATTTACTACATAAACTAGAAAGAAAAGAAAGTTGTGAATTTAACAAGTTTAATCTTACATATTCTTTACAGTAAACAATGACTCAGAACTAAATGTAATTAAAAATATTGAAAATATGAACAAGAAATATGAATAAAAATTACAATTTAACCAATTTCTCTGTCTGTCCGTTTTGCTGTTGTAAAGGCTTACTCGACGGGAATGAACTGAGACGGAAGGGGTTCTCCTAGTAGCGATGAATTCTGCGAGTACTCGAGGTTGATGAAAAGGTTGCGAGATCCTGTCTCCACACTCTTACTCAGTCCAGAGTGTCCAGGTTCCAACCAAATTTATTAATTTTCGGGAACACCCAATATCTCCTTACTTCTGATGTTGTTAACTCAGTATCGATTTCCAGTGAGTCAAATTTCCAGAAAGCTAGATGTCATGAAATAAAGACAGAACAGTTGAGAAAAGGAAATAGAGAAATAAAACTAGGTTGAAAATTATTTCAACTAGTGGTAGATGAAAAAATAACAAAGTTCCGGCAATATAGTTAAATTACTAGATAAAATTCACAAAATTAATATTTCTTAATATTACAATAGAAACAAATTGTCAAAATGCCACAACAAGATATTAGAATTTGTAAAATTACCAAATTTACATAAAAATACGTTATCTGACACCAATTACTAAAAAAATTGAATTATTAACAAAATAATACTAAAATTCGAACACAAGACTTTAGTGAGGTTGCAAAACTTCACCATCAGTTCGTTAACAAATAACCTAACTTGATTGAATTTGTCCTATAGGTTGAAAACCATGAGGAGACTGTAATTTTTAAAGGACCATAATTTAATGTCAGATTTGTACGGGACAATTTAAACTTAGAAACGTTAATGAAGTAATAACTCTAAAGATTCAGATATTTAATATTAATAACAAAATAATTGGTAACAATAATCACAATATTGAAATAATTTCGAAATTTTAGCACACATAAAGATTTCAGGTTAATATTTTATTAATAGTTTAACGGTAAAAATAGCAAAAATTAATATATGAAATACCGATAATGTCTTTCGCTTTCCGACGGACAAAAATGAATGAACTTATGCCTAATTCAAAATGGCAGGAGATACGTAAAACCAAGGTTAATCTACACTCTTGTAACTTACACGAAAATTAAGGAATGAATTAATAATAATAATTTGTCAATAATAAAATCGATATAGAACTGTGATAGCGTGAATATGATGAAAAAAGGAAACCAGAAAATCGAACTTCTGTCACATCCGAAGCAAGTGATCAAATGTACTACAAATTGATTAATTCAAAGAGAAGAAAAATACTATAGATCACTTACCCCGTATGCTTTGGAAGCTCCTGGACAGAAATCTGTAGCTCTCGACAGTAAATAAAGTCGGCAAAAACCTAAGTCTCAAGTGGACTTCCTTCACTATCCAAAACCAGTGTAGTTTTCCTTTTTTCAGCTTATATGAACCGCAGTCGAACCCTAATAACAATAAAAATCCACACAGAAATTGTTCTATGTACGAAATAACGATAATCTGCAAGTTTCACTTACAGCGATAATTTATGTAATTTAAATATTGTATAACGTGTCAATTAATAATAATTGAACCACGAAAACGTCTACTTTAGACAAGATACGGTAAAACGGAAATGGGAATACCCATCCAAGTGCTTAAAAAAAGCAGTGCTACTAGGTAATTATCTGAAAATAATCCAAAATATGGAAATAATACGAAATACGGTAATTATTTTGACAAATTATTATTTTTACTATAGCACAATAAAGCCGAAGCAACAACTAATAAGCAAATTGTATGAGTAGCGATATTTAAGCGACTACAAGAAATGTATGACTTACCTAGGTAAAATTCGAAAGGCAAAAAACGCTCTCTCTAGCCCGGGACGGCTCTCGTTCACAAGGTTCATCCGGTTTGGCGATATTGTATTTTTTCTACCACGTATACCGATCAAATGCGAATACAGGGTTATTCAGTTGTGAGGAGTCATATTTTAATACGCAAAATAGAAACTATAACCTGCTGTAACGAATTTCAACTTAAATCGTTACAATACTCCTTGAGTTCTGTGAATTGAGCAGTTTCCAAATTACTGTAGCAAATCAACATCATTAAGTTTATCTATTAACTTTCCATGCTCTACGGTTCAAAAATACGAACAGTTTTCGTTATTGAAAAGATTAATATTCGTTTGTTAGTGCAAGCCTGCTACCTCCGTATTTTTTTAGTTTCAAAATAGCTGTTTATCCTCGTGAATATCTTGTGTTGACAAGTTTTCTATGTATTATTCAAACGAAGGAAAACAATGCAAACTGAAATAACCAATAGCGCTCGCTTAATATGCAAATGTGCGTCTACTGTTGCATAATATAATTTTGTTAGTAAATCGTGGTCACTCCGAAAATAATTCTATACGCGTAAAATTGATAAAAGTAAGTATCATAAATCCATCTTTTGTTATTATAACAAACAAAACAGAGCACTTATTGAGACGATTGATAGAACGCAACTTTTGTGATAAAAATTTTTATATTATTAATTTTACATAGTAACATAGATAGATATCTTTATTTGACCAATTTACATAAAAGTTTACATTTGTGGCAAGTCATTATTATTTTTAAGACAATACCAGCAAGGGTTATTCTCAACAATCTCAACTTTGAAATTTCAAATATGAAGATACTACATGTGAGCATTTCTTGGCCGAATTCGACAAGAAAAAAATTTCGAAATTTGATTAATAAATCTAGTAGTAATAAGGAGTGGTTCGTTTTGTACTTGTACACAAGATAATTTGTCAAATTGCAGCTATGGAAAAAAATGCCAAATTTATCAGAATTGAATTGAATCCCAAATTATGTGCAAACAAACGAGAAGTCAGCTCGTGGTTCGCGATATATTTAACAATGTTTATTCCTACCAACAAATTATACATAGAATCAATCGTGAGTAAAATCTACCACAAATTTCAGCAAACAGGTTCTGTGAAGAATGTGCAAAGATCTAGTCGACTTAAAAAATGAAATGACCCAATGAATTCAACGGGAAAATTCGCTCAGCAGCAAATCAACAATCAAATATATTTTTGCTCGATTCATGAGTTGATTTTTTTTACTAGCTAACTTAGATTCTTCATACTAGTTAATTTTTTTACAGTCTGAAGAGTCTAAGTTAGCTAATAAAAAAATATTGTCATGAATTCTAACCGATAAAAATAAAAATAAATTCTTTTTAAATTATAAATCAAAAATATAACGATATAAAACTTCCTTCTCTGAATAAAATCCGACGAAGGACTTACTTAGAAACAAAATGTGTTTAAACATAAAAGGCTCAAAAGGATATCAGTCTTGAAACAAATAATCTTTCTCTGGTAAATATTTGTACAGCAATAAGGTAGTCCTCGTAGATGGAGCTCATCCAACTTAAAAAACCACAAAACCAATTAGAAAATGACTTTAAAAATATAAGCAAAAGTAATTTTTAATAACCTAAAGATTAATCAGTAACTAAAATAGTAATTTGACAGTAATGAGTGAGATTCTCTAGCAAAAAGTCGAATTTGGAAATTTAAATTTAAGAATTAGTATAATAATTGATGTAAAATCGATAATCTATGCCAAATGGCTTGATATGTTGTAAATTTAGACTATAAGTAGTGACAGTGTAGTGAAATTTAAAACACAGTGTTCGTACCTTCCGAGGAACGGTAAACCTAAATCAGTTTCAACGTAATATATCATAATGGATATCCACAAAGAGGTTATCTGACAAGGATGCTGTAAACAAGATTAATTCTGAAAAATAATTTTAAATAAAGTAATAATTGAGAAATTACTTACCAAAAATTACATATTTCCATCTTGGTGTATGCTATGATAAGTGGAATTTTCTTGGGAATGTCTTGGAAACATTAACAAAAACAATTGGGGAGAACGAGTTTGGCGAGATATACGAAAAGACGTATTGTCATGTATTTTAAACTACTAAAAGAAATTAAAACCCGATTATAAAATAAATTAAATTTAAAAATAAATACAGGTAAAACAAGGATAAGATAAAATAATCCTCACAATGAAACAAATAACGAGAAACATATATATGGTATATTGAATGGATAAATACAAGTTAAAAAAGGATATCATAGTGGAGAACAATCTTCCCAAATCAGCTGTAGAACACCTGTTGCTGCAATGGAGGTCAAAGGGCCACATTTAAATAAAGGGTCAGCTACGCTAAAATAAAATAGACGTAAACAAATTAAAAGCGTAAATAAAGTAAATGCATTGTACAATGTTTCTTTTAAATAATCAATAACAGAACAGATGTTATTTACATGCTTTGAACAAAGTTTAAACGACTTTCAACACAACAGTTAAACTAAGATGCACTTTATTTCTGTAAAAATCTATAAAAATGTAAATAAATAGTGTAAGACTTACTTGTAAAACCACCAGTCTAGTCAAATGACGAGACACAATGTAAATTAGATCCTAAGAAGTGTTTGTGTAGTGAAATTTAAAAGGTTCAGTGATGCTTCGTCGAAGTCAACGGCAGGTCAAAATTTCATATAACGCAATATCAACAAATGGGTATCCACAGATGAAATAAGGAAGCTGAAAATAACATAATTTCATAGGAAAAATATAGAATAAATAAAAAATAGGCAAAAATACAAACCATAAATGACAAATGGCAATCTAGAAATCCTTGATTTGCAAATTTTCTGCATGTTCCTTAGAAACGAATCAAAAGTTGAGTTGTTGCTGGGGAGTGAATGAAGCAAACCCTCGTCCAGATCGCTCCTGAAAATATTTGTATAATAACTGAGAATTATTGGAAATTTGTATACCCAGGACTTTCCAAGGGTGAATCAAGGGCAAATACGAAAAAGTAACGGAAAAGCAACTCCAATTTACCAGAAAGACAGAAGCTGTACTTAGACTATTGTAGCAATCTGTAAGAATCAATTACAGGTCGATACATCGTGGTATGACCCAGATTTTAAAATATCCTTGAATAAAACCACTGAAATCATGTAGAATGGAAAAAATCTTTATTAATATTACGAATCAAATAAAAACTAGAGAAAGGTAAGTTTCTCCGATTGACGAGATCCCTGGAACGCCCTGAAATAATAAAAACACGGGTTTATAGCTAACGCAAGTAAGTCCTTCGGCTTGGTAAATACACGGTGACGTTTATAAATAATAGAAATTGCAGTGTATGCCAAGCATAAATAAATTTGTATGTGATGTGGGTAATTAATATGAACCAATAAGATAAATCAAACTTAAAAGCAAACCCTAAAACAACTCATTAATTATATACAAAATTCAAATCAAACAATTATTTCCCTCGGAATAATGACCTCTAAATTTGACCCAGATGATAAATCAAGGAATCCAGGCTACTGCTAATTTTTGTGTGTAAATTTTTTTCCAAATCCATCTTTGTAGAGATGTTTATGAGTCCTTGCCGGTAGGATGCCATCTGGATGTTAAAAAACAAAGCAATTTAATGTATGCTAAACTAGGTAAAATTTCTGCATTTTCAAAGTGTACCTAATTAAATAATTCGGCAAATATGCATTGACGCCATTGATGTATAGGTACTTGCTCTTTTATAGCTTACCGAGTAAAAACTAAAACTAGATGCCGCCAAGCGAAAACGACAAACAAAATTTTTAATACGAAAACAATGCAGGCCAAAGGAATAATATTTAGTTACTGATAGTCATAATTCTAGTTATTTCCTACATATTTACGTCAAAGGTAAAACCAAAAAATAACATACCTTCGAAATGAAATATTTACAAGTCAGCAGTCATGATTAGATAATTATTAACCTATTTCAATATAATCATAATATAAGCATTATCTCCTAATTCTCACAATAATAAAATTTATCCCGAGAATAATAACAGTCTGCAGGCTGTCTAAAATATGTCTGTTTTGGCACATGTAACTGATAACGGTTCAGTCGGTTCTACGTTCATATGTTACAATTTGGTGGAAATACTGAGTTATCACGGGCTAATATCACAGCCAGTATACAATTTTGTATCTAGTTATTCTCATGTTGTTGCCTACTAGTCTGACCCAGGAAAAGAAATGAACTGCTCTTGAAAATATTTTATTGCCAATATTGTACAATCGAAAATTTCAAGAATCTAAATAAAAAGTTTTAATTTTTTTGGTTTTAATTTTCTGAAGTCTATAATAACCAAGAGAAGAATTTTTAGTCAATCCATCATACAAAAAAAATTGCAATTTTGATTATGAATGTAATTGCTCTTGTTATCCCACTTATGGACTTAATTTCGTTTCTGTTTCCCTTTAAACTAGCATTTCCTTATAAATAGCCCTTGAATAAAATAAACATCATCGCTACATTATTGGTAGCTTTTTATTTACTTTGGCCATATATTTCAAAATATTTTAGAGAAACCCCTCTGGCTATATAAACCTCTCGTAAATTAAGTCAACAGATCGTGCACCTGGAAAACACAAGCGTTGTACTTGGTTTACAAGTGCTAAATTAGAGAGCTCCTGAATCTAAGCGAATTCAAACAAACCGACTCCGCCCGACATTTTTAATTATAAATCACCAAGACCACTAATTCATCCTTTAGGACCAGGCAAATCGGTATTAATTTATGGCAATGGAAAAAGTTTCCTGGCTCGTAACTCACAGGTTCGGTTTTTTCCTTCAGTTGCTAATTTAATCTCACTTTGTTTTACTAATAAAAACAATCAAAAGGCTTAACTACACCACTGTGAGTAATGCGGTTGGGTACAGTAAAAATTACTTTACTGATTAGTTTTTGCATAGGTGAACAAAACGGACTTATCTACACAAATCAATTTTGGAGCAGACAATTTTTCCATAATGCATATAATACGTGTATGCAAAAAGAGAAAGCTTAAAAAGTTAAAAACTTTTTGACATATAAACAAACACTTGGTAGGTATAATTAAAACAAGCACATTATTTAACATTAATTTTGTCAAAAATAATTTTTTTATCACTTAGGGAAGGAATCATGGAATAGTCTCTAAAACGCAGTACGTCTGATGAACGATTC
Source organism: Rhagium mordax (assembly GCA_963680705.1). Taxonomy (NCBI): domain Eukaryota; kingdom Metazoa; phylum Arthropoda; class Insecta; order Coleoptera; family Cerambycidae; genus Rhagium; species Rhagium mordax. The sequence continues at coordinate 129,065,430 of OY796656.1, read as the reverse complement.
GCTAACTTTATTTATACATTAAATTATATCGTGGCATCTGTTTTTCCTTTATTAGATGAAAAAATAAAGATAATGGAAAAAATCGATGGGTAAGCCGAGGTATTCAAATATCGTCACAAAATTGATATTACTGCATTAAATAAGACGCAAACAAATAACCCAGATGATACATTTTTTTATAATAATAATAATATATACAAGAAAATAACAGTTGAACTGGAACAATAAAAAATCGAAAAGTGAAATTAATAAAATTAAAATTATTAATAATTTGATACCCGATTCTTTATCTTCCAAATAAATATTTTATAGAAGTCCTCCCCTACTCCAACACGACGCCACTCCAAAACTATACCTCCTCCAAAAAAATCTATTCCCCAAAACCACCCCTCAAATACTAAGAGTTTTTAAAAATGAATAAAAAATTTATTGGTTTTTAAAGCATCGTAGATGAAAATTTTTCTTTCCAATTTGGCCAGTGGCGTCCAAAAAAGGTACAGCAATCGCAGCCAGTCGTGGCGAGCGGTGGGGATTGTAGGAAAACATAGTCGACCTCAAGGCTAATTATCAGCCTTGAGGCGACCTATCAGAGAAGAGCCACTGCAATCATGATAGCGATGCGTACGCTTGTTGTATACCACTCTCTACATACAGATTCCCCTAAGCTCGCCACGACTGGCTGCGATTGCTGTAGTTATGGTTGAAATGGTAATGGATCAAAGAAACATAATTTGGCAAAATTACAACTTTTTCAACTTTTTTTAATTTCACTGGCTATAACAGGAAATAATTGCTTTACCTCAACTACTCGAGTCAAGTGCAAAATACTTACGTAATTTCAAGGACTCATGTTTTAATAATCGCTATATGTAATTGGAAAATAAGCTAGTTGACAACTTTTTCTCTAATTGGACGGTGAAAATGATAACATTTAGTTGCGTGCAAGGCTTAGTACGTTTGTTTCCAGTGCATTTCTCCTATAAAAATAAACTTGCTGACGGTTGAAATAATATTTTAAAATTAGGTACGTAAACGATTAGAATTATTAATTATATTTATACACTTCGCAAACTACTCGTATAATAATAGCGTTATAAATATTTAGTAAATTCATTGCGTATGAATTGCAAAGGTATGATCGTCGAATAATGTTTTCCATATCACGATGAATCACTCATGGTTTCACGATCCGGAAGCTGTACAAAAATAAATTTAACAGGAAAAATAGAGCTTAAGCATACGTCAAGTGAACATGTTGATAAACTTTTATGTGTCATATCAAAACACATTTTTATGTGTTGAAAAGGATTCGATAATATAATAGCTTAAACAACTTGTACGTGTAGTTATATTTCTCGACAGGAGTTTCTTGTCAAACAGTTCCAGTTTTACTGTGTACTGTTTTTTTTTAACTTTTTTTTTAATGTTCAAATCTGAAATAATCAATGTAGGAATTCTATGTAGGTATTATTGAGAAGAAGGGGACACAGACTAAACATCCGCGCAACTCGTAGTTGCAGATCTTAAGCTTCTATCAGCATCCTATTCCTAAAATTTAAAATTTTAGTATTTCTCTTCGAAGAAATTCTTAAAACCTGTTAAATCATGATGAAAATGTTTTTCCTAATGAAATTATAATCTTCCAAATTCATGATAGCAAATCGATTGAAGTAGGTACTTCTTTCTTCCCATAAAAGTTCTAAACAGAGAGAGAATTGTACATACCTTCTTAAGGCATGATGATTTTAATTCAAAAAATATATACTAGTATACATTAGCTTAAATTAATTGGGATATTTTGTCTTCCCATAAACGTTCCAAGCAGACGACATGTTACGTATCTTGGTAAGGAACGATGCTTTTCAATTACAAAGAAATATATTATACATTTGTGTAAAATTTAGAATTAGTATACACAGTAGCGTCAAATTCATAGTGGAATTATAAACTTCCAAATTCTCGATAGCAAATCGATTGAAGTACTTTTTTCTTCCAATAATAGTTCTAAACAGAGAATTTTACATATTATTATCTTCGCTTTTAATTAAAAAAATATATACTAGTATGCATTAGCCTCAAATTTCTTCCTAGTGGAATTTTAATCTTCCAAGTTTATGGCAGAAAAACAGACAAAATTTTACATATCTTCGTAAAGTATGATGCTTTTAATTAAAGAAATATATACTCGTATACTTGCATTAGCCTCAAATTCCTTCCTAATGAAATTATAATTTTTCCAAATTTATGGTAGAAAATTAACTGGGGTAGATATTTTTCTTCCCGTAAAAGGAAGGAAATTTTACATATCTTCGTAAAGTATGATGCTTTTAATTAAAAAATATAAACTAGAATACATCAGCTTCAAATTTCTTCCTAGTGGAATTATAGTCTACTAAATTTATAGCAGAAAATTAATTGGAGTATTTTTCTTCCCATAAAAGCTCTAAACAGAAAAAAAATTTACATATTTGGAAAGCATGCTTTTAATTAAAAGAATATATACTAGTATACTTACATTAGCTTCAAATTCCTTCCTAGTGTAATTATAATTTTCCAAATTTATGGCAGAAAATTAATTGGGTTAGGTATTTTTTCTTCCAATAAAAAAACGGACAAAACTTTACATATCTTCGTAAGGCATGATGCTTTTAATTAAAAAAATATGTACTAGTATGCATTGGCTTCAAATTCCTTCCTAGTGGAATTATTTTCCAAATTTATAGTAGAAAATTAATTGGGGTAGGTATTTTTTCTTCCCATAAAAAGACGGACAAAATTTTACATATCTTCGTAAGGCATGATGCTTTTAATTAAAAATTTTTTTACTGGTATGCATTAGCTTCAAATTTCTTCCTAGTGGAATTATAATCTTCCAAATTTATGGCAGAAAATTAATTTTGGTATTTTTTCTTCCCGTAAAAGTTCTAAACAGACAAAATTTTACATATCTTCGTAAAGTATGATGGTTTTAATTAAAAAATATATATATACTAGTATACTTACATTAGCTTCAAATTAGAAATTATAATTTTCCAAATTAATTGGGGTAGGTAGTTTTCTTCCCATAAAAGGACTGATAAAATTTTACATATCTTCGTAAGGCATGATGCTTTTAATTAAAAAATATGTACTAGCATACATTAGCTTCAAATTTATTCCTACTGGAATTTTAATCTTCCAAATTTATGGTAGAAAATTAATTGGGGCGTTTTGTCTTCCCATTAAAGTTCTATACAGAGGTCATTTTACGTATCTTGGTAAGGCATGATGCTTATCAATTAAAGGAAATATATACATTTGTGCAAAATTTAGAATCAATACACAGTGGCGTCAAATTTTTTCCTAATGGAATTATAATCTTCCAAATCGATTGAAGTACTTCTTTCTTCTTCTAATAGTTGCAAATATAGAGATTTACATATATTCTTAAGGCATGATGCATTTAATTAAAAAAATATGTACTAGCATACATTAGCTTGAAATTTATTCCTACTGGAATTTTAATCTTCCAAATTTATTGTAGAAAATTAATTGGTGTATTTTGTCTTCCCATAAAAGTTCTAAATATACGACATTTTACATATCTTGGTAAGGCATAATGCATTTAATTAAAAAATAAATACTAGTATACTTACATTGGCTTCAAATTCCTTCCTAGTGGAATTATAATTTTCCAAATTTATGGTAGAAAATTAATTGGGGTAGGTATTTTTTCTTCCCATAAAAGGACGGACAAAATTTTACATATCTTCGTAAGGCATGATATTTTTAGTTAATAAAATATGTACTAGTATGCATTAGCTTCAAATTTGTTCCTAGTGGAATTATAATCTTCCAAATTTATGGCAGAAAATTAATTTTGGTATTTTTTCTTCCCATAAAAGTTCTAAACAGACAAAATTTTACATACCTTCGTAAAGTATGATGCTTTCATTTAAAAAAATTTATACTAGTATACTTACATTAGCTTCAAATTAGGAATTATAATTTTCCAAATTAATTGGGGTAGGTAGTTTTTCTTCCCATAAAAGGACTGATAAAATTTACATATCTTCGTAAGGCATGATGGTTTTAATTAAAAAATATGTACTAGCATACATTAGCTTCAAATGTCTTCCTACTGGAATTTTAATCTTCCAAATTTATGGTAGAAAACTAATTGGGGTATTTTGTCTTCCCATTAAAGTTCTAATACGACATTTTACATATCTTGGTAAGGCATAATGCATTTAATTAAAAATATATATACTAGTATACTTACATAAGCTTCAAATTCCTTCCTAGTGGAATTATAATTTTCCAAATTTATGGTAGAAAATTAATTGGGTTAGGTATTTTTACTTCCCATAAAAGGACCAAATATGTACTAGCTTACATTAGCTTGAAATTTATTCCTACCGGAATTTTAATCTTCCAAATTTATGGTAGAAAATTAATTGATGTATTTTGCCTTCCTATAAAAGTTCTAAATATACGACATTTTTCATATCTTGCTAAGGCATAAAAAATATTTACATTAGCTTCAAATTCCTTCCTAGTGGAATTATAATTTTCCAAATTTATGGTAGAAAGTTAATTGTGATAGGTATTTTTTCATTTCATAAACGGATGGACAAAATTTTACATATTTTCGTAAGGCATGATGCTTTTAATTAAAAAAATATGTACTAGTATGCATTAGCTTCAAATTTCTTCCTAGTGGAATTATAATCTTCCAAATTTATGGCAGAAAATTAATTTTGGTGTTTTATCTTCCCATAAAAGTTCTAAACAGACAAAATTGTACATACCTTCGTAAAGTATGATGCTTTTAATTAAAAAAATTTATCCTAGTATACTTACATATAGCTTCAAATTAGGAATTATAATTTTCAAAATTAATTGGGGTAGGTAGTTTTTCTTCCCATAAAAGGACTGATAACATTTTAGATATCTTCGTCAGGCATGATGGTTTTAATTAAAAAATATGTACTAGCATACATTAGCTTTAAATTTCTTCCTACTGGAATTTTAATCTTCCAAATTTATGGTAGAAAATTAATTGGTGTATTTTGTCTTCTCATAAAAGTTCTAAATATACGACATTTTGCATATCTTAGTACTGGCTGCATGGTCAATGACCTAATGCCATTAATAAAAAAAAAAAAAAAAAAAAACATATCTTGGTAAGGCATAATGCATTTAATTAAAAAATATATACTGGTATACTTACATTAACTTCAAATTTCTTCCTAGTGGAATTATAATTTTCCTAATTTATGGTAGAAAATTAACTGAGGTAGGTATTTTTTCTTCACATAAAAGGACGGACAAAATTTTACATATCTTCGTAAGGCAAGATGCTTTTAATTAAAAAAATATGTACTAGTATGCATTAGCTTCAAATTTCTTCCTAGTGGAATTATAATCTTCCAAATTTATGGCAGAAATTTAGTTTTGGTATTTTTTCTTCCCATAAAAGTTCGAAACAGACAAAATTTTACATACCTTCGTAAAGTATGATGCTTTTAATTAAAAAAATATATACTAGTATACTACATTAGCTTCAAATTAGGAATTATAATTTTCTAAATTAATTGGGGTAGGTAGTTTTTCTTCCCATAAAAGGACTGACAAAATTTTACATATCTTCGTAAGGCATGATGGTTTTATTTAAAAAATATGTACTAGCATACTTTAGCTTCAAATTTCTTCCTACTGGAATTTTAATCTTCCAAATTTATGGTAGAAAATCAATGGAATATAGTTTTCTTTCCTTAATAATTGAGTAGACAGAATTTTGCAAAATATGCAGTAGGTATTAATACTTTTAATACTGATTAGATAAGGTACACATGGAAATAATCCACAGTTATTAGATATTTCAGCTATCAATTTTCAGCTCACGTGAATTTTTTCTCGAAACAAGTGAAACCAGTCTGTTTTACGTTTATTTAAAGTGGGTTACACCAAACGTTCCACATCAAATCTGATTCAAATATTTCCAACCAAACTGCCCTGAGATCTATCTGTTAACAGTTGTTGGCGATTTTGAAAATGCACCTATGAAAAAAAATTCATCTTTGCGGACCCATACATGCTCAATTGTATTTAAATCCGCGGATCGGGGTGGCCACGGCAATACATCAATGACAACTGGAGTAAAAATGAGCATTTTTTTCAATTCAAATACTCTGTTTTTTATTAAATTGGAAATAAAAACATAGTAAATCAACGACTGGAATGCCATAATTTTCATTACTCGAAATGTGCACGTTCCTAGATTATTTCTATAAGTATGTGTATTTAGGCATAATTAGCTGCGCCATATGTATCCAGGAGAAGTGAGGTCGTGCAAATAACTAACTGAGCGTTGTCCCATTATATGTTTTGTTACTGAAAATATTCATAATTACTCCTTAAAATATCCCAAACCCTGGAACAGGCGCACGCATTCCTGAATATTTAATCGGTCGTTACTACGAACGTGCAGACGTGCACTTTACAACAAAAATATTAAAGCAGCAATTAAATGGCTAAACTTCTTGACAGTTATTGCTTTAATATGACGCGGGAGCCAGGAAGTAAACTTTCTTGAAACGGCCTGGACAGCTAGGAGGCGGAATGGAAGAATATAATTAAGAAACACGGCTCGTAATCCATGCTGTTACCAACCCCTTACCCTTATGGTATTATATGCGATTGGGGATTGCACATTCCGTCACTCGACCAAGGATAGCTATTACGAAAAACAAATGATACGCTGCTACCAGGTTGTGAATTATTTGACTTCTGCACAACCACAGACCTTAGCTTGCAAAGTTTTCTATCGAAGCGATTCCCACAGATTCAGCATTTCCTAATCTAATCTCTCGACTGTTCAATTCTGGCAAAGTTTACTAAATAACTATAAGTTACCTCACTCCAGCGCGGAACTTTCTTATTTAGACATCTAAGGCTTACCGCGAACACGTGTTATTATCATAAACCGATACGGAGACATCAAAGGCTTACCGCGAGCGATACGGATACCGGGTGTATTAGCAACGTTTAGAAGCGCAGTCACCGCACAACGACATGTACCTAGGTCACAGAAATCATTCGTAGAGTGAACGAGTGCCACTGTGTAACATACTAGACAATCCACCGAGGAACCCCTGGGCCATATATCGCGGAAGTGGAAGTCAAGAGGTAGGGACAGGCGAGCCAAGTGCGGATTCGCGAATTTCGTAGTATTCTGTAAACTTTGATTCTGGTAACGGATTGTTTTGTTTTCTTAGCCCCACGTCCGGAAATTACATAGTCATAACAAACTGTACCGATTCTAAAATCCCAAGCTCGTTATCGTCACAGCATATTAGCAGCGAAGTAATCTTTTAAATATATCAGGTGGCCCACATATACTAAAAATCAAATCCTAATAACTAATATTAACGGTCGCAATTCTTATTGTTTATTCAAATTAGAATGGCGGCCGTTTGGTTACAATGCCATTTTAGTTTTTTTAAAGAGTAAATATACTCAAGTTTAACTAATCACCTGCGATGGAAACCTCTACACTTTCAGAATTCATTATTATTAGATATCTACGAATATACTCAATTAATTGTTAATTTCATTATTGTTGTGATGGAAATATTCGTTTAATTTTGCAACCAATGTCAGCGAATGGGATAGAGCTAGATGGAACAAGACGACAAATCAAGATGCTTTGAAATTCATCGTTTTCTAATAATAATTGGTTTTCCAAGCGAGAATATGCTGAGAGTATAAAAATGACGTTTTCAGTAATACGTTCATTATTCACGCATAACGTCGCAATTATTCTCGAAAATCTTTTCTTTTAAATGCTCCTCTTCTACACTCCCAATACTCAAATTCCGTTAAAGACCTGCATCCAATTATATGTAAATTAAGCCCCTTTAGCGCTTTAACTAGGCCCTATGTATTTATTGCACGTCTACAGAGCAGATTGAAGCTCGTCTCGTCAATAAAAATTATATATTTCTATCGTCTAGTAATATTAATTGGTAATTATCTTTTCGCCAACGTATAATTTCGTCGATTATTTTGTTCGAAATGATTGAATGCCTATTTCCTCCACGATTCCTGCGTTTAAGACTTCCTTTTCTTAATCGGTCGTAGGCTGATTTATAATAATTAACTCCGTTAGCATCAGCTATAATGTTTCAGTCCCCACCAACTTCAACCTGTCCTAAAATGCGATTCTTTTGTTGTCTTATATTTTTTCTGACGCCGAGCAATTTCAACACTATTACCATCGTTTCCATACCACTGACACCATCTATGGGACGACTGCTGAACCACCGCCTATTTAGGAGTCTGCTTTGAGTGGGCATACTACAGACTTCCATAAAGTGGGTGTAAATTATATAAAAAAATCAGTTTCACGGAAAAATTGCACATTATATATTAGGTGGGCACCCTGTATACAAACTTGGCACAGTCAAAATTATAATTTTAAACGATATTTATGCACGAATGGCTATTTAGATACCAGTAAAGATGAACTGTTAGGTCGTTGTAAAGACCTTAAAGTTATTTTAACCGACGAGGACTTATCTGATATAAACGATTTAAACGAACTGGATTTTGCAGATGAGTTGTCAGCCCTTTGTACACTTTCAGATAAACATCTGTCTCCTCAGGACTTTCTAATTTTTTTTTGCAGAATTAAATTTTGGACCTAACATCAGACTTCTGTTGGCTATAACAGTTGTTAGAGGCTAGAGGAGAAAGAAGTTTTTCCATATTAAAAAAAATAAAAACTATTTGATTGGCGGATTGGCTATAGAGTTACCTATGTGATAAAATATGTTTTAAAGAAATTACAAAAGAATTTGCCGAGGAAGTTAAAAGACTTTTTTTTGTTGAAAATGTTTTGACACTTTTTTGCCATTTTGTGTTTGTTACTCACTACCAAGAATTATTATTTGTATGAATGACAGAATGGAGATGGATGCATTTTTCCCAAGTCACAGCCTTCTGGAGTAAAAAATCAATTAAAAATTATTTTTGGAAAAATGCAAATTTTGCAACGTGATCAGGTAGAATTTGGTCCGTAGATTCCAAATATAATAAAATATACAGGGTGTTCTATTTAAAAAACCGAATTTGATGTTATTTCTGTCGAAGCCAGAAGTCGGCCATTTTGAATGTACAGGGTTTTCGTTTATATTTTGACACCTACCTACAGCTTTTATCATTAAATACAAACATTGTAGGACTTTTCATTTATTATCTTTTGGGAATTCAGAAAATTTAAAAATAACGTTAAACATTTGAAAAACAAATAATACAACTTACATTTTTTTAAGTGGAACACCCCATATATTATCGACTTATAAAAAAGACCTTTTTCCTGATTTTAAAAATATATCACATGTTGGTATTTGGATCAGCCGTTTTTGACATACGTATTTAAGTCCAAAAATTTTAAATTAAAGAGTTCTAGATTGCCATGGCAAAACAAATGCAGTAAACTGAGGGTCTCGTCTCTCCTTACGTAACACAAAATCTCAAAATTTTCTTGGGGGTTACTTAAAATATTTGAAAAAAAAATTTTTTTAAGTAAATCTTTAAGCCAAAATCGAGTGTGCTGTTTTCACCCTCCTCGTTATCTAGGTGAAAAAAAATAAGAATTCGGGGTGCTAAAATTGTGGTATGAATGTGGTCAACGCTCTTTTGTAATTAAAAGCATTAAAAAATTAAATTATTTAAGTAAAATATTTAATTTATTATAAATATGTAATAAATTTGACTTGTGATTTTTCGTTCAGGACTCTACGAATTTATTTTGAAGGGCGCCAGCAAAGTCCACCTAGTCCTAGATAATGTATTTAATGCTCTATTTTGTAAGGAAGGAGATTTAGGGTTACAGGTGTAAATAAAACTCTGTTATTATTTTTTGCTGCCCACAATGTTCTTGGATGATGGCTAAGAAAGAGCAATGTGACAGTTCACGCAAATATATTTCTTGAGGTCATAAATAATAATTTCACTTAAGCACTGAAGTTTAAATACGTTTATTTCTTTCGTAATTTTTTCTGAAAATATTTGAAATTTTAATACTAATTTAATTTATTGATATTTATGTAATACGACACTGTCACCCAAACTAGTTATTTGACGTTACTAAAAAATACATGAAGCAAAAATTAACAAAAATTAATTATTTAGTACTTTAAAACAACGTGTGCTTTCCATAACCCAAAAACAAAATGATGAACAAAAATAATAAAGTTTATGGTCCATTATTGATATATTTTTTTCATTTGAAAATCAAAATTCCAAGTCTAATTGAGATGTAATAGCACTGGTTTGCGTCGATGATTTCATATCAAAGGATTCATTTTCTGTGGACGTGTTGTGGTTTTTCGGAAAGGAAAGTTTTTGTGGTCGGCCTCAAGGGAAATTTATTTATCTAGCCACACACTTATTAATTCAAAAATTTCCTCATTTGTTTAATATAAATCAAGAACTTTTATCAGTATTAGTGTAACTGTGGAATAACTTTTAAAATTTTGCTTATTTATAATACATTCATTGAACGCCGATAATTTTTGGCCTATTGCCGATTGGATTGTTTTTCCATATTCGGAAACAATCGCACAATTTATATTCGATTATCTTGTTTCTGAAATTACAGATATCTTTAAGGAGCAGTTGAAGCCAGTAAAATGGTGTATATTTAAGGAAAAATTGATGAAGCGATTTTTAAACAATTTCGATAACATTGAAAGCATCATTTTACTCTAACATAAAAAAAAACAGAGGCAAATACCCTGTTAAGTCTTTTAGGGTTAGTGGTAAGCATATATGCACACTATAGAAAAATTGGATAGTTTCAGCTTAACAATTTATTCCTCAGAGTAATAAAATTCAGTTGTATTCTCTGCAGAGTATTCAATACAATACAATTGCGACGTGTTTCATTATGTTTTTACTAGCTTTTTATTTTACAATTCCACAAATGAAAACCTACCGAGACACCCGACACACGTTCGTTATGTGGTGCAGAATTTGTAAATATAGGTATATAATGGAATTATATGGAATTTTTGGTTATTAAAAGCGATTTAAAAGCCGGTCGCGGAGGATAAAAGGAAATGTGTCTGCGAAAGTGCGTTGTTTGGCGGTCGGATAACGGCTCAGGAATTAAGAGATAGTGTAAGTACGTGCGGATACTCAAATAGACATTTCGGTTTGTGTGAAGAACGTGATATTTATATGAAACGGGCGAGTTTAAATCCACATTCACCGCAAAAGAACCCAGCATGCTGATGTAAAGAAACTATTTTCAAGTTGTGTTTTAGTTCGGAAGTGATGCATACAAATGAGAATTGAATTGAATTTTTCCCGTGTTCTAAACATGTTTTCATTACATAAAGTTTCATCATGTCGGTCGTTCTTCATAAGGCAAGAGAATCAACTCACTTATTTTCTTTTTAAGTTTCTTGTTGAGATCAGATGCAATTTTTGTGTTCAACTAAAAGTTGTTTTATGTAAATCCGCAGCTCCCCGCTTTGTTGCTTGGTTTTCCTATCTTATTTATTTCAAATATATTTTTGCTTTAATATGAGTCAGTAATGAGTTTCCACTCTGTTGCTATTTAGGATATGAAAATGTTTTCGTACCTTAGATAATAGATTGTCCTTCCAAGGCCTACTTTGAGACTTAGAGGTAAAACTTTAAAAAGGAGCAAATTTTCAAACAGAGAAAAAGTTTGAGACTGAAGTTTATTGCAGAAATGAGACGAATAGAACTTTGCAATTGGAAGTGCTCTACGTTTTGAAGTAGGTACATTCTTGTACTTTAAAAAATTGAAATTCTGAATTGGCTGTGGCACCGTTAGATATATATTTTTATTCCCTTTTTAACAGTTCACGCTTATTTTCAAATCAAATAAAACTTACAAAAATTTAAGAAACAAGTAAATTTGGAAGTAATTTATTTTTTAAATAATATTAGAGTGCCTTGAAAACAAATTCAAGCAAAACCACCTTCAATTCAATTCAATTAAAAGCATTAATAAAAAAGATGGTTATAATTACACAATTCTTAGCAGTGTATGGATGGTCGGAAAATTTTGATTTATGGTATATAGGTAAATGGGGAAAAATCGATTGGACCCCAAGTAGGATGGGAGTGGGAAAAGGGGTGTTTTAGAAGTGAAACGTGTTTTTTTCCGATTTCCGGCAAAGCTAGACCTTCTATCGAAAAAGTAAAATGCAAAACTTGTAGATAATTGAAAGATCTACAACTTCTATTTCGGCCATTTTTCAACATAACCTCAAAACTATTGAGAAAAACGCCAAAAACCAATTTTTTGATTTTTTATTATTATCTCCCACAAAAATGATTCGATTTTAATGAAATTTGGTGAAAATGTACATTTTTGTGTCTCAAATAAGCTGTAATTTTTTTCAAGCGAAATATTATTAATTTTTTAACGTAGAATTAATCCCATGTGGGTTGTTCATATTGAAGAAGAAAAACACAAAGGCCTTGTTCCCACAAAATTCTTTTTTATTGCAACCGTGATCTAAATCTTACATCACATCATCAGGCCACAAGACTACAAATAGGAAAACTTATGTAAAAAATTATAACAAACCAAATATTACATTTAATATAATAAGTTAAGATTTTCATAAAATGTAGATAGTTAAATTTAATTAAACAAGTAAAACTATTACGATAATATCAAATATTGTTTTTTATATATAAAAAATATGTTTGTAAATAAGATAAAAAAGTTATTAACAAAAGATACTAAAGAGAATAAAATCACATGAAATTGTGAATATATAATAAGTTAAAATAGAAACAATATACTTACATTTCTATAAATACCAAAGGTTTGTCAAAATTAGCATTATTGAAAAATTTGTCCAATTTTTTTGAAAACTAATAAATTTTATGTAAAAATACATGTACTAGAATTTATTTATTGTTATTAATTAATTTTAAATTAATCAAAATTAAAAACACAAAAGACAATGTACGCGGACAACAGATTAAAATTTAAAATTAACGTCCTTAACAACGTACAATAGGAACTAAATGAAACAAATGTTCTGGAATATAGAAATTATAATTTTTTTTAAAAAACAGTTGTAACGACCTCTATAGGTACATATAGAAACACGAGCATATATAGCAGAATAATAAAACGAAAACAACGTACAATCTCAATCGAAGTATGGAACCCTATTAATAGATGGCGCAAGTTATGCACAACAGAAAACTACAACTATGGAACAATATTGAAGTCATATGATATATTTAGACAAAAAACAAATAGATATTTAAAATGGTTGACCAGCACATGAGAATCCAAAACGCTAATACAAAACCTAGAACAAAATTGAGAACGTAAGTGATGATTGAAAATTTAATTGTGAATTAAGTGAAACAGAATTAGGGTTTTTTATTTCTCTCAAAATGTCCAGACTTTCCACATTGTTAAGCAAACTACCTCTTCCTGCTAAGTGTAAAATTTTTATATCATCGTTATAATTATGATTATTGTCTTTAAGGTGTTCGGCAAAATGGGAAAAACCAGAGGATCTTTTCAAGATCGATTTTTCCGTAAATGTCGCGAATTCTTCAAGTGTTGAGAGTGATGCAAAATATAATAATAATTTCAATATAACATCAATAAGGAAACTTTGATTAACCGCTTAAGGTTCAGGATGGTGAAAAACAAATTGTTTAAACAATAACAATTTGAAATTAATTGATTTTCAATGCAGTTTTTAAATAATATAATAATAATAATAATGCTCCATTTTATGCTCCCATTGTCGCGGGTCCGAAAACTGTTCTAACGCTGAAAAACAACTTAGAGGAAATCAGCGATTCAGAGGAAGTTAATGACGAAGCAACAATAAATTTTCAAATTAATATTGGAAATAAAGATCTTGGTGAACTTGAGGATCTTGACGAAGTCGAAGACCTTGTCGGGGATCCTGAAGAAACCGAAAACTAAGTTGAATCTGATGATGTAGTGCAGCTTTCCAAAAACTACTTTGTAAATTTAAATAATTTTAAATATTTGTTTTAATAAACTTATTTTCAATTTATTTTTGTCCATGAAGCATAAGAAAATATTTTCTTGCACAAAAACTGTAAATTTTAGCAATATGTTTTTGTAAAATTATTATTTAAACAATTAGTTTTTCACCATCCCGAACCTTAAACGGTTAATCAAAGTTCGCGACATTTACGGAAAAATCGATCTTGAAAAGATCTTTGTTTTGGTTTTTCCCATTTTTGACAATGTTTTCAATAGTAAAAGTATGATTTTCTTACACCATCTTAATGTAGAGGTTTCGACGAAAAAAATTCCGTCCTGAAATTTTCAAAAATCAAACCTTTTTTATTGAAAATTAGGCCTTTTATTCAAATGAATTTCGCAATAAAATCAAAAAATAAATATATCGCTTCAAACAAATTACAGTTTATTTAAGACACAAAAGTGTACAATTTCACAAAATTTCCTTAAAATCGAATCATTTTTGTGGGAGGTAAAAATAAAAAATCAAAAAACTGGTTTTTGGTGTTTTTCTCAATAGTTTTGAGGATATGTTGAAAAATGGTTGAAATAAAAGTTGTAGATCTTTCAATTATCTACAACTTGTGCATTTAACTTTTTCGATAGGAGGTCTAGTGTTGCCGGAAATCGTAAAAACCACGTTTCACCCCTAAAACCACCCCTTTTCACACCCCCACCCTGCTTCTGGTTATTTGTTGGGGTCTAATCCATTTTTCCTCATTTATATACCTACCATTAATCCTAAATTATCCTACCATGCTGAGAATTTTGTCGATTTTTGGCCTCCGAAAACCGGTTCGGCACTAGTCTCAAAATAGAAAAAATTTAAATACCGAATAAACAAATTATTCGAATTAACTAATTTTTTAAGATTAGAGTGCCTTGAAGCCAAATGGTAACTAAGACAAGCGAACAATTCATTAATAAAAATGTACTTTCAAAGAGTAGGTTTGTGTTTCTACTGTTAAATTAGTTTATAAAAGAACTTACTAAAAAATGGAATTCGACTATTCGAATAACGAAGAAGTTGAT
Organism: Rhagium mordax; assembly: GCA_963680705.1. Lineage (NCBI taxonomy): Eukaryota > Metazoa > Arthropoda > Insecta > Coleoptera > Cerambycidae > Rhagium > Rhagium mordax. The sequence continues at coordinate 129,050,339 of OY796656.1, read as the reverse complement.
ATGTCGGATTAATAAAAATTTCCACATCATGGTTTTATTAATAGGAATTTGCATTATAATTGGATTAGATACTTTTAATGTAAGTATTTGGCGTAGCATTTTAGGAACCCATCTAATAGATCCATATTATTTTGAAGAGAAAATGGACAGTCATCTGTAAGTATTTAATTGTTTTCAGCACTAATTTACTAATTATTTAGATAACTTATCAGTGAATGTTCTAATGAACTTTAAATACAGGATAGGTAGTTAAAATTATGTTATTAATAGTTTAATCAAAAAAATATACAAGGAAATCAAGTTTCATTTTGTAACAATTTTTGCAAGAATTTTTTTTAAATCACTCTGGTCGCATGGTCGTCGCTTAAAAAATAAGAGTACGAGTCTGGGGAGTTTTATATATGTATACTACATACATACATTTTATGCCATTGTACGGTCGACACAAAAAAATCTTTTACATTTGTTTACTTTAATATTTTAGATGAAATTAAAAAAGTATTCGGTCCGCTGTTAAACATTCTAAAAAATTAAAATTCAATTTAATCTAAAAGCCCAGCGCTACAATGTTTAACCTCGCAAAACGAAAGTAATATTAAATCAGCAATACAAGACGACATTTTAAAAGTAAAACCTTTCGGCCCGCATTTTATTTACTGATGTTAAAACTTGCATGCGATCCTCGAAGGAAGGGTCATTTTATAGATGTTCCACGTTTGGGTTTAAGCGCTTTACAAGAAACGTAACACGATTCTAAATCAATCCGTCGAGAATCAAGGAACTAAACGACTCTGAATACGTCGATTTTATACAAATTATTTATTATATTTGTGTATTTAATTGACACCGAGTCCATAAAGGCGCGTACCAGCAATCGAAATTCTGCTCAAGAAATTAATTTCTTTTTTCGCCCCGACCCGGCCCGTTCGAAACATTTTATCGCGCAATTTTTTTTAAGAAAACAACGTCTTTATTAGGCCTTGCTCTATGCTTAATGTCTTTGGAAATAATAAAAATTGCACATTACCGTTCCCAATCACCGAGTCGCATTTGCTAAAATTGAGATTATAAGTTTACGAGCGAATTTTATGGCACCCTATAGTTTGCAAAATAGAAAATAACGTTTTCATTGTAAAGTTTATGATGGTTATTTATTGTATATACCACTAAGTCTATGAATTTAAAATACAAATATTATTGCTTCACAGTAGTAATTTAAAAAATCCTCTGGAAGAATAAATAATTCCGAATATTGTCAGTGGCACTATAAAATGTTCACAACATCCCTGCTGATATACGACTTTGTTACTGGATTTGCAATTACTGTGGTATATATTATCTGGAAATGTTTTACCACTTCCATGTTTAAAATTGGAATGGGCTATTTTGTCTTGACTGTGTTTCTTGAGAGTATAGATAAGAGAATATTGTAGCTCGAGTTAAAATACTTCACTCTGCTGAAATATATTATGCAATCTAAATGGAAACAAAGTTCTCCATTTATTTCTCAAAACGTATTCTTGGAAACATCTTTAATTCTTAAATGCAGTTCTTGTATTGGCGCAGTCGTTAAGTTGAGCGATGGTTCGTGCCTGCCTTCCCATGATGGCAGCATTAAAATATCCATGGATGTTAGCTGATCATCATATCCGACAGAATAGCAAATTGATCACTTCAAGGTTCTTAAAGACTGTGGGGCAATTTCTACGAGGAAAAAGTAACCTCGTTCCACATTTAATCCATATGGTAGGTACATCCACCAGTGAATTGATTCGTGACTTCTCTTCTTCGGGAAGCATCGATTAGCTGGTGACCTACCAATTTTTTCTCAAGTCTCAATCATGAGATCAAAGTCATCACAGCAAAACAAAGTCCTTATTCGTTGAAGGAAAGGAATATAAGAATCATATTGATGTATCATCACTTTCTCTATATTTTCACTTTATCATAGCTTTCGTATATTTACGTTTTCAATAAATAATGCAAAGTAGGTTTTTTGTCCCCCAAGTGTGTAGTGAAAAATATGATATATCCTGGATCTAACATTATTCTTCGGTAATTTAATGGGGAGAAGTGTGATCCATAGCGGGCATTTGTCACTCTTCATCATTTCGGGCCTTATTATTTCTGTCGGAAAGTATTAAAATAAATGTGAAGTATTCGTTCGGTTCCAACGTGATTTACGATAAGTCGGTCAACGTTTTATAGAAAACAAATGGTGAGCGATATATTTACTGCCTTTTCAGTCTCTGTAATCCTCGTATGTATACAGATGGCTTGCGTGAATATGCGAATCTTCATATTATGAGCCCAGACAAAATAGGATGTATAGGCCGAGGAGAACGAAACGAATAATGGCCATCGGTTTGCATTTTAAACTATCTTTTGATATTCTTCGGAATCCTTTTTATTTTTGTGTGTCGATTCTATTGTTTTATAGTCGTCACTTCTAGATTTTACGTGGCTTAATTTCGACATATTTTCTTGCGGATGGCTCTATTAGATTTTTGTTGAATTGCTCTATATCGTTTTTAGGGGATTTGTTAACTAAATTAAAGTTTGTAACTTAATTTTTGAATTTAAATGTTCAGGAATAATTTTAGTAATTTTCAAGCAGGTGCTGGTTACTTGATCATGAAAGAGTTAAGGTAAATTAGATTCTCAGAGATCCTGAGAATAAGACTTTTTATGAAAAATCTCTGCCTATTAATTAAATAAAAAATAGCAACACTAATCAACCTCCTATTCCTCCAGCTTATATTTTTATTTAGCATATCAAATCATTAACAAAATATTTACTTCGCACGCAACTATTCAGAAAAATGCTACAGCTAACAGATTTAACTTTTTAAGTTCTACTTTAAACGCTTGATCCGCTTACTCGACTGATGGATAAAGCCTTTGTGTACATTTGTCAGGATAATTAAACTTTAAAGCTTTTATTATTAATGAGTAACCGTGACCCAGGGTAAGCTGCAGTGTATATTTGCTTCAGTAATATATATGTGTGATCGTGCTCAGAATTAATGGCGTCGATATTTATCATCTATCTTGGATTAAGTTTTGCATATTTTGGGAATATTTAAAAGGGTTTAACCGCACCTTGTTATATTTAACAAGCTTTGGTCCCGGAAGTTGAAGAGCACAATTTGGCATGTTTTAGTAACTAAATGGTAAAAGCAGAGTACATTTCGAAAATTTGATTGGCAATTATTTTAAATAATTTTATTGACATTTGTATCAATTTGATGTAAAATATAAGTAAAAAAAAATAAACCAGGGATTTTTTATTTTCTAATGCCTGCTTATTTCTTAACAATTTTTAGAGACCATTTTAACAGAGAAAATTTATTTTCGAAAATGTTTATAATGGTTTGCAACGACACTTGTGAATTGAATTGGCCCAATTCCAAGTGCAGCCAAACAATTAGCTCCAGCTAGCTACAGCGTGGTTGTGAATTCGGTGAAGCCTTGTTTTAGAGTACTGAGATAATATTGAGAGCAATATATGGGCGCCAGAGTATTTATAACTAAATACACAAAAGTTTATCGAAAACACAATTAGGTATTTACTACATAAACTAGAAAGAAAAGAAAGCTGTGAATTTAACAAGTTTAATCTTACAAATTCTTTACAGTAAACAATGACTCAGAACTAAATAGAATTAAAAATATTGAAAATATGAACAAAAAAAATATGAATTAAAATTACAATTTAACCAATTTCTCTGTCTGTCCGTTTTACTGTTGTAAAGGCTTACTCGATGGGAATGAACTGAGACGGAAGGGGTTCTCCTAGTAGCGATGAATCCTGCGAGTACTCGAGGTTGATGAAAAGGTTGCGAGATCCTCTCTCCACACTCTTGCTCAGTCCAGAGTGTCCAGGTTCCAACCAAATTTATTACTTTTCGGGAACACCCAATATCTCCTTACTTCTGATGTTGTTAACTCAGTATCGATTTCCAGTGAGTCAAATTTCCAGAAAGCCAGATGTCATGAAATAAAGACAGAACAGTTGAGAAAAGGAAATAGAGAAATAAAACTAGGTTGAAAATTATTTCAACTAGTGGTAGATGAAAAAATAACAAAGTTCCGGTAATATAGTTAAAATGCTAGATAAAATTCACAAAATTAATATTTCTTAATATTACAATACAAAATATTGTCAAAATGACACAACAAGATATTAGAATTTGTAAAATTACCAAATTTACATAAAAATACGGTATCTGACACCAATTACTAAAAAAAATTGAATTATTAACAAAATAATACCAAAATTCGAACACAAGAATTTAGTAAGGTTGCAAAACTTCACTATCAGTTCGTTAACAAATAACCTAACTTGATTGAATTTGTCCTATAGGTTGAAAACCATGAGGAGACTGTAATTTTTAAAGGACTATAATTTAATGTCAGATTTGTACGGGACAATTTAAACTTAGAAACTTTAATGAAGTAATAAATCTAAAGTTTCAGATATTTAATATTAATAAGAAAATAATTGGTAACAATAATCACAATATTGAAATTCGAAATTTTAGCACACATAAAGATTTCAAGTTAATATTTTACTAATACTTTAACGGTAAAAATAGCAAAAATTAATATAGGAAATACCGATAATGTCTTTCGCTTTCCGATGGACAAAAATTAATGAACTTATGCCTAATCAAAATGGCAGGAAATACGTAAAACCAAGGTAAATCTACACTCTTGTAACTTACACGAAAATTATGGAATGAACTAATAACAATAATTTGTCAATAATAAAATCGATATAGAACTGTGATAGCGTGAGTATGATGAAAAAAGGAAACCAGAAAATCACATCCGAAGCAAGTGATCAAATGTACTACAAATTGATTAATTCAAAGAGAAGAAAAAAAATACTATAGATCACTTACCCCGTATGCTTTGGAAGCTCCTGGACAGAAATCTGTAGCTCTGGACAGTAAATAAATTCGGCAAAAACCTAAGTCTCAAGTGGACTTCCTTCACTATCCAAAACCAGTGTAGTTTTCCTTTTTCCAGCTTATATGAACCACAGTCAAACCTAATAACAATAAAAATCCACACAGAAATTGTTCTATGTACGAAATAACGATAATCTGCAAGTTTCACTTACAGCGATAATTTATACAATTTAAGGTAGCTTCAAAATCGCTTCGAAGGCATAGAACGGGTAATCGCCATTCGGAGCGTGACAAACTTATATAAATTAAATGGGAGTCGTGTAGAAAACATTATTGTATCAGAATACGTGAATTAGCCGCACATTACGACGGGATAGAGGAAAGCCATAAAATCTATTGTTCTCGAGCAATTGTACACTCAGGTCAAAAAGTGTTTATCTTGACTTTTATTTGGAAGAATTACCTATAGGATTTTGTATGCAGAGTGGAATAGTAATAATAATAATAATGTGGTTTTTATCACTAATAATTATTATCAAATAATAATTATAATAATAACAGAAAATCTGAGAATGAAATATGTATTAAGTTGTCAAGCGTCAAGCGTAATCGATAATTCGATCTTTTTTCCATAATCGCTAGTTATCATCTTCACAGCGTCTCATTTTGTTTGGAAGCAAAAAAGAAAATTTTTAGGTTCGATTTGGACTGAATTTTTTTTAATGGGAAGCCAAATAAAAAACGCACTAGTATAGTTTATTGGATTTTATACTTGTACTTGTACTTACAGTTTCACAAAAAAAAATCAAATTTTTTTGTTTTTTAAAATTAAATAGACCACAAGTCACAAGTACGCACTTTTCTATGACTAGTTTATTTATAGTTTTGAAGACAATGAAGAAAAGATAAAAATAAAATTTCTGACATTTTGCAACGTGTTCAATGTATAATTTTTGAGGCAAGTAAGCCCGTAGACATGCTTGCGGTCGCGGATACACGAACGCCACGTGCCACGAATGCAGAAATGTGTTAAAGTAGACCACATCTTTATAGTGCACATAAAAAATGTTGATGTTTTAAATTCTCATCGGCATCAAATTATAAAGATGTGGTCTACTTTACAAGGATTCTAATAGCTGGCCATACTTGCGACCTGCGACAGCAACAGATTTTACGACAAGCTGTTCGCGGCGTTTGTGTCACTTCGACCAGGTCGCTAGTTGACGACGGGCTAAGCAATCATCATGTATTTCATTTTTTCTTCCCACCTTTAGGGTGGGAAGTTCTATTAGATTCAATCCAAAAAAAAATATAAATTTTTAATAGATATTCACGTTTTGTTACGTAAACATAAACACACCACAGAAATTAGACTACCCCCAAATCCAAAACCAAAGGCTATGCATCAGGGAGGGGCTACACATTTGAAAAACGCAGACAAACATCCATACCCACCGACATTGCCATTTGCTGATTCCGGGCCTCGAACCAGGACACGATAGGCAGTGTGACCAGAGCCATGCCTGTCACTCATGCTCTAGCCCACTACGCCACCGAGTCGGTTAAAGATACCACAGGAATTGTTTGTAACTATTTTCAGATTGATGTCCACATGTCATGTACGGTAATTGCTATTAACATATCAAGGAATGTTATGACTATCATAACTGCCGCAGATGTTGGTTTGAAATCCGAGCTCGTAGAGCGAGGATTTTAAGACATCTAAGGCTGTTATGATTCATAACATCCGTGATATGTTCAATAGTTTATCGGTTTCAGAAAATAAAGACATTATTAATAGATATTACCTTTTGATATTCTCTTATTAATAACGTTTTCATTTCATTAGTTGGTCAAGTCTGTATGGGTTGATTTGTCGCCATGGTTACAGTTATATTTTGTTTGTTTTTATTTGTTACCTTTTTTCATATTACATAAATGTTTACATTTTTAATGTCACAACGGCTACATAAAAATGGACCTTCGATTGCCTGACAATACATTTCAGTTGGATTTCAGTATTTAATTATTATTGTTTGGAGTTTTCTGTCTGTTTGTATTAATAAATAGCCCTATAGTTTCATTATTTATTATTTCATCTGTTGACAGTAGTTATTGACAGATTTGTATTGTAATATTACCGTACAAGCAATAAATATAACTGTACAACTTTAGTTATGACTTATTTATCAGCCTACTTTTGCATATGTAAACAAAGGATTAATATCCTGAAACCGATAAAACAATTTTTTATTTGACAAGCTGTGGCTTCGTGTGTTTTAGTCACAGGGTGAATTTAGTTCTAGATTTTTCAATGGCAAAAATCAAGTTAATTGCCCATGTCACAAGTCATCAATCTGTCAAAATAACTCGACTGCACTGTTACCATGTTTATTGATATGATAATAAATGGAATAATAAAATAATTTCCAAATTTTTTATTTAGATATTTGCTGTCGTAGAAAAAGTATAGTATGCAACCAATTCGTTTTATAAACTTGTTATAGTTAGTCACTCATTTTATTAAACACTCGATCCGCTACGCTTCGCTCGTGATTAATAAAACTCGTGACTAAAATGACGTTATTCCGAATCCAATTAGTTATTGTAGAATAACTTAATTGCAGGGGTACAAATACGAACCTAAATGAAGAATCCCCCGCTATATACAAAAAGTCACCAACCACTACAATACATTATTATAACACAAAATTACTTATTTGAGACCTGTCTATCAAATTAAGAATTTCTGCGTATTTAGTTACGTATTCGATTATGTAAATCAACCACTAACTTATCAACATAACCAAGCACGGCTACATATTATGCACTATAAAACCGGGACACGACGCGTGTGTTATTTAACGCTCGAGTCTCCCGGACTTTATTACTACCTACTCATTGCATTTCCATTCATAATAAACGCGCGTTTAGACGTGAGTTAAATCTACGCTCGTGTGTCTCTACACTAAGCACAGCAATTGTGCGTTACCTCGTGGCTCCACAACCAAAGAATACCTAATTGCATGGATTTTTTGCGTCTTTCAGACGGGAATCAGTAAAAATAGTATACCTACTATATTTCAACTTAAAAAATACACAGAACTCATGCTAATTTATTTCATGTCTGGGATGAGAATGACAATATTTACAAAACAAAAATTTGGCTGATTTACGAAAAAAAAAACGGGAAACCCTCGACGTCCCCTGGATAGCTTTGAAATTTTATATAGGTATTTTAATTCTTTAAAAAATTTCAGCATTATATGATACAATCCTCATTAACGATTTTCTTTTGAGAAAATATTAATTTTTTAGAAAAATGGGCACTAAAAATTCAAAAATTAATAATACCATTTTGCTATTATGTGTTTTTATGAAACCAACCAATTAAGTTTTGTGTGATACATATTTTAAAAAATGCATTGTTTTCGAAATATTCGGTCGTGCAAATTTAAATGACTCACCCTGTATATGTATTCAGGTAACGTATAGCCATTATATGTGTAACAAACATACCTACGCTATATGAAATTATCAGCTATAATATCCCTAAGACATTGATAATGTACGAGATAATTTTATGACAATCGAAAGCACGTTGCTTGGTAATAGCCCGACGCCGAAGGCGGAGGGCTATTACCAAGCAACTTGCTTGAGGTTGTCATAAAATTATGAGGCATTTGTCAATGTCTGAGGGATATTCGGTCAGAAAATTTTTTGAAAAAATAAAATAAAAATGTCGCAACACAACAAAACAATTATTTATTTATTAAAAATTTATAGATTGAGAATTGGCATTGCCAAAACGTGACATTTTGAAATTTATTTGGCAGTTATTATGAAGTCGTCAAAGTTGAATCATTTTGTTGTCATAGTGATTGAAAATTTCCCTGGATGATAGTTATCAGTGTAATCTTAAAATGATTGGGTGATTTGTATCACATGACAAGAAATAACGAAATTTAATTAGTTGTTAGAACTGTCAAAAAATTTTCATTGTAGAAATATTGTTTTGTATTTGTTACATAAAAACAAAGAAATAATTATTTATAATTTCCTATTATTATTATATAATTATAAAATGTTAACCAATTTATATGAACAGTTTTTCTAAGGAGTTGGCCGTCGGCCGTATTCTTATCTTATATGTACTGCTCAGCTGATTAATTTTGCACTTGAGTGTACTTGCGGTTTATCGCCGACTTAGTTGATGTTCCTACCACGAGAGGCACCAGCTCCTGGTCCAATTTCTATTGCCAAAGGTAAATATTTAAAAAAATCATTTTGATCAAACGGTACGGAATAAAAATTTGAAACTTGTTGAGCATAATCATAAAGGTTCATTCTAGAAGGCTTCCTATAAATTTTACCCATTTATGTCATAATTAAGGAGCTATAATAGCGGCAACTTCACCTTATATATACAGTGTAAATTTTCACACTTGCGATGAAAATTAATTAAATTAATATAGGAACGCTCCTCTAGTACACCTTCAACTACCGATGTTTCAAATTTGATTTAATTTGGCTAAGCCGTATGGAAGAAAAACATTTTTACAAATGACCTTACAAACACTGGTTCGAATAGTCCCCTTAAATATTGTATAACGTGTCAATTAACAATAATTGAACCACGAAAACGTCTACTTTAGACAAGATACGGTAAAACGGAAATGGGAATACCCATTCACGTGCTTAAAAACAGTGCTACTAGGTAATTATCTGAAAATAATCCAAAATATGGAAATAATACGAAATACGGTAATTATTTTGACAAATTATTATTTTTACTATAGCACAATAAAGCTGAAGCAATAATTAATAAGCAAATTTTATGAATAGCGATATTTAAGCAACTACAAGAAATGTATGACTTACCTAGGTAAAATTCGAAACGCAAAAGAGACTCTCTCTAGCCCGGAACGAGCCACGTTCACAACGTTCATCCGCTGTGGCGTTTTTGTTGTATTTTTTCTACCACATACCGATCAAATGCGAATACAGGGTTATTCAGTTGTGTGGAGTCATATTTTAATACGCAAAATAGAAACTATAACCTGCTGTAACGAGTTGCAACATAAATCGTTACAAACAATATAAAGAAAAATAACAGTTTCTATTGTTTTCATCCACAGTCCTCTTTGCTAACGCAAAATGTTTGAACTCTAGTAGGAAAACTTACCTACAATCTTTTTATTTTTTATTAATTATTCAAAACATCCTGTATAAAACTATCAAGTATGCTATATCAGTTTAATCTGAAAAAAAACCGAATCTAACTGGATAAAAATATATATAGGGTGTTCCATTTAAAAAAACATAAGTTATGTCTATATCTGAAAATATCGGCATTCTATTTTATTGTTTTTTTTATAACTGCCAAATAAAAATTTAGTAAATACTCTGCAACTTTGATATAAAATATTTTTTTCTAATCTCTACAATAAACTCGCAAATTCTGATTCAAATTTGTACCAAACAACAATTTAATTCAATATTTTATGACATATATATAATTATAAAAAGTAGTTGTTTTTAGCATAGTATGTATTTGGTCTAATTTGTATAATTTTAGTCTGAAATCTTGTGTATTACAAAATATAAAATACACCAAGCGAATCAAAAAACACCCAAGTACAAACACTGACACACTCCATACCTACCAACATGACCAATCTCAAAGTTGAATTGAAAATTCTTAATCAGCCACCTCAAAAAATCACTAGACCTAATTATCTTTGTAAAAATATAATTACCTACTCACAAATTTCAAATTTCTATAACAATTTTTGAAAAATTTTTCAATAACTCAATTCTATTTGTACTGATGTAACCAAGAAACACCGTTTTATATAAAAAATTTTGATAAATATAAAAATACCATAAAGAATCCTGTATACCTAATTCAGAAAAAAATTCGAAAAATTCCAAGAAAATTTCAAGAAAACCCTTTTTTGACCAGTTCAAAACGCCATTTTCAGCACTTGTATTGTTTCTCCACTCACTCACTGATTCAAGTAGATTTAAATTTCTTAAATTTAATTATCTTCTTATATGTTGATACAATACATCGATCCTAGTGACATGAAGAACCACCCTGTCACCCTGTTACTTTAATTCCGTAAATTTTACATCTGTACCTTCCTAGCGTGTGTCGTAAAAATACCGTAAAAAATAAATTGAAATGAGCCGAAAGGTCAGAAAGAGCTCTGCCTTATTGATACTCAGGTGTAACGCCAGGTCCTAGCGAAAAGAGCAAACAAAAAAAACTCGTTAATAATAAAAGACACAATAAATAAAACAACAAACATTGTAAGGCCGTCCAATTAGCCGGAGAAAATAGGGTTACAAAAGGGTTTGTCGTACATGTCGTGCTACTGTCTGTAGTTTTCTTTAAATAATTAATTACAATTTTTAGCATTGTTGAAGAGGTGGGGCTGTCAAAACCTACCAATTGAAATTTCCTTTTTTCCATAATTACCGGGATTAAGGAAATCGTTTTCAATTCAAAATCAATCATACTATGACAGCTCGGTAGAAAGAAAGGCAAAATAAAAAAGTTATGACACTTTTTTGAAATTTGCCAAATGTCAATTTTTACAATATCTCGAATATGGTTAGAGACATCGAGATATGATTCTAACCTATCGACGTCTCACGAAAATAGAGCTCAAGACTCCTTGGTTGTTTTTTCTCCATCTGGTCTAGAAACAAGCCAAAATCAAGCAATTTGGGACACCCTGTATACTCGAATATTGTCTGTGTGTCAGTTGTCCTTAATGCCATCTATAACCACTTAAACAAAGAAACTTTTAATGCGTATTCGAGACAATTTTTAAAAATCAGCAAAATAATTTTTTGTGTTTTATTAAAGCCTGTGGAGATTATTGTTCATCATTCTCTAGGCATTCGTACGAACTTCAGAAAAGTTAATAGTGACCACTGAAGCGTTGCATGTAAATCTTATAAAACATTAGACCTACAACTCAGCAATCTTCCTTATTATATCCTTATAATAAAAATCTGAACGCAGCATGTAATAAGTAGCTTTATTATACTAATGGGCCGTTTTATCGCAGTCATATTTTAAGACGTTTCGCTTGCGAGAGTTCCAAGGTCTGATGTGGTTCAAAAGATAAAATAAAAAATCGCCATATTTCAACCTGAATGAAAATATATACGGTCTACCTTAGCATATGTTTATTAGATGGTGCCAAAATGCTATTATCCAATCGATAATGTATACAGTTTGAAAGTATTTCCCCTCAGATGAGGCGGTTAAAATGTGAAAAATATGGTTACAATAATTGTGTGCGAGACAAGCACATGTTCATGTATTCATGTATTTTAAACTATAAAAGAAATTAAAACCCGATTATTAAATAAATAAAACTAAAAACAAACTCAGGTACAACAAGAATAAAATAAAATAATCCTCTAAATAAAACAAATAACGAGAAACTTACGTATGGTATACTCAATTAATACAAGTTTAAAAAAAAGGGTATCATGTCGGAGAACCATCTGCATAAATCTGCTGTAGAACACCTGTTGAGGCGAGAGAGGTCAACGAGCCACATGTAAACAAAGGGTCAGCCACGCTAAAACAAACCAAACGTAAACAAATTAAAGGCGTAAAAAAAGTAAATGCATTGTACTGTTTCTTTGAAATAATCAATAACAGAACAGCTGTTAGTTACATGCTTTAAACAAAGTTTGAACGATTTTCCACATAACAGTTAAACAAAGATGGACTTTATTTCTGTAAATTTCTATTAAAATTGTAATTAAATAGTATAAGACTTACCTGTGAAACCTCCAGTCTAGTCAAATGACTAGACACAATCTAAGATGTGTTGTGTAGTGATATTGGAAAGGTTCAGTGATGTTTCGTCGAAGAAAACGGCAGGGCAAAAATTCATCTCACGTAATATCCACAAATGGGTATCCACAAATTCGTCAGGGGATAAGGATGCTGAAAACGACATAATTTCATAGGAAAATTATATAATAAAGTTAAAAAGGGCAAAAATACAAACCATAATGACAGATGGGAATCAAGAAATCCTTGGTTTGGCAAATTTTTGGCATGTTCCTTAGAAACGAAGCAAAAGTTGAGCTGTTACTGAGTAGTGAAAGAAGCAAACCCACGTCCAGATCGCTCCTGAAATAAATTGAGAAAATTATAATTTAAACTGAAAATTCATATTCCTAGGACATTCAAATGATGGGTCAAGGTCAAATGCGAAAAAGTAACGGAAAAGCAGCTTCAACTTACCAGCAATAAAGGTAAAAATTATCCTAATTAATGAGCAGCCATCTGATTGGTCGAAATCCAAAATTGCATCCAAGGCCTATTTGGTTTACACAAATCCAGTAAACGGTGCAATAAATTCTAGAACAGTCAGCCATCATAGTCAAGTGTCAAAAACTTAAAACAGGTCTGCCAATTCAAGTGCAATAAAAACGACTCGGTAACCCGAAAGTGCAGAGCCTTACTCTGAACTGAAATTTTAAACCATAAGTTTATTAATTTTGTTAATATCCAAAAGGACACTGTCCTATATCTGTTGTAGATTTAATTAGTTTTAATTAGCGCAGGGACATAGGTTAAGAAACGTTTTTGCTTTTGATTGTCTGATATTTGCAATAAAACCTAACATTCCTAACATTTTGAGTGCCATCTATGTTTAATTGAAATAACTAAAGCATTTAAATTCATCTCAGCTGGATATCTAAAATACAGCAGACTCAGACATCTAGCTGTCAAATAGCAAAGTGATATTCATTCTGATAAAAATCTCTAACTTTTCTAAATCCTTACAAGTCAAATGAAAATAAACCAGCACGAATTTTAAATAACCTTTATTCAACAATAGTACAACAGCAGATTTATAGGTAAGATATTTCTTCGATGGTAGAAGGGAACCCCCAAAGGCCCTGAAAGGTAAAAGAGTAATTATAGCAAACCTATAGTAAGTTTCACGTTAAATTATCATAAAATCATACGCACTATCGCTTATTAATAAAACATTGAAATAATTCTGCCCAGTGGCGGACTGATCAAATGCCAAAAGGTCGATTACTCAAGACTATATACAAGAAAAAAAAAATTCTTTTGAACAAACTATTTGTAATTTCCATAGAAAATAAAATTAAATTTCCAAACTAAAAAACCGTAATTACTTTAGCATGCATTAAAATATAAAAGTAAAATTAATATCTAGAACGTGCAAAAATATAAATTCAAACTTACCTTAAATTACAAAAACGATAAAACAAATAAAATATAAAATCAAAATCAAATAAAGAATCACCTAAATCTCATATCATAACAATATCTACTGGTGCCTTTCCTCATCATCAAATCTAACCTAGTTACACAAATTCTAAAGCTAGTACATTTAGAAATGGAAGTTGTTAATTATTTTTGGTTTCATACCGACTGATGAAGAGACTAGCAATGAGTGATGAAGGGCTACTTGTTGTGGTTGATCGAAGAAATTATCATTGATGCGAAAACAATTTATTTTTCGTGCAAAGTTTTATGAGGCTAATTCTTTTACCGCTTCTTCACTTAGGTTATTCAATTCGAGTAAATCACTGAGATAGTCCAAGGTCTGTGGGATTGGTACACTTGGAACGCCAATGAAAATCAAAATAAACTGGTACACAATTGGAAAAATATGGGCAGTATTTGATCCTCAATATTTTTGGAACTAGATGATTAACCTTGATGCGGTTTTTTGTGGTAGTTAGCAAAATTATTTGTTTGGCTTTCGTCCATCGTAAATAGATTTTTTAAATTGTGGGTGTTTCTTTTATCTCTACAGGGTGATTCTACAGGCCCTTACATTTATGTTAAAGTTTATCGGATTCCCAAATCCCTAAACAAATTTGGGATTTTTTAAAACATGTTCGTTATGATTTATAAGTAATTTTAAAGAATCAATTTGAAAATTTTTTTCATAGATTTGTTATATCAATGATATTATTAAAATTAATAACTGAAAAACTAGGCTTTGCAATGGAACTTAGCTAATCATTTTGACAAATAGTAAGTCGGATATCCAATAGAACGCATTGACTTTACTAAATCGAATGTAGTTACTTTAATCATGCTACTATCTATCTATCTCTGGCCCCAGTTTCTCTTTTAAAATGTAAAAATATCACTTTTCCCTATTAGCAGGATAATAAAGGCCTGAGTAGCTGCAGTAAAGAAACGGTAATGCCAGGGGTCTGTATTAACCTTTAAATAAAACTCAAACCATTTTCTTATAGAATATAATTATATGATTAGTAAATCCTTCTTCTTGGAACACCCTATAGATTTTGTTTATGAAATTATGATTTCAGCGATATATCATAACTTGGCATTTGTTTAAAAATTGGCGTCGAAAATATGAAAAAAGTGAAAAACACAATTAGGTCGCTGCGTTTTCATTTTTGAATTTTAGTAGGTAGTAGGCATTGGGTTTGACACATGGGCGAATTTTTTGTCACTCCATGTAGGCAATTTTATTTAAAAGTCATACCTAAAAAAGCCTTAGGACAGCACGTGTTTCACTATTAATAAAGTGAAGTGGGCTAGACCTGCCTTTCCAACTAATACAACGTTTGCATGACTGAAATTAAATTGTGTAAAAATGTTAGGAGTGTCCAACATATTTCTGGTAACTTACTGTTTTACCACGAAAGCTAATTTATCACTACCCACTCCCTTCCGTGATTTTGTCCTGCAAAGCTATTCACGACATTTGGGGCTGACTAAAAATAATAATCGAAACTTTATTTCCAGTTGTAAAGTAATGAATCGTTCTGTCGCGGTAAATTTTTAAAATTGCTTGTGGTGTTCCCAAATATTGGGCCAATGAAACATTTTATTATGGCATCAAAAATTATGAGAGTACTGTCTGCGGTGTCATTACTTTTATCTTACGATAGAGCTTGGAACAAATACCAATTCCCGAATCCCGAGCAAATGATATCGGGTTTCGCTGACGAGAAATGAATCGTTCGTTAAAGGCTCCATGATGAAACATTGTGGAGGCGGCTGCGGTAACGATAGCTAAAGTTAAATCAAGCGTGTTATTAAAAATACAGGTGTTGATTAATTAGTCGATTAATCTTATTGCAGAAACTTGGAGCAATGTTTTATATCCTTTACAGTTTGTAAATGTTCTTCTACGTATGTAAGTTTTATAAATGTACTATTGTTTTTAGCTGAGGAAAGTATATGAAATTTTGACGGACGAGTAAACTTTTGTAAACAGTGTTTATCGTTTGAGTTTGATTGATGTCGCCAGGCTGTTTTTAGAATTTTCCATTAAAGACGTAATACTTGTAATAGCGATAATAAATATATATTTGATGTAGCTCTGTCTTGAGTTACTTTTTTTGAGTTTGAAACATCATTAAATAAATGTAACTAATATTAAGGATATACGTCATCAGAGTATCATTACACTGACTATTTCACTCACCTTAAAATTATCACATAATCTGACCAATCACAAACCAAAGACAGCTTGTATTACAGCGAAAACACCAACTGTCTTTCAATTCTAATTGGTCTGTGAGCGCGGTGTTTTCAACGACGTAACCATATAGGCCTGTAGAATTAGACGATGTGAACGGGAATCTGTAACTAATTCGTTTCAGATAGCCGTAGGTATAAACAGGTGTATTTAGTTATAAGGAATATACCTCTGCGATTCCTCCCAAATCAAATAAACAGAACATTGTTTAAAAGTCACTTTTATGTGAAAAAATCATGAAATTTGGAGTTTTTTAAAAATTGCAGTAAGACTGCAGTATATTAATTTTTTTTGAATGTTTCTGTTTACTAGGTAATTCCAAACCGGTTAATTTAAGCCCCGGTTTATTTCATTTCATTGATTATTTATTTAAATAATTGCCGAAAACCATCGAAATTTTCGAAAATTTCAAGTATTTTTTACTCTGAAAGGAAAAATGCTAGACTCTTGAAACTTTGGTGGAATATGTGTCTCATTACCCTCAACTTGCAAAAAAAATTTCGTTTCAAAATGTTTATTAGTTTTTGAGAAATTCTATTTGTGTATTAAAAACGTCCCAAATGTTTAATGAAAAATTGACCTATTAACGTTATCAAAAATAATTCAACCACAGCTCATTTTTTTCGTCAAGACGTCAATTTTACGAATCTGTTATGGGCGTATCGATTTTCAATAATTTTGACCGTCAAAATGGCGTTAACAACGTTGCTACTTTTCGGAGCAGCGTTTTTTGCAAATAACTTTACAACAAATGAATGTATCTGCACAAATCTTCATATTTGAGTTGCTGGTATTTTTCTACAAATTTATTAAAAAAAATTGTTGCTCTGGGACATGTAGGAGCCGAGATAATTTTTTAAATTGTTTAATGCGCCAAACGTTTATTTATTAATATTTATGGCCAAAATTGAAACTGGTTGTTAATAAGATCTTGAATTTTGTGAATTCATCAAGTCCTATTGAAAGCGGGCCCTTTTTGAGGTCAAAATATAATTTTTAATAATTAGTGATTTTAGAGCGTCTTCAATTTGTTTGGCTCAAGGGACAGCTGAATTTTTGATCAAACGAGTTTCAAATTGGGGTAGCGAGAAAAATTCGTCATATCTCCGTTATTTTCCGGCCAATTTCGACGTTTTTTTTTTAATTTGGGGTAGCTCACGAAAATAATAACAATGGGCACATTTGCAATATCCAAATAATAAACAAATAATTGTTATAAACAATTTTTTTTTTTCATTTTTTTTTTTTTGGGCTTATGCAACTTATAATGTGCTAATGTATTAAATATAAATTTATAAAGATTATATAATGGTAACAATGTATGCACAAACTATTTCTCCATCAAACAATATACGATGTTACAGCATTGTTACCATTATATAATCTTCATAAATTTATATTTAATACATTAGCACATTATAAGTTGCATAAGCCCAAAAAAGAAAAAATTAAAAAAAAAAAATTGTTTATAACAATTATATGTTTATTATTTGGATATTGCAAATGCGCCCATTGTTATTATTTTCGTGAGCTACCACAAATTAAAAAAAAAAACGTCGAAATTGGCCGGAAAATAACGGAGATATGACGAATTTTTCTCGCTACCCCAATTTGAAACTCGTTTGATAAAAAATGCACCTGTCCGTTGAGCCAAACAAATTGAAGGCGCTCTAAAATCACTAATTATTAAAAATTATATTTTGACCTCAAAAAGGGCCCGTTTTCAATAGGACTTGATGAATTCACAAAATTCAAGATCTTATTACCAACCAGTTTCAATTTTGGCCATAAATATTAATAAATAAACGGTTTGGCGCATTAAACAATTAAAAAAATTATCTCGGCTCCTACATGTCTCAGAGCAACAATTGTTTTTTATAAATTTGTAGAAAAATACCAGCAACTCAAATATGAAAGATTTGTGCAGATACGTTCATTTGTTGTAAAGTTATTTGCAAAAAACGCTGCTCCGAAAAGTAGCAATGTTGTTAACGCCATTTTGACGGTCAAAATTATTGAAAATCGATACGCCCATAACAGATTCGTAAAATTGACGTTAATAGGTCAATTTTTAATTAAACATTTGGGACGTTTTTAATAAACAAATAGAATTTCTCGAAAACTAATAAACATTTTAAAACGAAATTTTTTTGTAAGTTGAGGGTAACGAGACACATTCCATCAAAGTTTCAAGAGTCTAGCATTTTTCCTTTCAGAGTAAAAAATGCTTGAAATTTTCGAAAATTTCGATGGTTTTCGGCAATTATTTAAATAAATAATCAATGAAATGAAATCAACCGGGGCTTAAATTAACCGGTTTGGAATTACCTAGTAAACAGAAACATTCAAAAAAATTTATCTACTGCAGTCTTACTGCAATTTTTAAAAAACTCCAAATTTCATGATTTTTTCACATAAAAGTGACTTATAAACAATGTTCTGTTTATTTGATTTGGGAGGTATCGCAGAGGTATACTTATAACTAAATACACCTGTTTTTACCTACGGCTATCTGAAACGAATTAGTTACAGATTCCCGTTCACATCGTCTAATTCTACAGGCCTAATAGATACGGATGGCCGTAACCATGGATACGGATGGCAAAGCAAAGTTTGACAGTTTAATAACAATTAATTATAGAGACAGACGTCAAAATGAGTCGCTTCGGTGCTACTTCAAGTGAAGTTATCAACCAAAATATTTGCTCGTGAAATAGTCTAATAAAATACCACTCGTGATTGAATTTATCTTATAAGTCTGTCTTTTATTTCTAAACTCAACTGAGTTGCTTGAAAACACCATAAGCAACTCAGTTTCGTTAGAAATAAATCGACAGACTTATCGCGAAAATTCAATCTCTTGTGGTATTTCTACTGAAAATTGCTTAACTTTTCTTTAAAAAATTGACATTGGCATGAGTTTAATATTTCCCTCGATCTGATTATATCGGGTGGTCCAAAAAAAACCGGAATTTTCATTTTACCTTATAACTTTTTTTTTTTCAGCGATTTTCAACTTTTTGGATTCGTTCGACAGCTAAAGCTTTCAGCTAAACGATTCTCTGCCAGAAGCTGATATTATGATCATAAATGTCAAGGCACACGTATTTAAACTTGAGCAATTTTTAATAACTGCTGGAATTTTGTTGAAATGTCGAATTTACAAACGGTTTGTTTCATCATCTTGACTGGTCCTGTGGCAATATTTTGATGGGTAGTTTTAAAAAATCGGTCAAAGAACTACGGAGCTGTACCAAAAAATGTAGAGGCGTGTTATCAACGTCTCGGCAGCAATGGTAAAAACAAATTTTTATTCTCCTTCATAACTTTTTTGATTCCTTACCGATTTTAATTTTTTTTGAATCATATAAAACCCAAAGCCTTCCACTACAATATTGAATGGCAGAAATTGACATGAATCATAAATCCAATATGGCGGAAGTGGTCAAATTTACCTAATATTTAAAAGCCGCTGGGATTTTTTTTAAATGGCGAATTAAATGGCTTTTCTTTTTATCTGGAAGCCTTATTTTCTAAAAACATTTTCACGCATAGATCACGAAAATCGGTTAAGAACTTACAAAGATGTAGTTCATAACGTAATCATGTGTCCCATAACAACAGTATTAAATTAATTCTTAACAGAGTTACCTATACACTTATCGTCATGGTTACAAAACAAAAACAAATGAACATTGACACTTAACTGTCACTTCGGCTGTTTTTAAAGAGTGTTTTGTGGTACCTAGTTTTGTCAAATGAAGACAAGATTTTCATTAAGAATTTATTGATTCGCGGCTATAAAGTTTCGGAAATAATACAACAATTTCCAGACAATAACTTTTAAAAAAGTACTATTTACGACTTTGCACGAAAGTTTTCAGAAACTGGAACGATTTAAAGACGTCGAGGAAGTGGTAGGCCGAGATCAGTAAGAGTAGAAGTAAGTATTTATTGTAACATTGTGTAATTAGTGTCAACGTAGAGGCAATATAGAGTAACTTAATTCTAATATTTTTGAATATTTTTTAGAACATTGAACAGGTCGCCAATTTGGCAATTAGCCCTGTAAGGACACCGCATTCCAGTTTTAGTGTGAGTCAAATTGCTCAACTAACTGAAACGTCTAGCCGCGAATCAATAAATTCTTAATGAAAATCTTGTCTTCATTTGACAACACCATTTTAACAAAACTAGGTACCACAAAACACTTTTTAAAAACAGCGGAAGTGGCAGTTAAGTAGCAATGTTCATTTGTTTTGTAACCATGACGATAAGTGTATCGGTAACTCTGTTTTAATCTAATACTGTTGTTATGGGGCACATGATTACGTTATCAACTACATCTTTGTAAATTCTTAACCGATTTTCATGATCTATGCGTGAAAATGTTTTTAGAAGATAAGGCTTCCAGATAAAAAGAATAGCCATTTAATTCGGCATTTAAAAAAAATCCCAGCGGCTTTTAAATATTAGGTAAATTTGACCACTTCCGCCATATTGGATTTATGATTCATGTCAATTTCTGCCATTCAATATTGTAGTGGAAGGCTTTGGGTTTTATATGATCCAAAAAAAATTAAAATCGGTAAGGAATCAAAAAAGTTATGAAGGAGAATAAAAATTTCTGTTTTTACCATTGCTGCCGAGACGTTGATAACACGCCTCTACATTTTATGGTACAGCTCCGTAGTTCTTTGACCGATTTTTTAAAACTACCCATCAAAATATTGCCACAAGACCAGTCATGATGATGAAACAAACCGTTTGTAAATTCGGCATTTCAACAAAATTCCAGCAGTTATTAAAAATTGCTCAAGTTTAAATACGTGTGCCTTGACATTTATGATCATAATATCAGCTTCTGACAGAGAATCGTTTAGCTGAAAGCTTTAGCTGTCGAACGAATCCAAAAAGTTGAAAATCGCTGAAAAAATAAAAAAGTTATAAGGTAAAATGAAAATTCCGGTTTTTTTTGGACCACCCGATATAATACCGTTGATTTATGACGGGCCACGGACATGGAAGCATATCTATAATGTTAATATTATGTATGACTGTGCGAAATCTAATCTTGTATAAATATTGTGGTGATTTCAACAATATTGGTCTTTGAAAAAAACAAAAAACAATAAATCCAACATATTGGTTTTTCCGTTTGATTTTGCGACAAGAATCACAAATTGGTAAACTAGCAAAACTTCAAGCAACATCTGGCTCGGGAAATTAGATAGTGCCCAAGTTGAGTGGACATTGTCTAACATACATACATATTCAAATGGGCGGGAATCGAGTTATATTGGCACCGAATCAATTGCGACCTGAGTTTGCCATCATGTTTGCAATTAAGATTTTAATTACATTGTATGAGTCGTATGTATTATGAATGATTCGGCGTAATTAAATAGTCTGGCAATCTGTAACATTTTGATCAGGCCGCCCAAACAGATGTTTATTAATCATCTACACATTTTTTTTATAACAAAAAACTCAATTATTGAAATAATCTACCCGACAGCTAATCGGCTCTGTAAACATTGATAATGCAATAGGATTGTTTAGAAATGTCCCCTGTATGTGATGTGAGCATTATAAATAATTTATTATTATATGGTGCACGCGTCAGCATTGGAATAAATTCTATAAAATCGTTAGGATATTTGGGAAAATACATACCAAGATGACATATTCCTATCTAGAGTCCTTTGACGAAGGATATTTTCTGGCAGTCCCTTGGAAATATAACCAGAAGAGAGTTGTTATTGGGCAAGCAGAAGAAGCGTCCCCATCGCTCCTAGAAATGTAATCAAAATTTAAAGAAAATCGTGGAGAATAATTAAAACAACAATTCAAAAGCCGAGGTATGTTCATACCATTTATATTGAACGAGATAATTTGCCGATATTCCCAGGATTGATTAAAATAGACGATGAAAATATCAGGTACCCACCTAGTTTGTAATTTCGAATGAGTATCTATATCTGGCTTGTTTCCATGTAGCATAATTGGACACTCTAGAACAGTCCACTTCCAGCAGCCATTTTAGTTTCAATGTCATACTGAACTGAAAAATTCAAACCAGTGCGAATACTGTTACAAAGCACGGAATATACTAAGTTTTAGAAACTCATCTTTATAAATATTACCAATAATATTGGACTTTTGTTTAATTAAAAGGATAACACAATTTGTGAAATAGATTAAATGTAGTCTTAAGTTATCGCAGGTTCTTAGTTTATTTACCACTACTACCTTGTCCAAAGCATTATTTCACTGACAAAGGCAACATCTGTGTTCCAAAGACCACAGGTGTACATGATCGCTGTTTTAACCGTTTAGGTAGTTATATTTACAGGCCGCTGCACATTTGGCAGGACCTATATTTGAAAACAAACAACAGTAAAGTCAATGAACTCAATTTGAGTTAAATAAATCTTTATTGAATCAAAATTAACAGAATATTGAGTAAGGTAACTTTCCTCTAGAAGAAGATCCCGTGGAACGCCCTAAAAAGGAAAAGGAGGGGTTTACAGCAAACCCATCAGTAAGTCGTTCGCCTCTAAGTACACACTGTCTTTTACAGAAATATGTTTCCGAGACAATACTTACAAATTATTCTCATTAATTTCAGTTGCACTATAATCGATATTTTTTCTCAGATCGTCGTATAATACAAAACCCTTTTTTTTCTTTCTTTCTTTCCGGGAAGTTTATTTTTATAGAAAAGTCTTTTTACAAAAAAAATCCTTTAGCAAACGTTTCCCCACAAAAAAAAAGTTTTTATTAAATTGCGTTGTCGCATCAGTGATCTAAATTTCCATTTCCGCTTGCAGCTAATTAAATAAAATACTGTATTCTAAGAAAATGCTACTCGTTCCCGACAGTAATTTACCAACGGGGTAATTTTTCACAACGGCTGTTTCAGTATGAACTTAATGATTTGTTTGCTTACGTAACGAAACAAAGCTTAGTTATCATCAAAGCAGATGCCACTTGCATTTTTGGATTAATAGGTTTAAAATGTGTTTCCTTAATTCTTTGTTTGACTTAGTAACACAATATATGTATACGTAGCGAGTAGCAGTAGTCCCGAGTGAAATAAGTGTTTTAGGAATTTTAAACAAACTCCCGAGATTAAAATGCGAATTTATTTTGTTTTTGTAAACTAGGGAATTTTTATATCAAGTTGTCTATAATTTCAAGGAAATTATTCCTTCCTTTAGTGGAACATAAAATTAAATGTGTTGGTTGAAAACCTAGGCTTGTGGCTGATGCAAATGATCATATAAAGATGCGTAAAAACACTATTCCGCTTGTCTAATTTTCCACTTTGTTTTTGACATCTACTGCATAAAAACTGGATCAGTAGTAAACAAATTACTGACAAAATAAATATTGGATTTTCAACATAATTTCATAAAGAAATTTCCAGAATTAAGGTTTTTATATTCTGAAAATAGAAAGAAAAATAAAAAAGAAAATAGAAACAAATTGTATGCTTCATTTCTGATCGCAACCAAAACGTCCTATAATCAGCCTACATTACAAGACCAAGTTGTTAGAAATTGGTTGAGATAAGAAAAATTGTATTTTTTTTGTTTTAATTATTTTGACTAGTTTTCCTTGAATTCGCTATATCGTCACAACCGATGAACCGATTTAACTCGTCGTGGTCTTAAAATGCATAGGGAAGTTCATTTTCTTAGAATCTGGTAATTGTTCCGCCATTTGGCAACTTTTAATTAAAAAGAACGAGCGCAAAGAAGGCCTATTTTCAATCCTGTCCGCCATCTTGAACTTTGACATTTCGACCTATTTGACTTATGGTCTTTGTATTGCGCCAAGGTGATTGCCACCTAGGAAGCGACTACTCGAAGGACCTTTGTGGTACTTATATTTTTGTAAGCACCTGAATGGCTAGGGTGCATGCAGCTCACTGGACAGCTGATGATGGCCCCAATACCACAAAAATGGGAATGTATTTTTCTCTTAATGAGACGACTGATGCCGTCTTTGCAATCAAATTTGTTGGAAATGAAAAGTACACTTGATGTTGAAATACTTGTAATGTAAACTAACAGTTATAGGTACATATAAAGCAATAAAATTAGAGAGCTCTGCCAGATACGTCTAAACACATTACCTGACTCATGAACACTGGTGTTTTTAAGCATTAAGCCTCTAGCGGGCGATTCGGCACTCGCATGATACAGGGCCGTTCTTAGGACAATTAATGTACATTGCTACAACAGACATACCGCCGGCCTTGAAAGGCTCTGCTTTCAACAATATGAAATGCACATAATAAAAATAAACTTACAAAATGTATAAAATATAAAATAGGTATTTAATCGTTAATATCAAGTCTCAGTTGGGAGTAAACAGACTTTTTGCACTGAGCGCTTAACCACTCCAGCACTAGTTTTAACACTCACGACACGCACAATTTGATCTGCGCCTGGATGTATTTCGATGATTCTTCCTAACTTCCACTGCATGGGGGCGGTGTTATCAGCTTTAAGCAGGACAAGAGCACCAACGGCTAAATTTCTGGTATTGCTGGTTTTCCACTTAGTACGTTGCTGTAGGCTATTTAAATACTCAGACGACCAACGGGTCCAAAAGTGCTGGACCATCTGCTGCAGTTGATAATAATGTGATATTCTATTTGTGGTCTCTTCTTGTGTGTTTGATTGAGGTAGTGCATTTAAACTAGCACCGATCAAAAAATGCCCGGGTGTCAAGGGTAGCAGGTCATTGGGGTCACTAGATATGGGATACAAGGGGCGAGAGTTGAGGATCGCCTCTATTTGAACAACTACCGTGCAAAGATTTTCATAGGTTAATGTCGCGTTACCTACAATTCTCAGCAAATGTGACTTGGCCGACTTAACTGCGGCCTCCCATAGTCCACCGAAATGTGGACTTCTAGGTGGGATGAAATGCCATGTGATGTGATTATCGCTAATGAATGATTTAAAATTGTCATCTTGCACGAGAGATTTTGCGGATATTTTGTCAAGTTCGTTCTTGGCACCAACAAAGTTGGTTGCATTATCGCAATAAATATGCTTACATAAACCCCGTCTCGATACAAATCTTTTGAAAACGTTAAGAAAGCCTTCAGATGTCAAATCGCTAACAACCTCAATGTGGGTTGCTTTGGTGGTAAAACATATAAAAATACATAAGTACGCTTTCACAAATGCTCTATTTCGGAGCTTACCATCTTTAATTGTAATCGGGCCTGCGTAATCGACCCCGCAAGAATAAAAGGGACGCGCCGGCATAACCCGTGCTCTGGGCAAATTACCCATTTGTGGCCAAATATTTGGCGGTTTGGCGCGAAAACATGTCATGCATTTGCGTAAAACACCACGAACCGTACTACGGCCATTCAATGGCCAAAATTGTTTTCTGACATTTGCCAAAATAAACTGAGCACCTGCATGCAAATTTTTTAAATGCTCATTCCTGATTAACAATTTGGTGAAATTATGCTTGCTAGGCAAGACAATTGGATGCACCTGACCATATTCTAATTGAGAATTTCTTAGTCTCCCGCCTACTCTAATCAAGCCATTTTCATCCAGGAATGGTGCCAAAGCTAATAACTTGCTAGTACTTGATACTGTACCTGTTCTTTTGAGTGAACATATGTCATGGGCGAATGAAGATTGTTGAACTATTTTGGAAAGTGTTAGTATCGCATTATCTAGTTCCACAGGTGTAAGTTCACCTGCATATCTTGGCAAATGTTGTTTTTTCAAATTGTTAATAAATCTTAAGCAATATGCCGTTACTCGCTGTAATGTTCGTAACGATGAAAATCTATCAAAAATGGTCTGATCTACAATGCTTGAAAATGAATGAACAACATTTCTTTTTTCAGGAATGTCTGAAATGTAATTGTCACATGATTTTGGCCAAAATGGCGAATCTAATAACAGAAACGACGGGCCATGCCACCATAGTGTCGAATTAATTAGTTGCTCTGGATTTAATCCTCTGGATATTACGTCAGCGGCATTATCCTCGGATGCAACATGTCTCCACTGACTTGGATTTGTTAATTGCTGTATATTAGAGACCCGATTTGCAATAAATGATTTTAATGTGTTAGGCTGCAATGAAATCCAAGCAAGACAAATGGTCGAGTCACTCCAGTAAAAAATATCTGAACTATGTAGTGTGAATGAGGTTGACAATTTATCAACTAACTGAGCTAACAGAAGAGCTCCGCAAAGTTCCAATTTAGGAATGGAAATCGTTTTAAGTGGTGCCACTCGCGATTTTGCGCACAATAAATTTACTGAGATTTTGCCATCTGAATTTTCCGATCTAATATATATAGCACATCCATATGCGTACTGACTCGCATCACAGAATCCATGAATTTGAAACTTTATGGCGTTGAAAACTAGTACGTGTCTAGGAATTTTCAAATGATTCAGTTGCAAAATTTGTTTTTGAAATGATAGCCACATTGTGTGCAAATCGATAGGAACTGATTCGTCCCAATTCAGTTTCATCTGCCACAGCTGCTGTAAAATTAATTTTGCTCTGACAATAACGGGCCCTAACAGGCCTAAAGGATCAAAAATCCTAGAGACTACAGATAAAATTAGCCTTTTGCTTACTTTGTGATTTTCTAAATGATCTGACGTTACTGTGTATTGAAGGGTATCTTGGTTAGTATCCCAAGATATGCCTAATATTTTTGTTTCTTTGCTGTCGATTACATAATATTCAGATTGTGAGTTTTCATCGTTTGAATTAGTTGCTAAAATTTGTTTGTCATTAGAGTTCCACTTGCGCAATGCAAACCCGAATTTGTTTAATATTTGTGAAATCTCAGACTTCAACCGAATAGTTGATTCTATATCATGTGATCCCGAGATCAAATCATCTACATAAAAATCCGATAATATTGCCTGACATGCCTCAGGATGTAACGCTTGATATTCATAAGCTGCTTGTTGTAAAGAACGTGTCGCTAGAAATGAGGCACTGGCAGTACCATAAGTTACGGTGTTAAGCCGATAATGCTGAATTTTTGATTCTGAATCGAAACGCCAAACAATTCTTTGTAGATCGCAATGATCTTTATGAATGAAAATTTGCCGGTACATCTTTGCGATGTCCGCCGTAATAATGTAGTTGTGTTTTCTAAACCTTAACAAGATTTCAAATAGGTTATCTTGAATGACTGGTCCCACTTTCAAAACATCATTTAATGAAATTCCCGTATCCGATTTACAGGATGCATCAAATACAACGCGTAATTTGGTTGTGATACTAGATGTTTTTGAAACGCTACTGTGTGGGAGATAATATTTGACATTGTTGTTATGATCGTTTTCTAAATCAATCTGTGACATATGTCCTAATTCCATGTACTCACGCATGAAATCATGATACTGTTGCTTTGTGTCGGGATTTTTATTTAATTTTCGCTCTACTGATAAAAGTCTTTTGGTGGCTACGCTTAAAGATTCACCTATCTCAGCATAATTTGCCCGCAATGGCAATTTAACAATGAAATGACCAGATGAATCGCGATCAAGATTTTCTGTGAAATGTTTTTCACACTCAATTTCCTCCTGTGAACGAATTGCTTTGCGTGGGCACTCCTCAATGACCCAAAACTTTTCCAACATCGACTGTATGTCTGAATTTGTTGATAAAAATGATGAACATGAATTTTGATCTGCAAAATTGCACAAAGGACCAGCAACTACCCAGCCCAATTTTGACTTTTGCAAAATAGGTTGATTTTTTCCGGTTTTTATTTGGCCGACGCACATTAACTCAAAAAATATTCCCGCACCTAGAAGAACATCTATTTGACCTGATTTATTGAATTCAGGGTCCGCGAGAGTGATGTTTTGCGGAATGTTAATGCTAGAATCGCCAAAAGAAATGGTTGGTATGTTACCTGTTATCTTGTTGATAATCAAAAATGGTAGCAGACATTTATATGAATTATGAACTGATTGAATGGTAGCCTGTGCTTGGCTAGAAACATACATGGTTGCATTGCTAATACCTGTAATAGGTGAATCGACCTTTTGGTGATCAATATTTAATTTTTTAAACAGATTAACTGTCATAAAATTAGCCTGGGACCCGGAGTCCAACAGAGCTCTGCATTTTATCTTAACCCCTTGTGAGTTAAGAACGTATATTATGGCTGTTTGCAATAAGGTTAATGAATTTTGTGAATTAGCGCAATGCGTTGCTACGCTTGACCCTGCAATGTCAGAAGTTTTCGATTGCGTTTCATTCGAATTGGAAATTGTTTCCCGCTGAGAGGTGTGTGCTTTGTCTGCATTATCAGTGCTAAAATGTAAAATGGTATTATGCCTTTTGCCACATGTCTTGCAGCAACTAGCTGTGCATGAATTACTAAAATGCCCTGATCTGAGACAGTTTGAACACAACTTTAGGTTTTTTATTTCCACATATCTGTTTTTGGGCGCTAAATTTAACAATTTCTTGCAATAGAATAATGAATGTGTGCCCTTGCAGAATGGACAGAGGTCATCCCGTGAAGCAACATGTGAAAATGATTTTTCACCTTTTGACAACGCCTTACTAGAAGTGGCACTAACCTTACTCTGCATGGTTTCAAGTAACAAACATTTGTTGGTTACAAACGAAATGAATTCATCCGTGGTCGGACTGTGGTCGTCCTTTATAGACATTTCCCATTCCTTTCTGGTGACTGAATCTAACTTGTTTGAAATTAAAAATATGAGTAAGGTGTCCCATTGATCTACTGGTTGCCCTAAATTTTTTAAACATCTAAAGTGAGTTACAAAACTATCGATTAATTTGCGCAACTCTGTATGAGATTCCTTTACAATAACTGGTAAATCAAATAAATTTTTCACATGACTATGTATGATTATTCGCTTGTTTTCATACCTTTCCTTTAACATTTTCCATGCAACGCTATAATTTGCGTCAGAGACCTCTAGAGCACGAATTACGCTAGACGCCTCACCTTTAAGAGCTGTTTGCAAATAATAAAATTTCTGCACATTTGTCAAAGCGCTATTGTTATGTATGAGTGCATTAAAACAATCATGAAATTGTAACCACCTATCGTAGGAGCCATTAAATTCAGGTATGCTTATTTGTGGTAATTTGACATTTATGTTATTATCTGATAAAGGCGGTGAAGTCCTGGGTGTAGGTGAAGCTGGCAAAACAGGAATTGTAATTTTGTCATTGGCAATGGCCACTATTTTGTAAAACTGATTCTCGAATATTTCACGTTCTTTGCCCTGCTCCCCAGTTTCATCCATGATTTCTAAATTTGACTGAACCTTTTCAAAATCATCGTATACCGTCTCTAATTTGTTTATACGGGTTTTTAATTCGATAATCAATTTGTTATCTAACCGTTCTGGTAAGTTTTCTACAAAGGTTGAAAACCTCGTAAGTTGCGATTTGTATTGCCCACGAACTTTTATTAATCTTTTTAAGTCCGCCTCTGACATTTTGAAAAATGCAATTGATAATTTGATTAAGCAAAAAATGCAAATTTAAATGCGATAAAATAAATAAAATGATTTATTTTTATGCGTTGCAAACAAACTGCAAATGAACAACTTTACATCACCAGAAATAGCGAAATGTTTTATATGTATTTATTTGAAGATAAAAAATCAACTTCAAAGAGCACCTGTTGTCTGGCGCAAATGATATTTATTGCTGCTGTACTGCTGTACTGATAAAAAGCCTACAAAAAAAACCGCGAGAGATCCTACCTGCGCTCAAGGTCAGGCACGGCTGAATATTATGCTAAGAACTGTAGATATTTAAAATGGTACATAATACATTTAATTATGCTACTGAATATTGAAAGGTTAAAACATGCAACGTAAATTCAAATAGAAACGAATAAATGAATGGTAAATGGATGTGTAAGATAAAGTATGGAACGGACTTACTAGTTACTTGTTGAATCGGCGTGCGTTTCTCACTTGGCTGCTGCCGGCAAACACGTTGTCTCCTTCTCGCACTGTCGTAACGTGGACGATTCCAAACTTCAAATGTATGCTGCTTGTAATGAAATCCGGCTCGATGAACCAAAATTATGTATTGCGCCAAGGTGATTGCCACCTAGGAAGCGACTACTCGAAGGACCTTTGTGGTACTTATATTTTTGTAAGCACCTGAATGGCTAGGGTGCATGCAGCTCACTGGACAGCTGATGATGGCCCCAATACCACAAAAATGGGAATGTATTTTTCTCTTAATGAGACGACTGATGCCGTCTTTGCAATCAAATTTGTTGGAAATGAAAAGTACACTTGATGTTGAAATACTTGTAATGTAAACTAACAGTTATAGGTACATATAAAGCAATAAAATTAGAGAGCTCTGCCAGATACGTCTAAACACATTACCTGACTCATGAACACTGGTGTTTTTAAGCATTAAGCCTCTAGCGGGCGATTCGGCACTCGCATGATACAGGGCCGTTCTTAGGACAATTAATGTACATTGCTACAACAGACAGTCTTTATAGTGTATTTAATGGGCTAACTATAGACGTCAAGTATGTTAAAATCAGCCAAATAATGAAAATTTGGCAAAGAAAATTAAAAAGTACGGTTTCTTCTGAATAGTGAAAATTGATTAACAAATAACATAAATGAAAATTTTATTTTAATCAAATGATCTCTAACTACCCAATATTATCAACAACCTATTTTTTTCATATATCTATTTTTGCTACTAAACAAAAGATACAGTCAGAACTAAAATTAAATTTCATGTTTTGCTGCATAAATTAAGAAAAATAAATATTTATATTAAATCTTTCTAATAATGCTATTTATAATGAGGTAAATAATTAGTGCCCACAACGTAAACAGTCGTCTCTATCAATATTTTAGTTTTACTAATTTTAATTGTTATTATTACAAATATTAAGCGAAATAATTAGATTAATTCAATGGCACGTGAGCCGCTTGACGGTATTGGCTTAGGTCAATGACAACTAAAAGTGTGTCGAACACGTACAAATACATGGTTCAGCATATGTGTGGAATAATGCCTGTATCAAGTAGGTAGTTGTTTAGAGGAGAAATGTGTGAAATAAAAGTTTCATTGTTAATTTTTGAAGGCGGACTTCCCTTAAAAATTATTAAAGAGTTATACACTGTTGTAAAGATAACAAAGTGAGCTATCCAAATATGTAGAAATATACAAGGTAAGTGAAGGATTAGGAACATGGGTCGCTTCCGGTTAAACCGGAAGTCAGATTTTTATTTGGGGAAAATGATTTTCTAATCCCTTTTATATTTAAAATATGATTAAAAAACAATCTGGTGATTCGAAATTTATATCAAAAACTGCGTGTTAGTATTCGTTTAAATTTTCGCTAATTCTAAAAGCAAGAAAATCCAGTGTCCACCTTAAATGGATCACCCTGTACAGTTAAAAATATTCTCGAACATATTATAATCTGAAGTTTTACTAATTATAAAGAAAAATCCGAGGAAAAATCGGTATATGTTTTAATTTTTGGAAAATTCAACTAATTTTTTTTTTCCTCAAAAACAAGATGGTTTGCATTACTGCTTGGTAAAGTTTTTCGATACGTCTATAGCTCAAGAGTTATGAGTGTAGAAATCAAATATCGGCTTAAAATTAAAACCAATCAATACACTTCATCGGTTTTATGACAAGTGTTAGTCGTCTCGAAAATTCGTTCTGTTCTCAAATAGAAGACGAGCGACGCTGGTGGCAGATAAACAATTGAGGCTAGGATCAACTAGGTGATTTCTAGTAACGTAGAAATCCTTTAACGTAATTGCGTTATTGGAGATAGATTTTAAATTTTATTTTCATGTATAACTGGATTTCTGTAAAACTCGGAGGACTTTTTTATTCAGCCCGAGTGATAGTTAAAGATTTATATTTATATAAAAAAATTAACCGTCATTTTTCAATATGGCGGGCGTAACACAGCTTCGATTTAAGGGGACTTATAGTATATTTAATAAAATGGCAAGTGGAACATCTCCACCAAATTTCTTGCTTGTGCTAATTTTTTCGAGGTCAACATTTTTCCTGCACTAAATGTGGTATTTTAAAAGACGGATTATTTTGAGGATTTGGAAACATTTCATAATGTTTCAATGAAAATTAGTATATTTGTGTAACATTTTTTTTAAAATTTTAAATGTCCTCCTGAACCAGATTTTTATTATTAATATTTTTTTTATTATTATCAAAGTTTCGTTTTACGGAACATTTCTAATTAAGTATTTTAATATGCTTTCTGTTTCAAGAGTACGTAAACAAGCAGCTTCTCATTTCCTGTTAAACCGGATGGAAATTTTTATATACTTGATGCGTTTGTATTAAATTATTAAATTATAAAATCTGTGTTGTTTGGATTCTTGAAATATATGAAATAATGAAGGGTTATACCAGAAGTCATTTACAGTTAAACCGGATATGTGGCGTGTTATTTCAGAAATATATATTTAACAGGTGTAAAGCACTATCTCGTATTATGTAATCTGATACATGAGATTAAATTTTGGAATGTTTACAAACCTTGTTTTTTCGTTTTACAAATGCATGCCATGAAACAACGTTTTAAAATTTTCATTCGTTGCTGAAATTTTCATTCATTACTGAAATCAAACCACCGCACCGTGGGTGGTTAGAATTTTCATCCGGTATCCATTTTAACCAGCTGAAAGTTCAACAATTTGGCCGTTTTTAAATTCAAATTTTACATTCCCAAAACGTTGGAAACAAAAGTTAGACACAAACACAAAGAGCTTGTCAATTATTAAAATAATTAGTACAAAGTAAGTCATCTCAAGGTCGCAGAGTGAGCTTGTTGAAATTAAACAACTTTTAAACAAAAAAGCTCTGCAAAATGATGTATCAAATTAACGTTTTAAACAAATTTGAGAACTTTTAAATTAAAATTTAGCAATTAGTCAGATGAACATTTTAAAACTCGTCATTCTCTGTGTCTCTTTCGCTTTGCATAAGGCTCACAGCATTGTGGAAGCCAGTTTTACAAAACTTCGTACAATAAATTAGGCTCCACGTTAAAGGGTCATGGAGAGCTTTGTTGTCAGTATTTTATTTGTGACATATTTTAAATTTTCTTAGTTCTCTTTTAGGACATATATTTTTAATTTATACGGCTATTAGTAGCAATGCAGATAGGGGTTAGTCGCCATATGAGGCCCGTTGATGTGACACTGCACTCACTGCAGTCGTTGGAGAGCAGAGAAATTTATAATTTACTCACAGTTTTTTGTTATTTTGTCACTCAGGCAACATTTAATCAGATCGGGCTAATAAAGGAGTCGTACCTGTGGTGTTCATTATTATTACTATTATGTCAGATGACATGAGAATTGATTTATTTTTTGTTTATGAAGAGTTATGGAACTCGTGGAATATTTCATTTTTACAACTCGACGAATGCTGTACTTAATTGCTAAACGAATATTTATCCATTAAAGACTGCTTGTTGTGATGTTTAATCGTTTTGCATTTTTAAGCAAAGTACTTGAGATCGTCTAAGCAATTAATTTTATGAAAATTTATAATTAACGAGATATTTTCCAGTGGTCTGGAAAATTAATTTTGTCGTATTTGCTGAATATTTGCTTAAAATTAAATGTAGCTAATGAGCCAATCTAATCTGTTTGTTTCCCCCCTGGATTCCTCTTCAAGGCTGTAGCTTCCTCATAAACAAGTTTTTAATTTATTTTTCAGTATCCTTTAAAGTAAATGCGCTTCATTTTAAAACACACTACATAGTCTAATCAACATGTTCAAATTGGTGAAAAATAGTGATAAAGCTCCTAAAAATATGAGCGATAGCTCATTGGATTCGGAATGACGTCTAGAAAAATGTATTCGAAGGAATAATTAGTACGCAAAAAATTACAAAAGTTACTAACAAATTAAGTTGCAAAAAAAAGGCATTTCGTTTTTTGTTAATAACTCCGAAACTATTCATATTTAAGAAATTTAAAAAAAGCTCCTTAAAGAGGAGGAAATTTCCAATGAAAAAGTCCCAACTCCCGGAGTTCTATCTCCATTATTTATAATTTTAATTTAACGCTGAAAATAGGGCTCCGCGCGGCCGCTACGGCATGCACGCGCCGCCTCAAAAGTGAGTACGCCACAGAAAATAATTTTTTTATAGTATTAAATATTAATTAAAAAATTTGAATTAATTATGGTGTATTTTGAACGCTTAAAAGAAAAAATTCCCGTTGGAAAATAGTTTTAAAATTCATTTTTCAACAAGTTAGGCTATTATTAATTAACAAAATTTTTTCGGATCCTCGTCTTTATTGTAAGTAATAAAAAATGTTTAAATAATAATTGCTCTATAAATTTTTCGTTTCTTGGAGCCCTTATTATATATATATATATATATACTCAATAGGATCAAGTTATTGAGTATATATATAATAAGGGCTCCAAGAAACGGAAAATTTATAGAGCAATTATTTAAACATTTTTTATTACTTACAATGAAGACGAGGATCCGAAAAAATTCTGTTATTTAACAATAGCCTAACTTGTTGAAAAATTAATTTTAAAACTTTTTTCCAACGGGAATTTTTTCTTTTAAGCGTTCAAAATACACC
Source organism: Rhagium mordax (assembly GCA_963680705.1). Taxonomy (NCBI): domain Eukaryota; kingdom Metazoa; phylum Arthropoda; class Insecta; order Coleoptera; family Cerambycidae; genus Rhagium; species Rhagium mordax. Next base: position 129,015,221 of record OY796656.1, on the reverse strand, counting down.
ATAATTAATTCAAATTTTTTAATTAATATTTAATACTATAAAAAAATTATTTTCTGTGGCGTACTCACTTTTGAGGCGGCGCGTGCATGCCGTAGCGGCCGCGCGGAGCCCTATTTTCAGCGTTAAATTAAAATTATAAATAATGGAGATAGAACTCCGGGAGTTGGGATTTTTTCATTAAAAATTTCCTCCTCTTTAAGGAGCTTTTTTTAAATTTCTTAAATATGAATAGTTTCGGAGTTATTAACAAAAAACGAAATGCCTTTTTTTTTGCAACTTAATTTGTTAGTAACTTTTGTAATTTTTTGCGTGGTAATTATTCCTTCGAATGCATTTTTCTAGACGTCATTCCGAATCCAATGAGCTATCGCTCATATTTTTAGGAGCTTTATCACTATTTTTCACCAATTTGAACATGTTGATTAGACTAACATGCGTAATATTGTTAGTATAACAAAAGAAAAAATATCTACGTTATTTTAATTGACATCTGGGAACAAATGAACAAATTGCAAAGGTCAGCAAGAACAAACCGTTGCTACTCCTTGCTTTAATAGTATCCCATTTTTCGGAATTAAGAGCAAGAAAAAGTTAATTGGGGTTAATAAGTTGGCGTTGTTTCCTCCTTCCTGACCGAAAAACACCGATTTAGATACGCTGGGGCCATATAACCACCATGAACAGGACATTGAAATACTTTGCCGGCACAAGATAAATCCACGTTTTGAAATACATTCACTGCGACTAAATTTTACCACCATGAACAGGACATTGTAAGGCCCAGCTGGTGAATATTTTACCTATCATGTAATACAAACGAACTGAAAGATATTTTCGACCTCTGTTTTGATTAAGTTATTCAACAAAACGTCTGTATTTACAAAATGACACAAATGCAGAATATGTATCCTTATTTGAAGGCAAGATGATTTTCGATATAAATATTAAACGGAGCTTAGCTCCACCAAATGATGCCTTCCACTTCTTTGAACTTGTTTTGCTTCTTCTCTTTCCTCCGGAGGATTTTTCATTACAGACAGTGCAATGTCGATTTCTTTGTCTTCTTCAAAAGTCCACAATCTTGCTTATCTTTAACGTTTTTTTCCCTCTTGAAACTTATCATCCTTATTTCCATTCTTCGTGAGGATTTTCTACTTCTGTCAGTTCAATGACTTTTCTTTTCTTCATAATGATCTTGGCGTGTTATATTTTTACTAATTTTTAATGCTGTCCTCTTGTTGAAATACATTTTTCTTCTTTCTCTTTATCTCTTCCATAAAATTTTTAGTTACTGACATTGCTGTATTGGCTTCCGATCTTCATCAAGTGATCTTTTTCTACCACAAAATTATTTATATTTAACGCTTTGCCCTTCTTGATATTCATTAATTCTTGTTTTCATTCTACTAGAGGATTTTCCATTATTGACGCTGTAGTGGCGTTATCTTCATCAAGTTGTCCAGAGTACCATAATTGCTTATCTTCAAGGATTTTCCTTCTTGAATCTTATTTTCTCATTATTTCTTGCTTCCAGAGGATTTTCAATTTTTTTTCTTCCACAAGGTTTTCCATTATGGACAATGATAATGTTTATTTATCTTCATCGGCGTGCAACAAGTTTGCTTAGAATTTTTCATATTGATATTGCAACGTTGGCTTCTTCTGCTACAAATTTGTTGATTTTCAAGTATTTCTCTTCTTTCTTTCTTCCAAAATATTTTCTATTATAGACAGTGCAATACTATCTTTTTTATTTTGATGTAGTATCTCGACGTGCCACAAATTTTCTTTTTAAGCGTTTAGTAGGAAGAAGAGCAAGTCCTTTTGAAAAAACCAAATATCTCTTTCTGTTCAAAAGTTATGGAACATTTACTAATTGACCAATCGGCTCTAGTATTTCTTTTCAGTACAAGTAGAGTGGGGGGCGAGCCAGACCGTTGTACTTACACTGCTATCTTCATCAAGTGAGTTCGCCCTGTCATATGTTTGCTTATCTTTAGCGCTTCCCCCTTCTTGGGGCTTATGTTTCTTCTTTCCTATCTTCCAAAGGACTTTCTATTACTGACAGTGTAATGACGTATGTTTTTTTTCTCAAGTGAGCCTGGCGTGCCACATTCTTACTTATCTTTAATCGCTTTTTTCTGCTTAGAACTTGTATTCCTTCTTTTCTTCCTTCCAGAGAATATCCCATTAGAGGCAGTGTAATGACGGTTTTTATCTTCATCAAGTATCTCGACGTCCCACAAATTTGCTTATATTTAATGTTTTCTTCTACTTGATAGGTACTTATTTTTCCTCTTTGCAGTGTCACTCCTTCTATTGTTCCATTTTGAAGAACCGTCATTTATGTTATTCTGCAACACTGATGAAGTATTCTCTATTCTTCTGTAAAACTTGGTACAAAATACATTATATTGATATGTATTTTAAACTAAAACCCCACTAATAAATTAATAAAAATTAAAAAATAAATTCAATTCAAACCAGGGTAATATGAAAATTCCTCCTAATAAAACTAGAACGAGAAACTTACTTATAGTATACTTATGAAATAAATACAAGTTCAAAAAAGGATATAATATCTTAAAACCATTTGATAAATCAGCTGTAGAACACCTGTTGAGGCAAGTAAGAAGGGTCAACGAGCCTTAGGTAAACAAAGGGTCAGCTACGTTAAAACAAACCAAAAGTAAACGAATTAAAGGCGACAATGACTTAACAGATGCCAGGTGCATGTTTTAAACAGAGGTTGAACGATTGTCAACTACAGTTAAACAAAGATGGGCTTTATTTGTATAAATTTTTATAAAATTTGTAATCACTTAATTTAAAACAAACCTGTAAAACCTCCAGTCTAGTCAAATGACCAGACACAATGTAAATTAGTTCCTAAGAAGTGAGTGCAGTGATATTCGATACGGTTATGTAATCCCTCGTACGAGCCAACGGCTGATCAAAAATTTTTGTCACGTAATATCGACACATGGGTATCCAAGGATTCATCTTCAAATAAGGAAGCTAAAATACCATAATTTCATGGTAAAAATACATAATAAAGTGGAAAGAGGCGGAAATACCAACCTTCATGACAATTGAAAATCTAGAAATCCATGGTTTGGCAAATTTTCTGCTTGTCCCTAGGAACGAAACAAAAACTTGAGTTGTTATTGGGTCGTAAAAGAAGCAACCCCCACGTCCAGATCGCTCATGAAATACATAAAGAAATACGAAATTAAAAACGAAGATTTATATTTCCAGTATATTTGAATAATGGCTCAAGGCCAAATACAATAAGGTACCAGAAAAACAACGTCAACTTACCAGCAATAAAGGTAAAATTTATCCTAAATAATAAGCAGCCACCTGATTGGTCGAAATCCGTTTGGGCATCCAAGGCCTATTCAGTTTATGCAGATCCAGTAGATAGGGCACTAGAGTGTGAAACTGCCAGCGACCATATCTGGACCACAAACCACAAGTGTCAAAACTTAAAAAACAGGTCTGCCAATTTAAAGTAAATATCGCGACACGGTAACTTTAGTGTGCCGGGAGTACTTTGAACTAAAATTCGAAAATTTAACTTTATTAAATTTGACACTATTCACAAGGACACTGTCCAATATTTGTTGTAGATTAAGTTAGTTTAAGTTAGAGCAGGGATATAGTTTAAGAAACATTTTGCTCTAAACTGTTTCACACGTATAATAAACCTATTTGTGAGCTCCATCTATGTTTAAGTCAAGTAACTAAAGCATTTACATTCATCTCAGCTGGATATCTATAATACAGTAAAAGCAGAGACAGCTAGCTGTCTAATGACAAAATTATATTCATTCTGATAAAGTCTCTAGCATTTCAAGATCCTTACTAATCAAATAAAAAAATAAAACCAGTGTAAAATTTAAACAATCTTTATTCAAAACGTGTACAGCAGCAAATTAATAGGTAAGATATTTCTTCGATTGCAGAAAGGAACCCCCTAAGGCCCTGAAAGGTAAAAGAGTAATTATAGCAAACCTATAGTAAGTTTCACGTTTAATTATCTTAAAATCATACGCACTGTCGCTTATTGTTCAAACAGTTGGAAAATCCAGCCCAGTGGCGGACTGATCGTATGTTATAAAGTCGATAATTCAGAAAACTATGTACAAATACTTGAGAACATTACAATATCTATCAATAACACGATTTGTAATGAATAATAAATTGCTCCAATAACAAACAGTAATCATGAACTTTGTTCCAGATTCCAATGAGAGCCAGGAACAAGCTATCGGCGATGAAAACAGCTCCAGTTATATATAAAGCACCCGACCAATAGCCCCACCTGAGCCCTTAGTGCGTGAGTGTTGATAAATAGAGTGAGAATAAGCGCCTAGACCTCCGTGTCCTAAACGATGCCCAACCATACAGTATGCGATTTGGACGATTTTCGGAACGACTACAAAAATGTTCATGGATACTTGAGCCTGACGGTGTGCATCTTTGGGTCCATCGCTAATGTTTTCAACATTTGTGTACTTAGGACTAAGCAGATGCGGTCCCCGACAAACTTTATCCTAATAGGACTAGCGGTGGCCGATTTGCTGGTAATGCTGGAGTATATTCCCTTTACCGTCCATCGCAACCTGGACCCTAACAGAAAGTTCGTGCAACACTTTACTTACCCGTGGGCATTTTTCTACAAATTCCACGCTTACATTACTATCGTCTTGCATTCGATCGCCTGTTTCTTAACTATAGTTTTGGCGATTTGGAGATACACGTACGTGTCCAAAGTGCATGCCAACGGAGTGTGTTCCAGCCAAAAGTATACCATAATAGTGATAATAGTTACTTACGTTATCTGCCCATTGATCTGCTTCCCTCTCTTTTTAACCTTAGACATAATGCCTTACAACCACACGAGTAAACCCAACGGAGAGTGGGTGTTAGAGAAAGACATTCCTTTGTACGAGAACAAAGTAAACTTGACAAAGAAAACGATGTACATAACGAACTTAAATGACCCGCAGAATTTGAGCATTTGGCTTTACGGTTTTCTGTTAAAACTGGTGCCTTGCATACTGCTTACGATACTTACTTATAAAATCATCACCGCCTTACTGGAGACAAGGAGGAGAAGGATGAAGTTGCTGACTTCCAGCAGCCCTTTGGAGGACATCGGCGGGAAGAGCAAGCAGAACACTATTCAGCTGTACAAGGAGAACCAAGCGGACAGGACCACAAAGATGCTGCTGGCGGTCCTCTTGCTCTTCCTAATAACCGAAATCCCGCAGGTGATCATTGGGATTGGTGGAATAGGCGCGATTTTCGGCGAATCGTTTTTGGCGGAATGCTATAAGAATTTAGGTGAGTTGTTGCGTTTTTTTTATGCAGGGGATTTAAAGAGGATTCTAGCGCTCTCTAGGATTATTTACTTTTTAGGCCTGCAGAAATAGAAAAAACGGTGTAACTAATTCGTTTCAGATAGCCGTAGGTAAAAACAGGTGTATTTAGTTATAAGGAATATACCTCTGCGATTCCTCCCAAATCAAATAAACAGAACATTGTTTATAAGTCACTTTTATGTGAAAAAATCATGAAATTTGGAGTTTTTTAAAAATTGCAGTAAGACTGCAGTAGATTAATTTTTTTTAATGTTTCTGTTTACTAGGTAATTCCAAACCGGTAATTTAAGCCCCGGTTGATTTCATTTCATTCATTATTTATTTAAATAATTGCCGAAAACCATCGAAATTTTCGAAAATTTCAAGCATTTTTTACTCTGAAAGGAAAAATGCTAGACTCTTGAAACTTTGGTGGAATATGTGTCTCATTACCCTCAACTTACAAAAAAAATTTCGTTTTAAAATGTTTATTAGTTTTAGAGAAATTCTATTTGTTTATTAAAAACGTCCCAAATGTTTAATGAAAAATTGATCTATTAACGTTATCAAAATTAATTCAACCACAGCTCATTTTTTTCGTCAAGACGTCAATTTTACGAATCTGTTATGGGCGTATCGATTTTCAATAATTTTGACCGTCAAAATGGCGTTAACAACATTGCTACTTTTCGGAGCAGCGTTCTTTGCAAATAACTTCACAACAAATGAACGTATCTGCACAAATCTTTCATATTTGAGTTGCTAGTATTTTTCTACAAATTTATAAAAAAAAATTGTTGCTCTGGGACATGTAGGAGCCGAGATGAGTTTTTAAATTGTTTAATGCGCCAAACGTTTATTTATTAATATTTATGGCCAAAATTGAAACTGGTTGTTAATAAGATCTTGAATTTTGTGAATTCATCAAGTCCTATTGAAAACGGGCCCTTTTTGAGGTCAAAATATAATTTTTAATAATTAGTGATTTTAGAGCGTCTTCAATTTGTTTGGTTCAAGGGACAGGCGAATTTTTGATCAAAGGAGTTTCAAATTGGGGTAGCGAGAAAAATTCGTCATATCTCCGTTATTTTCCGGGCAATTTCGACGTTTTTTTTTTTAATTTGGGGTAGCTCACGAAAATAACAATGGGCACATTTTCAATATCCAAATAATAAACATATAATTGTTATAAACAATATTTTTTTTTTAAATTTTTTCTTTTTTGGGCTTATGCAACTTATAATGTGCTAATGTATTAAATATAAATTTATAAAGATTATATAATGGTAACAAAAAGGGCCCGTTCTCAATAGGACTTGATGAATTCACAAAATTCAAGATATTATTAACAACCAGTTTCAATTTTGGCCATAAATATTAATAAATAAACGTTTGACGCATTAAACAATTAAAAAAATTATCTCGGCTCCTACATGTCACAAAGCAACAATTTTTTTTTTTAAATTTGTAGAAAAATACCAGCAACTCAAATATGAAAGATTTGTGCAGATACGTTCATTTGTTGTAAAGTTATTTACAAAAAACGCTGCTCCGAAAAGTAGCAATGTTGTTAACTCCATTTTGACGGCCAAAATTATTGAAAATCGATACGCCCATAACAGATTCGTAAAATTGACGTCTTGACGAAAAAAATGAGCTGTGGTTGAATTAATTTTAATAACGTTAATAGGTCAATTTTTCATTAAATATTTGGGACGTTTTTAATAAACAAATAGAATTTCTCGAAAACTAATAAACATTTTAAAACGAAATTTTTTTTGTAAGTTGAGGGTACTGAGACACATATTCCACCAAAGTTTCAAGAGTCTAGCATTTTTCCTTTCGATTTCGATGGTTTTCGGCAATTATTTAAATAAATAATCAATGAAATGAAATCAACCGGGGCTTAAATTAACCGGTTTGGAATTACCTAGTAAACAGAAGCATTCAAAAAAATTAATCTACTGCAGTCTTACTGCAATTTTTAAAAAACTCCAAATTTCATGATTTTTTCACATACAAGTGACTTTTAAACAATGTTCTGTTTGATTTGATTTGGGAGGAATCGCAGAGGTATATTCCTTATAACTAAATACACCTGTTTTTACCTACGGCTATCTGAAACGAATTAGTTACAGATTCCTGTTCACATCGTCTAATTCTACAGGCCTATTTGCTGCTCCACATCTGAACATACAAATATAAAATCTGTTGGATGTAAAAATTATTGAAGCCACTTTAAAAAGCAATAATTATTGTCGATTCCTTTAATTTATAGTTTTAGGAAATTAATCTGGCGACTAGAATTAATTATCCTTGAGCGTCGACTTCAATTACGTTAAATTTACAATCTGTTCGAATGAAATCGGTGTAAACAATATCTGACGAAGCCGGAAGTAATAAGCTGTTGAACTCTGCGTCGAAAATTGAGTTAAATAATAATGTTCGCGTTGTGGGTCTTTAGAATGTCCACCACTTTTATTATATAAACGAAATAAAAACCGTAATGAACCAAAGGACAGGTCCTTAATTTATTAATATGTTTCGTCCCATCAGAATTTACGCCTACGGGTATTTTCAATTAGCATATCAAAGGATGGCACAAAGCCGACATTATAACTCCGAAATTTATGGAGCTGGAGGCTTGTGATGGGAATTAGTATCAAAGGTCCATACATTTATATCGGACTTTGCTGGAGTTAGGAGTCAAATTCATATTTTCGAAATAAGGCAGTTGTGAAGCGGTGGTTTCAAATATGACTTACTTATTATTTTTAAAATTCCAATTATTAGTGAAAAGTGGTAGATGAAAAATAAGAAACCATTGTATATTTCCTTCCGGGTACTACGTCAAATAAATCGTTGCTTGGCGCTCAAGTATTGCTGCTGGTTTAATTCAATCTTAATTAAATGCTTCCATCTAATTTTAAGGCACAATAAGATGGATTCAGGATTTATATTAAAGATCCCCTTGTTTCACAAGAGCTCGGGGTTAACGAATTTAAGATGATAATGATCGTTTATTATAACCAAATAATGCAAGTACAATCTGGCAATTTATCATTGACAACAAAATTTTCCTGAAAATATATTATACTTACAAAGTAAGTATTAGGAGATATATCTGAGGTGGCCCTTATAATCTAGGCAGCCCGTATATTTGACTTTTAACCTCACGATTTTAAATCTTCTTTTCTCCGAGAAATGACGTTATCTAGGTTTTAATTTAAATGAAAACTGATCGGTTTCTTTTTATAATTTGATAGTTTTAAGAATTGCTTGAAAGAAGGCAATATTTTTGGTATAAAAATGATGTAATATAGACATTCCACAAATTTTGATTTTAATAGTATCAATATACAAATAGCGTGAGTTATATTCCTAAAAAGTCACGCGCGTGACTTATTGTTTACACCAACCTCCTTCAACTTTATGCCTAGCCTGTCCAATCGTAGATAAGTATTCAACTCGTGGTAATGGTAAATAACTCACTTGATAAATTACAGCACTCGCCTGTGGCTCGTGATGCAAAATTCATCGGCGTGAGTTATTTACTAAATTACCACTAATCAAATAATATACTGTTATTTAAGTTTTATACAAGCATAATAATAACAAAAATATCCAATTTGATTTAGGTACTTATATTGATGCTCCACTTCTGAACATACAAATATAAAATCTATTTGACGTAAAATTGATTGAAACCACTTTAGAACCCTATTGTTGTCGAATACTACAAAAATGACTTTTTTATAATTACATGGAAAAATATTGGATCAAAATCCAAATTAGAAAAGTCCATAAGTCCAAAGGTAAATATTGAAAATTAAATATATTTGCCTCACCACAAAATTCATTCATTACAGTTACCAATAAAGAAAAACGATATCCCAAGAATTTGCTTTTTTTATTTTTATTGGAAATCATCAGAAGGATATTACGATTTAACGATTTACTTATGTACACTAACCCGAATTTGAACTGAGCCACCCGAAATATAGACCAAATTTATAAAGCTGTAACTTTTTTATTTATTTATGGATTGTAGAAATTTTTCAATTGCTTTAAATATTAGTTATGTATTTTAAACTACTGAAAGAAATTAAAACCCGATTATTAAATACCTAAATAAAATTAAAAATAAATTCAGGTAAAACAAGGATAGAACAAAATATACCTCAGAAAGAAACAAATAACGAGAAACTTACGTATGGTATACTAAATAGTTAAATACAAATTAAAAAAGGATATCATATTGGAGAATAATCTTCCTAGATCAGCTGTAAAACACCTGTTGCTGAAAGAGAGGTCAACCACACATAAATAAAGGGCCAGCTACACTAAAAAAAAACAAACATAAACAAATTAAAATCTTAAATAAAGTAAATGTATTGTAAAATGTTTCTGTTAAATAATCAATAACAGAACAGCTGTTATTTACATGCTTTGAACAAAGTTTAAATGACTTTCAACACAACAGTTAAACCACCTTTATTTATGAATAGCATAACAGCAAATTTATAGATAAGATATTTCTTCAGTGGTGGAAGGGAGCCCCCAATAGGCCCTGAAAAGAAAAAGAGTGATTGTAGCAAACCTACAGTACCTTTCACGTTAAATTATTATATGTATAATCGTACGCACTGTCGCATATTAATAAAGAACAGAAATAGTTCAGGCCAGTGGCGGACTGATCGTACACCAAAAGGTCGTTAATTCAAAGATTATATACAGGGTGATCATTTTAAGTGCCTCACTCGATTTTCCTGCTTTATTCTTCACCTAGGAAAAAAATTTAAATACCATACTTGTGTACTTTTTTCCGGGAAATCCGATTCCGAAAAGATAAAAACAATTGAATGTCAAAGAAAAAAGTTATGGCCGAAAAACTGAAAAAGAAAAAAATATACAACCTGCATATTAATGCGGAAATGGATATGTGACATTTCACTGATTGTAAATGTGTATCAGATACATATTTTTCACTTCCGGTTTGACCGGAAATGGCTTTAATTTTTTTATTTTAGGTGATACACCCTGTATATTGAGCTCAGTTTAAAGAACATTTCTTTCTGAATTCAGCAATATCTAACATATTATCATTATCTTTCATATTTAATAAGATATTGGGGTTTAAATTTAAAATAACACAAATATATGTTATGAAATAAAATCATCCATGAAAACAAACAAAAGCATTTAAATTATTTATTTATTTCAAAAAGAAAAGAAGATATAGCATAATAACTTATGTTCTTTAGTTTTTGAAATAAATAAAAAATAATTTAAATGCTTTTGTTTGTTTTCATGGATGATTTTATTTTATAACATATATTATCTTATTAAATATGAAAGACAATGATAATATGTTATATATTGCTGAATTCAGAAAGAATTGTTCTTTAAACTGAGCTCAATATACAGGGTGTATCACCTAAAATAAAAAAATTAAATCAATTTCCGGTCAAACCGGAAGTGAAAAATATGTATCTCATAAGCATTTACAATCAGTGAAATGTCACATATTCATTTCCGCATTAATATACAGGGTGTATATTCTTTTCTTTTTCTGTTTTTCGGCTAAACTTTTTTCCTTGACAATCAATTGTTTTTATCTTTTCGGAATCGGATTCCTCGGAAGAAAGTACACAAGTATGGTTTATGAATTTTTTTCCTAGGTGAAGAATAAAGCAGGAAAATCGAGTGAGGCACTTAAAATGATCACCCCTGTACAAGAACTAAAATATTTCTTTTGGAAAAACTATATATAACTACTACAGGCAAATTAAAATAAACTTCAAAACTAAGTACTATTGCATGCATAAAAATTAAAAATTAAACTTACCTTAAAATAACTTAAATTAAATAAATCCATAAAAATAAATATAAAATCAAAAATCCAATAATAGTATCCCTCAAGTCTCCATTACATATCAATAATATTGACGCCCAACGTGGAGCCAGAAAGAAACAAAAAATCCAATAAAATAAAATAATTATATTTTACAAAAATTTCTCAATTACATAACAATTAATTTGGCGCCCAACGTGGGGCTGGAAAGAAACAAAAAACCAACAATAAAATAATTAGAATCATATTTTATAAAAATTTTCCCCTGTACATGCCAATATGTTCTCATGTTTTTTTTCACTTTTTCAGTCTAGTGCCTCGAACACCGTATTCACTTTGTGGCACAATGGATACTTACAGGTGTTGCCAACATGTCATTTTTTAAGTTTTGGGTCTATCTTTTGCAGTTCAAGAAATAAATTGAAAAACAACTTTAATAACATTTTTAATATTCAAATCTATTGGAATGGCAAAAAATATTTATTCTGATGCTCCTCTTCTGAAAATGCAAATATAAAATCTGTTGGACGTAAAAATTATTGCCGAATAATGCCATTATTGTCGAATAATGCAAAAACAACTACTCCTAATAACTACATGTTATAAAAAAGCATTGATTTACATTACAGAATTCACAGTGTCCAAAGCAAAAAAACATTGAAATAAAAATCAAAAAATTTGTTTCTGTAAAATTCATGAATATAACTCGGTTTTAATTCGACATGGACGTCGACGTCAAAAAATTAACATAACCTAGTTTTCAATTTGGCTTTGACATCTACGTCAAAAATTAACATAACCTAGTTTAATTTGACATTGAAAATGACGTCAAAAATTATTTAGCAACAACAAATATCATTCATTTCCAATAAGAATGAGAGCATGGGGATATCATTTTTTTGGTTCGTAACCGTAATGAATGAAGTTTGTGGTGACTTTACGCCAAAGGACCAGCTATAGGTTGTTTTTTTGCCATAATATAAATAAAATAAAAATTGAGTTATTTTTTTTAAATTCTAATAGTTTTTTAGATTATTTGGAACCATTCAAGAATATGGCAATAAATCCCAAAAAAGAAAAAAAAATCAAACAATGCCACAAATAACTTTTAGACAATATTTATATAAGTGGCTCTCTGGACTTGCCTGTTCTGAACTATCTGTATGTATATCTCGCCACAACAAAACAATACGGTAAAAGTTATGAGTTATTAATGTACACCTGACCCATGTTTCAGTCGTTAAGCATTTGGTGGTGTGCAGTGAAACCAGGGATGAAATGAACATTTACAAAGGGTCTGAATCGCGTCAAAGTGTGTTTGTCTCTCGTTGTGCTAAAATTAGGCAAGCAACAATTTACGAAAACTATTTCAATCCTGTATAAAAGTGACTGTCTGACTCCCACAGCGCCCATTTTACCTTGACTGAATGAACAAGAGTTTAATATCTTGATGATAAATCTGTGTATTTATGCCGTTAATCTAAACTTGGTAAACGACTAAAGTTTGTTTTAACAAAGTGCAATAATTAACACAATTAATTAAATCCAAAATTAGACAATTTATCTAAATCTGTTTACCTTTAAGCTTCAAAAATTGTGTCCGATATTATCTTGTCATGAAAGAACATATTGCGGTGATACTGCTATGCGCTTGATGTACTAAGTGCTCAAATAATATCAGCTGCAAAAACGTGTGCATGTTCATTTATCTGTATCTCCACAATGTTTATCTTCGCCGTTTTTAATAGAAACGAAAATAAATAAAATTAAAATATTTACATGAGGCTCGGTTTAATTTATCTAATCGAGTTTATAAGCAATAAATGATTACACCATACTCGCCGACAATGTTGCTATCGATTCGGAAAATTGCATAAAACTTAAATATAGTTATTTATAAAAAATACAAACAATACATTTCAAACAAAGAAAGTAGGGTAATTTGGAAAAACTTTCACTGTGGTAATAGTTTAAGCATAACTCAAGCGTAATTTAAATTTTAAATAAGGAAATATCATTGTTTTACATAACTGAATAACCTCCATTTGTAATATTTGTTGAATATTAATGTTCAGCAAAAATAAGAAAAACGAGAAATTAAATTTTCAAGCTGAGGACATTGGTTTTAAACAAATTAGAGCGTAAGGAATTTATAATTCGAGATTTCCACAACGTAGTACTGAAAACGTATTAAATCGGTTTGAATGTATTCACTTGGACGATGGGAACCGCGAGGTAATAGAAATAATCAAATCAACTTAATTGTTGAGCCGATAAAGACAAGTATTGTACTACAAAATTACATTTTTAATCTGCTTGCTTTGCAACATTTTTCTTCAAATAGAAAAATCAAAAATCAAAAGCCCACACTGAACTTCATATGTTTGTTTTACTTCTAGTTTAATTTAAAGGGCAAGGGCCTGTTCTTTCCTCTTTTGCCTTTGAAGTACTCAAGAAGGTTCATTACAATTATTGGATCTTTATGTCTTTAGACAGAAAGCATTGTCTAGACGAGAAATGTAATTTAATTTTATTTAAATTGAAGAGCTGCAATTTTTTCTCCAAATACTTATAACAAGGTTTTAACTGATATAAGATTTATATGACTTTACTCTAGCGCCTATATGTTTGACTGATTAAAATTCAGCGAACGTTATCTTGCAAAATGCTACTCCGTCTGCAATTTTATTTTGTGGTCCTGTTAAATTTGCTTTTATTTTGAAAAGTCAACATACAATGAACCAAATATAATTAATCATTCAAATTAAGGCCGATTCAATATTTATCTTGTTTCCTGTAAAATACTGTTCACTATGATTGATGGTACGAAACCTAAAATACGAATAAAAATGACGTAGCCCACCTATTGAAAATAAATATAAATATGTTTTATCGATACTTCATTGTTGGATCCGTTCCTTTGAATGTCTTTAACATATTGCTTATTAGAAATTTGAAAGGTCAAAAGTCAAAGAAGGCTACTAAAACGTCTGCAGGCCGGGCAGATCAACCTTCAATGAGATACATATCCTAGAGTAAATCTACCAGAAGACAACAGAATACTACGGGGAAGCACATTTAATACTTGTTGACTTCCAAGAGTGCATTTTTTTAATCAACAGAGAAAAATGAGGAAGGAACTATCAAGACTAGAAATTCCCAAAAAACTATTAAAACTGTCGATGATGACAATGGACAACACCAAGACAAAGGTGCGATTCCAGGAAACACCTAATTAGGAATTTTATATACATAAGGATGTGAAACAAGGAGACTCAATTTCCTCAACTCCATTTAACCTAGTATTAGAAAGCATCATCAAAAGAACAGAGCTGAGCAAATAAAACATCATTACAGACGATATTCAAATAATCTAACAATAGTATGACAAATTCGAGACAAAAACTGATAGGAGGGATAGAAAAAATAGATAAAGAAGCTGGACTTGGACTGGAAATAAACCAGAGCAAAACCAAAACAGAAATCTTCCGAAAAGCAAAGTCATCACCAAAAAAATTAAGATAAAGATATTAATAAATATTTGTAACACACCGAAGGAAAAGAGGAGTAATCTACTTCAATAAAGGGATCTTAAACGCACCAATGTTAGCCATAATCTCAAGGGCTCGTCCAATCTAAAAAACCACAAATCCAATTAGAAAATTACTTTAAACATAAGCAAAAGTAAATTTTAATAATCTAAAAATTAATCAGTAACTAATATAGTAGTAATTTGACAGTAATGAATGAGATTCTAAGTCTCTCTAGCGAAAAGTAAAACATAGTGTAATCTATTTACGATATACATGTATTTAAACTTAAGAGTTAGTATAATAATTGATGCAAAATCGATAATCTATGTCAAATGGCTAGATATGTTGTAAATTTAGACTATAAGTAGTGACAGTGTGGTGAAATTTAAAACGCAGTGTTCGTAACTTCCGAAGAACAGTAAACCTAAGTCAGTTTCAACGTAATGTAACATAATAAACATCCACTGAGAGGCTATCTGACAAGTATGCTGAAAACAAGATTAATTCTCCAAAATAACTTAAAATAAAGCAGATAATTGAGAAAATACTTTAAAAAAATTACATAGTATGACAAGTGGAATTTTCTTGGGAATGTCTTGAAAACATCAACAATAACAATTGAAGGGAGAACGAGTTTGGAGAGATATACGAAAATACACGTTGCTTCTAAAGAAAGTATGAAAATTTCGAATAAATCCGTTTAAAAGTAAGAAGAAACGGTGACATTGCAAAGGTATGTTTATCCATTATATAGAGACCTCGATACAGACCAAGTTATTATGGTGAAGTCAAGAAGGATGATTCAGTTAGAAGATAAATAAAATCAGGTACCTACCTAGCTTATAATATTGCATCAAAATGGTCCAAAGCTGGCTAGTTTCACAAATTTTAAAGGGATAGCCCAGAACGTTCCAGAACGTGCCGCCATTAAAATTACTCATCACTGAACTGTTTAGGTAGAATACGTGCGACCTCACCATAAACTAGATTTTAATATTAAGATCGATAGTAAAGAACATTTCTAATTAAATTTAAATAACTCTACCAGTTTTGGCCATTAAATATAAGCTAATTTTAAGTTGTCGCAGGTTACAATAAGTTCACCATCTTATTTTATTTATCGATATATTTGCTAAGTAAAAAAATCGTTCATAATAGAGACCCCCATGTTTTATAATCCTAAATTTGTGTCCCATTCATTGCTCTCGGGTTAGAGAAAGAGAGAAGTATAAACATTCATAACAGTGACAGCTGTTTTCGAAAGCCACAAGCTGTACTTAGTCTATATTAGTTTCTTAAATATAAGAGAATCAATTACAGGTCACTACATCTTGGTATGACCCAAATTTTGAAGTTTTCTTGAATAAAACCAGTGAACTCAGGTTAAATTAAATTATTAATATTACAAATCAAATAAAAACTAGAGAAAGGTAAGTTTCTCCGATTAATGAGATCCCTGGAACGCCCTGAAATAAGAAAAACACGAATTTATATATATAAAAAAAGTCCCATCATTATATTACAATAGTTTCTTTTTAACTTTGTTAAGCAAATTGCAAACTGGGACTGCCTGCAATTAATTCAGCTTCCAAGCTAGAAGCATTCCTCTTCTTTATTTGTAACGACGTTGGTCGATACGCTGTTATGTTACTAGGAAGTCGAATGAATTTAACCTGTTGCGTTGTGTTCTAGCACTCACAGCTTGAAGTACATTACGATATCTACGCTAAGGGTAAAATTACTTAGAAACAATTAGTTTATTAGTGCCTTCAGTGGCCTGCTTGCAATGAGGTAAACAAATTGAGAAGCCATATTAGAAAATGGATTAAAAAACGTTTTCAAAACGTCCATTAAACATTTATAGGAAACGTTTCAGAAACGTCTTCTCATATACAGGGTGATTCACGAGGAAAGGGACAAAATGTTATGGTAGATAGAGTTCACTTAGGTGAATTAGAAATGACTAAAAAGCCTGAGCCTTTTTTTTATTGATCTACAGGGTGATTTATGAGTTTTGCCCAATACTTCTTAAGGTAATATCTTTTAAACTAATCACTAGAATCAGCTCGTATTGTGGTATATAGTATACTATTGATTGTCAATTTACATGCATAATCATCAAAGACAGAAAATTCCAGGGCCGGCTCAACTAATTTTTATTTTTAGGGCTCCTATGAAAAAATTCATCTGTGTACGTGATTTTTAAATTCTAATACTGAATTATGAAACTACATACAAAAGTGATCGAAAACATGTACTTTGTTGTTTTGCCACACTTTGGGCGAATTTTAAATAAACGATCAATTTTCGCCAAAATAGAAGGTCGGCACAAAATAAATTTATAAAATTACATTTTCCTCTCTTATTCAAACTAAAATATTTGTTATACTTACAAAATTTTGTGATTTCATGCATGATTAATATGAAATAAATAATCAAAAATAAATAATTTCAGCATCAGATTAAGTAATTTTTATTTCTGAGGTTTCTGTGAAAAATCAGTCTGTATACATTTTTCTCAAATTGTTGTGATGTGAAAAAATATTACGTTAATCTTCACGTTTAAATAACTTTGACCACCAACTTGGTGAGTTACAATTTTACGTTTTTATAACGTGTATTAGACAATCTTAAATACGATTCCATAATCCTCAATGTCCAAAACACATGAAATAATAATCTGATCCTCTTATAGACTGATCAGCAACTACGTTTAACATTCAGTGTAATAAACTTATAATTGTTCTTGGACCGAATGTCACAGAGCCAACTTCAAGGGTGCAATGGGCATGAAAACGCGAGAACCCTCCCAAGATACCAATTCAAACAACCGGCCAATTACCACCGAAAATGCAATGAGCACGATAACTTCGGCCTAGACAACCGTTAACCATAATGGCCAAACACTAAACATAGTCCTAGTAGTTAATCAACATCAACATTCCATCGCAGAAACTCCTCTGCACTGGTGAGAGAAACGGTAATCGAGCTACATTTCACCAGAGTGAGTTCTCAGAATTATTTATACCCTTCGGGAAAGAATAGAAATTGTCATTTATTTTAAAAATGATAATAATTTCGCCAGAACTACGGCACGCATATTCAATAGCAATCACCCAGATAGAAATGTTGGCTTTCAGTATGTATTACAATTGATGAAATAATTCATAGGAACACGTTCTGTGGGAAATAAAAAGCATGAACCTCAGCAATCGATTAGGAATGAAGCAGTTGAAGTGGCAGTTCTGGAGCATTTGCAGATGTATAATACCCAATCGACAGGGAAGTAGCTACCCGATTTAACTGCCTTGGATTTCTTTCTGTGGGAACATTTGAAATCGAAGATATTTGCAACAAAACCTCATCTCTGGAAGAGTTACGTGAGATAATTGTTCGAGAATGCAGTTCAATGACTCCAGATGTGTTCAGAAGTGTTCGTACAGAATTTCAAAACAGATTATGTAAATTAAATGTATTGATGCCTCTTTTGTTGTTTGGGTAAATAATAAACATATTATTATTATTATTATTATTATTGTAAGTACCTACTAGTGTAAGGAACTCGGTGGGGGTCATTTTGAACAGACATACGTTAAATTAAACTGCTTCTTTTATTTTTATTTCCCGAACTTAAAATAATGAAACAGTTATTTCTCAGGAAAGAATCGAAAGATTTAAAAAAAATACAGTTATGTGGAGAATTGAAAGACCTTTCAAAATATGTATCACTCCACCCCCCTTGCCATATGAATTTTTTGAGGGGGTGGCTGTGTAGGGTAGAGGAATGATAGGTATACAAGTATTACATTAAAATATGTCCCTCTTGAAAACAAGGTCGACGTGTTTCACCAATTTTTCGGAACATTTTTACCTCCAAGTTATTCATGACTTTAACTTAAATACGATTTAGAATACCTACTAGAAAATTATGCTCGCATTAAGAAACTCACACACATGTATTAACTGTAAGTAGGCCTGTAGAATTAGACGATGTGAACGTGAATCTGTAACCAATTCGTTTCAGATAGCCGTAGGTAAAAACAGGTGTATTTAGTTATAAGGAATATACTTCTGCGATTCCTCCCAAATCAAATAAACAGAACATTGTTATAAGTCACTTTTATGTGAAAAAATCATGAAATTTGGAGTTTTTTAAAAATTGCAGTAAGACTGCAGTAGATTAATTTTTTTGAATGTTTCTGTTTACTAGGTAATTCCAAACCGGTTAATTTAAGCTCCGGTTGATTTCATTTCATTGATTATTTATTTAAATAATTGCCGAAAACCATCGAAATTTTCGAAAATTTCAAGCATTTTTTACTCTGAAAGGAAAAATGGTAGACTCTTGAAACTTTGGTGGAATATGTGTATCATTACCCTCAACTTACAAAAAAAATTTCGTTTCAAAATGTTTATTAGTTTTCGAGAAATTCTATTTGTTTATTAAAAACGTCCCAAATGTTAAATGAAAAATTGACCTATTAACGTTAACAAAAATAATTCAACCATAGCTCATTTTTTCGTCAAGACGTCAATTTTACGAATCTGTTATGGGCGTATCGATTTTTAATAATTTTGACCGTCAAAATGGCGTTAACAACATTGCTACTTTTCGGAGCAGCGTTTTTTGCAAATAACTTTACAACAAATGAACGTATATAAATGAACGTATCTGCACAAATCTTTCATATTTGAGTTGCTGGTATTTTTCTACAAATTTATAAAAAAAAATTGTTGCTCTGGGACATGTAGGAGCCGAGATAATTTTTTAAATTGTTTAATGCGCCAAACGTTTATTTATTAATATTTATGGCCAAAATTGAAACTGGTTGTTAATAAGATCTTGAATTTTGTGAATTCATCAAGTCCTATTGAAAACGGGCCCTTTTTGAGGTCAAAATATAATTTTTAATAATTAGTGATTTTAGAGCGTCTTCAATTTGTTTGGCTCAAAGGACAGTCGAATTTTTGATCAAACGAGTTTCAAATTGGGTAGCGAGAAAAATTCGTCATATCTCCGTTATTTTCCGGCCAATTTCGACGTTTTTTTTTTTAATTTGGGGTAACTCACGAAAATAACAATGGGCACATTTGCAATATCCAAATAATAAACATATAATTGTTATAAACAATATATTTTTTTTTCTTTTTTGGGCTTATGCAACTTATAATGTGCTAATGTATTAAATATAAATTTATAAAGATTATATAATGGTAACAATGTATGCACAAACTATTTCTCCATCAAACAATATACGATGTTACAGCATTGTTACCATTATATAATCTTTATAAATTTATATTTAATACATTAGCACATTATAAGTTGCATAAGCCCAAAAAAGAAAAAATAATAATAAAAAAAATTGTTTATAACAATTATATGTTTATTATTTGGATATTGCAAATGTGCCCATTGTTATTATTTTCGTGAGCTACCCCAAATTAAAAAAAAAAACGTCGAAATTTGCCGGAAAATAACGGAGATATGATGAATTTTTCTCGCTACCCCAATTTGAAACTCGTTTGATAAAAAATTCAACTGTCCCTTGAGCCAAACAAATTGAAGACGCTCTAAAATCACTAATTATTAAAAATTATATTTTCACCTCAAAAAGGGCCCGTTTTCAATAGGACTTGTTGAATTCATAAAATTCAAGATCTTATTAACAACCAGTTTCAATTTTGGCCATAAATATTAATAAATAAACGTTTGGCGCATTAAACAATTTAAAAAATTATCTCGGCTCCTACATGTCCCAGAGCAACAATTTTTTTTTATAAATTTGTAGAAAAATACCAGCAACTCAAATATGAAAGATTTGTGCAGATACGTTCATTTGTTGTATAGTTATTTGCAAAAAACGCTGCTCCGAAAAGTAGCAATGTTGTTAACGCCATTTTGA
Organism: Rhagium mordax; assembly: GCA_963680705.1. NCBI lineage: Eukaryota > Metazoa > Arthropoda > Insecta > Coleoptera > Cerambycidae > Rhagium > Rhagium mordax. The sequence continues at coordinate 128,994,559 of OY796656.1, read as the reverse complement.
CGGTCAAAATTATTGAAAATCGATACGCCCATAACAGATTCGTAAAACTGACGTCTTGACGAAAAATATGAGCTGTGGTTGAATTATTTTTGATAACGTTAATAGGTCAATTTTTCATTTAACATTTGGGACGTTTTTAATAAACAAATAGAATTTCTCGAAAACTAATAAACATTTTGAGTTGAGTTGAGGGTAATGAGACACATATTCCACCAAAGTTTCAAGAGTCTAGCATTTTTCCTTTCAGAGTAAAAAATGCTTGAAATTTTCGAAAATTTCGATGGTTCTCGGCAATTATTTAAATAAATAATCAATGAAATGAAATCAACCGGGGCTTAAATTAACCGGTTTGGAATTACCTAGTAAACAGAAACATCCAAAAAAATTAATCTACTGCAGTTTTACTGCAATTTTAAAAAAACTCCAAATTTCATGATTTTTTCACATAAAAGTGACTTATAAACAATGTTCTGTTTATTTGATTTGGGAGGAATCGCAGAGGTATATTCCTTATAACTAAATACACCTGTTTTTACCTACGGCTATCTGAAACGAATTAGTTACACCGTTTTTTCTATTTCTGCAGGCATAAAGGGAATGCGTTGCAGAAAACATCAAAAGGACTTATTTTTTTATTATTCTGTATACACCTAAAATTCGTATTAGACGAGGGCATATAATTATCAAATTACCAAATTATGCCAAAATTACCAGTTTATTTATGTAATAATTTTCAGTTTAGTTTTTCAACTGACCAGTAATCGATCGCTTTTCTGTTAACATTCCTCTCAATAATTTAAAATAATGAAATGGTGATTTTTTAAAGCTACGTATTTGTTAGCAATGTAAATGCTGGATAATGTTTTATTATAAACTTCAGTTTGTTATGTCAGTATGTCGGTACCAAATATTTATGTTAGGCTCTTACGATGTTACCTTCATGTAAACCAATACCAGAGAAATCCATGCGTGTCAATGCGGTATAGACAATATATTTTTATACATTCCCAACAGTGACGTTTGTTTACTTGGATTTCTATTGTAGCACTCAGCCTCTCTCACAGGACCTTAATTTCTTGTTAGAATTTGACACATATATCTTTTGTGTCTCAGGATACCACAAATATGGATATTGTAAAAATGCAGGACACAAATTCAGATCAGGAATATTTTCTTTTCCTTTTGTGAAAATATGAAGCCCTGTTTACGGCTCAGATGACGCTCATTAAAATCAAATATAATGTGGCATCCTTGCACTAGAATTTTAAAGTTTCTATAAACTGTTTTTAATATTAAAATTTTGTCAACTGCTTCAATTGCCATTGTGAAATAAGCTTTTGCGTCGTTCGTAGCAGTCTACAAGGTTTAAAAAAAAATCCGACCATTATTTGAGATCTCTTGTAAATTTGCATATAGTCGATTAAGAATGGTTAGATTTAGATAAGTCTGTAGTTATGCCTATGAAAGGTAACTGAAATTGACATACTCCATGAGAGGGATAAAAAAGTTCCGTTTAGGGTTTTTATCCTCAAGGAAATATTTCACTGTATTTAAAACGTTTCTTTTCTGTGTTTTAGATTGTACTGAAAGATCATCACAATATTCTTTGATATCGCTCATGACGGATTTGGTATCAGAATTTATACTGTTTTAGTTGTTATTATTTATGTCGTGTATTGGTACAAAAATGTAATGTTTTGTGTCCAGTGAGGCTTCGTATTGGTTACATGTGTATAGAAATTTAAGTATGTTTTTCACATATTTTTATTTCATATATAGACGTATACGAAGTATATTGTATGAAAATAATGTACCTAATTTGTATTACAAAGAAATTACTTAAATTGCCAAGAGGGTTGCTTTTTTTGTGAAAGTATATTACATACATGGTCCCTTGCTATAAGATTCATTTGGTTGTTTTAATCTCTTTCATGAATCACCGGATAAAAACATATTGCGGGCGGCATTGTAAATAAAATATTCGCTTTCATAATAATGCGACTCGTACTTCATCCAATTTTTTTAAATTACGGTTCTTAGCATTTAAAAATGACGGAACTTTATGGTATTTTCTTAATTTAGCTTCAGCAAATTGTTTGCGTAAAATGAACAGTTTAACTAGTTATTAACAAAAACTAACTGATTGTTAGTACCTGCGTAAAGTTTTAAAAAATCTGAAATTCAAGATGTAGCTGTAACGTCAGACTTATAATGTAAATGCAACGTTAGAATTATAATGCAAATGCAACGTTAAATTTGTCTTGTAAATGCAATGTTGGATTTGTAATGTAAATGCAATGTTAGATTTTTAATGTAAAGGCAACGTTAAATTTGTAATGTAAATGCACCTGGAGAGGGTTGGAATCTTTGGAATGACAGTAACTCCGACGTGGTTTCCTCAAACATCTAACATAATTTTTTATTTTTGCTACACGCGCGTTTCGCCAACGAGATTATGATGGCATTACAACTTGGTTGGCGAAACGCGCGTCGGGTGCAAAAATATTGATATGATGTTTGAGGAAACTACGTCGGGACATTGAGTAAACTAATAATATAAATAGGCGCAACTGTCAAGGTTTCGAGATTTTAGTATTGTATTTTTTTACCAAAAGCTTCAGGATTATCATCGGTATTTGTAATTCTGCTGCATAGCAAGTATTGTGGATAATTCTCTAGTTATTGGCAAAAAAAATACAACCTTAAAATCTCGAAACCTTGACGGTTGCGCGTCTTTATTGTTATTTACTAAATGGTCGGTGTTAATGTAAATACAGTGTTTGATTTGGAACGTAAATGCAAAGTTTTATTTGTAATGTAAATGCAACATTACATTTGTAGCGTAAACGTGACGTTAGACTTATAATGCAAACGTAACGTTAAATTTGTGATATAAATGCAATGTTTGATTTGTTACTTAAATACAACGTTGGATTTGTAATGTAAACGCAACGTTAAATTTGTAATGTGTATACAATGTTTTATTAATTACGTAAATGCAACGTTAAATTTGTAATGTAAATACAATGTTTGCTTTGGAACGTAAATGCAATGTGTTATTTGTAATGTAAATGCAACGTTAAATTTGTAATGTAAATGCAATATTAAAAAATGTTGGACCGTCTTTTTGATAAAAAAGCATTTGAAAATAGTTTTTTTTTTTGTTATTTTTATCCAAGAAAAAACGGAAATAAAGAAAAATATTTTGATTGGATGAGAAAGGGAATAGCTTAAAAATTTCATATATTGGTTAACTAAATGAAAAGTTGTTTCATTAACTTCAAAAAGTATATGAAAGATTTTTTAAGAAAACCATTATATTTTTAGACATACACTACAAACTGTTTTGCCCCTTTTTATCTTTAATAAAAGATTTTTAATTATTATTTTAGCAGCTCTAGTTTCTTCAAAAGTTATACATTATTTTCTTGTAATTTTCTTGTACTAACCGCCGAAGTGGTGCAGATTTGAGATGTTTTGATGAACGTAAAGCTCAAAGTAATGTTATTTATATACGTGGACTAGAAAGCAAACATAAAATCCAAAACCCTGGAGAGCTTATTTGCCCTGGCGTGTAATAAATTACGTACCAGTTCAGCTGTGCGATATGAACATTTTAACAGCTCTATGACTTTTGTGACATAAATTATTTTTGTAGGCGAACAAGTTATTTCCACGATATAAACTACTTAAATGTTATTGCATGCATGAGAATTACACTGAAAATGAGGTAAATTTCTAAATTAATTAATAATCTCGTAATACGCGCGTTCATGTTTTCACCAGATGTTTCTAGCTAGGAAGGACATTAATCTTAACCTATCAGAGGATGAAGAGAGGATATTGAATGCAACCCAGGATATTTTACCGATGAACTCATAAACGCGCTTTGCTCTTAAATAGATGCATGTTATATGTGGGAAAAATATAAAGAAATTAATGTATCTCTAAATTTATCAAGGCAGCTTTCAATATAACAAGATAGGGCTCCCTGTATGACCAAAATTTTAATTCAACTCAACAATTCTACTACATCACTGATACGAAGTAAATTGCAATTGCAATTTAATCACCAAATGAATATGCGAAATGTAATTCACATCCCATCCCGACGACCGACGCAACGATTGTAATGACTTGTTACTGCTACATGAACGACATTATAAGCTCTCAACGGGTTTAATTGCTTCTTCACAGCGACACGTTTTAATTGCGTATTACTTTGACCAGCATTAATCTTTTAAATTCCCAGTAGTTTAATAAAATCATTTCAGTGCTAATACGAGCTGATTTATTTCCCTGCATATATGTGGCGGAAAGTAAGTCGGTAGAAAGGCTAATAGAGCTTGGATATGTTTGTTTGCTACAAATTCAAGCTGTTTACACTTAGGTTCGATAAGAATAGAGAAACTGTCATAATGGACAGTGCCCGCCTGCGGTGAGAGGAGAGGAAACGTTTTAATATTGGAAATGTTTCTGGTTTCGCAGTTTCATGTTGAATATTATGAAGCATGACGTAGGCAGAATGACGTTTCAGAGCGACAGACGCCAAAATTACACTTTTTCGTTCACTCCTCTTGCGCCTAAAATCAGAGCGGGACCGTGCAAAACTTTGCAACAAATTTGAATTTTTATCACATCCGAAATTTCACAAGATTTGCGTTCTACTTCGTTTTTTCCAATGTCTCATCCGGTTGCATCTTTGAGAAGGACTGTGAATTTTTAGTTAGTGGAAAGTGGAAAATATTGCACATACCTAAGGATTATAATTATTCAAATTTGTATTTTGATATTACTTGATCAAAGCCTGTGACACGATTATTAAATTGACAAAACTGAGTTATGTGTGTCATGTAAATTATCTATAATACATAACCGTAGTCATTATTGAGTTTAGAGTAAAGTTATAACTACTATTAAATGAATTATCTACTTCAACCACGAAAGTGTAGGTATGGCACGTGCTTCCAACAGGTGCGGAATCAATAATTTGAACATCTCTAATTTCCCTAGTGCTGAAACTACACTATTCAAAAAAATATAAGCAAAATTTAGATAACTATCAATATTTGGGGGTGATAATGAATGAAATATCTAGTTAATTATTCCATGAAAGACTAAAAATGGAAATGGCAATGTGATATGTTTATGCCAAAAAATTATACTCGAAATATATGCATTAATTCCTCCCTCCTAAATAGTTCATTTAGTTAGGTTATCAGGAGTTATTAGGCTAGTTTATTAATTCATTGCAACTATATAAAAGTTAAACATTCCTAAATGACGATACGAGTAAATCAAGCTCAAGACTAATCTATATCTATGTATTTATTACGATCCTTTTACTTGTTTACTATTTACTCCAAGATGTACGTCGGGTTTCATAAGCTGAACTAATCAAGTTTGCCAACTTCCAATTAGCTTCACGAGTTAATAAGTACCTTAAATTAGTTCTTAATTAAATACACTGGAGGAAGCATATGAGGTATACCAACTAAAAATATTTCTTTGCGACATAGAATATCCTATTTCGCTGTAAATAAATTTCCTCTCGTTTGCCAAGAAATGCCTTGGAATAATAAAATAAACACGTATTTATGATCAAAATTCAATTAAACCGTTTCAAACGCAGAGAAGTTAGAATACTGTGTACCGAAATCTATGTATAAAGTACAAGTAAGCAGATTATAATTAATTAAAATCTTTGTTCTTGTTGGAGTTTATTTTATGTTGTAGTAAACTGACATATTTACATATAATAATAATGGATAATCGAAATGCAATCGTTCAGATAATCAAATTACTGATGGGGGAGAAACACGAAAACAAGAAAGTTATAAACAAATAATGTATAATAGGTAATTAAATTGCGTCCAAGCAAATATCTACTTCACTGTAAAGAATACATGCATATGTAAATATTTGATAACTAAGTTTCTATATTCTAGGTGACTAATAAGTGATTATTAATAGTGTATAATTTTGATGCAAATAAGAAGGTTAATATTTTTGTAACCACAATTGAGTACAATTTTATCCTTTTTTTCATAATTATACAGGGTGATCTACCACAAGCGTGCCAAACTTCAGAAGCCGCTACTTTATCAAAAAATAAATGGACTTCCATTATTAAATATATGTATTGTGGTGAAAGTGGGGTGAAAATTTTATTTTATTTAATTATTTTTCTATTTTATTTTTACACAATACTTCCTTCCACCTATCACACACAAAATTTCTTCCCCAGCACACACTACACCTGTTTTAGATCTGTCAAAGAGAATGCGTGTGAAACTAGGAGGTTTTATTTACTAGGGTCTGTCTGATCCCTCTTTTATTTTAGTTTTTCAGGGCCGTTAGATGAGTTCCTGGTGCTTTAGGGAGACTTACCTTGCTCCTATTGGTTTACTTTTGTAATTAATGACAATAAATGATATGAACATAGATTCTACTTAGTTTTATTTGTTATTTAATCGAAAAGTTCTATGGAGCCAGCTGCTCCCTCTAGATAGTAATGTTTGTCCTATGATGAATTTGAGAATAATAATTTGTAACTCACTATGACTTTAGTCTTTTATAGATATTTTACAGATCCATGAAAGAAAGATCATATTCCATTGAACACACCATACAATTTATTGAAAATTAAGGACAAATAATCTTAATATCTAATTAGAATAAGCCTGGGACAACTTAATTTATTAAACGTGCGACAAAATTTGTTCACTGTGTGAACTATTATCAAATTCTTAAATTGTTAAAGCTTAATTAAACACTGGTTTTGAGTTCTATGCCCGCTGGGCATTTTCAGACAATGTTTTAAATTGTCAAAACTGAAATTATGGCTGTCTGTTGCCTGCTTTTGTGGTTTATACACTTTGTACATGAAAAGTTAGTCCACTTTGGGTAAATTAAACGCTATTTTTAAGTTAGGTAAGTAGCTTGTGGTTTTGGATTTAAATTTCTCAGTATTTAATTAAATATTTTTTATTTTTTCAGGGGCCACGCCGAAATCTCCTTCCACTTTTTGGTTCAAAGGACGTTCTCCTCCGACTGTTTGTTATTCATCGTCAAGGAGTTTTTAAGAAATTTATGCATATTCCAAAGCAATCTGGGCGGATGTCATTTCTGTTTCGTAAGTATTTTCTAAGTTTTTCCTCTTATTTGGATATTCATATAATATCGTGAATTATGTTTCCTTTCAGCTTGTTGGAGCCAGGAACTTTCTTCTGATGCCCCATATGTCATATTCCGTTAGATGAAATTTTGATCCTTGATGTTGGTTGTGCACAGATTAACTTATTCTACTTATATTCTATTACAAATTTGTCTTAAACTACATATTTGCATCGACTGCAGGTATATCTGTTCTTTTTTTTATGTCTGTTTAAACTTTTAAATATCTCTTGTTTTCATCATAGTACATTTGTAATTGGTTTGTTATTGACTATTGTGTATATTATAAAACTATATTTGTGTAGGGTTTTAGTAAATTTATTGCATTTTAAGTGTTTTTTAGGTGTTACGAGCCACGAGCCTCTCTCCGTGGACTATTTTCTACACGATGGCTGCAAGTACTTTTAAGAGCAAAATAAGTTTCCCAAGATTTGTATCCTTTTAAAGTGACACTATTTGCTTCGTAAGTAAAATCTCTTGGGTCTTTTTGAAGTAGGAATTTTTACATTAATTTATTTTGAGTTTTATTTCATTATTTATTTTTCACCCGGGGTATACATGAGAAGATGTCCTAAAACGCATAATAAGGGAGCTACAACTCCTTGAAGGGGGATGATGAATATCAATTTATCGACTAAAGTTCAAGTGGTGACTAAAAAATTGAAATTTTCATGCATTAGGTACGACCTCGATGTAGGCGCGTAAAATTATAAAATTTCATATTTAACTTTATCGTGGTAGTGAAGAGGGGTAGATACAGGCACACACATAAAAAAAGCCACTGAATATGAATACAATGTCGGTTTAGCTCCATCACTCCCCAGTTTTGAGGAAATCACCGACAATGTTCGGGAACCCCGGAAAATTGAACGATAATTATTGTATATTTTTTCATCTTTCTACGCAATTTTATTCTAATCTAAAAGATTCCTCTTAATGTTCTTCTGCATGAAAAAGCTCACTCTACGCACTTGTTGCATAAATAACTATTATGCGTAACCATAAAAATGGGTCTAATATTTTATTTCTAAGGCTCTCGTAGTTTCTTGCACTATAAACTAAGAAACTGTAGCCCGAGATTTTCTTCTAAAAATAAGGTATTACAAGGCTGGAGGGTACTGTTTGTAGGTAGTAAGTGACAAACAACCCAGCAAGGTAATAAAGAGCGTCACAAATTGGCGCCCGAGCAGGCACTAATAAAACAAAAAAAAATCCGTAAAGAAAGCGTGTAATTAGAAACCGCAGAAATTGTAAATTTGCCGAATTTAGGCGAAGTGACGAGGATGTCATTAAGTACTGGAGCTGTTTTTAACATGGAACATGATCACAGGGAGGATGAATCCGAAGCATATCGCTAGAGGTGAGGGTATAATGGATCAGGGGTTCTATACTGTGAAAAATAGATGGTTCGCGAGTGTTGGCTAAAATTAACTGCGCGATTCGAAATATACTTCCTCTTTTTGGTGTCGTTATCCAAAGTTCGTTACATTTAATTTTCCTGAAGAGACAGAAAAGAAGCAGGAAAAAATAAGTTGCATGACGAAGCAAGTGTCTGATTCTTTATATGATTTTTCAAGATGTATAGGTCAGTTGTCATTTGTTTTTAGATAGTAACAAGAGTTGTTGGATACATCAATATAATACTTCTTGGAAATCTCTGTGAAATTTTTTTAATATACAAAATACATTGCGCCCGCTGCACCCTAGAAGATAAATAGTTTTATATAAGATAAAATAAGAGAAAATTTGTTACAATTTATGTTCGATACATTTTTCTGGGTTGATAATGGTTAAGGCGTGGCAGGGCAAATATAAGTATTGGCTATGACTCATCTGAAACTTAACTTTTCCGCACATGAGAAACTTTTTAGGCCACTCCAAAGAATAAACTTTGTCAATTTATATTCCGTAAATATCCGAATCGTTCCCTTCACCTCTCATCATTGGAATACATTTCAAATTATTTGGCATTTTAAGCATGTTTTCACAATTCTGCAAAATACATTTCAATAGTTTCTCTGGAGAACCCCGCTCCTTTAAGAAGTTAATGTGTATAATAGGCTATTATCACTTCTTCTCCATTCCAATTCTGTGCAATATTTTTTATTCCCACGTCAGAAAATAATTTTTTCTTTAAAAAACTAATTGCGCCATTCGAAAGTACGGGAAATTTCACATCAAAACTGTATATGAGGTTTTTTTGTACGATAAAAAATGTAGGCTCCAATTTTTTTTGTTTAAAGCACGAAAATGGAACGCGGCGACATTCAAAGCGCGCGCGGCCTCGGGCGCTCTACATTAAATTTGTTGTAACTTTTGAACTAATTAAAACTAAATGAAAGAAGAAACATCTGGCTATTGGATTATTATAGTTTCAAATATAAAAATGAATGTATGTAGAAATAGTACATATATGAAATCGGGACATAAAGAGATTTCTGATGAAATCGGTAAAATCTCTACCATTTCTACAATTTTTAAGATTAAAACCTGGAACTTTCACATATTACTCTTGAGGTAATGTATAAAAATATCCTATGAGTGAAAAAAATCTCAAAAATTTATTTTAGAAGATGTACACTTCCAAAATGTCAAAATTTTGAGAGTGACAAAATTTTATATGTATAACTTTAACCACCTATTACTCTGGTTTAAATTACGTTATTAGATTTCTGTAGGAGTGATTTTTAAAGCTTGAAATGTGTACTTTAAGATGCTTCAAGGAAATTTACCTTACAAATTAAGTTAACCCTCCTTATTTCATGAAAATTAAAAAAAAATGTTTTTGCTCCAAAATTCGTGAAATTAGAGATAGAATAAACGTTAATAACTTTTATAAAAAATTTATTTAGCATACCTAGCCAGTATATATTTATAATAGGACTTCAAAATATGTAAATTTGATGTAAAAAAATTTTTTGGAATATTATATACGGGGTGGGGCATTTAAGTTGACAAATGCCAATAACTTGAAAATAAAGCATTTTAGAGAAAAATGTTTCAAACAGAAGTTTCATCATTTCAAAAGCTGGATCTAATGGCTATAACTTTTTTTCATTTGGTGAAGGACTTCAAGGCCATTTGAAAGTCAATTTTGTTTCTTTTAATATAAATCCGTATTTGTTTACAAATTCATATTTTGCGCTAAAAAATAATCAACTTTTGTTACTAACATTTTTCTAATTGAAGTCATTGTTTGTGAGTAATTAAGCAACGAAAAATAGAGGTTTACATTAGAAAAAAAGTTGACCTTCACCATATTTAAAAAACTTGTAGCCATTAGATCCCGCTTTTGATATGATCGACCTCATGTCTGAAACACTTTTTTTCTAATTTGCGATTGTCAACTTAAACGCCCCACCCAGTATAAACTTACACTTTTCACGAAATATTGAAACTATCAATTTTTTTTTCGTTAAATCGACTAGATATTGATGTTTCTAAAATTTTTATCCTGTTTAAAATATCGAAAATATTCACGTGTTACTGGGCCATGAGTCAAATTATAATACCTGAATAACAGAAATAGGCCAGTAGAATTAGACGGGAATCTGTAACTAATTCGTTTCAGATAGCCGTAGGTAAAAACAGGTGTATTTAGTTATAAGGAATATACCTCTGCGATTCCTCCCAAATCAAATATACAGAACATTGTTTATAAGTCACTTGTATGTGAAAAAATCATGAAATTTGGAGTTTTTTTAAAATTGCAGTAAGACTGCAGTAGATTAATTTTTTTGAATGCTTCTGTTTACTAGGTAATTCCAAACCGGTTAATTTAAGCCCCGGTTGATTTCATTTCATTGATTATTTATTTAAATAATTGACGAAAACCATCGAAATTTTCGAAAATTTCAAGCATTTTTTACCCTGAAAGGAAAAATGCTAGACTCTGGAAACTTTGGTGGAATATGCGTGTCATTACCCCCAACTTACAAAAAAAATTTCGTATTAAAATGTTTATTAGTTTTCGAGAAATTCTATTTGTTTATTAAAAACGTCCCAAATGTTTAATGAAAAATTGACCTATTAACGTTATCAAAAATAATTCAACCACAGCTCATTTTTTTCGTCAAGACGTCAATTTTACGAATCTGTTATGGGCGTATCGATTTTCAATAATTTTGACCGTCAAACTGGCGTTAACAACATTGCTACTTTTCGGAGCAGCGTTTTTTGCAAATAACTTTACAACAAATTAACGTATCTGCACAAATCTTTCATATTTGAGTTGCTGGTATTTTTCTACAAATTTATAAAAAAAAATTGTTGCTCTGGGACATGTAGGAGCCGAGATAATTTTTTAAATTGTTTAATGCGCCAAACGTTTATTTATTAATATTTATGGCCAAAATTGAAACTGGTTGTTAATAAGATCTTGAATTTGGTGAATTCAACAAGTTCTATTGAAAGCGGGCCTTTTTTGAGGTTAAAATATAATTTTTAATAATTAGTGATTTTAGAGCGTCTTCAATTTGTTTGGCTCAAGGTACAGGGGAATTTTTTATCAAACGATTTTCAAATTGGGGTAGCGAGAAAAATTCGTCATATCTCCGTTATTTTCCGGCCAATTTCGACGTTTTTTTTTTTAATTTGGGGTAGCTTACGAAAATAATAACAATGGGCACATTTGAAATATCCAAATAATAAACAAATAATTGTTATAAACAATTTATTTATTTTTTTTTTATTTTTTCGTTTTTTGGCTTATGCAACTTATAATGTGCTAATGTATTAAATATAAATTTATAAAGATTATATAATGGTAACAATGCTGTAACATCGTATATTGTTTGATGGAGAAATAGTTTGTGCATACATTGTTACCATTATATAATCTTTATAAATTTATATTTAATACATTAGCACATTATAAGTTGCATAAGCCCAAAAAAGAAAAAATAAAAAAAAAATAATAATAAATTGTTTATAACAATTATTTGCTTATTATTTGGATATTGCAAATGTGCCCATTGTTATTATTTTCGTGAGCTACCCCAAATTAAAAAAAAAACGTCGAAATTGGCCGGAAAATAACGGAGATATGACGAATTTTTCTCGCTACCCCAATTTGAAAATCGTTTGATAAAAAAATTCACCTGTCCTTTGAGCCAAACAAATTGAAGACGCTCTAAAATTACTAATTATTAAAAATTATATTTTGACCTCAAAAAGGGCCCGTTTTCAATAGGACTTGATGAATTCACAAAATTCAAGATCTTATTAACAACCAGTTTCAATTTTGGCCATAAATATTAATAAATAAACGTTTGACGCATTAAACAATTTAAAAAATTATCTCGGCTCCTACATGTCCCAGAGCAACAATATTTTTTTTTTTATAAATTTGTAGAAAAATACCAGCAACTCAAATATGAAAGATTTGTGCAGATACGTTTATTTGTTGTAAAGTTATTTGCAAAAAACGCTGCTCCGAAAAGTAGCAATGTTGTTAACGCCATTTTGACGGTCAAAATTATTGAAAATTGATACTCCCATAACAGATTCGAAAAATTGACGTCTTGACGAAAAAAATGAGCTGTGGTCGAATTATTTTTGATAACGTTAATAGGTCAATTTTTCATTAAACATTTGGGACGTTTTTAATAAACAAATAGAATTTCTCGAAAACTAATAAACATTTGGAAACGAAATTTTTTTTGTAAGTTGAGGGTAATGAGACACATATTCCACCAAAGTTTCAAGAGTCTAGCATTTTTCCTTTCAGAGTAAAAAATGCTTGAAATTTTCGAAAATTTCGATGGTTTTCGGCAATTATTTAAATAAATAATCAATTAAATGAAATCAACCAGAACTTAAATTAACCGGTTTGGAATTACCTAGTAAACAGAAGCATTCAAAAAAATTGATCTACTGCAGTCTTACTGCAATTTTAAAAAAACTCCAAATTTCATGATTTTTTCACATACAAGTGACTTATAAACAATGTTCTGTATATTTGATTTGGGAGGAATCACAGAGGTATATTCCTTATAACTAAATACACCTGTTTTTACCTACGGCTATCTGAAACGAATTAGTTACAGATTCCCGTTCACATCGTCTAATTCTACTGGCCTAAAAGAGATAAATTCATCTGTCCCGCACGCTCTGGGGCTGGGTCTGATTTAAAAATGAATTTATATCGTTCAATATAATTTGAATATGTATATTGTGTTTAATAAAAATCTTTTATTTTGTGTAAACCATTTTTACTTTTTGTAGCGAGATATGTATATTATTTTTTTGACGCCTCACCAATACTATATTGAATAAGTTGATCCGAGCGCAATTTGTTTAAAATTTATCGAGTTACGAAATTTTTAATGAGATTTTTATCGAAAAATAGGCCATATTGGATCAGCCATTTTGAATAACCTTTTTTTTTAGTCTGTTTTAGGGACCTCGAAAACCCCTAATATGTCAATTTGAATTAAATTGCCTAAACTTTCTCAACTTATAATAATTTTTATTAAAAAAAAAATTTGTTTGTTTAAATAATTAATAAACAATTTCCTCACAATTATATGTTTATAACTTTTTATTTTAAGCTATGTAAAAGTGATATCAAAATGTTTTAGGAAAATTGAATCTTCCCGTAATTAATCCGAAACAATGCATATTTTCAGCCTCTATTGTGTATTACTTGAGTGCCCAAATACAATTTTCCATAAATCCATCAGCAATAAATTGAATCCCTAAACAGTACATGAAATACCGGAACAAGTGAAGCACCTCACAAATATATCGTTGCGTAGTGAAAAAAGTGGCACAGCTGATGGGCACACCATGTAACTCTCTCCACGTCCGTTTAGTAAGAAACAAATATGCTGACATTATCAACAAAGGCGAATTAAAGTGGGCCATTAAATGAGAGACCCGCTTAACTCAGTTATCCCTAACCGTGCATCCATATCGTTATTTGCATATTCTAAATCGCTCTACCACCATCGTATGCAAGCGATAAGGGTGGATAACGATTATATCCAGCGTAAACACGAGTTTAGGCACAATTTTCATTTTATTTAAGAAAATTATTAAGTTTATATTTTTATATTGTTATTATGGATTACACAAGAAGATATATCTCGCAATAGCAAACAGGTTGCAATTCAGTAGTTTTCTAGCCACTAAGCTTCATTTCTACATCATTTTATCACTATCTGCAAGTTACGAACAAACTTCAGGGCAATGGCTTGTTCCGAAATTAGATTAAATAAAGGGAAACAATAAGACGGTGAAAAATCGATGTCTATATTCCCTGGTGACGTAATGATATATACTTGTTAACTTTCCATTATCTTGGGGTGGAAGCATCGACGTAAGTAGACAAATCCATAAAGCACTGCACTTAAAATATATGTGAGGCAGGAGCAAGGCATTTACGGAGCGAGCCGAAGAAATAATCGGATTTAAACTTATTCCTGAAGAGGGTCGTTGAAGCTGGTGCTGATGTAGTTTTACTGGACACCAAGTCGATCGCTTAGGCTTGGGTATTTGAGGTGTTCTTTTAGTAAAAAGATTTAACTGCTGATTATGTTCTGCATCAAGTGTATTTTAAGTGTAACATTAATATTGAGAGTATTATCGATAATTTCATTTGTGGTACTAAGTTTGTAAATAAAAAAATAATAATAGGAAATTAGGATTTTTTGACGTTAGATTCTTGTAAAAATGACCCACTTTTTACACGGTCGCAGTATTCTTACAATTTCATTACAAAACCAAGTAAGTCATTTACGATATTCAGCGGTGGTGGCAGATTTGATCAAATTTATGGCAAAAGTTTCTACTGAAAACGACGATGTTATTACTGTTAACAAATATTAATTCCTACCCTCAGATAAAATACGATTTCTTAAATATTCCATAACTCTCTGGGCGAACCGGAAGGCATGATTTATATTATAATTTCACTTCGAGCGTATTTTGTTTCTCGCCGCTGGAGCTGTAGTGTGCGGTTTTATAAAACATAATCCTAAAAAGTCATTCCACTCTACAAGGAAGGGTAGTCTGACATGCAACGGATAATCGCAAATTGCCTCACGATAACGATATCGCGTGGCCATCTCACGGATAAAATTAGATCAAAGGCAATTTTCGTTGCAATCTATATTTGTATTCTTATTCCCACTGCTGGAGGCTGTAGCCAGATTAGACTCCTAGGCCTGCAGAAATAGAAAAAACGGTGTTACTAATTCGTTTCAGATAGCCGTAGGTAAAAACAGGTGTATTTAGTTAAAAAGAATATACCTCTGCGATTCCTTCCAAATCAAATAAACAGAACATTGTTTATAAGTCACTTTTATGTGGAAAAATCATGAAATTTGGAGTTTTTTAAAAATTGCAGGAAGACTGCAGTAGATTAATTTTTTTGAATGTTTCTGTTTACTAGGTAATTCCAAACCGGTTAATTTAAGCCCCGGTTGATTTCATTTCATTGATTATTTATTTAAATAATTGCCGAAAATTTCAAGCATTTTTTACTCTGAAAGGAAAAATGCTAGACTATTGAAACGTTGGTGGAATATGTGTCTCATTACCCTCAACTTACAAAAAAAATTTCGTTTCAAAATGTTTATTAGTTTTCGAGAAATTCTATTTGTTTATTAAAAACGTCCCAAATGTTTAATGAAAAATTGACCTATTAACGTTATCAAAAATAATTCAACCACAGCTCATTTTTTTCGTCAAGACGTCAATTTTACGAATCTGTTATGGGCGTATCGATTTTCAATAATTTTGACCGTCAAAATGGCGTTAACAACATTGCTACTTTTCGGAGCAGCGTTTTTTGCAAATAACTTTACAACAAATGAACGTATCTGCACAAATCTATCATATTTGAGTTGCTGGTATTTTTCTACAAATTTATAAAAAAAAATTGTTGCTCTGGGACATGTAGGAGCCGAGATAATTTTTTAAATTGTTTAATGCGCCAAACGTTTATTTATTAATATTTATGGCCAAAATTGAAACTGGTTGTTAATAAGATCTTGAATTCTGTGAATTCATCAAGTCCTATTGAAAACGGGCCCTTTTTGAGGTCAAAATATAATTTTTAATAATTAGTGATTTTAGAGCGTCTTCAATTTGTTTGGCTCAAGGGACAGGCGAATTTTTGATCAAACGAGTTTCAAATTGGGGTAGCGAGAAAAATTCGTCATATCTCCGTTATTTTCTGGCCAATTTCGACGTTTTTTTTTTTTTAATTTGGGGTAGCTCACGAAAATAATAACAATGGGCACATTTGCAATATCCAAATAATAAACATATAATTGTTATAAACAATTGTTTTTTTTTTTAAATTTTTTCTTTTTTGGGCTTATGCAACTTATAATGTGCTAATGTGTTAAATATAAATTTAATTTGCTGTAACATCGTATATTGCTTGATGGAGAAATAGTTTGTGCATACATTGTTACCATTATATAATCTTTATAAATTTATATTTAATACATTAGCACATTATAAGTTGCATAAGCCCAAAAAAGAAAAAATTTAAAAAAAAAAAATTGTTTATAACTTATAACAATTATATGTTTATTATTTGGATATTGCAAATGTGCTCATTGTTATTATTTTCGTGAGCTACCCCAAATTAAAAAAAAAAACGTCGAAATTGGCCGGAAAATAACGGAGATATGACGAATTTTTCTCGCTACCCCAATTTGAAACTCGTTTGATCAAAAATTCGCCTGTCCCTTGAGCCAAACAAATTGAAGACGCTCTAAAATCACTAATTATTAAAAATTATATTTTGACCTCAAAAAGGGCCCGTTTTCAATAGGACTTGATGAATTCACAAAATTCAAGATCTTATTAACAACCAGTTTCAATTTTGGCCATAAATATTAATAAATAAACGTTTGGCGCATTAAACAATTTAAAAAATTATCTCGGCTCCTACATGTCCCAGAGCAACAATTTTTTTTTATAAATTTGTAGAAAAATACCAGCAATTCAAATATGATAGATTTGTGCAGATACGTTCATTTGTTGTAAAGTTATTTGCAAAAAACGCTGCTCCGAAAAGTAGCATTGTTGTTAACGCCATTTTGACGGTCAAAATTATTGAAAATCGATACGCCCATAACAGATTCGTAAAATTGACGTCTTGACGAAAAAAATGAGCTTTGGTTAAATTATTTTTGATAACGTTGATAGGTCAATTTTTCATTAAACATTTGGGACGTTTTTAATAAACAAATAGAATTTCTTGAAAACTAATAAACATTTTGAAACGAAATTTTTTTTGTAAGTTGAGGGTAATGAGACACATATTCCACCAACGTTTCAATAGTCTAGCATTTTTCCTTTCAGAGTAAAAAATGCTTGAAAATTTCGAAAATTTCGATGGTTTTCGGCAATTATTTAAATAAATAATCAATGAAATGAAATCAACCGGGGCTTAAATTAACCGGTTTGGAATTACCTAGTAAACAGAAACATTCAAAAAAATCAATCTACTGCAGTCTTACTGCAATTTTTAAAAAACTCCAAATTTCATGATTTTTTCACATAAAAGTGACTTATAAACAATGTTCTGTTTATTTGATTTGGGAGGAACCGCAGAGGTATATTCCTTATAACTAAATACACCTGTTTTTACCTACGGCTATCTGAAACGAATTAGTTACAGATTCCCGTTCACATCATCTAATTCTACAGGCCTAGTACACACTTGGTATACTCTGATAAGTCGTTGCTTTTATATTACAGCATGCCAACACGTTGGCACGATTGTAAAGTGATAATAGCCTTGAAATCCTCAGTACGCGTATATATTATATCGATGGATTTCTGGAAGATTTGCGATGAATGTACACGGTTTATTGGATTTTAGGGCTCGGAATGTTCACAATATTTCTCTCGCAGCGTCCAAAGGTAACGCTGGAAATTAAATGGGAAAATATAAAAGCAAGATTTTCTGTAAATCGAAATTGCTCTTTTCCCCTATTTTAATTTAATTCGTAAGTAAGGAAATAAATGACGGATCGCGACCGGGGTGTATTGAAGTGTGGTCGTGATTTATTTACAACAGTTAACAGATTGTTTTGTCACATAGCGGACATAGGTTTATGTTGATGCTTTTTAGGATCCTACTGATGGCGCTCAGAGCATTGATTTAGCTAAATTATATGCTTTTAATTCAGGAAGACACTTTATTAAACTTTGTATTACACATTACACATCATATTATTTATATTTTTTATTGACATACACTATTTTTTTTTATGTAGGTACTTATCTAACGACTCTCATGGATATATTTATTACAAAATTCACACAATATATTACTTATTCTTAGTGCCTTAACTACCTCTCCATTTCCAACCTTGACATCTAATGGTTTCTTTAATACTACAGAATTATAAACCACTGTCAAGAAGCCATTGCCAATTTTATACAATATAATCCTTCTTAATGGGACGCCACTGCTTTCTTAATGGAGGGGGTCCCAATATTCTTTGCAGTGTTATTTTATAAAACATAAAATTCCAGAATTTTAATTTATTCACGAATTTTTGAAATTTTACTTAATATGTCCCCTTTTAACGAGTCGCCACTGTATTCTTGTAGGGTCTCAATATTCTCTAAATTGTTATTTTATAAAACATACAATTTTAAAATGCTAGAATTGTAATTTTATATACGAATTTTTTAAACCCCTTTTAACGAGTCGCTAATGCCCTTTTTGTGGGGCATTCTATTTTTACAATGCTATTTAGTACTTTAACTATTTAAAAAAAATATTGCAATAATTTATTTTCGTTTTTTTTTTTATTCTATGCGATATAACCCTTCTTAACGGACGCCACTGCTGTTTTTAAGAGAAAAATGTGCCAGCAAGATTTGTACATCCAGACGTAATTACCGAGAAACAGTTAGAAAATCCAAGTTCCAAATCATGACCCATATTTTCATTGTGTTTAAAATACTCTACAACTTACTATAATAGTACGTTACACCCGCACTTTAAAGGAATTTCATTCAATTCCCATTAGACTCTTATAAGCTTACTCCACACTTCGATAACAAAAGCAAGTGCAGGCTGTGTACAATATATTAATGTTACGAAGCACCGATGAACGTTGACCGGTTGGCTAATGGGTTTACGTTTTGTCTCGCATGCACATGGTCCCGGGTTCAAATCCGCCTTCTTCCAAGCTTTTTTTTTTATGAAATATTTTATTTTAATTTAACTAATGCGTTTAGTTTTTTACATAAAAAATTACTGCACAAATATTTGGAAACACATTTATTACTTATTTTCTTGTGTCCCCATTTTTTAAAAATGTAATAATAGTATAATAGAATAATAAATGATTTAAATCGGCTGCGCCTCGGCCATAACATTTGTCATACCCAAGGTCATACCTATTATTATATTTAAAAAAAAAATGGGAACAAGAAAATAATTAATTAATAAATATGTTTCAAAATATTTTTGCAGTTATTTTTTAAATAAATAAACTTTTTGGCACATTAGATTCATTAAACGCATTAGTTATATCAAAATCAAATGTTTCATAAAAAAAAAAAGTTGTTACAAGGTGGATTTGAACCCGGGACTAACTGCATGGGCTTCCAAAACTAAAACCCATGAGCCACCGCGTCACCACAGAAATGAGATTCATAATTGTTATATTACACATATCACTAAACCTGAGCGCTGTTTAGATTATTTTGAGGTTATGTATTTGTTTTCGCCTGCACTTGCTTTTATTATCGAAAGGCGGAGCCAGCGTATAAAGTTAAATGGGAAATCGTAATATTGTATGAAATTCCTTTATGGCGCGGGTGTAACGTACTATTATAGTAAGTTGTATAGTATTTTGAAATCAATGAAAATATGGGTCGTAATTTGAACTTGCATTTTCTAGCTGTTTCTCGGTGATTACGTCTGATCAATAAATCTGGATGCATAAGATAATATTTTAGTAAAATCTTGCTGGCATATTTTTCTCTAAAAACAGCAGTGGCGTCTCGTTAAAAAGGGTTGTATCGCAAAGAAATTTAAAAAGACGTAAATAATTTTTTTTTAATGAATTTTCTAAAAATATACAAAGTACTAAATAGCATTGTATGTAAATGCTACCCCAAATAGGCATTAGCGACTCGTTACGAGGGGTTATGTTAAGTAAAATATCGTAAATTCGTATTTAAATCACAATTTATGTATTTTTAAAAATTTCATATTTTACATAAAATAACAATATTGAGGCCCCTCCCCTAAGGAAGCAGTGGCGTCTCGTTAAAAAGGGTTATATTCTATAAAAATTTGAAAAGACTTATAAATTTCTGTTTATGAATTTTAAAAATAAAATAGTGCACTAAATAGCACTGTACAAATAGGGTGCCCTACACGGACACAGTAGCGACTCGTTACGAGGCAAAATTTAAAAAATCGCACATAAATTACAATTTATACATTTTTAATATTTTTATTTTATAAAATAACAATGTAGAAGAGTATTAAGACCTCTCCACTTAGACATCAGTGGCGTCTCGTTAAAAAGAGTTATATTATATAAAATTTGAAAACGACGTATATATTTACTATTTATGAACGTTAAATTATATTATTCTCTAACTAGTATTGTACAAATAGACTGCAGTAGCGACTCGTTACAAGGGGTTGTATTAAGTAAAATTTAAAAAATCCGTATGTAAAGTACAGTTCTGGCATTTTTCAAAATTATATGTTTTATAAAGTAACAATGTAAAAAATATTGAGACCCTCCTCTAAAGATGCAGTGGCGTCTCGTTAAGAAAAGTTATATGGTATGAAACTTTAAGAAAGCCTTATAAATTTCTGTTTATGAACTTTTTAAATTATATAATCCACTAAATAGCATTGAATAAAAAGAGTGCCCTACAGGGACGCAGTGGCACTCGTTGCAAGGGATTATATAAAGTAAAATTTCAAAAATTCGTACAATTTGCGTATTTTTTAAATTTCTTATTTTATATAAAATAACAATATAAACGAATGTTGTTACCCCTCCATTAAGGAAGCAGTGGTGTCCCATTAAGAAGGTTTATGTTGCATAAAATTTTAAACAAACGTATATGAATTACTGTCTATAAACTTTTAAAATTAAATATTGCACTTTGTAGTATTGTCTAAATAAAGTGCCCTGCAAACATGCAGTGGCGGTTCGTTACAGGGGGTTATATCAAGTAAGCGATTCCTCCAACTATTTCCTTTATTGCGTAAAAAACCGATTTTACAGTATTACTTGTTCCTTAATTAGTTTTTGCTCTCCGAACTTCTAATAGGCGAGAGCAAGTTATAAAAGCAACCCCTGACTTCAATAAATTGAGCTTTATCGATTTCGAATTAGATGCGACAGCGAGAATACATCTAAGATTTTTATCGAGCAAACATGCATCATTTACAAACAAAATTATAGTCGAAAACTTTATGACACTTGACTTGTTCCTTGATAAAGTCTAATGAGGCGGAATATATACAAGGAACTGCCATCCGTTTGACGTCTTAGGCCTTTGTTATTGTTGACACGTAATTACTGAACATAGTTATTGTGTTTTTCCCAAATTAATGATGACAATATTTGATTTCGGATATACTTGTTCGATTGTGTGAGGGGCGGTGAAGCGTTTTCACCTTTATTTAAAACCTACACAAAATATAGAGAGAAAGCACATAAATAGGATTTGAAGCATGAATACTTTTTATAAAGTTTGATATTATTTAATATATGTACACTATTTTAATTTAATTGATTATTAATTTGCTTAAATCTGATATTTAAGAACCCTTTTATTTAACTTCTGATAGAAAACGATTAATAGATGAATACTCTCGAAATGGTTAAACTGATTTATTTTGCACTTAGAGACAACTGTCAAAAATGATTAACATACAAATCCTCTAGGCGAACGTGCAACTGGCAAAGCTTTGCCAGATGCGAAGAGAAACCTCTCTTGTAATGTTTCAAATGTCTCAAACAAAAGTAAAACAAGCTTCGCTTCTTGATTACCGGCAGTCTCACTATGAAATCTTTATGTTACATAATTCGTTGGGAGAAACAACTGTTTCTTCATTTATTGTTGTGGTAGGGAGAACTATCGCTAATTTGTTGACGTTATGAGTACCCCATTGTTGCATAACCATAAGATATACTTAATAATTAGCTTTTCTTTTCGAGGCAATTTAGGCATCCCATGTGGACCCAGGATGTATATTTGGTTGCCTACTCTTAGGTTGTGTAATTTTAAGCTTCCGGCCACTTTGATTGATCGACTGTTTCCTCGTGGAAGAAGCGAGAAAATGGCTTCTGGGTTCTCACGAGACGTTGTTTGAGGTGACTTTTTGATTTACAATTGCGTGATTTGCATATCCACAAATAACAGGTCGCTAATTCTATAGAGGAAAGTTGAATTGATGCTTTGTTTGCCGAATATGGCACTGGGTGCATAAGTTTGGCGTTGCCCAAATTAAATATAAATCCTTCACTGTAAGCCCATTACAATTCCTTGGTATTAGATATATTAATGAAAATTGCCTGTGTAGCATAATTTATGGGCTTGGAGATACAAATATTTTAAAGCTTATAACATTACACATATGTGTCGGAATAAATTATATCTATGATCGTGTAGGTATCAAGTTTTATACCATGTTCAGCAAACTGAGGCTCGCATATTAGTTAAATACAAGAAGTGAGCAGGATTTATGTATACATAGATAAATTAATTGCATCTGAAAGTTTTGTGCAGTTTCCAGTTTGCTTTGTTTTTTACTTTAAGTAAGATTTATTTCGGCATAACTCATCGAGGAAACCGAATTCGTGTGCTTTTGTTGCCTTCCGCGATAAAAGAAAATGCAATAGATTCTACCCCAGATTTTGACGTAAGTTATACTACGTATAACAAGCCATTTATTTTTTTCTTATACTAATTTGCTGCCGCCTCATTGTAGATTTACGTAAGAAGCAGTATCTCTTTGTATTTAATTTTAATTTTTAATCAGAATCACTCCGCGGAAAATTTTATTCATATTTAACTTAATTTAAGTTTATTAAAAAATTGTAAAAAAGAACTTTAAAACTCCATCTCGGATGCGCTTTTACTCTTACATCAAAAACTTGTACAAGAGGTATTTTTTATCTTTGCTTTTGTAGAGGAAAACTACTAGGAAGCTTTAAGGCTTTCCATAAATTAAAAGTCTTTGAAGTTTCATAATAAGAAATATAATAAAGCGCAAACCAGCTAAATTAATTCTGAATCGTTCGAACCAAATATATTCGTAAGTAGTTGGTTATTGGTTTAAACTAAGTCCTATCACATCACACTAGTTATATTATTCTCATCAGTAAATTTTAATATTCTTTTACTAATAATTTCTTGGAATATTTTAGAAATTCTCCTTCTATTATATCTGTCATTGTATGTTCTTCCTGCCCCACGTGCGGCGCCAAGCTATTCATAAAATCACAAATTGCTCACGCCTTTTATTCACAATAATCCCCGGAAGGAAATCTAGAAAATTGCATCGAAATATGCTGCCGTCTACGAAAATGTACACCCCACTTTCTTGCTGCGTCGTATACAGGGTGTTAAGAAAAAGTAGGTCATGCCTTTAGCCACAGATTCTTTGGGCGAAAATAATGTGACTTTTATAATGTGATTTTTTATTTTGGAGCGCAGTTTTTTTTATACAGAGTGTTAAAGTTTACATTTTGAAAATTATTTTTATTAATAATTCTGTTACTGTTTAAGATTTTTACCCGAATTTTTGCACAGACTTTTATCTTATACAGATACACTTTTTGTGTAATTTTGGTCAAAAAAGTCAAAGCGCAAACGGGAAAAAGGGGGGTTGTGTTACCCATTAACCCCCCCAACTTTTTCATGCGTACGCCTATGGGCTCTAGATATTTATTTTTAGATTAAATACTTATTTCCCCAATTTTTTTTACTCCTACAAAATTTTGATTTAGGACTTGATTAGCGAGATATTCCAGTAAATTCAGAATCATTTTCAATATTTCAGTTTCGGAATTTATTGTTTTTACTATTGTTGTTCGTAGTAATCCTGGGTTTTCTTTAAATCGACTACTTTTAGTCAAAAAATGCTAGATACTTTTTTGTTGTGCATAGTCAGAAAAGTTCAATAAAATAAAAATCTTAAAAAAAACAGTGGCGTACACATTTTTGCTTAGGAAACCTAAATTAATACTTAGTTATCTATGCCACTGAGGTAGGTAAAATAAGCAAATAGAGACACTAATTTAATACGTTATGCGTATTGTGGTTATTAATTAGTATTCTACCTGATATTTTGATTTAGTAATAATTGTATTTTCTCTATTTTTGCTGTCTGCTTTATTTACCATATGTACAATAACTGGATTCGCCCGTTGGATAAATTATTCAAAAATTAATAAATAATTAAAGTAAATAATATGAAAAGTTTAATTTTAAACACAGCAATGTTTTATTTTTTTATAGTATTTTCTTTAAATTAGTGTTTCTATTTGCTTATTTTACCTACCTCAGTGGCATAGATAACTAAGTATTAATTTAAGTTTCCTAAGCAAAAATGTGTACGTCACTGTTTTTTTTTAAGATTTTTATTTTATTGAACATTTCTGACTATGCACAACAAAAAAAGTATCTAGCATTTTTTGACTAAAAGTAGTCGATTTAAAGAAAACCCAGGATTACTACGAACAACAATAGTAAAAACAATAAATTCCGAAACTGAAATATTGAAAATGATTCGGAATTTACTGGAATATCTCGCTAATCAAGTCCTAAATCAAAATTTTGTAGGAGTAAAAAAAATTGGGGAAATAAGTGTTTAATCTAAAAATAAATATCTAGAGACCATAGGCGTACGCTTGAAACAGTTGGGGGGGGTTAATGGGTAACACAACCCCCCTTTTTCCCGTTTGCGCTCTGACTTTTTTGACCAAAATTACACAAAAAGTGTATCTGTATAAGGTGAAAGTCTGCGCAAAAATTCGGGTAAAAATCTTAAACAGTAACAGAATTATTAATAAAAATAATTTTCAAAATGTACACTTTAACACCCTGTATAAAAAAACTACGCTCCAAAATAAAAAATCACATTATAAAAGTCACATCATTTTCGCCCAAATAATCTGTGTTTAAAGGCATGACCTACTTTTTCTTAACACCCTGTATATTGTAGTCCCAAAAATAATAGCAATTAGGAGCGTCGAAAATCAATTATACGCATGCAGGACGTTGACATTAGTGGATCTGCAGCAGGACACTTAATTAGTGATGTGCACATTTGACTTGCTTTGACCTTTGAGCTTTGTTTGATTAATTTATTCGAAAAATAATTGAAAAGCTGCATATTTTTAATATTACATTAATTATACACTACAGGGGTTACCTTACATCTCCGTTATATCCTAACTGATTTTGAAATACTGAGGAATGACAACGAGAATTGGTGGAAAGCCTCGATAATAGAGGAATGAATGAGGGCGATATAAAAAGAGGTATCGAGGTTAATAAAAAATAGAGCAACGGCAATAAGGCCTACTTTATAGCCTAATGAAAATTTAACGCATCGAAAGAGAAACAAATGTTACGTAATAAATAACACACTTGTAGAATGTCGAGAACCGTTTCCCTTGGGGTGGGCTAAGTCGAACGTGGTTGGTAATTTTTTTGAAAATTTACTGATATGGATTTAAATAACTAAAATATTGTCATTGTAAATTTCTGTTGAAATAAAGGTATTATGTTTGTCCCTTGAGAGCATTATACGGCACGTGACTTTCTACGATATTTTATACGTCTCTCCGCGCGAGAAAAAGATAGAAGCAACCGACGGCCGACGATCAAGTTTTTTTTTTCAAATTATTTCCAGAAAAGCGAAATACTGATTGATAATTATTGAAAATAAATAAATAAACTATTTTAGTTCCACTCTAGTCTGAAAACAAAACACAACACACTTTTTACATAGCAAAGAGTGTAGCAAAGTTCTCAATTCGATTAGTATATTATATTTAGTAATAAATAGCTTATTCAACGGACTAAAGCACCGGCTTGCGCTGCATTATACCTGCAAATCCAAATGGGTAGCCAAGTTTATTATTCGTCTTTTCTGCACCAGACACAGACCGGTTTCGAACTTTTGTGTTACGTATAAAAAAATAATTTCTAAAATACATATTTTTAAAAAATTATGGTGAAATTTTTTTAAAATTATATTAAGAACTTTTCGACTTATATGTAAACTACGAATGCGGTATGTTAGTGTAAATCTGAGATGATTTTTTAAAGGAGAAAATGGGCTTTAATAAGGAAATAAAGTTTAGATTTATGTTCTGTAAGAAAATGCATTTTATTAAAAGATAGAGGTGACGGTACAGCAATAACATTAACCGCCGTGTCGTGTTCGAAAAATTTAATGATACCGTAAATTATAGTAAAACACATGTTGCTGCAGCTATACTGAACTGTTAGTAAGATTCACTGCGTCCATTTACTTACACAATGGCTAGTTTCTCAGCAAGGAGTTTGTTAATAAAGAACACCCTTACATCACATTTTATTACACAATACATCGTTAGTCCAAAACTCTGTATGATTGAGGATGTCTCAATACATTTTTAGAGATGCTTCTACTGCCGAACAATTCTCTGGATCAGCGTTTGGCTCAAAACAAAATGGATCATCTCCTGATGATACCAACTTTTTTGGCGAATCATACGTATTCGTGTTATAGTAAACCAGTAATTAATTCAAACGTTATTTGTGCTCCACATCTATGGCTGCATGAAACATGTCACACACCATATGACACCATAGACCGTTCAGAAGGCCAGTTGCAAATGTACTAACACCTGCGTCCTACGTTAGGTCAATGAAATCTTCAGTAAATATTGTCATGTATTTTAAACTATAAAAGAAATTAAAACCCGATTAAATAAATAAAATTAAAAATAATCTCAGATCAAACGAGGATAAAATGAAATAATCCTCACAATAAAACAAATAACGAGAAACTTACGTATGGTATACTCAATAGGTATGCATTTCATTTCTAAAAATTTCTTTGAAAATGTAATTAAATAGTGTAAGACTTACCTGTAAAACCTCCAGTCTAGTCAAATGAAGAGACCCGATGTAAATTAGATCCTAAGTGTTGTGTAGTGATATTTGAAAGGTTCAGTGATGTTTCGTCGAAGTGAACGGCAGGTGAAAATTTCATCTCACGGAATATAAACAAATGGGTATCCACAAATTCGTCAGGGCACAAGGATGCTGAAAATGACATAATTTTATAGGAAACTTATATAATAAAGTTAAAAAAGGCAAAAATACAAACCTTAATGACAGATGGGAATCAAGAAATCCTTGGTTTGGAATATTTTCTGCATGTTTCTTAGAAACGAAAACAAAAGAGAGTTGTTATTGGACTGTGAAAGAAGCAAACCCTCGTCCAGATCGCTCCTGAAATATATTGATAAAATTATAATTTAAATTGAAAATTTATGTACTCAGAACTTCCCAAGAGTGAGTCAAGGGAAAAGTACCGGAAAAGCAACTCCAATTTATAAGGAATTAAGGTAAAAATCATCCTAATTAAAAAGCACCCACCTGATTGGTCGAATTCCAAAATTGCATCCAAGGCCTATTTGATTTAAACAAATCCAGTAAACGGTGCTAGAAATTCTAGAACGATCAGCCATCATATCTGCACCACAACACAAGTGTCAAAAGCAGGACTGCCAATGTCGCGCAGTTAAAAGACTCTGTAACCAGAGAGTGTAGAACTTACTCTGAACTAAATTTTTAAAACCATAAGTTTATTTAATTTTGTTAACATTCAACAGGACACAGTCCTTGATTTATCATAGTTTAAATTAGTTTTTAATTATCGCAGGGATTTACAATTGATATGTGCAATAAAACCTAACATTTTGAGTGCCATCTATGTTTAATTGTAATAACCAAAGCATTTAAATTCATCTCAGCTGGATATCTAAAACACAGCAGACTCAGAGACATCTAGCTGTCAAATATTAGAGTAACATTCATTCTGATAAAGATCTCTAACTTCTCCAAGTCCATAGAAGTCCAAATAAATAAACTAGCACGAATTTCAAATAAGCTTTATTTAAAAATAGCATAACAGCAGATTTATAGGTAAGATATTTCTTCGATGATAGCAGGGAACCCCCAAAAGCCCTGAAAGGTAAAAGAGTAATAGTAGCAAACCTACAGTAAGTTTTACGTTAAATAATCATAAAATCATACGCACTGTCGCTTATTAATAAAACGATAATTCAAAAACTATATACAAGAACAAAAAAATATTTCTTTTAAATAACTATTTACAACTACTTTAGAAAAAGAAAAATAAAACTTCAAAACTAAATATCTAAATATTATAGCATGCATTAAAATATAAAAATTAATATCTAAACTTGCAATAAAATATATATTTAAAACCGAAACTTACCTCCAAATTACAAAAATTAAATTCAAAAATAAAAATTCAAAAATAAAAATTCAAAAAATCAAAACTTATCATTTCCCTAAAAATCACCTAACATAATAATATCGTCTTATGTATGACGGTTATTTATGTGGTCGACTGCAGTATACATACGGGTATCGTAAGTTATATTCAAGAACGTTTTCGATGTTATTTCAGCGCCGAGAGACTTTGTAATGAAACTAATGAAACGAGCCTGGTGTAAACTCATCAGACTGACTATTTCAATTGGAAATAGAAAGACTATACCACCGTAATAAATTAATTAACATCGTTGCATAGCGAGTAACAAACAATTGCTCGGACAGGTCGCATTCTAGATATTAATTTCTCTATTTCCTCGCTTATAAACAAATGACCTCAATTCTTTTTATATTTCAGGTGACGTGATGGATATGATGGCACTCACGAACTCCGCAATCAACTTCATCCTCTACTGTACGATGTCCAGACAATTCCGGGTGACATTCAAAGAGATTTTCAAGGTTGAGCTGATAATGAATCGATTTCGCACCCACCAGAATACCATCGATGAACATGGAGGAGCGGAGACGAAAATGTCGCTGGTTTAGGCGTTTGTTTTGCCGAGTGGACGAGTGATAACCGAATCATTTGTGATATTACTTTAGGGAATATGAAAATACGTACAATTTTTAGCTACAATTTAATAAATGTATCTGTTCTTGTCTTTATACAGAGTTGTTGTTACATTAAAACGACGACGACGACGTGCTGCCTTTAGTAAAAACACCAGCCTAGAGAAGGCTTTTTGTTGCCTCAACTGTTTGCTTGTATTATGTTGTCAATGTTACAATGTCGTCTGAAATGTGCAGTATGCGGGATATAAGAGATGCAAATTCACTTTAAATTCAAATATCATACTCTAAATGCTAGATGGCTCCACTAAAAGTAAGGTTATGGATTTTTTATAGCTCAATGGACCAATCAAATCACTTCACAAATTTTAAATATCTTCAGCCGCTCTAAAGCCATGAGAACTTAAAGATATACCAATCAGAGGCCGCTTCTCTTTTTTTCTGTTGTATAGCTAGAAGGTTAGTAATCAGGACAAGGGGGGGCTGACGCGGAATTTTTTCGATTATATTGCCGGTACCTTTCAGCGTTCGAGAGTTACATGGAAAAAACAAGTGCGCGCGCATATTTGAAATTTACTGCGCATGTTTTTTTTTTTTTTCTATAAGTAACAAGTCTTCAGTTCTATTAATGTAAGATTGTCAGATATTCTGCATATGTATGCAAGTGAGGTTATATTGGTATTTTTGAAAAGTGAGGTTATGACGGGGGCCTAGTTCAAAAAGTGAGGTTATGTAAGAGGCCCAGGTCGAAGAATAAGGTTATGGTTGACAGCGTAAAGGGGCCCTTCACGCTGTCAACTGATATTAAAACCTACTTTACCAACCGGACAACTGTCATACATGACATTCTTCACCAAGTCTAAAACAAAGGCTAACCCAATTTACTTTTAATTAGGTATTTCTAGGCCTTTTCACCGGCTTCCTTCCCAAAATGATTAATTTTATTAAGAAAATTTTCGTCTTTTATTATATCTCTCTATGCAGTTGACAGTTGACTATATTTTTAAAATCCTGAAGCCTTTATAGTGGAGGGAAATTAGTATTTTAAAGTGACGTAATCGGGAAGTTGATTTTTTTTTTGTTTTTTGTTTTATACATGCAAATGAGTTGAAA
Organism: Rhagium mordax; assembly: GCA_963680705.1. Lineage (NCBI taxonomy): Eukaryota > Metazoa > Arthropoda > Insecta > Coleoptera > Cerambycidae > Rhagium > Rhagium mordax. The sequence goes on along the minus strand of OY796656.1, from coordinate 128,964,151 downwards.
ACCGAAAAAATTAGCAAAATCGGGCTGAGGCGAGAAAAGCGCATAAAAGTGCATTTTTTATGCATTTCGAGTGCAACGCTACTCTATTTTTTAAATATCCCCGGCTCTATTGGTCGTAGAAAATTTTAAAAGAAAAACTAAAATACTCGTAAATGAATTGCTTATCAAACTGCTGGGGTATAGTTACAATAAAAGTGCATCCTAACCTCAAAATATCCAAGTTTCTCAGTTAATTTTTTTTACTAATGCAATGAGTGGGATAAAAATCTTCTGATCTTTACGAAAATTGGAGAAAACCTGTATTTTCATGCTGTAAATAGTTACGTGATTAAATATAAAAAAAAAAATTTACGATCACAATTGAACAATTAAAACGCCAAGCCCGATTTTACTAATTTTTTCGGTTTTCGGCTCATTTGCATGTATAAAAAGAAAACAAAGAAAAAAATTCAACTTCCCGATTACATCACTTTTCATCAATTATTTTGACTAATTTCCCTCCACTATTCAATTATACAGAAAAATCGAGTTAAAAAAACAGGACTAGCTCTCGGTAGCCTCTATGTTCGCACCTCTGTAACTATTTACTACCTATATTTAAATTGTTACGTTAAATAAAAACAAATTGATCAAACAGTTGAGCCAACAGCTGAGTTGAGAGTAAGACAAACTTCGAGATAAATATATGTTACTGTGTTACTGGAATCCTGTGAATTCACGTGGTCCTTTCTAGATGTAAAAGTTATTAGAGGGAGATTACATGCCACAAGGCAAAAAAGCAAAATTCTGCTATGTAACTTCTTTCTAGATAATACTAGGTAGTTATTTATCATATTTAATTTCTGTATTTGTGTAATATTTAAATTATATTTTTATTACTAATAAGTGAAATAAATGATTTTTTAAATGTTTCTTTTATTTATCGAGCCTAGAATAGGCTAGTGGCTTTACTATGAGGTGAATTGGTAGACAAGCATATCAGAACTTGATGGCACCAATTTCTGTATGAAGAAGAAACCTTGAGATTTGAGTTAGCAATTTAAATCTGTTCCAAAGTAACTAGGAGGAGTTTCTTTGATGGATATGCCATTATCTACTCCATGCTGAAGAAAACCATAACAGCCCAAGCCTATTACACCACAGGGGCACCATGAGTGTGGGAAGTTACCTATTCACTTTGACTTTAAAGGTCTGGGAAGAACAAGACTCAGTGAAGGAATGGTTAAGTAAGAAATTCCATAGATTTGTTGTTCAAGATAATGACTGATAAAGCGATGTTCGACAGTTGTTAAAGAGGAAAGTGATGATTTGCTGTATTTTGACTAGTAGCACCAGCATACGTCACTCGTGGTAGTATTAGCGACGTGACTTCTGTAGCATAATCTTCAAGGAGATACTGATATGAGAAAGTGAGAACACTAAAAATTCGACATGGTCCAAAGCGATTATCGAACTCGTAAAAGCTGCACCGACCATTGGTAGAGCTCGATTTTGGGTTGGGTACAAAATATTTAATACTAATGCTGATCCCTACTTGTATCAACAATATTCTGAACCAGGACGTATTTATGCTTAAACTAAAGTAGCACCTACAGCACCCTAGATAGGAAACCAAGTTTCTCTGCAGAACACAGCTATGTTGATAACCGAAATGTACCAAAAGAAATGTATCGGAGATTGAAATCCAAGCATAGATATCGAGTGATTTATATTTGGGCATTATGGGGTTTATCCACTAAATACTGGACTGTGTTTTAAAATCATTGAAGTCTGCAAAACTATTACAACACATTCTACAATTTTAGCTGTATCAGAATTAAGTTGGTTTTCCTTAAGTGGTCTCTGGAAAGAAAACTTATGTGAAAAATGCTTTGATCAGCAAAACTACAGAGCTAGACATTGCAGAAACTAAATAATTAATATGGTGGAGGATTAAAGTTGGTGGTAAGACAGATCTTTGGAACAGATGAATTGATACTGAAAGTTTCTGATAGACTCCATCGACTACAACATAAAGTAAGCGTTTAGAGAGAAAATCTAATATTCATAACCATAACTGAGCTAACAATCCATAAGATGATAATTTGTTTGTAGACAATCCTCTATCAAATGCTTGGAAGATATCTCAAGGTATGGCTTGGGATTCTTCAAATATATTGATTGCATTGTTCTATATGATCTCCATATTGTTGGTCGCTCAATTTAGCTGCCGATTCAAGATATACCTGCACCTGCATGTTAACAGCTTTAGAAGGCATACACCAGAACAAGGTGATGGGACGCTAGTTATTTGGATCCTCCTTTCCTTTCTTAGGTGTGAGTTGCAACCGAGAAACCTTCCAGTTGAAGGGGAAGATACCTTGTTTATATGAAAGATCGAACCTCCAACACACACTGGAGTCAGCTCTAAGGCACATTTCGAGGACAGTAGCTGAGATGTCATCAGGTCTTATTAATTTATTAGGAATCAAGTTTTACATAATACATCAAATTGCTTAGTGGCGGAATACTATTCCGGTGGAACTTTTCCTTGAGAGCATGGTCTGGGAAAATGTTAGCTCAGAAGTTACAGCTCTCAATCTGGGATAAGGCTTGAAGTACAAGACTGTTTATGTTTTGCTTTATATCCAATAAGATTCTATTGGTTGTAAGTTTCTCACAAGCAGATGGATCATTTATATCGTGGATATGATGAGTAAAATGTAACGAAGATGTGCCATTGAGCTGATTTAAAATGTCACTTGACTTTCTATGGCAGCATTTTTTCGATGAAATAACAAAAGAACATAGGAAGCTGTAATAAAGTTATGACCTGAATTGCCAATAGGTTCAAGTCACTATAATCTCACAGATATCAGTTTGGTTGTTAGAAAGAGATCTGCTGCTTCGCAAAATGGATGTTGAGGGCAGGAATCCAAATGAGCTCTTCAATTAGTTGTGACAAATTATTGCTTTCTCGACTTGCACTGTTGACTATCAAGAATTAATTAAATTCATCTTGCTTGAAATTAACAAGAAAAAAAAACGGAAATTAAGTTTCTAATTATTAAATCTAAAATAATTAAAAAAATATGTAGCAGTGTCTGTCGCAATAATTTGAAAATCCGATATATTTTGACTAAATTTAGTGAATGTAATGACTGATGAAATCCTTTCAAGTTCGTAGTTGTCCAATAAACATGTGTCGAAGAAATTGATTTTTATTTAGGCCCCAACTTCCCAACTATGTGGAACCAAATAATCTCTAATTTTCTTCGCCATTTGTCAACCATTCCGATAATATTATTAACAACTTTTTCTCTTACTCTAGTAATTCTTTTTAAAAGAAAAAGGAGAATGAAACAAATATGTTACTATTTAAAATATGCATGATAAGAGTGGATTTTTTATAAAGTGTACATGAAACTACGAAGAGTTTACCTGAACTTTTTATTTTCTTTCTTTGAATCCTTTTCATCAGTTCCAAGGCCTACTTGTGAATTCAATCTCTAAAAAGCGCTGCCACGTTCCCAAATATGTGGAGTCAAACAAACAATTGCTTTTCGCCGCCATTTCTCAACCATTCTGAAAATTATATTTCACTTATTCTCCAAGAGGAGCAGGAATATTTATGTATTTTGTTAATATAAGGAAATATGACCGGAATTTCTAAAGCCACTTTTAATGATTATTGACAAGAATCTATTTTTTTCATAACTTTACTTACTTAGTCCTTAAATTAAAATTCTTAGTTAGGACCCAGTTCATAAATGCATATTTTACATGAACATGCACACGAACTACGGGCTTGTGTATGTGCATTTGCCAGGCATCTAATAAATTCAGCAAACGGACAACAAGGCTGAATATGTAAATGTTGCAGTAGCCAGAGATTAATCCAACGTTGTAACGGCTGAAAACTCTTCTGCATTATCTAAACTGAATTTCTAGCGACGACTGAATGCCATTGAAGTAAAAATGTTCAAGATAAGGGAATAATTGAAATAAATTAAAAGTATATAATAATTGTCGGTCAAAAATGTTTCTGGAAAGGGCCAGAAGCAGCAATTTACAATATGTGAAAGACCACACGTAAAAGCTGTTAGATGGTCGAAAGAGCTTTTAAGGCTGAGAATTGAGTGTATATTTGGTTGCCTAATATTTGTCAAAATAGATGTAAACAACGGTGTACCAGTTGGTAAATAACTCCTTTATAAATATAAAATAGAAAAATATCGTGTGTCCAGCTTAATAACAAAAGATAGTAGCACCTAATGAAACAGTAATTTTTTCTATAAAGTACAAGATTGTCCTGAAGAAATTACTGAATTCCTCCTATTTACGTAATTTGCGAATTCATAATTTTTAACTACATAAAGTAATCAATTTCAATAAAATATGATTCATAAGATAGTTTGAACACATACAAGTTATTATCTGAATAAAAAATGTAGCAAAAGTTATTTTGTAAAGTGTAGTTTACCGAATAGATTTTACTAATAAATTTATGAATCATCGTAATGTTTTGACAAATAGTTCATTAGATCACCGAGAGAGGCCGCTATTTCCACTTACATACAATGAAAGTGAGAATTTATGAATGAAAGAAATAGGCGGCAATTTTAAATTTAATTATACCAAAAAAAATTATACAAGGGTAGGTAATATTTGCCAGTCTCCTAGCCAGATTGATGTAGTAGATATTTAGGTATTTTATCATTCTTGTAAAGTTCTTAGTTATTAGCATAATTTCTGTTGTCATCAAGAAAAATATTCTACCTATATGCTCCAGAAAAATTAGAAAATATTTTATTAACTAAAATATTGTAATTATTGTTTATGTTGTGGTTCTCCGGTCACTGCATACATTGTATTGTAAAGAAAAACCTTACATTATTGCAATTTTAAATTCGACTTCCACTACCATTACCTAACTACCAACAGCACCAACTACCAAAACCAAAGCCGAGTTTTAACGTTTAACCGTGAGCGAACAGTTTACTTGTACAACCAATCACGGGACAGGAAATTTGTATTCAACCAATCAGCATTAGTTGTTAATAACCATGTTCCAGTCGCAACGCAAAAATATACCTTAAATCACATTTATTTATTCGTTGGGACAAATAGAAAGATTAAAACGGGTCGTAAGCAGGTAAAATTCCCGCGTTCAAGGTTAACTTTACAACTCTTTACTAATAAAACGCGCTATTGCGAAATCGGTTAGAGTGATTATTGTTTCCACATTACACATTCTAAAAAATTATTTTCATATACATTTCAATGATTTACAATTATTTACTGCGAGAATTATTTGTTTTGTGAACATTACGCTTTTATTTTTCAGATACTGGGAAAAACAATGGCTTTTTTAGACTACAAATTGAGTAATAATGTGCGTTATTCTTGAAAACAAAATGGTTGAAAATGTCTAACAACGAACTTTCGCAAAAATTAAACAGTTCTTTAAGAGAATAGTCCACTATTTAGAGGGAGCCATTTTGTTTTTCGAAATTAGGGTCAGATTTATAATTATATCGACTTCAAGAAACCTTAAAAATAGACTTTCGTAAATATTTTATTATTTTTTGACAAAATTGGCCGTTATTTTACAAAAGCCATGTTTCCATAAACTAAGATCAAGAAGCATAAAAATGGACCATCATAAATATTATACAATTTTTAAATAAAACGTTCTGCTATTTTGAGGGCGCCGTTTTGTTTTTCCAAAAATTAAGCGCAAATTCATAATAGGCAGCTTTAAGAAACCGTTAAAACAAACTTTTGTAAATATTTAACCATTTTGTTAAAAGATAATTACACTTTTACAAAAATTCGTTGTTAGAGGTTATTGCGAAGTCGCTGATCATGAATCAAATCTTAATCTTATGAGAAACAAAATGGTGTCTTCAAAATGGCGAACCGCTTTGTTAAGAAATTTAACAGATCAAACGAGGATAAAATGAAATAATTCTTACAATAAAACAAATAACGAGGAACTTACGTATGGTACACTGAATAGATAAATACAAGTTTAAAAAAAGGATATCATATCGGAGAACAATCTTCCTAAATCAGCTGTAGAACACCTGTTGATGCAAAAGAGGTCAACGAGCCACACGTAAACAAAGGGTCAGCTACGCTAAAATAAACCAAACGTAAACAAATTAAAGGCGTAAATAAAGTAAATGCATTGTACTATGTTTCTTTAAAATAATCGATAACAGAACAGATGTTATTTACATGCTTTGAACAAAGTTTAAACGACTTTCAACACAACGGTTAAACCAAGATGGACTTTATTTCTGTAAATTTCTATAAAAATGTAAATAAATAATGTAAGACTTACTTGTAAAACCTCCAGTGTAGTCAAATGACGAGACGCAATGTAAATTAGATCCTAGGAAGTGATTGTGTAGTGATATTCGAAAGGTTCAGTGATGTTTCGTCGAAGTCAACGAACGGCAGGTCAAAATTTCATCTAACGCAATATCAACAAATTGGTATCCATATATTCGTCATGAAATAAGGATGCTGAAAATAATATAGTTTCATGGGAAAAATATAGAACAAGGGAAAAATGGGCAAAAATACAATCCATAAATGACATTTGGAAATATAGGATACCTCAAAATCCCCTAACAATGGACTTTCATAAAAATTTAATATATATTTTTTAAATACTCCTCCATTTTGAAGGTTCCATTTTGTTTATGAAAAATTTAATATATTTTTTAAAAAATACTCCACTATTTTGAAGGCACTATTTTGTTATTCGAAAAATTAATATCAGATACCTAATCAGAGACCTCAAAATCCCCTAACAATGGACTTTTTTAAAAATTTAATGTATATTTTTTAAATAATCCGCCATTTTGAAGGCGCCATTTTGTTTTTTGAAAAATTGAGGTCAGATTCCTAATCAGCGACATCAGAATCCCCTACCTAACAATGGACTCCCATAAAAATTTTATATATATTTTTTAAAATACTCCGCCATTTTGTTTTCCGAAAAATTAAGGGTAGATTCCTAATCAGCGATCTCAAAAACCCCCAAAATTCACTTGGGGAGACAGTAAATAATTTTTTCAAACTCTCAATACCTTTTTCGGACACCTTGCATTAAATTATTCATATTAAATAATTCAATATAAAAATATACTCTGTGTTTTCTGGAACACGCGTGTGCTTGATACAGGAGTCATAAAACCCTAAATAAGGTTGGTTATTCTCTGTGTCACGGGATGGGATTTTAGATGTTGAAATGGCTAATGCGTTTGTTTAGTGTCACTCGGTGAACTCCCAAGGAGCTCAGAATGGATTCAAAAGGTGTTGCTTGTTAAACCAAATTCAAGCTATATGAAATAGAATTTTATATCACGTCATGCTTTGAGATGTAATAAGTCAGTCAGGCTGAAAATCCCACTCTACCGAATACTGGTGTAATATTTATTTAGCTTCCCTACACATTATATTACATAATCCATTAAATACCCTCGCTAATCGCAATAGATTTACTGTTTGAAAATTAGCTCTGTTTAATGTCTGCGGGAGCAGCTTATTTATATGTTGAGTTGATATGCAAAGCGGTACTGATAAGGATTTTTTTTTATATTTTTACTTAAGCACAAAGTTATGATATATTTCGGTCGAAATTGCGATTCATACAAAAATTGAAAATAGAATAATATATATAAATAAAAATGTTCCTCTCTCCGTCTAGTAATCTGGGGCCAGCGCAGAAAATATTTCTTAAAATGAAAAGCATAAGAAATGTAATGTGGCATACATTTTCTGGAAACCCATGTCATGGGAAGGGATCTTAGGCCGCAAAAATGTAAGATAACTTTTTGTAAACTACAATCTGACGTATAATTTATGTGTTCTACAAGTTTCGCATTCAAACATATTGATATCGGATTTTCACCGTCACCCAGATGACACTGAAAATTTATTGACGGTTTTATAATTTTAAATGGCCATATGCGTTTCTTATAACAATACTATTTTTTTTTTTTTTTAAATCAAATCATCAGATTATTATTATGCATGGCCTGGCCCATTAATTAATAGTCTTTAAATTACTACTAAAAAAATTTACGACTCCCTTTATCCATAAAGAGATTTTGTACAGGTTAAAGCTACACAGCGAGCACTCAATAGTGGAGTTCTAAATGGGTGATGGTTCAGCAGTCGTCCAACAGATGGCGTCAGTGATATGAAAAACGAATTAGACAAACTGTAGAATTATGGAATGATCTAGAGAGAAACTCCTGGATTATTCTAACAGGCATATGTGTAGGCATATAAAAGCCGAAATAGATCAGTAGAGTCAGATGAATATTGGAGAATAAACTGAGCGGAACAGAAAGGAACAGTGACTAGTATAGTAACAAGTAGTAATTAGTGTTATAGTTTAAGTGATTAATTGTTGTTGCAATTATTGCATCTACACTTGGAGGTGTAAACACATAACAATATTACAGATGTTTCCGGGCTTGACCATTGATTCTGTTGATGTCTGCAAAGAAGCGTAGGAAACCGAATGAAACTTTTATTGCTCCTTCCAATATTTACAAACGGATTGTAAGCTACATTTAACGCATTGATTGAAGGATTTTTACTTTCAGCGATCGATCCGGTATTCCGTTAAGAATTCTTTAATATTTGATCAACCATAATAAGCAGCCTAAATTGTCTACGAATTTATATTGTCAATCAAATCAAAGGGAATTCACGAGTGCTATTGATAAGAATGGATTACTTATGTCTTCCTGCTTTTATATTATTATTGAGTATGTGTATTCAAAATTCTGAGAGCTAAAAAATAACTTTATTGCATTTCAAAACATCCATGATTGGCGATTGGATATAATCTAATTTATATTTAGATTGACGACAAGAAGATTGTGAACAGTGTGCGACATAATATTTTCATACCTCAAATTTTAATAAAATTCGTGTTGGATGTTAAAACCTTATTAGATATTTTATATAAAGTTAATTTATCAATATTTATACAATACTTGCGAATACTCTAATAAATAAAATATACGATTTTTATGTAAAATTTCATGTTGGGCGCCAATTTCGTGCTCACCACTTTATTGACAGTTGCGAAATAGAAGAAAAAAATTGATCAATCTGAGATTTGCGAAATTAATCTGTTGTATTTATCTTTAGGTAGGATCAAAAGTTAAATTGCTTAAGTAAATATTAAATAAATATAATGTACTCGGTAGTTTTATTCACAAAAGGCTGCAAGTATTTAATCAAATAGCGCTCTCTCTTCACAATACTCCTTAGCACTTCCTGCAATTTATATTTTCAATAGAGATAGCTGATTTTAAATCGGTACCAAAAAATATCTGTGTAAACAACTGGTTAGATACCTACTGTATTTACGTCTTATTGCGCCCCTTCACATTCTTAATTGGAAAACGTATACTACTTGAAATTTCGTTTGAAATGCCATTTAAGTTTACTAAAATGTTGAATTGGAACTGTCTCAAACATTTTTTTCAATTTAAATGCTAAATTACAGTTTTTATTAAGAACGGATTTATCATGAAGAAAATTAAAGGGTTCAGCCAAACATAACATAAAGTATTGAGAGTTAAATCTTCCGTTCTACGCTGAAATACGACAGGAGTATTATATCTCAGATTATATCTGTCAGATTCGGGGATATGAATGCAAGTCTCTGTCTCTCCTAGATGACATATTTTGAAAGATCACAAGCTTATTTATATGTAAATATATTGTGTTGTTTCGTTTAGTTTCACGATATTGTTATAAAAGCAATTTCAGTCATTTGTTTAGAAATAGAATTTATTCAGAAGATTATCTATCAGTTTATCATTCGTGTGTATAGGTAAACATGATAGATACACAAGCAATCTCAAAGCAATAACGGAAGATAAAACAAACGCTGTTTTGGACTTAGTTATAAAATAAAAATAGTATTATTTGTTTTCTTGACTTTTTAATAAATTAATTGTTTGTAATATTTAATAGGAGTTTAAATAACCTGGCATTTTTCTGTAATTTTTTACGAGTGTACAATTTAATAATGGCGTTTGGAGTACAATGTTGCTTGCAATTATTTTTCCAAAGCATACTGGATTTTATAAATTATTTTTACATTAATTCGAACATCAACATGTTTTTAAAAATCAGTCTATTTTGGTGACATAGGTGAAAAGAGAATTATTTTCTCTAACTAATGGTGTAAAAATCCAATATGGCGGCCATAAGAAAAAAAAAGTTTACTATCGTTGCACAAAATCTAGAAGAATAACCTTACGAAATTTTATTAAATTCGCATAAATAAATAAATAAATAAAGTAAATTTACTGCGCCGATCTACTGCACATTTCTTTCACTTTGTGTCGTTTAGAAATCTAGTAACTTGGCGTACAGAATAGATTGGGATATTCAGTTTACTTTCAGCTATCGGTCCGACCAGTCCAGCACTAGTAAGTCAAATTGCACCGTCTACCAGCGAGCAAGTGAAATTGAATTTCACAAGTTGACTAATTTACTGCGCCGATCTACTGCACATTCCCCACTCTGTACCTGTTATTAATTCCCCGAGCTGGCGTGTGAAGAGTAGAATTCAGTTTCAGTTAGCAACACTTTTGAATAGATCTCCAACGATTCTCACCATTATGCCCAACAAAATATCTCAATTAATTTTTCGCAATAAGGGAAAGTTTGACAAAGAGAAACTCCCGAGTTGGGAACAATGGTTACCATGATCAAAATAATTAAGAAATGTATTTTCAAGCAATAAAAATAAATTAAAAGCGGCTTCATGTTTTAAAGGCAATTGGCCGTTCAGCTTCCAAGCTTCAAATATGACGTTATTTAATACAAAATGTTTCTCGTCTGCCCATTGCCTGCGCTTCAACATGCAAACGCGGGTCATAAAGAATACTTTTTAACACAAACAGTGCCGCTTTAGTGCTGTTCTATATTTAACGATCTACCTGTTACATTATGCGCCATAGATAATTAAAAAATGTGGAAAGCTTACACAGTTACTATAAGAACATTTTGTTAGGAACAATTGATAAAAACCTCAACTGTGCCCCTTTTCTAAAAACCTTTAATTCCATTGTGTCTTTTCAACGCACATTCAGATGCCGAAGATTAATTGTCGAAACGACTATTAATTTTTTGCAACAGAGTTTCCCCTACGCAGATAGAGGATACGTTAATCAGAGTTAGAAAGCTGATCTACCCACACCCACACGTCAGAACAGCTAACTTTCTACTCGCTGGTATAACAAAAACAGATTCCGGTATGTTCCACATATATCAGCACTGCGGTCTATTTTTCTAATTACGCACAATTACAGCACATTCCAAGCGATGTTAAATTTTTTTCGTATAGGCCAAAAATATTAACTGAATTCAAGGACGTTGGTCTTCTCGGGTTGCTGTCATAAAAGTGGAATTGTATTATAACAACATACTTATTGTGAGAAAATATTAATAATAATAAACGACTTTCTCGGAAGGAAAAGAAAATACATACAATCAAGGGTAAAGTTTAAGTAATATTGTCCTTTTGTAGACTTAACCCTAAAATATAAGATACAAATTTGTATGCAAAAAAGCATATACAATTCAACTTTAACGCTATATTATCATGTCAATTTTGTTTTTATCTGATGTAAACGCATAAGAAATGAATTGCCTTTACGTTTTTCAAATTGTATCTTGTGCGTCAATGTCTGTTTTTGTGTGTAGAAACACCACTTTTCTCGATTGGCAGGATAATGGAGGAGCTTAGGTAGCTGCAGTGTAGAAACAGTAATGTCAGGGGTCTGTATTAACCTATAAAGAAAACAGTCCACACTTATTACTACGGTTAAATACAAACACATGCACGGGAGACTTGCGGCAAAGCAATTACGGTTGACAGCGGAATTAATAACAGGTACAGTGGGGAATGTGCAGTAGATCGGCGCAGTAATACCGGCTCAGTAATACCTAAAATAAGCAGTAGGTATATTTAACAAGCTGTAGCTTTGACAATTTTTTTGTCATTCTTAAATATTGACCTGGTGTCGTACACCCCATCCTTGGCCTCTTCGCCGCTGACGTTTAAGTGAGGGGCTAGAAGATCCATAATGAGAGCATCCGTAGTCTATAATACCACCAAGGAAGGAACCATCGATAGTTCCAAAACCCTTTCTAAACCCGAATTCATTCATATATTCATATATTTTTATAATATGGAAAAAATTTTAAAAAAGTCCCGAGGTACGGGCCTTAGAAATAACCCAACAAAAAAATAATCTTTCTAGGGTCTCTTGGATTTGATGCAATATGGGTTAAAAAAATGATTTTTTGCAAGACCCTAAAATCACACCCTGTACAACAAAAAAAAACCGCAAAAAATTACTAACATCAATGGCGAAGAGGCCAAGGATGAGGCTTTATGACACTAGGTCAATATTTAAGTTTGACAAAAAAATGTTAAAGTTACAGCTTGTTAAATATAGCGCTTTTTTAGGTGTCTCGAGGAAGTTTTGCACAGTAGTTTATTTTACTTACTCACTGGTAGACGGTACGGTTTGATTTATTAGTGCTGGACTGGTCGGACCGATAGTTGGATGCAAACTGAATATCCAATCTATTCTGCGCTCCAATTTACTAGATTTCTAAACGGTACAAAGTGGAAAAAATGTGCAGTAGATCGGCGTGGTAAAATTGTGAACTTAATAATTCAGTATATTACTGGTACACTAACAAATTATTCTCAAGGGTCGATTTTACTTATTCTCTAGAGTTCTCGTAGTTGCGTGGTGAACAGTGTAAAAGCGGATTGCTAGCTAAAATTTCAGTCTCGCGGTCTAGGTATCTTGAGCCGATGATTTTACCAGCGCTTCGTTACAATAGAAAACTCTGTTAAACCGGTTAATGGCGGACCGCACCCTGTTGTCATCATCAAAAAGTTTCCACACATTTTTCAATGGTTTGGAAAATCTCCAGAATCACTTTTACGCCTAATAAAACAATATACTATTTTCTTATTTTATTAAACAATGATTAAATATATACATATTCCAATAATTTACATTAAAAAGGTTTTACTTCATGAAAAAATTTTAATACTGTGCTTCTATATACCTGTTGCCACAAAAAAAAAAAGAAACTGATTCAAGTGAATCGTATACGCAAGTTTTGGATTCTAGCATGTGCGAACCACTTTGTGAAATAGAAGAATATTTATGATTCTAATGTTTGATGCAAGTGAAAGTAGTGATTTAAATGACTCTAATTATGGTAAAAAAAGAAAGACTAAATACTAAAGCTTATATACCAATACTTTGTATTTTATATGTATGTATAGTAAAAAAAAAGTACCTAGGTAAATATAATACACCTTACGAAAGCTCTCTTATTGAATTGAATTTCGTTTTATACAAAACTTATATGCAAATCTGGCATAAAAGATATGAAAAAATGTCGAAAAAGTTAAATTAATTTCTTTTTTTTTAATTAAAAAAAAACGACATTTTAACTTGATAAACAGATTCTGGTGTATGTTCACAAAAAAGTTCATAAATGTCTACTTTTTAAAAAAAAAGTTTACCCTACGACCATTTTGCATTAAATGGCAAGTGTTTTAATTTTATTGGAAAATGTTTAATTGTGACCGTAAAAATATATCTATATTTTTTTTAAATTTAATCACGTATTTACAGCATGAAAATACACATTTTCTCCAATATTCGTAGAGATCAGAAGCTTTTTACCCCACTTACCTATTGCATTATTAGTAAAAAAAAATAAACTGAGAAACTTGGATTTTTGAGGTTAGGATGTACTTTTAATGTAACTATTCCCCAATAGTTTGATAGGCTATTCATTTACGAGTATTTTGTTTTTTTTTTAAATTTTTCTACGACCAATAGAGCCGGAGATATTTAAAAAATAGTATGGCGATGCACTCGAATTGCATCTAAAATGCACTCTTATGCGCTTTTCTCGCGAAGCCTGTAACGATTTAAGTTGCAATTCGTTACAGCAGGTTATAGTTTCTATTTTGCGTATTAAAATATGACTCCTCACAAATGAATAACCCTGTATTCGCATTTGATCGGTATGTGGTAGAAGAAATACAATAAAAACGCCACAGCGGATGAACGTTGTGAACGAGGCTCGTCCCGGGCTAGAGAGAGTGTCTTTTGCCTTTCGAATTTTACCTAGGTAAGTCATACATTTCTTGTAGTCGCTTAAATATCGCTATTCATAAAATTTGCTTATTAATTATTGCCTCAGCTTTATTGTGCTCTAATAACAATAATAATTTGTCGAAATAATTACCGTATTTCGTATTATTTCTATATTTTGGATTATTTTCAGATAATTACCTAGTAGCACTGTTTTTAAGCACGGGGATGGGTATTTCCATTTCCGTTTTACCGTATCTTGTCTAAAGTAGACGTTTTCGTGGTTCAATTATTGTTAATTGACATGTTATACAATATTTAAATTGTATAAATTATCGCTGTAAGTGAAACTTGCAGATTATCGTTATTTCGTACATTGAACAATTTCTGTGCGAATTTTTATTGTTATTAGGTTCGACTGGTTCATATAAGCTGGAAAAATAAAACTATACTGGTTTTGGATAGTGAAGGAAGTCCACTTGAGACTTAGGTTTTTGCCGAATTTATTTACTGTCCAGAGCTACAGATTTCTGTTCAGGAGCTTCCAAAGCATACGGGGTAAGTGATCTATAGTATTTTTTTCTTCTCTTTGAATTAATCAATTTGTAGTACATTTGATCACTTGCTTCGGATGTAACAGAAGTCCGATTTTCTGGTTTCCTTTTTTCATCATATTCACGCTATCACAGTTCTATATCGATTTTATTATTGACAAATTATTATAATTAGTTCATTCCTTAATTTTCGTGTAAGTTACAAGAGTGTAGATTTACCTTGGTTTTACGTATTTCCTGCAATTTTGAATTAGGCATAAGTTCATTCATTTTAGTCCGTCGGAAAGCGAAGGACATTATCGGTATTTCATATATTAATTTTTGATATTTTTACCGTTAAACTATTAGTAAAAGATTAACTTGAAATCTTTATGTGTGTTAAAATTTCGAATTTATTTCAATATTGTGATTATTGTTACCAATTATTTTGTTATTAATATTAAATATCTGAATCTTTAGAGTTATTACTTCATTAAGTTTAAATTGTCCCGTACAAATCTGACATTAAATTATAGTCCTTTAAAAATTACAGTCTCCTCATGGTTTTCAACCTATAGGACAAATTCAATCAAGTTAGGTTATTTGTTAACGAACTGATAGTGAAGTTTTGCAACCTTACTAAATTCTTGTTTTCGAATTTTAGTATTATTTTGTTAATAATTCAATTTTTTTAGTAATTGATGTCAGATACCGTATTTTTATGTGAATTTGGTAATTTTACAAATTCTAATATCTTATGTCATTTTGACAATTTTTTCTATTGTAATATTAAGAAATATTAATTTTGTGAATTTTATCTAGTAATTTAACTATATTGCCGGAACTTTGTTATTTTTTTCATCTACCACTAGTTGAAATAATTTTCAACCTAGTTTTATTTCTCTATTTCCTTTTCTCAACTGTTCTGTCTTTATTTCATTACATCTGGCTTTCTGGAAATTTTACTCACTGGAAATCCATACTGAATTAACAACATCAGAAATAAGGAGATATTGGGTGTTCCCGAAAAGTAATAAATTTGGTTGGAACCTGGACACTCTCGACTGAGCAAGAGTGTGGAAATAGGATCTCACAACCTTTTCATCAACCTCGAGTACTCGCAGGATTCATCGCTACTAGGAGAACCTCTTCCATCTCAGTTCATTCCGTCGAGTAAGCCTTTACAACAGTAAAATGGACAGACAAAAAATTGGTTAAATTGTAATTTTTATTCAAATTTTTTTTGTTCATATTTGCAATATTTTTAATTATATTTAGTTCTAAGTCAGTGTTTGTTGTAAAGAATTTGTAAGATTAAACTTGTTAAATTCACAGCTTCTTTTCTTTCTAGTTTATGTAGTAAATACCTAATTGTGTTTTCGATAAACTTTTTTTGAGGTTAGGATGCACTATTAATGTAATTATACCATTAACAGTTTTTCTACGACCAATAAAGCCCGAGATATTTAAAAAATAGTGTAGCGATGCACTTGAAATGCATCAAATATACATTTTTATGCGCTTTTCTCGCGAAACCCCAGCCCGATTTTGCTAATTTTTTCGGTTTTCGACTCATTTGCATGTATAAAACAAAAAACAAAAGAAAATTCAACTTCCCGATTACATCACTTTTCATCAATTATTTTGACTGATTTCCCTCCACTATAAGCGTTACGTGGATATGAGGCGAGATGATAAACATGATGCGATCATGGTATATCCACATCCACTGACGTAATTTAGTTTCTAGCTTTGTTATTACGGAGTGTAGTAAAAATAAGTTGGTCCCCTGACTGGTTATTCTGTTGCTCTCAATGACATTTGCTGGATACCTAGCAATACGTAAATTATGCTTATCTGCCTTGGTACGTGGTTTTAACCACCCCAGGGGTAATCAAGGTATATTCGTGGCGATTCCCGCATGACATCTGGCTTTAAAGGCTTTGTCTCGTTCGTACATTACATGGACGAAGTGTGATATAATAATATAGGTCTTTATTTCTATTATTGAATAAGGATTTCTGTACGTGGGGAATAGTTTATCAGATATACGTTATACATACAAACGAACTTTTTTTATTGCTTTCAGAAATGTATCCCCTGAAAAGATCGATTCATGAAGAAACTACCTGAATAATATTATGATAGCCAATACTCACGTAATTGTATGTAACATTTGCATTACGTTTCATAGTGTGCTTTTCTGAGGAAATTATTTACTCGTTAAATAAATTGAAAAATAAAATGACTGGTGTTCCTGGCCTCATCCTTGGTTTACTTGTAAGGGATTGTGCCAACATCTTTTGACACCAGTTTGGAATGTTATTTAACTTTAAAGCAAAGTTCATCTCGGGACATTTGGAAAAGGGCTTGGCCCCATGAAATAAGGTGACGTAAGGATCACGTTATTACGTAACTTTGCGAAAGCTTTTGACATGTAATCAATCAATCAACAAGACCAGGTGGATGTGATATACACAAACTTCTCAAATCGATCAACAAAATACTTTCAGTAAAATTGGAACCTTACAGTTGTTCTTTTATGTTAGTTAAATATTTCTCGTCCTACTTAAGCAATGTTACTTTTAATGATTTAAATCTAATGTGTCTTTTATAACGCTTAGAGGTCCTACAGGGTTCCAATTTGGATCCACTGTCTTTTTTCTTTTTTTGCTAATGACTACAAATTAAATTAATCCAGATAATAAAGTTGATTATGTTACTAAGGCACAACAAAATAATAACAACACGTCCTTTTTGATATTTTTTGGCAGTATATCAGTAAATATTGTTATGTAATGGAGAATTTTGGGGAAAATATAATTTTTGATTTTTGAATTCTATTTTTAATTTATTATTACAAGGTAAGTTTTTAAAATTTAAGATTTTGTTTTATTATATTTGTACGTTCTAGATATACCATCGAAGAAATATCTTACCTATAAATCTGCTGTTGTACAAGTTTTGAATAAAGATTATTTAAATTTTGTGCAGGTTTTATTTCTTATTTGATTAGTAAGGACTTAGAAAAGATAGAGATCTTTATCAGGATAAATATTATTTTGTAATTTGACAGCTAGATGTCTCTGCTTCTGCTGTATTTAGATATTCAGCTGAGATGAATGTTAATGCTTTAATTACTTGAATTAAACATAGATGGAACTCAACAAGTCGAGTTTATTATATGCATGAAACAGTTAAGAGCAAAAATGTTTCTTAAACTATGTCCCTGCTCTAACTTAAACTAATCCAATCTAAAACAAATATAGGACAGTGTCCTAGTGGATAATAACAAATTTAATAAAGTTAAGGTTTCAAATTTCAGTTCAGAGAACTCTCGACACACTAAAGTTACCGTGTCGCGTTATTTACACTTGAATTGGCAGACCTGTTTTAAGTTTTGACACTTGTGGTTTGTGGTCCAGATATGGTAGCTGGCTGTTCTACAATTTAGTGCCCCATTTACAGGATTTGCATAAACTAAATAGGCCTTGGATGCCTATTCGGATTTCGACCAATCAGGCGGCTGCTTATTACTTAGGATAAATTTTACCTTTATTCCTGGTATGTTGAAGCCGTTTTTCTGGTACCTTATGGTGTTTGGCCTTGAACCATCATTTGAAAGTCTTGGGAATAAAATTTTCAAATTTATATTATAGTTTTCTCTATTTATTTCAGGAGCGATCTGGACGTGGGTTTGCTTCTTTTACGACCCAATAACAGCTCTCCTTTTTTTTTGTTCCTAAGGAGTATGCAGAAAATTTGCCAAACCATGGATTTCTAGATTTTCAATTGTCATGAAGTTGGTATTTTCGCCTTTTTTCCCTTTATTATATAATTTTTTTATTTTTAGCTTCCTTATTTGAAGATGAATCCGTGGATTCCCATATGTTGATATTACGTGAGATAAATTTTAGATCTGCCGTTGACTCGTACGAGCGATCACAGAACCGTATCGAAGATCACTGCACTTAGTTCTTAGGATCTAATTTACATTGTGTCTGGTCTTCTGACTAGACTGGTGGTTTTACAGGTTTTTCTTATGCTATTTAATTACAAATTTAATAAAAATTTACATAAATAAAGTCCATCTTTGTTTAACTGTAGTTGACAATCGTTCAACCTCGGTTTAAAGCATGTAACTGACAGCTGTTCTGTTATTGATTATTTTAAAGAAACATAGCACAATGCATTTATTTTATTTACGCCTTTAATTTGTTTACTTTTGATTTGTTTTAGCGTAGCTCACCCTTTGTTTACATAAGGCTCGTTGACCTCTCTCGCCTTAACAGGTGTCCTACAGCCGATTTATCAGATGGTTCTACGATATTATATCCCTTTTTGAACTTGTATTTATCTAATGAGTATTTTATATGTAAGTTTTTGGTTCTAGTTTTATTAGGAGGATCATTTAATTTTACCCTTTACTTCAATTTGCTGCACTGGGCCACCCTGTATAATCTTAAGTCATCTAAAAGAAAACACACATTGCAATAGTGGACACGAATATGCGGGGCTCACACGCACAAAGTGTAATATTTATTGAATAAAATCCTAACAACATATTATTTACCCTGTTAATATTAATTGCACGTAACATATACACAATAATGAACCACCCGAAATCAACATTAAATTTCAACGAGCGTATTGACAGTCTGGAGAGAAATCCACTGGTCCTTCATCTTCTTGTAGCAGGGTATGTACGGGAAGAAGTTGGCCTTAAACACTTCGCGGAACTTCTGGGACATTATGCAGTACAGTATGAAGTTGATGGCTGAGTTGGTTAGGGTGAAGATGTCCAGGAGATCACCTGCGAAAAAAAAATAAAAAAATTAGTACACGCATATGTACAACGTCAACTATTAAATGACAAGATATTTTTTTCTGTATTGAGGGTATTTTAAAAATCCACGGTACGTCGTGTGAAGATGATAAAAAGTTGGAAATATGTGAAATGGTTGATATTAAGCAATTAGACAGTTCGGCAGTAGATAAAAGTGCCATATAATAAGAAAACGTAATTATGATTATCTAAAAGAAAGAGAAATAAAGTTGGTCGCCCAGGAATCGAAGTAAGGACTAAGATTGATATTTTTATTATCCTTTTCCCAACTTGTCCGACCGCTTACAAGAAACCACTGAAGAGAATCTAATCCCCTATTAATTCATTTAAGTTCCTTCGATTATAAGATGTAATTTGTAATACTGTATTCAATTTAGGATTCGGCTGAAATAAAATGCGTTCTTGGCGTTCAACGTAATTCAATACAGTTCCCAGGTCAAAACATATTTAAATTGTATAGCCAGAATAATGAATTTTGATAGGCTTTCCGCGGTAAAGAAATACTTTTACATTTTAGCGTTGGGGTCCGTCAGAAGTATTATAATGAGCGGAATTCAGTTACTAAGTCAGCTATTGTTCCAGGTACATATACAAACTTAGTCTGTTTGCAATATAGTTTGCGAAATTGCGACTATTTCCGACCTCAGATTTAACGAGTAATGTTTGTAAATTATGCAACGTATGGCCGGCGTACCGCTGTGGACACAAACGTCGAAGTCAACGAGAATTATAGACATAATAGGAATCAAATACCCATGCAGTTATTTCTCAATTTTTCTTCGTTATGTAAATAGAAAATCAAGGCGAGATTCTCAAAACAGAGACCAGTAAACTGTGTTTGTTGCAACTAAAGATCGCCAAGAGATTTCCACCCAGCTGAAGCGTAAATATTGCAAGGTTTAACTAATCACCCTGACGTACTGACACTTCATCAACTCAACTCGGAAACACGCACTTTGTGAGATAGATTATTTATTATTTAGGCCCCTTCACGGTACACTAAGTTAGTGCTGGAGTTTTTTTGTAAGGCTACATATTATTTAGGTATACAGCTGTGGGGATATCTTATCGGACAATTCGCGCACGAATGACTTTTTGGACCGTTGCTGCTGAAAAATTAAACATAACTATAACAAGAAGAGCTTGTAAGAGCGAAAGAATATGTACATCTTCTTGTGAACTTCGTTTTTTTTTTTATTGTTGACCATAATGAATGAATTTTGTGGTAAGTTGAAAAAATTTTTTAATAATTTGTTTTTAGACGTTTTGAATTTTATAACAAGCCTAAGTAAAACAAGGACGGTCGAATATTTATAGATGAGTTAACTAACTTAGGAAAGAAAAACTCAACTCCATGAACGTATTATTTACATGTCATCGTTGTAGAGCATTTTCGTTTAGAAAATGACGATTTTATTTAGGTAAATTATTAATGAAAGCTTTTCCTTTACCGTGAAAAATTTCATAGTCAAACTGCTGGAGCCATATGGCCTATCGAGCTAACCGATCAAAGGGATCTTTTAGATTATCCAACCAGAGATGACCTGCATGATCAGTGATAACACAAAATTTATATTCTTGGAGATAGCAATTGCACGCTTCAACAAAATGAAGTATGACCAGATATTCCCTTTCGCTCGTAGAATAGTTCCTTTCTGAGCAGATTAATGAGTGACTCAGATAACAAATAACGTGTCCACCATCTGGGTAAAGCTGCGTTAAAACGGCTCCAATACCATACATTTTATCTGAATGCAAAATGGAATGTGTTTAGATATTCCAAACGTCAGAATATTACCAATAGTATTTCCATTATTACGAACAATTATAGCGCTGCTGCCACATTAAAAATATCATTTATTGTTATCGTTCGCCATGAAACCATTAAACTCAAGAGATGAAACCGTTAAACGAGGTTAACGATATAGTCAATAAAAACGTGTCATAAAATCGAATATGGAATGAATGCATTAGAATTGATACCAAAAAACAACTACAATCAAAGAGAAATACATTTATTTTTCAATTATAACACATCTCATTTTATTAAATATATAAATACTAAAATTGTTTTATTTTAAACACCGCCATTCACGATTTAATTGGCTATAATTCCTCGATGGTGTTGAAAATATTTGAACATTATAATAGCAAATAAAAATAGCTGATAACGTTGCAGTTATGTATTGTCGAGTAGAATATTCAGTTAACGAGATAATAAAGATCATTGTTTCTTTCGCAATTGGAGGAAATGTACAGAAAATAAAACTATAATCATTAAAAGTCTTTATTTTTACAATCGAGGAAATGTTATGTGATCACTTGATCTTTTTCCTATTTTTCTGCTATAATTACATGCATTTTGTAAAATTGCAAATTTCGTCAAGTTTAAGTTGTAAATTTTGCTAATTAAATTCTCAAATGAAACCGTAAATTTCATTACCTTTCCAGCTTAAATGGTAAATTTTGCTATATTCCCAGTTTTAACTGTAAATTTCATTAAATTCATGGAAATTTTGTGAAATTCTCAATTCAAACCACAAATTTTGTTAAATTCAGAGTTTAAACTTTTTTGTTAAATTTACACTGTAAACTGGACATTTTGTGTAATTTGCAATTTTTGCAACAATACCTAAATTAAACAAATGAAATTCTCAGGTTAAATAGTAATTTGTGTTAAATTCTTAGTTGAAACTGTAGATTTTATAAAATTGTGTTAACTCGTTGTTTTCTCGAATTTCTCATTTTAAATTTTAAATTTTGCTAAATTTCCAGTTTACACTGTAAAATATATTAAATTCCTATTATTTTTAGTTTAAAGTGGAAATTTTGTTAATTAAATTCTCAGTTGAAACCGTAAATGTTATTAACTCCCAGTTCAAATTGTAAATTATGCTATACTCCCAGTTGCAACTGTAAATTTCATTAAGTTTTTTGTAAATTAATTGTAAACTTTGTGAAATTCTCAATTCAAACGATTTGTCCAAGTCAGAGTTTAAAATTAAATTTTGTAAAATTTTCCCACCTTTTAATAACTGTACGTTTTGTGTAATTTCAAATTTTTCAATCATAAATAAGTTAAACTGAATTCTCAGTTTAAACGTTTGACTCTGTTAAATTCTCAGTTTAAAATGTAAATTTATTTAAATTTTTATAAATTCCTCTATTCAAACCAAATTCCTAGTTGAAACCGTAAATTTTATGAAGTCCCAGTTCAAATTGTAAATTTTTTTGTACTCCCAGTTGAAACTGTAAATTTCTTTAAGTTTTTTGTAAATTAATTGTAAACTTTGTGAAATTCTCAATTCAAACGATTTGTTCAAGTCAGAGTTTAAAATTAAATTTTGTTAAATTCCCACCTTTTAAACTGTACGTTTTGTGTAATTTCAAATTTTTCAATTATAAATAAGTTAAACTAAATTCTCAGTTTAAACGTTCAACTCTGTTAAATTCTTAGTTTAAAATGTAGATTTATTAAATTTTTTGTAAATTCACTGAAAATTTTGCAAAATTCTCTATTCAAACCATAAGTTCCTAGTTGAAACCATAAATTTTTTAACTCCCAGTTCAAATTGCAAATTTTGCTATATTTCTAGTTGAAATTGTAAATTTCATTAATTTTTTTGTAAATTCATTGTAAACTTTGTGAAATTCTCAATTCAAACGATTTGTTCAAGTCAGAGTTTAAAATTAAATTTTGTTAAATTCCCACCTTGTAAACTGTACGTTTTGTGTAATTTCAAATTTTTCAATTATAAATAAGTTAAACTTAATCCCAGTTTAAACGTTCAACTCTGTTAAATCCTCAGTTTAAAATGTAGATTTATTTAATTTTTTGTAAATTCACTGAAAATTTTGCAAAATTCTCTATTCAAACCATAAATTCCTAGTTGAAACCATCAATTTTTTTAACTCCCATTTCAAATTATAAATTTTGCTGTAGTCCCAGTTGAAACTATAAGTTTTATTAATTTTTTTGTAAATTAATTGTAAACTTTGTGAAATTCTCAATTCAAACCATTTGTTCAAGTCAGAGTTTAAAATTAAATTTTGTTAAATTCCCACCTTAAACTGTAGGTACGTTTTGTGTAATTTCAAATTTTTCAATCATAAACAAGTTAAACTAAATTCCCAGTTTAAACGTTCAACTCTGTTAAATTCTCAGTTTAAAATGTGGTTTTATTTAATTTTTTTGTAAATTCACCGAATATTTTGCAAAATCCTCTATACAAACCATAAATTCCTAGTTGAAACCGTAAATTTTATTAACTCCCAGTTCACAATGTAAATTTGGCTATATTCCTAGTTGAAACTGTAAA
This sequence comes from Rhagium mordax, assembly GCA_963680705.1. Lineage (NCBI taxonomy): Eukaryota > Metazoa > Arthropoda > Insecta > Coleoptera > Cerambycidae > Rhagium > Rhagium mordax. The sequence goes on along the minus strand of OY796656.1, from coordinate 128,940,285 downwards.
TTTCAATAATTTTTTTGTAAACTTTGTAAAATTCTCAATTCAAGCCATTTGATTAAGTCAGAGTTTAAAATTAAATTTTGTTAAATTCCCACCAAACTGTACGTCTTGTGTAATTTCAAATGTTTCAATTGTAAACTAAACTAAATTCCCAGTGCAGACGATAAATTCTGTTAAATTCTCAGCTGAAGCTGCAAATTTTATGAATTTTTTTTCTTACATTACCCATTTTAAATTGTAAATTTGTTAAATTTCCAGTTTAAACTAAATTAATTCCCCTTCAAAATTACTTTCTTTATATCAAGTTTAAATTTAAAATTTTGTTAACCAAATTCCCAGTTGAAACCGTAAATTTTATTAACTCCCCGTTCAAATTGTAAATTTTGCTATATTCCCAGTTTAAACTGTATTAATTTCAATAAGTTTCTGTAAATTTAGCGTAAATTTCGTGAAATTCTCAATTCAAACCATAAATTTCGTCCAAATCGTTATGTGTGATTTTAAAATTTTCAAACAAAAATTAAACTAAATTACCAGTTTTTTATCATAAATTAAACTAAATTCCCATTTTAAACGACAAATTCTAAATTCTAAATTCTTGGTTGAAACTGTAAATTTTATGAAACTTCCAATTCAAGTCATAAAATAAGGTAAACTCGCAGAGTTATCTGTAAATTCTCTTTTATTTTTTATTTTAAATTGTAAATTTTGTTAAATTCCCAGTTTAAACTGTAAATTATTTTAAATTACTCTTCAAAATTAATTTTTTTAAAATCATAAGTTTAAATTGAAAACTTTGTTAATTAAATTCTCAGTTGAAACCATATATTTTATTAACCCGTACCTAGTACAAATAAAATTGTAAATTTTGCTTTATTCTCGGTTTAAACTTTACTGTAAATTTCATTAAGTTTTCTGTAAATTCACTGTAAATTTTGTGAAATTCTCAATTCAAACCATAAATTTCGTTCAATTCATAGTTTAAAATTAAGTTTTGCTAAATTTGGACCCCAAACTTTACGTTTTATTAAGTTCGAAATTTTCGATAATAAATTAAAATAAATTTCCAGTTTAAACGGTAAATTCTGTTAAATTCTCAGTTTAAACTGTAAATTATATTAAATTCACAGTTCAAAATTAAATTTTGTTAAAATTAAAATTGAAAACGAAATTTTTGTTAATTAAATAGTTAGTTAGTGAGTTAGTTAGCGTTTATTTCACAACATTATGCATAATACATTTGTAGCAAGTCAATTACAAATTCGCTAATGCGCAATTGCGCATAGATATAAAAACATAGATATAAAATATAAAAACATGAGTTTACAAAATCAAAATTTGAATTAGCAATGAATGTATGTATTTGTGTATTTTAGCAGTATTTTTTTTATTTATTTTATTTATTTTAGCAGTGTGGCAAGCATGCTCCATGCATACAGTCAACTACACAAATGGTGTATTTAAGTATTCTTCAACCGAATAAAACGGATGCAGAGAAAAAAATTTTTTGATTTTCTTTTTGAAACAATATTTATTTAGTGATTTGATGTCCCTGGTACTTTATTATATAATTTTATATTTAAGGAATTATTTATAGATTTAGAAATTTTGAAACGAGGTGTTCTAAGTAAGTTTGCAGATCGTGTGTCATGATCATGTACATCTGAATGAGTGTGGTAACTTTCGATATTTTTGTGAATTTCAAGTAATACAGAAAAAATATATAAGGAGGGAAGGGTCATGATATTAAGTTTTTTAAATAGTGGACGACAGTGGTCTCTATAGTTAGCACTTGCTAAAATCCTTATAGCTTTCTTCTGCTGTCTAAAAGTTTTTATAGAGTTTGGAGAGTCACCCCATAAGATTACACCATAGCTTAAGGAGCTATGAAATAGTGAGTAATATGTCGTAAGGTGTCAAAACTTTAGTCAAAACAAATATTTAGTCGGAACAGTAAATTTTATTAACCTCCCAGTTCAAATTGTAAATTTTGATATATTCCCAGTTTAAATTATAAATTATAGTAAATTCTCAGTTCAAAATTAGATTTTGTTGAAATTAAAACTTAAAATGTAAATTTTGTTAATCAAATAAAAAATTTAAACTGTAAATTATCTTAAATTTCCAGTTCAAAATTAAAATTTTAATTTTCACCTATACATTACACTAAATTTCCTGCGTAAATAGTAAATTCTGTTAAATTCTCAGTTGAAACTGTAAATTTTATGACCAGTGTTAACTATAAATTATCCACAATTGCCAGAAAATTTTAATTTTGTTAAATTCCGAGTTCAAAATTAAATTTTGATAACTTTCCACCTTAAAAAGAAAATTTTATTAATGTCCAATTTAAACTTTAAAATAAATTGTTAGATTAGATTAAACTTGATTTATTTTTAAATACTACCGGATCATGCCAACTTGGTTACGTCAGTGTTAAAAATATATAAACAAAGACATCTAACTTTTTGCAGTTTTCCTAGTTATTTACTGTTTTAATGTCTTGCTTTATTTAAGACAAGCTTTATCATATGCATCATTATCATTATTTGGTATGAATTTTCATTAAAAAAAATGTTTGCATTTGCACGATCGCTGATGTTTTTATTAACGCGCGAAGTTATAAAATATTGTGCCCAACTGCATCTTTAGCTTTCGTTGTTCATTTTTAATCGAAAAATGCATTTCTTACGTGAATATTCTCTAGATTTTAAAATTTTATTCCCACTCACATATCTGAGGTTGTCCTTCAAGAAAAGGAACGAATATTTTTAAACACAAACCTGTATATTAAGACAGGCTGTAAAGGAGCATAGTAGAAGAACATCCATTATCCTCCTTTATTGTTAAAATATTAATTCCGCCGCCACCATATTAATTCACTTGCCATGAATAAATGGATCATTAACAAATACACTGTTGATTAAAACGGTAAATTAGAGCAGCTTCTGGCGAGCCGGATCATGAATAAGAAATGTGGGTTCCTCTCTGACGAGTTATGAATAAATATTCTTCAGTTATTCTTTGTGAATATTAAAGCACGCCAAGCTATAAATTTTTCCTTACCTTATTTAGGTGGTTAAAAAGGTTTCTTTTTTATGTGGAAACCAGATGAAAATATTACCCGGAGTTTTAATTTTATATTATATATTACATATAATATACCTGTAATAACCAACATCCCTGCAATCGTAAATTAACCGGTACGATACTAGGGTATGGACCCAGGAATTTTGTCCTGTCCTTTCGGTAACTTTTATAGCGCCGGCATGGTATTTATGTATTTTTCTCGGGGTAAAAACGTCATATTAGTGAGATATATAGGCCTGGTCACGTTTGTGGAGTCACACGGAATCGCGTGAAATTACGGATTGCGAAAAATAAAGTGCTTGCCCGCCGACATATATTTTCGAACGATACATGCAGAGTATTAAGCGCTTCTCGAGATCTGTGAGGTTTAGATGGTTAAAAATTTCTGCAAAGTGGTTTTTGAATCAACTTCTTTAAACTTATATATTGTAATCATAGTTAGTTGTCTTTTAGGTGACAAAACATAGTATACTGGTCGAGATAAAATATTTACTGGGGTTACCTGTAAACCCCTTATTTTTATGTTTCAGGGCGTTCATGGATTCACCTGGATTGGAGAACTTACCTTTTGAGACTTTCACTTATTTTATAGCTTCTATTGTTTTATTTTAATATAGAAATTTTATTTGTAGAAATATCTACCCTTAAGTAACATGTTTTGCATTGAAATGGACGCCCAGTTTTATTTAAATTTCTAATAAATTTTCAAATTTTTCTAGGAGCCACGTGTAGCTACTTTAGCTTCGGAAAATGCACTCCCCGACTGTTTTGTTACTGGTCGCCAGGTAACCAGGTGGGATTTTGTACTTTCAGGACCCACTAGACTCTCTTGTTTCATATTTTGGTAAGTATTTTATATTTATTCAAGTTATTTCTAACTATCGTGTAAAATTAAGGGTCTTGGAGTATATGAAAATAAACTTGAAGACCTCAAGGGAGAAACTTGTATCAAGTTTACCTATTTCCAATATAGTTTATGTAAGTACTAAGATTTCATGATAAACAAACGACAAAGAGAATATTCGAAATTAATGGAGGAAACCAAGATCTTAGTTTGAACGAGCGAAGGAAACGGATCCATGCAGTTTATAGTGGATTTCAAATCTCCGTTTCCCTACCTATGCTCAGTTTGCAAGTCAGATCCGCTACCGCCGAGCTATCGTTCTCGTTATACATTTAAACTTTGTAAATAAAATACGTAAATGGGATCCTCATTTTAACACAAATAATATATGTTGAAGTTTGTTCGTTGTACTTAACACAAATATATAATGGAACTCGTTATATGTATATATTATTTAGCTTCATACATTTGAAACACACTGGAATTAATCCCAACCACTTTATATTTATAATGAGGGCGCGTATGTTTCCTGGTCGTATTTCAAGTTTTGCAGTGATACCAGAATAAATTATTCCTTTTTAGGGATCGTGTTGCTAAATGTGCAAAGGCAAGGGTCCATCATATTTTAATGTAGGAAATAACGTTAACAGCTAGAAGGCAAATGTGTAATCCCCAGCTGATTAAAAGATAAAAGTTAGGGTTCGTCCGACTAAATTGACCACAACTTAACTCTCTTATTTTATGAAGGGACGTAGAAAATAAAGAACGAGCGTTATCTGGTGTTTATGTACATTTAAAATGTTTTGAGAAATTTTTTAGAATTCTATGCTATACCGAGTGCCCACGATATTATTAGCCAGCCTATAACTTTCTTGTAAAAAAGATAACGATTTCAAGTTTTGGGAAGTGGTATGGTTGAATATGGTGCACATTTTGGTTGTTCTAACTTCTGATTTTTATTTCCGGTTTAACCGGAAACAGTATATATTTTGTTATTTTTAATAGAACAGCCTATATATTATTGAAAATTTAGATTTCTCAATAAATTCTAGGTATAAAACATGTAGCACGCCCTATATCTAACTTTGGTAGTTTTCGAGAAAATGGCGGTTGAAAATGTTCTACTTATCGATCATAAATTATTCCATTTTGACATGAAAGGGTACCTATGTTTTGTACCTAGAATTTCTTGAGCATTCTAAATTTCGAATAATATATACAGAGTGTCCCATTAAAAATAACAAAGTTTATACTGTTTCCGGTTAAACCGGAAATGAAAATGAGAAGTTAGAGCAATTAAAATATGGATCATATTCAACCATACAAATTCATTAAATTTTAAATTGATATTATCAACTTTCTTATTTTAAATACAACTGTACCTGTTTTTATAATGTATCTTATTCGTTATAAAATTTACAATACATATTGATATGTCACACAATGGCATTTTATTTCAAAATGGCTAAAAATTTAAATTTTTTCTAAAATATTAAAATGTCAATTGAATGATATTGACAATTAATATTTTTCCAAAGTTGGCCGTGAAATCAAAAGAGTAATTAATTTGACGTGTTTAATTTTTAATTTGTACAAAAATTTCGTTTTGGCAGAAAGATATTAGAAAAATAAGATAAATATTTTTCTGCAATTTTTAAATACCCAAAACTAATTTTTTACTTGGCTTTTCTTAAAATTTTGCAATTGCTTGTTTCTTCTCTTGGATTTAATGCCATTAACGTACCGAATTATTCACAAAATACAAAAAAAAATGAAAATTTCTCCTACTATTTATTTTATTTTTCTAATATCTCTCCGCCAAAACGAAATTTTGGTGCAAATTAAAAATTAAACATGTCAAATTCATTACTCTTGATTACACGGCCAACTTTTGGAAAAAATTAATTGTCAAATATCTTATAATTTACATTTTAATATTTTTGAAAAAATTTAATTTTTGGCCATTTTGAAATGAAATGTCATTGTGTGACATATCAATGTATTGCAAATTTTACAGCGAATAAGATACATACGAAAACATTTAGAGTTGTAGGTACCTAATTAAAATAAGAAAGTTGATATCACTTCCGGCTAAATCTTAAGTAAAAAATAAGGCTACCAAGTATCAAAAGTTGCGCATTTAGATGTTATGCCTCACCACCTGTAAATTTAAAATTAATCGGTTTAATAACAAATATGTTACAGAGTGTAACCTCATCTCGTAGTCACCCGGGATAGGGTCTAATTTTACTTATTTTACACATCACACCTTATAGTATTTTTAGAATCTTATGTATTATTTTCTAATATAGAAAATGTAAGGTATTTGCATATTATTCTATTGATCATTTTGATCTTACTAACAAAAATAGATAAAATTTAAATTTTTAAATCGAACTTTTTACAAAATAAATATCAACAGGCGCGGACTTTTTGGTAAAATCTATTTTTTTTGTATCTTTCAAACTGCTTTTTGAAAATTGAAAATGAAAATGGAAAAATGAAAAATGAAAATATATAGTCCAGAATAAAAAAAATGGAAACTTTGCACATTAGAACGATTGTGGCTCTACAGCTGGGTATTAAATGTGTAGTAGTATAATAAGACTAACTGGGTGCAAAACATTAGTTTCTCTTTAATTTATAAGTATAATACTATTTGTAGATCTCATCCTCTTGCCTCAGATTGTACCCCGAAAAGTAAAAATCCAATCAGTTATTTTTTACTGTATTCTAGCTCTATTTGTATCTGCCTAATTTAGACAAAGCTACACAGTCGTTTCACTGTGTATTGACGCAACAAGAAAATATAAGAAAGACTAAGCAAAATATCTCCTTAAATTAATTTTTTGGGGGCCATCCAAAGAATGCCTTCAACCTGTGCCATTTTAAGTCCAGGTACTAAATACTGTAAATTTAACAAGCTTCAAACAACTTAATTAAATATAAAAACAAATTTGACATCGGCGCATTCGCCATATTTTAAAATTATTTCATGCTTGATATAATGCAAGAAAATTTTCGAAGTCTTTTTGTAGATTCCTTTTACTTCTATATTATTATTGATTATCTCCCATCCACTTGGATGTAATACATTTTTTTGTTGAAATAATGCCATCTGCAGATACGTTTTAAAAAAATCACTACAGTCACAATTAAAAGATGATAGGAAAATATGTTGTGAGTACTAGCTACCAGACATCTAATTAATGTTTTTGAATAATTTTCATTTCCTAAAAATATACCTACAGGATGGCCAGAAATAATGTTTCAATTTAAAATTGTTTGAATGGGATTTTCTCAATTTTTCCAACTGCTGGAACACCCTGTATATAAGTATACGGAGTACAAAAGATTTGGAAAATCGGTTTTTGCCCATATCTTGTATATTAGAGGTCCTATCGCTTATCCGACAATGTCAATGAACTGGATATTGTTATTCTTCATTACTCAACTCAGTCTACTGATGTTTGTATTGAAACATACTGATGTAAAACAGACTTCCTTATGAGAGCTATTTAAAAAATTGGCACAAACAAGCAATTAACCAATATTTCCGGAACGGTTTATTTTGTGAAAAAATGTGTTGAAAATATTTTTGTTTTATAAAAATAAACGTGGATTATGTTCGATCTGATTTTTGAATATCGGAAAATTTTGCCACGTCCATCCATTTATTGACCATATTTATATAATTGTGCTTTTATTATCCAATATTTCATTAATTAGTTGCGCATCAAATTTTCAATAATAAAAGATACTCACAACATAAACCTTAACTCTATGGAGAAGGGAAGTTGTTGGCCGACCAAAAGTGGCGATATTGGCATTTGAAAATTTTCATAAAAATCGTTAAAATTCAAAAACGACTCTACCGATTAATACGTGATAAATATTGAAAGATGTCCCTTGATTAGCTCTATAAAAAAAGTTTTAGAATGTCATTTCGATTGAAATTAAACTTGACCTTGGCTCTTCCATTGAGCTTATCATTGGACGTTGGATTTAATCCGTCAAAACGCAGTCTATCAAGGTTATGTTTGATTTTTGAAGAAGGTTAAAGAGTCAAAGGAGGAGCTCAGAAACATCTATTAGGAACATATCATTTCGATTTTATAACTGGCAACAAAAATTAACGAAACAAAAGAAATTTAAATTTTCACTAAAATCAAGTTGTTGATATGCTGCAATCATGTATCGGATTGAAAGGATCAACAGAATGCGGTTTATTTGTCAATTTGTCAGCGCATATGTTACTTTAAAATTTTAAAATTAGTAAGGTGGTTCCAATTTTTATCGTAATGTAATCTTCTATACTAATCCTTTGAAAAGTAAATTATTATTATTATTATAAAGATTATTTTATTATACCTGTATTGTTTATTGAAATATTATCTATGTGGCACATTCTTCTTAGACAACCTAAGATGGAAATTCGGACCTTGGTCCCTATTCTAAATATAAACATGTACCTATTGTTAATTAAAGTGAGGTAGCACTGACATATTTGAAATTATCTAGCGATTGTACCAACCGTCTTGAGATAGAAACAAAACTTAATTTAACAACGTAGCCTGAATATTGTCATTAGTTGTGTCGACCGACGACGACGCCGACGAACCGTAAATGAGATTTTCGTGGTAGATCCCTTGTCACTATTCACATTATCTTTCCTTGTTTGCAACCTTTAGCCTCTTAAAAAATATCAGCTGTCTATTATTTGCCGTATTCCTGAGTATTTACATCCTTCTAACTTAAAGCGAGCTTAAAATCTGAAGCCACGGATTTTAAAACATGAATTCTGAGATAGGGATAGAATTTCGGGCAGCAATTTGGAGATTAAAGGCAAAATTTTGAAACTGCAGTTGAAATTTAAGGGTTAAAGTCGGAACTACGAGCTAAAAGACGGTATTTAAAAGTCAGAAATCTGAAAGTACAGCCATAATTTTTAGATTAAAGCAGCATTTTGAAGATTAAAGTCGGAATTTGAAGACTAAAGCAATAATTCGGATACTAAAGCAGTAGTTAGAGGATTAACGTAAAAATTTTGAGATTACTACCGAAATTCAAATGCTAAAGTCGGAATTTGAAGATTAAAACAATATTACGAATGATAAAGTCGAAATTTCAAGATTAAAATTCGAACCCGTGATTTTAAAGTGAGAATTCCGAGCTTAAAAAGTCAAAATTTGAAGAATAAAGTTGGAAAACTCGGATTTTTAAAATCAGCAATCTGAAATTTGTTCGAATTAAACTAGTATTTAGAAGATTAAAGTCGGAATTTCGAGTTCAATATCGGAATCATTGAATTTTAAAACCTGAATTCTGAGATTAGAAATAGAATTTAGAGCAATAATTCGTTGCTTAAAGTCAAAATTTAGAGATTACAGTTGAATTCGGAGGTTAAAGGGGGAATTTTGATCTTAAGACCGTATTTGAACATTTAGAATTCTGAAATTACAGCCATAATTTTATAAATAAAGCAGCAGCATTTCATAGATTAAAGTCGAAATTTGAAGATTAAAATAGGAATTCGAAGACTGAAGCAATAATTCAAACATCAAAGCAATAATTAGAAAACTAAAGTCAAAATTCTAAATTTACAGCCGAAACTTAGAGGTTAAAGCTGGAATTCTAAAGCTTAAAGTCGAGGATAAACCGAAATTCAGATACTAAAGTAACTATTCAGAGATTAAAGTCAGCAACACTTCAAAATCACAGTCGCAATTTAGCTTAAAGTCGGAGTTTGAAAATTACAATTACACAGAAAATTCGGAAATCCGAGATTTGTCAGAATTAAAGTCCGGATTTTAAAGCCAGAATTCCGAGAATCGAGATAGAATTTCGAGCAATAATTCGATGATTAAAGTCAAAATTTTAAGATCCTTATCTTAAAGGCGGTATTTGAAAATTCAGAATTCTGAAATTACAATCATAATTTTGAGATTAAAGTAACATTTCGTAGATTAAAGTCGGTATTTGAAGATAGAGTTTGAAAACTGAAGCAATAAATCGAACTTTAAAGCAGTAATTAGGAAACTGAAATCAAAATTCTGAGATTATATACGAAACTTTAGAGGTTAAAGGCGGAATTCTGAGGTTTAAAGTCGGAATTTGAAAATTAAACCAATATTACGGATATTAAAGTCGGAATTTCGAGATTGATATCTAAAATCACAAATTTTAAAGTCGTAATTCCGAGGATAAAGCCGATAAAGTCATAGATTAAAGCGATTATCAGATATTAAACTCAACATTTAAAATTGCAGCCGCAATTCAGAGGTTATAGTTGGATTTCTCAACTTATAGTCGGAATTTGACGTCTAAAAGTCGAAAAATGCGAATATTAAAATCGGAAATTCGAAATTTGTCAGATTTAGACTAGTACTTAAAAGTTTAAAGTCGGAATTTCGAGTTCAAAATCGAAAGACCCGCATTTTAAAGTCTGAATTCCGAGGATAGATGTAGAATTTCTAAAAGTAGTTCAGTGATTAAAGTCAAAATTTTGAGACTACAGCTGAAACTCAGAGGTTTAAAGGCGGAATTCCGATCTTGATCTTGAAAATTAAGATTTCCGAAATTACAGTCATAATTTTGCGATTAAAGCAGCATTTCGAAGATTAAAGTCGGAATTTGAGGATTAAAATAGGAGTTCGAAGACTAAAGCAATAGTTCAAAATTAAAGTAGTAATTAGGAGATTAAAGAAAAAATTCTGAGATTACAGCCGAAACTTGGAGGGTAAGAGCGGAATTCTAAAGCTTAAAGTCGAAATTTGAGGATTAAAGCAATATCTATTACGGATATTAAAGATGAAAGTTGGAAATTGAAATCCAAAATCACGAATTTTAAAGTCGGAATTCTGAGAATATAGCCGAAATCCAGATATTAAAGCAGTAATTCAGATATTAAAGCCAAAATTTCGAGATTACAGCCGAAATTAAGAAGTTGTCGTCGGAATTCCGAGCTTAACATAGAAACTTGAAGACTAAAATGGGAAAACTCGGATTTTAAAATCGGAGATCCGAGATTTGTCAGAATTAAATTAGTATTTCGAAGATTAAAGTCGGATTTTCGAGATTAAAATTGGAAGTCCTGGATTTTAAAGTCGACATTTCGAGACAATAGACAAAATTTCGAAACCAGAGCCAAAATTTGAGGATTAAAGCAGGAATTTCGAAATCAAAGCAGTAATTAGGAGATTAAATTTAAAATTCCGAGATTACAACTGAGATTCGAAGGTTAAAGTCAGAATTTTGTAGCTGAAAGTCGGACTTTCAAGAGTATAGTCAGAAGCCTCAGAATTCTTCAGTTAAAATACTGAGATTAAAGCAGTATTTGGATATTCTGGAAATTTGAAAATGAAAATTGGAAGTCCCGGATTTTAAAGTTGGGATCCTGTGACTAATATTAAAATCAGAATTCCAATGTCGATTTGATCAAATAAAGTACTTTAAAACTTTTTTATATCCTCACATACCATTAAGTGGAAATTACAGCGATCCTTTAGCTGGCAAACGAGAGGTCAATAACTGGCCTTTAAAGTTCCTAACTCAACAGACGACTATTCGTAAATATGAATTAAGGGCCATTAGTAGTAGTACATTAAGTTTATTGATGAAATAATGTCGTTACTGAATTATTTCCCAGGCTAGAACTCGTCTTTTCATTATTGAACATTGGGGGATCTCATTCGAACGCCAGTATCTTGTAATAAAAATAATGAAACTGCAGTTGTAAGAACTATGTAGTAGTAGTAACTGTCAGACGTCGCGGGCGTCGTTTATGAACACAATAAAAAGATAATAATTTTCATTGTTACGTTGTTTGTTCATACTACTATATTCCTACACTTAAACTAAACATAGTCTTGCTGAAACGTTCTTACCAGAAGCCGTTTTCGTATATATTTTAAAACATATACAGGTTTTGTGGTAAGAAATTAAACAATAACAGTGAATCGTTCTTTACTGTTTTTCGACAAGGACAACAGGATCAGGACAAGGATTTAGGCGTATTCTTTTATCAAAGAAAATTTGAAATTCAAGTAAGGTGAGGTATTTATGTAAATCAAAAACCAAGTCCTTGCTAGTTCATTTTTTATAAGATTTAACCTGAAATAAATCGCTAACTAAGAGATCCTTGTGGATACATGTAATATTTTATTCATAGAATAAGATAAAAAAAGTTTGCAGGCGTAGGATTTGACATAAAAATCGCTAAATAATGATATGATTTATGTACCCGATGGCTGTTAGATCACGGACCAAATGAATGATGGAAATTTTACGAAAAAAATTATTTGAATATTTTTAACATTAACTGCAATGGATTTTGAGTAAATATTTAAATGTAATAATTTGAGCTATCCAGATTTTTTTATTTATATGTACAGGGTGATTCACTTAACTTTCCCACCCCACTTTTCTCCGTTATTTTTGCAATTACAAAAAAAATATTATAACAAAAATTGTAGAGCTTTTTATGAAGTTTTTAAATATGGTATCAAATAAACAATTGAAAAACAAATTATGAAGTTACAGATATAACTTGCATTTTTTTTAATGGAACACCCTGTATTTTATTACATTTTTCGACATAAAATTTTATTCTGATTTCGACAATATAGCACACCTGGTACTTATTTGTAAAACTTTCCGAAATATTTGCATTTAAATATATAAATTATAGACAATATCGCATTTTTATGTTTTTTTTTGTTTTTCAATTGTTTTTTTAATACCATATTTAAAAACTTCATAACAAGTTCTACAATTTTTGTTATAATATTTTTTTTGTAATTGCAAAAATAAAGGAGAAAAGTGGGGTGGGAAAGTTAAGTGAATCACCCTGTACATACGACGAACTGTCCATACTTCTAAGAATGATAGAGGATCCCTTGACTATTCACGTATGGATATAGAAATTTGTCTGCATCGCTTAATTACTGAGATACAGGGTGATAAACTAGTTATGTCCAATATTTCTTTTCGCCAGAACTTTCTTACTATTTATCATAATTTGCTCAAATTTTCCACAATTTGTGTACTTAATACAGTTGATATAATCCCGTTTTTAATATTTAAAAATTCCAGGACCGGACTTTTTTATTTCAAGGTTCTTTATTTCGGCATTGAAAATCACTCTGTATAATATTTTTTTTCAAATTATACGGGAAATTATAAAAGTCCATACATCAGTAAACAAAGCATGTGAACAGATTCTTTGTCGCACCTTTATTAATTTTTTTATAAGCGATTAAATTTGACGAAATGGGGAAATGAAAGATAAAAAAGTATAATTTGCTTAACTAAATTATCTAAATAAGAAATAAATGTGTACAGCCTTAATATCTAGGCCGACACCGACGCGTCACCTCTACAAATTTTTTTTTAATTTCAGTACATACACAAAATGATACTTAAAAACATAATAGTATTTTATACAAGTGGCTAAATAGGTATTTTTTACGAATGTGGAGTTTATAGTACGAGCCGAAGGCGAGTGCTATAAACCACACAAGTAAAAAAGCACCTTTTAATCACGCATTATCTACAAATTATAATAATTACCTCGTCGTGGATACTAAATTCTATTGTTGTTTCCATAGAAATAACCAACAAAATAGTTTCAAGATGATTAAAACTAAGTTTTGTATTTTATCCATTAAAAAAAAATTTTACACGATTGTTTCCTGTTTTCACCCTTGTCAATAATGACATTTGTTGCTGTTGTTTTGATTCATTGAAACTGTCAAAAAAATGACGTATTGAGATATGGCGTTACAAAAAAATAATTTAGGCAGCTATAATTAGATGACGCATGTCGTTCTAATTTATTTTATTCTTAGAAAAATGTAGTCTTCTATAACACCTCCATTAAGATTAGGTAAGCCTTATAAAGTTGGTGGGGTCCTGGGTGGAAGCAGTGGAGGCAGGGGCGGAGTTTTGCAAATGGAGCGTTCTGATTGGCCTGGGGGCGGAGCTTGGCAAATGGAGCGTTCTGATTGGCCTGGAGGCGAGGCTTAGCTGGAGTTGGAGGGAGGAGGAGCCAAAAGTGGGGGTGTTCTCAAGTGCTACTAGTGTACATGAGTGAATTTTCTAAATTCATAAGAAATCACACGACCTCTGTAGACTAGTTTCGAACTTCTTGGTTTTTGTCGATGCAAATAATTCATTACAGCTATTAGAGTCTTAATGATTTTAAAGCAAACTCCTGTCACTAGTAATGACGTTGAATGTGCAGACATTCCACGAAAGTGGGCCGCTCAGTAAAATTAGCGAATTGCAAACGGAATATAAGGTGGACATTACAGTAATTTAGGAAGTAAGGTGAGCATAATTTGTAGAATACAAATAAGAGTTTGGAACTTCTTTCGTAGTTTCCAATGACGCAAAACATTTAGTCACAAATTGATCTTTAAACCTCTAAAAACCCAAAAAATAACACCCTAAAATTAAGAGGATAATTTTCCGTTATAAACCGAATATAATAATGAACAAGCACTGAAAATAAGGCAAAAAAAAGCAAAAACTGTCTTTACGAAGAACTAAATCTCTATACACCAATTGGAAATGAGGACTGCTTTCAATCTCACATCGATACGACAACGTCGCCTTTGTTGACTTTAACGACTTGAAAAATGTGACAACAGGGAACACTTTCCACATAAAAGGGGCAGAATATAACATGAACCTCGTCGGACGGTGTAATAGTCTACATGGGATTTAACCTTCTAGGTGTACGGATTGTACGGACATTCTGAGGCGTCAATATTGACTCACCACTATTTAGTTGGATGAAAATACGGAACATCCTTTCCAATGTTCTCTATCAGGCACTATCTTGAAGCAATACTAGATGTGACTGATCAAAGAAACTAGTACCAATAAATTCCATCTGTTTATAAATTTTAAAGCTTAAGATACACTACGTAATAAAAACTATGAATCTATTACTAAATTCAGATCCCAAATAAGCTGATGATATTTGTCGCAACGTTCTCATCAGTGGTCTATAAAGTAAGATATTGAATAAAATAATTTTAACAAAGTTGAGATGGAAAGATACGTTGGCCAGGTTTGCTGTAAACCCCTACTTTTCCTTTTTAGGGCGTTCCAGGGATCTTCTAGTAGAGGAAAGTTACCTTACTCAATATTCTGTTAATTTTTATTCAATAAGGATTTATTTAAATCAAAGTGAGTTCATTATTGACTTTACTGTTGTTTGTTTTCAAATATAGGTCCTGCCAAATGTGCAGCAGCCTGTAATTATAACTACCTCAACGGTTAAAACAGCGATCATGTACACCTGTGGTCTTTGGAATATAGATGTCGCCTTTGTCATTGAAATAATGTTTTGGACAAGGTAGTGATAGCATAAAACTTGAATTTTAACTGATCAAACATAGAGGTCTCTCAACTTAACAGTGTTTATTCAATGAATTATCGACAAAGACAAATTAAATTGATTAATAAATAAACTAAGAACGTGTGACAACTTAAGACAACATTTAATCTTTTTCACAAAAGGTGTTATCCTTTTAATTAAACATAAAAGTCCTTTAGTTATTTTTATAAACATAGGTTTCTAAAATATAGTATATTCCGTGCTTTGTAACGGTATTCGCACCGGTTTGAATTTATCAGTTCAGTGACATTGAAACTAAAATGGCTGCTGGAAGTGGATTGTTCTAGAGTGTCCAAGCTGTGGATACTCATTCGAAATTACAAACTAGGTGGTTACCTGATATTTTCATCGTCTATTTTAATAAATCCTGGGAATATCGGCAAATTATCTCGTTCAATATAAATGGTATGAACATACCTCGGCTTTTGAATTGTTGTTTTATATATTCTCCACGATTTTCTTTAAATTTATATTCCGGTGTTAGGGGCGACTTGGTCATGGGGACGCTTCTTCTGCTTACTCAATAACAACTCTCTTTTGAAGAGAGTTGCCTTGCTTTTGCCCGCCATCTTTATTTTACAAATAGACAGTAATATCACCAAAAAGCAATACTACATTTGTACATTCTTTTCCACTTTATCGTTAATTAATAATAAATAATGTTTACTAATATATTACAGCACTTGACCGATTACATAAAAATCATGAATAAATACACTAGATGAGAGCTTATCGCACATCATTGTTATCTAAAAAAGTTAGTAATTGATAACTTGAAAGGTTGACGTTGACGGTTTAATCATATTCATATTATATGGAGGTCATACAGAACTGAAGTAACTAAGATTGCAATAAATTATCGATATTTTGCTTATTGTGAAATAAACAAAGAAAATGGTATTGCTCGTGGAATTTCCTGACAAATTTTAATTAACGTCGACGTGGGATATGTGTGTAACGTCAATAATTGATTGCCAACGTTGTCGTCGTTGTTATAGCTGAACTAATTTCGGATTTCATAAAAGCTTCTGCAAACTAATAAAAATTTATTTCTGTTGTGTTTCTTTGTCGTCTCCGAACTATACAACGCTCATACATGGATAATGGATACAGGTCGATCATATATGTCTGGAAATGTTGAAGTGCTATGACGGATAACGATTTGGTACAGTTTATTAAAATGCGATTATAATAGTTTTAGGACGGAAGCCTATTGAATAAAGATTTGATAAAATACTCATCTTTAGCAGCTATTCTTAATAAATTTTCGTGGTGCTTAGTTCAGAGGCGGGCCAGATTCGATTCCAGGTAGTAGATTTTGAGAAAAAGAGAAGAAGAGAAGAAGAGGAGAAGGAGAAGAAGCAGGAGAAGCAGGAGGAGGAGGAGAAGTAGGAGAAGGAGGAGAAGGAGAAGAAGGAGAAGAGGGAGAAGAGGGAGAAGAGAGAGAAGAGGGAGAAGCGGGAGAAGAGGGAGAAGAGGGAGAAGAGGGAGAAGAGGGAGACTAGGGAGAAGAGGGAGAAGAGGGAGAAGAGGGAGAAGAGGGAGAAGAGGGAGAAGAGGGAGAAGAGGGAGAAGAGGGAGAAGAGGGAGAAGAGGGAGAAGAGGGAGAAGAGGGAGAAGAGGGAGAAGAGGGAGAAGAGGGAGAAGAGGGAGAAGAGGGAGAAGAGGGAGAAGAGGGAGAAGAGGGAGAAGAGGGAGAAGAGGGAGAAGAGGGAGAAGAGGGAGAAGAGGGAGAAGAGGGAGAAGAGGGAGAAGACGAGAAGAGAAGAGAAGAGAAGAGAAGAGAAGAGAAGAGAAGAGAAGAGAAGAGAAGAGAAGAGAAGAGAAGAGAAGAGAAGAAGAAATAAATAGTTGCTTGAAATGGCGAATCTCTTCACTAAGAAAGGGAAAGGAACTTCAAGGAACCAGTTATGCGTGGAAGACCTCAGACATTAGCTAAAGAGATCAAACACCTAGTGACTCTAGATAGAAGACTACCATGTGGGTATATGATAGCAGATTTTTTTACCCTTTTGGCACTTGCACCGAGTAGTGGGTAAGAGTTGGGGTTTTAGTTCCCAGATCTTGCCTTGCTTATACATTACAATGAGGTTCCAGTAAAGTGCATTGGTCTGGTCGTCAAGTGTGAATTGAACCAGCACTAACCAAAGATCAGTAAAAAAAAGTTGGTCGTCTTTGCAACGAAATCAGCCACCTTGAGCCACCTTTTGGGTCATGCTAGGATTTCCATATGAACAAGAAGAATGCTGTAACGATCTACCTCAAAAACGATGGCTCAGGAAGCTGAATATGTTGAGGTAGAGCGCAGAGTCACAGGGCCATCAATGAAGAGGGAAACTTCTATATCCACCTTTAAGGTAACGGAAACAAAAACCAATTGAGATTTGAAAGAACGTATTCCTACGTCCTCATATTCTTTATTTTTAATCAAGTAGAAAATGGAATTGGAACTCTTCTAGTTATGGCAGACAAATATTGTAGAGGCTAGAATCTAGTAACTTGATTGCACAAATGGTTTCTGTCAACTGGAATTAAGTGAGAAGTCACAAAAATTGACAACTTTCATCACTCCGTTTGGTCGCTATGCTTTTAAAAGGCTTCCATTTGGAATAATTATTGGACCAGAAGTTTTTAAAAAAGCCATGTCAGAAATTGTAATGGAGCTGAACGATTCCAACATTCATGTACATGCTGACGAATTCCTAATAATGGTAAAACTGTTTTAGACCATAATAAGTCACTAGAAAAATTATTAGATCTAAAAAAGAAAGGAATCACGTTGAATTTTAATTAAGTGTCAATTTGCTATATCTGAGATTCAGCACATGGGATATATTCTTGGAAAAGAAGGCATTCGACCAGTACCCGAAAATGTGAAAGGTATAATGGACTAACCACCACCACGAGACATTAAAGAACTCTCATCTCATTCTTCATTAGTCTGCTTACCAGAATGACTAGTGATCTGTTTCTCACTGTGTTCATCTATGCCTCAGCAAGCACGTCTCACCATAGACATCAAAACACTGATATATTTGTAAAATTATATTTGACCACAGCTTCTACACTACTTAAAAAAATAAATATAATAAAATATGTTTAATGCCAATAAAAGCAAACGCTGGACAATTTCATTTTCCATGAAGTTCTCACTTTTCATTGTGCGTTGCTTTGGTGATTTAGGAGGCACTTTTATATTTGTTCTTTCGTAACTGGGATTTATGTATCAAATAAAATATCAATCTCTCTTTGTTCGGGTCTTCTTTAGCGATCCAGTATTACATCGGCATTGTTGATGTGTTGATTAGCCGATTGCTATTCCTTATGCGTGTCCTTATAATAAATGAGTGATTCTGTCTAGCCTGTTTTTCTTGTGAAGTAGTTAACGTATGAGGTTAGCCTGCTGTTTTTACTTCTTTTGTTTCATCTTGCTTCTGTAAATAATGTCGGTTAATATTTTTCACCCCAAAATTACTGTTTCATGAAGGTCGACTACTTGTTGACTGACCTACTTGAGTTGTCAAAGCTGCTACATACAATCAAATAAATTAGTAAGTGGGGTCACTAATACCAAGGGCGTTTCAACGCTTATGTCTCTAATTAAATATATTGTCGCAAACACAGTTGCTTTGTTAAAGGGATAATTTAGTGACAGAGCGGCATTTTGAATGGAATAATAGCTAACTAATAATATTTCCGCCTGTTATTTTCGTAATATTGCCAGGAGAATAAAACTGAAAAGTTGCCTAATTATTACCGCTTTTGTAAAAAACTTCAAAACTGACTGTTGTGAAGAAACCTCACTTCAGGAGAAGGCCAAATAACTTATCCTGCAGCTATTGCAATTTAGTAATTTCGGTCAAACATTTATTGGTTAATAATAAATAAAGTTATATTTACCTTACACTTTTGATACGGTTAATTTTTTTGTTCTTTTCATAGGTAAAAATTGTAAGTGTCAAATATGACTAACGTCATATTTTCTATCAAGAGAAGTTTGTTGTGATGACCATTGACATCTAAATCGCGGTTGCGTTGGTAATTCTAGTTTATGGAAAAGTAGTCGTTCAGAAACACGTTAAATCGGTGTTGTGAACAAAAGAGGAACCGAATTAATATTTAAGAGTAAGTAAAACCGACTTAAAATAATTCCGGTTAGGGTACCAGCAATGGATTGAAATTTTGCAAGTTTGCGCATTTCTCCCACTCTGTGCCGTTTAGAAATATAGTAACTTGGAGCGCAGAATAGAGAGTAAAACTCAGTTTGCTTCTAGCAGCGCGCCCGACCAGTCCAGCTTTAGAATATTAGACTAATTTTTTAGTTCTGATTCATATTTAAAAAATTTGTTTAATTTGTTACAATGTTTTTCCAAACCTAATAAGAATGTTATGTTAGTGTACATTATCAATTAGAAATATTAAAATTTTCTTACTTTGTTGCCTCGTCCTTTTGTGAAATATATTTATACTTGTGTTTATTATTACACAATAGATATTATCAGGTGGATACTCATGGCGTTTCCATCTCTCATGGAAAGTAACTCTATCAGCTATTAAGGTTTAACTTTAACGGTGTCAACCAAAAAGACTTTAACATATTTGTTTCAACCTCAATATGGACCAAGTTTCTTGCATCGCCTACCAGAATAAGATTTCATTAATAACTGTTAGCACGATTGAAATACACACTCCACTATAAACTTTATGACAATGAAACATTGTAGGTACTCCTTGTAATCGAGTCCCTGGGACTTTATTAACAATAGGCGGCAGAAAGTTCCTTTGATTTAACTCGGAGTTACATAATTCCACTGCTGACAACAGATTAACAAAACGGGCTGTTTCGTATAATCCGGCATTGGAAATATTTATGTCATTATTGAGATTTGCTGCCTCGGTTGCACCCCGACAAGCCGAAACCAAATAATCAATGTTCAGTTATTTGCCACCTTGCAATAAATCTTAAGACAATACTAATGGTGGTACAAGGGTTGACGGTGTCGACAATAAGTCACTGTAATAAATTATATACCCCAGTAAATGCAGCTGAATGAGGGCGTGTCAATTGTGAAGCTTTTGCGCTCCTTGATTTAACAATGAATTGCTAATAGTGAAAAACTACAAAAATACACGTTTGCTCTTCGTTCTCTATTAATTTATCCTTATATGTTAAAAAGTGGCTGTTACAAATTTTTTCTTAGTCTGCTAAATTAGCCTGACCTAAATTATATACGCATGGCGTAGAAATGCAAACAAGCAAGCGTGAATAATGGTTATAATGTGATTATCTTGTTTGCTTTTATTATAATTATTAGAGGGGATATTTTGCTCCATGTTTTGCGCGTAATATTTCAAATGGGGACGAGACAATCAATATTACATACCATATTATTTATTTTTAGTTCAATCGAAGTAAAATTACTCCTGTTATAACCGGGTAATGACTTGTGAATGAAATATTTAAAGACAAAACCAAATCAGTTTTTGTAGATGATCGGCAAACATTCGCTTAGGAACAAAAGACAAATCAGCCCGTATTACCAACTACCTTGACCTGAACCCAATCGATGTTTACTCAAATATAGCGTAATTTCTTTCGAGACATTAAATCTTGTTAATTTACAAAAACCACTATAATTGAATGGAAATATTTGGAAAGAAATCAAAAAGTTTTAAAAATCAAATATCGTAAATTGGTGAAATCTCAATGACATGAAAACTTGCTAGCGGATTGCTTCGGCGTAATTTTGAATAAGTATTTAAACTAAGGCCCTCCACTCGAATCGAGTAATTTCACTGATTAATTTAATTTCAACTACATTGCCTCTTTGATTTTACAGCGGAATCGGAAACAGTTAATCGACTAATTTTGACCGACTAATTCGATTAAATCGACAAAATTAACAATCTTTACAATTTGACTATTTTAACTCGAACAACTAAATCGGCTCACTCTACTAATTTGACTAAATCGAATATCTCAACTAAATTAAATCGACTTACTCAAACTTATTTAGCTAATTCGATTATTTGAACCAATTTGACTAAATCTAACTAACTCAACTAGAACTGGAATGACTAATTGACTAAATCGATTAATACAAGTAATTTGACGAATTTAATGAAAAAATTCTCCAAGGACTTAGTCAACTGACTTCTGATTTACCTAATTTAGCTAATTCTATTATTTCGATTAATTTAAGTAAATTGGCTGAACTGATGATGATTTGACTCAAATAAATTCGAATGATTAATTCGACTAAATCGACTAATTGTCGGATAATTTAGCGAACTCGATTATTTAGACTTATTTGACTAAATCGACTAAACTCACCTAATTTGAATTAAAAAAACTCGATTGACTAATTCAACTAAATCAACAAATTCGACTAGTTTAGCTAATTTTTATTATTATTATTTCGCTTAATTTGACTATCGACTAACTCGACTAATTTAACTAGTTCGATTATTTCTACCAATTACACTACAATGGCTGAATCAACTAATACGAATATTTTAACTAAACAGAAACGAGGACGACTCATTCAATAAAATTAAATTGGCTTGACTAATTTAAGCTGATTCTATTATTTCAACTAATTTGACTAAATTAATTAATTTGATGGTTTAACTCAAATAAATTCGAATGACTAGTTCGATTAAATCAACAAAATAAACTAAGTCGACTTACTCGACTAATTTAGGTAACTCAACTATTTCGACTTATTTGACTAAATCGACATCAAATTTGAGTAAAAAAACCCGAATGACCCATTTTACTAAATCGACAAACTCGACTAACTTAGTGAATTTGATTATTTTTCTTAATTTAACTAAATTGACTAACTCGACAAATTTTTTATTTGACTAAAAAAACTAGGCGACTAACTAACTCTACTATGTAACTAGTTCGATTATTTCGATCATTTACACTAATATAGTTAACTCAACTAATATGACCATTTTAATACTAGAAGGACTCATTCGACTAAATTGGCTTGACTAATTTAGCTAATCGTATTATTTCAAATAATTTAACTAAATCGACTAACTCAATCAATATGACTAATATAACTACAAAAAAACTCGGACGACTAATTTGACTAACTTGACTAATTCAGATAATTCAATCATTTCGATTCTGACTCTATCTTGGCAATACGACTAATTAAACGAAGAAACTTGAATCGCTATCGAGTACTTTAGCTAATTCAATTATTTCAACTAATTTTACTTAATTAGCTAACGTAACTAAAATTGGAACGACTAATTTGACTAAATCGACTAACTCAAGTAATTTGACGAATTTGACAAAAAAAGTCTCGAAGGAATAGTTGGATTAGCTCGACTATTTAACTAGTTCGATTATTTCTACCAATTACACTAAAATGGCTAAATCAACTAATACGACTATTTTAATTAAAAAAAAAACGAGGACGACTCATTCAATTAAATTGGCTTGACTAATTTAACTGATTCTATTATTTCAACTAATTTGACTAAATTAATTATTTGATGGTTTAACTCAAATAAATTCGAATGACTAGTTCGATTAAATCAACAAAATAAACTAAGTCGACTTACTCGACTAATTTAGGTAACTCGACGATTTTGATTATTTTACTAAATCGACACCAAATTTGAGTAAAAAAAAAACCCACGCGAATGATCAATTTTACTAAATCGACGAACTCGGCTAATTTAGCTAATTTGATTATTTTGCTTAATGTGACTAACTCAACTAACTCGACTGATTTTTTATTTGACTAAAACAAATAGGCGACTAATTGAACTAACTCGACTATTTAACTAGTTCGATTATTTCGACCATTTACACTAAAATAGTTAACACAACTAATACGACTATTTTAATTTAATTAAAATAAAAAAACTTCAACGACTCATTCCACTAAATTGACTTGACTAATTTAGCTATTCGTATTATTTCAACTAATTTAACTAAATCGACTAACTCAATCAATATGACTAATTTAACTACAAAAAACTCGAAAGACTTATTCGATTAACTCGACTAATTCAGATAATTTAATTATTTCGACTAATTTGACTAAATAAGTGAACTTGACTAATGCGACTAATTTAACTAAAAAACTCGAACCACCATCAAATAATTTAGCTAATCCCATTATATCAACTAATTTTACTAAATTGGCTAACTCAACTAGAACTGGAACGACTAGTTCGACTATATCGAATTACTCAACTGATTTAACTACATAATTCTATTATTTCAACTAATTTGACTAAATCGACTAGCTCAACTAAAACTGGAACGACTAATTCGACTAAATTGACTTCCTCAACTAATTTAGCTAATTCTTTATTTCAACCAAGTTAACGAAAATTTACTCTAACGACTAAGTGAACTAACTTGATTTAATTAATTCTATTATTTCAACTAATTTTACTAAATTGACTAACTAATTTGACCCAAATAAATTCGAAGGACTAATTCAACTAAATCAACAAACTCGACTAAGTCGACTTAACTAATTTAGCTAACTCTATTATTTTGACTTGCGTGACTAAGTCGACCTAATTTGACTAAAAGAAAACCGAATAAGCAATTTGAGCAAATCAACAAACTCAACTAATTTAGCTAATTTGATTATTTCGCTTAATTTGGCTAAATCGACTAATTTGTTATTTAACTAAAAAAAATCGGCGACTAATTGTACTAACTCGACTAACTAACTAGTTCGATTATTTCGCCCAATGGCTAACTTAACTAATACTACTATTTTAATATAAAAACTAGAACGATTCAATCGACTAAGTCGATTTGACTAATTTAGCTAACTCTATTATTTCAACTAATTTGACTAAATCGACTAACCCAACCAATATGGCTAATTGCACTACAAAAAACTAATTCAGATAATTGTATTATTTGACTAATTTGACTAACTTAACTAATTTTACGAAAAACAAAAAAACTAACAACTAAATGAACTGACTAGGCTAATTTAGCTAATTCTAATTTTTCGACTAATTTGATGAAATTGACTAACTTAACTAATTTGATGATTTAACTCATAGAAATTTGAATGGCCAATTCAACTAAATCAACAAATTCGACTAACTGAACTTACGTGACTAATCTAGCTAACTGGATTATTTAACTAAATCGACTGACTCAACTAAATTCAAAGAAAATCGAATGACTCATACGACTAAATCAACATGCTCGACTAATTTTTTTAATTCGATTATTTCACATAATTTCACTAAATCGACTAATTTAACTAAACTGACTAAAAACAACCGAAAGGCCAATTCCACTAACTGAACTAATTTGGCTAATTCGATTAATTTAACTAATCGACTGGTCTATTGATTTAAATGTAAGTCACACTTTACAAATAAAAATTTGAGACAAATAATTATTCCTTTTTATCTTTCAGTTATTAGAAAATAAGGTCGTTCTGGCAACAGTTACGGCCGTTGGTTTCCCGATAAGAATTTAGACAACTTCATCTATCTATACCTAGGTGTGTGGTTTCCAGAATGATGAATAAATAGAAGAGTGCTGAATGAACGACAAGATAGGTCTCTTATTTGACATCTCTTCACAAGTTTTCATAGGGTTTTAAAGTATTGTTTAAATGACAGTGCAAATAAATAAATAAACATTAAGTATAGAAAAGGTGATATTGGTTGAAGCCTTCATTAATTTTCCCAGGACGAATGGGGCATAAGAAAATGTATTTAAATGTTATAAATACTACGCTTATACATGCATAATAATGTATTATAACTTAACCTACAGAACAATTATAATTATTTTCGGACAATTATTGAAATATAATTAGCTGCTACCAATTCATAGGATATCGCAGTGCACAATTCTGGTAGTCATTTGTACTATTCACCACAGCATTAAATAATGCAAATTAAACAGGTCCATTACATACCTTGGTTATGTAGTATCAGTAATTGCTCCCATTAAATTTAACTACTGAATGAAACTCATGGCAGTGGAAGAGACCATGCCTTAATATTACTAATTTTTGAATTGATCTCCAGCTCAGTGAATAATACCTGAATCTCGACTTCGCTGTAATGAAATGGCAATACAAAAGCTAAATTATACTGCGACAGTGAATTATTAACTCATAATGTCATCCGAACATTTAACGCGATAGGTAAGTTTAAATTACTCCTCTTGATGTCACATTTTAAACGACACTTCCAATTTATCTTGTACGTACGAGTATTTTCTTAACTTATTATTTAGCGTTAACTTTAATTAGTTTCAATCATCGTTAAAGTTTCTTAGCGAAAATCTTAATTGGATCTTTATTTGTAAAAAGGTGCTTTTAACTCTAATGGGTAAATTGCTCGACAAGCCGATTGGAACGTTTCTTTGATAGTTTTTCATTTTAATATTTGGGGTTAATGCTTGAATAACTTCTAGTTTAATGTAAATTTGGAAATATGTCGTATATTTTAGTAGAAATGTTTGTTTATTATTTGTTTAACGTTTCGACCATCATGTCGTGGAGTAAAAGGTATTAGATGTTTCTGAAACGAGTTGAGGCGCATTTAAAAAAATATAGGCTTGCCTTTCAAACGGGAAAATAATCAACATAATAATATCCTTGGTGAGCAACCAATCCCATATCGTACGTAGACGTATACGTTTTTACGAGAGCACAAGAAGAATATCGCAAGTAAACATCAGAATCAATTTGCCAAACGAAACTTTTTATGCGCGCCGATTGCTACCAGCCTTGAGCCATGTAGGGAATTGTGATTGATAAATCTTTACCATGTATATACACGGATTGTTTAGACAGGGTGAAATTTGCAATAACTTATCATTGCCTATTCATAAAAAGTTGACTAATTCGACTAGCTTAGCTAATTCGACTATATCGACAAACATATCTAATTTAGCTAATTCGATTATTTACTCTAATTGAACAAAATGTTGACTTAGTCAACTAATTCGACTAACAAAAAAACGATCAATTCAACTAAATCGACAAACTCGACTAAATTTAGCTAATTCGATTATTTCGACTTACTTGACTCAATCGAATAACTCAACTAATTTGACTTAAAAAGACTCGAATGACTAATACTCGAACAACCAATTCGACTAAATTGACAAACTTAACCAATTCGACTAATTTACCTACTGCGATTATTTTGATTAACTTCACTAATAAAACTCAAATGACCAATTCGACTAAATTTGACGAATTTGAAGAAAAAATACTCCAAAGACTAAGTCAACTAACTTGACTAATTTAGTTAATTCTATTATTTCGATAAATTTGACTAAATTGAATACATGAAATAATTTGATGAAATGACTCAAATAAATTCAAATGACTAATTCGACTAAAACAGCAAACTCAACTAAGCGACTTACTCGCACTCGCCTAATTTAGCCATTTTGAATCATTTGACTAAATCGACTAATTTGACTAGAAGAAAACCGAATGACTAAATCGATAAACTCGAATAATTTGGCTAATTTGATATTTTTACTTAATTTGGCTAAATCGACTAACTCGACTAATTATTTGATATTTGACTGAACGAACTCGACGATTAATTGAACTAACTCGAGTAATTTAACTAGTTCGATTATTTCGCTGCGACTATTTTAATTTAAAAGAAAACTAGAACGACTCATTCGACTAAATCGACTTGACTAATGTGATTCTATTATTTGAACTAATTTGACTAAATCGACTAACTCAACTAATTTGATGATTTTTTCGAAAATAAAACTAACCAGACTAACTTAGCTAATTTTATTATTTCGACTAATTTGACTACATTGACTAATTCAACTAACTATTTTGATGATTCAACTCAAATAAATTTGCCTAAATAAACTTACTTGAATAACAATTTAGTTAACTAAATTATTTCCAGTACTTTAACTAAATTGACTAACTCAACTAATGTGACTAAAAATGAAACTCACTCAAATTACTTAAATTTACATAATAATAATACACCACATGTAATTACGACCCCCTTTATCCCAGAAGGCTGAGCCTTGTGCGGGAGGGGGCTACACATTTAAAGACAAGGGACACACATCCAATATCCGTGTATAATGGAAAAATCCCTCTCACAGTATTTTCCATTGCCACGACCGGGATTTGAACCCGGGACTTTTGGGTGAGAGGCAGATACTCTACCATCTCGACCATCAGTCCATCACATACTCTACTAATTTATTATTTGACTAAAAAAACTCGACGATTAATTGGACTAACTCGACTAATTTAACTAGTTCGATTAGTTCGGCCAATTACACTAAAATCGAAAACTCAACTATACGACCATTTTAAAATAAATTAAAGCTAGAATGACTCATTCGACTAAATCGACTAATTTAGCTAATTCTATTATTTCAACTGATTTGACTAAATCGACTAACTCAACTAATTTTTTTAAAAATACTCCAAAGACTAAATTAATTCTATTATTTCGACAAATTTGACTAAATTGAATTGAACTAATTTGATGATTTGACTTAAATAAATTCGAATGAATAGTCGAAACTAAGCGAATTACTCGGCTAATTTAGCTATTTCGAATAATTTGACTAAATCGATTAATTCAACTAATTTGACTAAAGGATACCGAATGTCCAATTCGACTAAATCGATAAACTTGACTGGTTTAGCTAATTTAGCTTAATTTGACTAAATCGACTAACACGACTAAGTATTTGTTATTTAATTGAAAAAATTCGACGACTAATTGAACTAGATCGACTAATTTAACTAGTTTGAATATTTATCAAACTCAACTAATACGACTATTTTAATTTAATAAAACAAGAATGACTTATTCGACTAAATCGACTTGAATAATTTAGCTAATTCTATTATTTCAACTAATTTGACAAAATCGACTACTTCAACTAATTTGATGATTTTGCCGGATTTTTACCAGACTTATTCGGCTAATTTTATTATTTCGACTAATTTGACTAATTGACTAATTCAACTAACTATTTTGATGATTTAACTCAAATAAATTTAATCGACTAATTCGACTAAATTAACAATCTCGACTAAATAAATTTACTTGACTAACTATTCAGCGAAATGAATTTATCGCGTAATTTAAGTAAATTGACTAATTCAACTAATGTGACTAAAAATAAAACTGAATGATCAATTGGCCTAAATTGACATACTCGACTAATTTATTATTTGACTAAAAAAACTTTACGACTAATTGAACTAACTCGCCTAATTTAACTAGTTCGATTAGTCCGACTACACTACTACTACACTACACTACACTAAAATAACAAAATCAACTATACGACTATTTTAATATAAATGAAAGCTAGAATGACTCATTCGACTAAATCGACTGATTTAGCTAATTCTATTATTTCAACTGATTTGACTAAATCGACTAACTCAACTAATTTGACAAAAAATACTCCAAAGACTAAATCAACTAACTTGACTAATTTAGTTAATTCTATTATTTCGACAAATTTTATTAAATTGAATAACTGAACTAATTTGATGATTTGACTTAAATAAATTCAAATGACTAATTCGACTAGAACATCAAACTTAACTGAGCGTCTTACTGGACTAATTAGCTATTTCGAATAACTTAACTAAATCGACTAATTCAACTAATTTGAAAAAACTGAATGACTAATTCAACTATATCGACAAACTCGACTAATTTAGCTAATTTGATCATTTTACTTAATTTGACTAAATCGACTAATTATATATTTGTGATTTGAATGAAAAAACTCGACGACTAATTGAAATAACTCGACTAATTTAACTAGTTTGATTATTTCGACTATTTCAATTTAAAAGAACGATTCATTCGACTAAATCGACTTGACTAATTTAGCTAATTCTATTATATCAACTAATTTGACTAAATCGACTAACTAAACTTATTTAGTGATTTTGACGAAATAAAAAACTAACCAGACTAATTTAGCTAATTTTGTTATTTTGACTAATTTGGCTGCAGTGACTAATTCCACTAACTATTTTGATGATTTAACTCAAATAAATTTATTTGACTAATTCGACTAAATCAACAATTTCGACTAAATAAACTTACTTGACTAACAATTTTGGTTAATTAATTATTTCAAGTAATTTAACTAAATTGACTAACTCAACTAATGCGACTAAAAATTAAATTCAATGATTTCTGCTATGAGAAAAAATATAAATCTGGTGTTTTATGACCTACAGATTGTTCAATGAGATGTATCCACATTTACCTTCTATAAATTAGAACATGGAAGTATTAAAGTACCTACAAAGACTATAACAAGTCAGTAAATAATTAAGGAATTAAGTATCTACAAATATATCGATTTGAAAAGTTGTTTCATCAATATCGATTTTAGGGAGTTTATTTACCAGCCTCAAATATCTTCCATAAAATATATTATATTTGGAATAAATCATAAATGATACCGAAACTAAAATTAATGGTCAATTATCCTGAGTATTTTTAGTTACTGTTTTACATCTGGTTAATGGCAAGTCTAGACTAATATATTCAGCATATTAATGAAGCATCATTAAAGTTTGTGAGAGTTTACAGTTAATTAACTTAAAAGTTTTAACGAGATTGAGAGCTTCTTTGGATTCGGTTTATTTAACTGGGAATAAAATGGAAATATGTAAGCCATCGCTGTGATTAAACCACTCACGATCGGCTAAGAGCTACTCTGGATCGAGCTCTACAGGATATTTACGAAAATTAGTGTGCTTAGATTTTTTTTTGTACGTTCTCAAGAACGTAAAATATTAATTAGCTTTTGCAATAAATGCTGATGGTTATTGGCAATATTCCTTGAAGGACTGTTTGTAAGAATTTAGAAATTGCCTTCCTAATGTTATTTCACTTTACGATATTTTGCGAGGAAAATTATTATGAGACGGTGTAAAGGGAGAAGGAGAAAATAGGTAGTGGTGGATCAAATAAACTTATTGAAAACATAAGAGAAATCACTGTAGACAGCATTAGATTCTTGTATGTTTTGACTCGTGTAACGGAGGTGCTAGTTTGCATATGCCTTACAATTTTGAACCTGTTGCAAGATTGTTTAATTAGGAATTTAAATTGATCTCCAAATTTTTGTCACAAAGTAGAGAGAGTTTAAAAAGAGTCCATTTAAAATCGAATAATAGACACATTTTTACAGGGTGTTTCCATTCAAAATGGGTCACACTGTATTACATAAAAATACAAAAAATTACTATATACATGACAAAATGCCGCTTCAGAGAATATGGACAATCGCAGACTTACTTCATTCAACATATTAATACCATAAAATAAATATGAAAATCTCCCAAATATTTATAATAACGAAATAAACTGTCGCATGGATGTATACAACCTTAATTTAAGATTCAAAGGTCTCTTAACTCCACCGATTCATCGAACGGAGCACTTTAAAAACTGTTTCAGATATGAGATTTGCAAAATATATAATTCTCCGCCCCATGACTTGAAAGGAATATTCGAATATAAGATGTTTCAAAAGAAAATTAAGAAAATTAATAATTCATAATCAACAAATTTAATACCATTTGCCCCTTAAACGGTTAATCAAAGTTCCCTTATTTGATATTACATTAAATTACCATTTTGCATCACTATCAAGAATTCGTGACATTTACGGAAAAATCGATCTTGAAAAGATCTTTGTGACTAATTGAATTAACTCGACTAATTTAACTAGTTCGAATATTTCTCAAACTCAACTAATACGACCATTTTAATTTATAAGAAAACAAGAACGACTCATTCGACTAAATCGACTTGCCTAATTTAGCTAATTCTATTATGTATTTCAACTAATTTGACTAAATCGACTACCCCAACTAATTTGAAGGTTTTGACGAAGAAGAACTAACCAGACTAAATCAGCTAATTTTATTATTTCGACTAATTTGACTACATGACTTATTCAACCAACTATTTTGATGATCTAACTCAGATAAATGTATTTGACTAATTCGACTAAATAAACTTACTTGACTAATAATTTAATTTAATTATTTCGAGTAATTTAACTAAATACTGACTCAACTAATGTGACTTAAAATAAAACTGCATGATCAATTCACTTAAATTGATATACTCTACTAATTTATTATTTGACTAAAAAAACTCGACGACTAATTGTACTAACTCGACTAATTTAACTCGTTCGATTAGTGCGACTAATTACACTAATATCGCAATTTCAACTATACGACCATTTTAATATAAACGTAAACTAGAATGACTCATTAGACTAAATCGACTAATTTAGTTAATTCTATTATTTCAACTAATTTGACTAAATCGACTAACTCAACTAATTTGATGAAAAAATACTCCTATGACTAAGTCAACTAACTTGACTACTTTAGTTAATTCTATTATTTCGACAAATTTGACTAAATTAAATAACTGAACTGATTTGATGATTTGACTAAAATAAATTTGACTAAAACAGTAAACTTAACTGAGCGACTTACTCAATTAATTTAGCTATTTCGAATAATTTGACTAAATCGGCTAGGTATTCAACTAATTTGGCTAAAAGAAAACCGAATGACTAAATTGATAAACTCGACTAATTTAGCTAATTTGATCATTTCACTTAATTTGACTAAATCGACTAACTTGACTAATTATTTGTTATTTGATTGAAAAAACTCTACGACTAATAATTGACTAACTCGACTAATTTAACTGGTTCGATTATTTCGCAAACTCAAATAATACGACTATTTTAATTTCGAAGGAAACTAGAACGACCCATTCGACTAAATCGACTTGACTAATTTAGCTAATTCTATTATATCAACCAATTTGACTAAATCGACTAACTCAACTAATTTAATGATTTGACGAAAAAAAAAACTAACCAGACTAATTTAGCTAATTTTATTATTTCGAATAATCTGGCTGTATTGACTAATCAACTATTTTGATGATTTAACTCAAATACATTTAACTGACTAATTCAATTAAATAAAAAATCTCGACGAAATAAACTTAATTGACTAACAATTTAGCTAAATGAATTATTTCGCGTAATTTAACTAAATTGACTGACTAACTCAACTAATATGACTAAAAATAAAACTGAATGATCAATTGGCCTAAATTGAGATACTCGACTAATTTATTATTTGACTAAAAATACTCGACGACTAATTGGACTAACTCGACTAATTTAACTAATTCGATTAGTTTGACCATTTACACTAAAATCGCAAACTCACCGATTTTAACTAATTCGATTAGTTAGGCCATTGACACTAAAATCGCAAACTCAACTATACGACCATTTTAATTTAAATGAAAACTAGAATGATTCATTCGACTAAATCGACTAATTTAGCTAATTCTATTATTTCAACTAATTTGACTAAATCGACTAACTCAACTAATTTGATGAAAAAATACTCCAAAGACTAAGTCAACTAACTTGACTAATTTAGTTAATTCTATTATTTCGACAAATTTGACTAAATTAAATAACTGAACTGATTTGATGATTTGACTCAAATAAATTCGAATGACTAATTCGACTAAAACAGTAAACTTAACTGAGCGACTTACTCAATTAATTTAGCTTTTTCGAATAATTTGACTAAATCGACTAATTCAACTAATTTGGCTAAAGGCAAACCGAATTATTAATTCGACTAAATTGATAAACTCGACTAATTTAGCTAATTTGATCATTTCACTTAATTTGACTAAATCGACTAACTCGACTAATTATTTGTTATTTGATTGAAAAAACTCTACGACTAATTGAACTAACTCGACTAATTTAACTGGTTCGATTATTTCGCAAACTCAAATAATACGACTATTTTAATTTTAAAGAAAACTAGAACGACCCATTCGACTAAATCGACTTGAGTAATTTAGCTAATTCTATTATGTCATACAATTTGACTAAATCGACTAACTCAACTGATTTAATGATTTGACGAAAAAAAAACTAAACAGACTAATTTAGCTAATTTTATTATTTCAAATAATTTAGCTGCATTGACTAATTCAACTATTTTGATGATTTAACTCAAACACATTTAACTGACTAAATTGATTAAATCAACAATCTCGACTAAATAAATTTACTTGACTAACAAATGAATTATTTCGTGTAATTTAACTAAATTGACTAACTCAACTAAAAATAAAACTGAATGATCAATTGGATTAAATTAACATACTCGACTAATTTATTATTTGACTAAAAATACTCGGGACTAACTCGACTAATTTAATTAGTTCCCTTATTTGATATTACATTGAAATTACCATTTTGCATCACTCTCAACACTTCATTTCAATAAACAATGAAGAATTTGTGACATTTACGGAAAAACCGATCTTGAAAAGATCTTTGTGTTCCCATTTTTGACAATGTTTTTCCATAGTAACAGTATAATTTTTTTACATCATCTTAAAGTAGAAGTTTTAACGAAAAAAATTCCGTCCTGAAATTTTCAAAAATCAAAATTTTGTTAATCAACTTTTTTTATTGACTTTTTTCAAAATAAATTCGCAATGAAATCAAAAAATAAATATTCACCAAATTTCATTAAAATCGAATCATTTTTGTGGGAGATAAAAATAAACAAAATTGGTTTTTGTCGTTTTTCTCAATACTTTTGAGGTTATGTTGAAAAATGGTTGATATAAAAGTTTTACTTAGATCTTCCAATTATCTACAACTTTTGCATTTAACGTTTTCGATAGGAGATCTAGTTTTGCAGCAAATCGTAAAAAACCACGTTTCACCCCTAAAAACACCCCTTTTTCCACCCCCACCTTACTTCTGGTTTTTTTGAAAAAAAATTATTGGCACTGGACTAAAATATTTAGTTAGAAATAATTTTCTGTCGCTTGAAATCTTGCAAAAACTTAAAAAATTTAACAATATTTGACAAAACGCTTGCATTTGCTTCTTTTTCAAAAAAATATTACCTTAAATTGCTAATATCTTCAAAACTATTCAAAATAAATATCATGTGCGGAGAATCGTCAGAAAGTACTTGTAGTCTTCTATTTGATGAATACACAGGGTGTTGCAGTTAAAATAAGAAAGTTATTAATGTTCTTAAATTTACATATTCGAAATTAAATTAAGTAGACGAAAGTATAAATTCTAATACATCATTTGAAAGTTCGTAATCAGCTGACACAATAAAAAGTTTCAAATTATTTTTAATTTGGAAAAGATTTTCACCGTAGATGTCAAAATTTCGACAAAATTTAGAATATTTAAAAAACCGTTCGAAATAAATATATGTTATGGGAGTTCATTGGAAAGCTCTTGACATTCTCTAATCAAATTTTGAATAATATATAGAGTGTTCCATTTAACTTAACAAAGTTAGTTGCTGTCCAGCCTAAATGGAACTTTTGTTTGAAAGATGTTTGTCTATCTACAACAGCTAAGGAGTTATAGAAGAAATACGCACATTTTGTCTTCTGCGAACATTTTACACCTGTTTCGCGCTATTCTGTGTTACTTTTAGTTAAATTGGACGTTTAAACTTTATGATGCGAACGCCAACATTCCTAGTATCAAGTATAGCTCGCATTTGCTACATCTGTAGGCGATCCGATATAAAGCAGAATATTCCCCTTAACAAATATTCTCAACAATTTTATTTATATTTTGTACTTTGTACTACTATTTCTTTATGTAACACATAATAACAAGATAAATAAGATTTTTCTTGCACCAACAAACCCTTTAGCACTGCTTCTTATTACACTCTGGCTTCACACGCTCCATTTGCATCCCAGACTGATATAAAATCTCAGCCAAGCATTTGTGGAAACGTTATACTCCACCTAATGGTTTACTCGAAGACCAGATGCTAGTTACAGCCAGTGCAAGAAATTGTACACAAAACATTAGGCGCTTAACTTTGTCATATTAAGAAATTAAACGAGTGGAACTGGAGGAACTGTAATGGAGTCTGGAGTCGCAATACCTACTTGAAAACACGCTGCGGATGTCTTTAGTCCTTTTTTGTTTCATAGCCATTTTCGAAATTAAACCGGATAAAATTTAAAACACCAGAATAGAAAATTTTCCGTAAAACAGCGATTTTTTTACTAATTTGAAGGGACTAAACTAGTCGCCTATTTTACGCTGTGATCGACACTTTTCAAACCTGTGAAACTCGGCCAATCACGAAACCATTATTAAAATGTCGATACGTATCAGGCAACAGTTGTCACCTATCGGAACACATTCATTATAAATATAGACGCTTTGAACAAGTTTTCCATTAAACAATATTAATTATATGGCTACTGTTTGTGGCCTGGTTAGCAGAAATACAAATTAATTTTGTGTGATTTATCGTCCATGCTACACACACGTTTTACCGATTTAAACCAATTACGAACCAATGAGCGTAGGTATGTATGCCCACTTTGTGTTGCTGTTAAAACCTAGTTCAGAATGAACGGAGCCCTACGGGGTATTGCCGACCCCGTGTCAATTGCCTCTGATAAACAGTGTTCAAAAGAACGTATTGTAAATACAAAACCTTGTGGCCCGTTGGACATTATAATGGTTTCAATGGGCAATGAATAAAAGTAACTTATTGTACTTTAAATATATAGCTTTATTTATTTCCAAAGTAAAGTGTTTATCCAAGTGTTAAACTACCTAAAATAATGACTGGATAAAAACTGTTAAATTTAATTAGTTGCTTGTCCTATTAACTTGAATAGTTCAGGCGAATATTTTGTCGTTCAAATATATACTACTTACTACTAAATAAAAATGTTATTTCCAGATTATGGACTTTTCCGGCCACCCTGTATAGAAAATATAAATGCTCTTAGCAGAAATTCTATTTTCAAACAAGAGTTTTTATTAATAGACTTTTTGTCGAAAAATGGAAAATATTTTTTTTCCAGATTATGAACTTTTTCGGTCACCCTGTACAGAAAATATAAACACTCTTAGCAGAAATTCTATTTTCAAAGTAAGCAGGAATTTTTATTATAGGAGGGACTTTTTGTCGAAAAATCGAAAATAAAAAAGTTTTTCCTATTGTGAACTCAATCCGGGGAAACACAGTATATTGTTGCCAAATAAAGGAGCAACGCGGAATAAACAACAATAAAAGTTTTAAAATACAATGCGTCCCGCTATCTGGCAGCTGCTAATCAGGCGCTGCTGAATCGAGAGCGATTTGGAACTTAAGCTAAATAAAAAATAAAACGCAAATTCTGATAACTTGGCTGGTGGCATACAAACAAAGTAACAAGGGAGAGAAGGATACAAACACACCAGTTTACATCTCTTTAAGATTTGCTCATTCAATGTTAATGTATTCACACGTAGGCGTCAATAGAAGAAAATAATTTTTGTTCCAAATTTCTAGAACATCAATTAATTCTTAACAAGAAATTGCGCTTATCTTTGGAAGTAAATTCAAAAGAGATCCTTATTAAGTCCTTTAAAGCAAAACGTACAAGCTGTTTAAAGCGATAAAACAAGTCTAAATAACAATTTAACTAAATCAAACATTTTGAAACGTTCACTCCTTTTAGTTGCCTTTTAAGTAACAAACACAAAGACAAAGAAATAAATTAATAAGTCGTGACGTACACGTATTCATTGCTCTAAAACTACACGCTTCTCAAGTAGACGTACACAAAGAGAAATTTTGTTCAATAAGCTCCTCAAGCTGAACAATCTCAGCTTACTTTGAGATAAAGAGCAGAACGAAACGCTTATTGTTTTTATAGTTTCCGTAGTTAAAAATACAAGAAGTAGAAGTTCGAGCTCTGTTTCGTATTTTCCTCAAAGCGTCCATGCTGCTACGTTAAATAATGCTAGAAACAAACTGAAACGGTATATTCATACATGAAAGAAGTTTTGGAAACTAGGAATGCAGTAAAAATAAGTAGATAGACGAATAAATAAATGAATAAATGGATACATGAATAAATGAATAAATCAGTAAATTAATGAATTAATAAATTAATAAATTAATATATTAATGAACTAATGAATTAATGAATTAATAAATTAACGAATTAACGAATTAACGAATCAACGAATTAACGAATTAATAAATTAATAAATTAATAAATATATAAACTAATAGATGAATAAGTAAATAATGATTCAATCAATCAATCAACCAAACAATCAATCAATCAATCAATCAATCAATCAATGAGTTAATGAATTAGTGTATTAATAAATTAATGATTCAATCAATCAACCAATCAATCAACCAGTCAATCAGCTAATCAATCAATCAATTAATCAACCAATGAATAAATGAATGAATAAATAAATGAGTAAACAAATAAATGAATGAATCCATCAATCAGCCAATGAATCAACCAATCAACCAACGAATAACTGAATAAATGGATAAATGAATAAGTAAATTAATAAATGAAAAAATAAATATATGAAACAATCAATCAACGAATGTAAGTAATCAGTGTTGGCAATTTTCATACTTTTAGTAAAATAATTAAATAAACTGGACATAATATAACACATTATAATTATAATTATACATTTTAGACAATATATATTGTTTCGCCCGTGTTAAATTATTAGAAAACAAAAAAATAGATAAACTTATTAAGTTATTGATATATATTATATTCAACTACATTTAAATCATTCTTATTATGTCATTGATATACATTGTATTAATTCATTCTTTTAAAATGTAGAAAATTGTACCCACGCGCGGAATTTCCTTGTGGGATTACCTGATATTTATTTATTTATACATTGATTACGTTAATAATGGTAAAATTGCGTATATTATGTATTTATTGTATATTGTATTGTGTTGTGTTTTTTATAAATAAATATTATTATTATTATTATTATTATCAATCAATCATTCAATAAATCAATATATCAATCAATTAATCAATCAATGAATCAACCAATCAATCAATCAACCAGTCAATTAGCTAATCAATCAATCAATTAATCAGCCAATGAATAAATGAATTAACGAATAAACAAATAAATCAATAAATCAATTAACCAATGAACAAAAAATGAATTAATCAATAAATGAATAGACGAATAAATGAATAAATGAATCAATCAGCTAACGAATCAACCAATCAATCAATCAACGAATAATGAATAAATGGATAAATGAATAAATGGATAAATTAGTAAATGAGTAAGTAAATACATTAATAGATGAAAAAATAAATAAATGAATCAATCAAGCAACTAATCAATCATTCAATCAATCAATCAATCAATAACTGAATTAATGAATCAATCAATCAATCAACAAATGAACCAATCATTCAATCAATCCATGACAATCAATGAATCAACCAAATGAATTCATTAATTAATGAATTAATAAATGAATGAATTGATCAATAAATTAATCAATCAATCATTCAATGAACCAATCAATCAACCAGTCAATTTAAGCAGTCAATCAGTTAATCAACCAATCAATGAATCAAACAATGAATTAACGAATAAATGAATTAATGAATATATAAATAAATGAATAAACGAATAAATCAATCAATCAACCAATGAATTAATGAACAAATGAATGAATCAATAAATAAATAAACGAATCAATCAATCATCTAATGAATCAACCATCTAATCAATCAACCAATGAATAAGTTAATAGATGAATAAATAAATAAATTATAATGAACAAATGAATGAATCAATAAATAAATAAACGAATCAATCAATCATCTAATGAATCAACCATCTAATCAATCAACCAATCAACCAATGAATAAATCAATAGATGAATAAATAAATAAATTAATCAGTCAATCAACCAATCAATAAATGAATTAATGAACAAATTAATTAATCAACAAATGAATAAACGAATCAATCAATCATCTAATGAATCAACCATCTAATCAATCAACCAATCAACCAATGAATAAATTAATAGATGAATAAATGAATAAATTAATCAGTCAATCAACCAATCAATTAATGAATCAATCAATGAATCAATCTATAAATCAATCAATGACTCAATCAGTTAATCAACCATAATCAACCAATGAATAAATGAATAAGTGAAATAATGAATAAATGAATTAATGAATAAACGAATAAATAAATCAATCAATCAATTAATTAATCAATCAAATAATCAACCAATGAACCAATGAGTAAATGAATTAATGAACTAACGAATAAATGAATTAATCAATCAATCAGCCAATGAATCAACCAATTAATCAATCAATCAACCAATCAACCAATCAACCAATGAATGAATGAATGAATGAATGAATGAATGGATAAATAGATAAATGGATAAATGCATAAATGAGTAAATGAGTAGATGAGTAAATAAATAAATGAATAACTGGATAAATGAATAAACGAATAAATGGATAAATGAATAAATGAATAAATGAATAAATGAATAAATGAATAAATGAATAAATGAATAA
Organism: Rhagium mordax; assembly: GCA_963680705.1. Taxonomy (NCBI): domain Eukaryota; kingdom Metazoa; phylum Arthropoda; class Insecta; order Coleoptera; family Cerambycidae; genus Rhagium; species Rhagium mordax. The sequence goes on along the minus strand of OY796656.1, from coordinate 128,900,446 downwards.
ATGAATAAATGAATAAATGAATAAATGAATAAATGAATAAATGAATAAATGAATAAATGAATAAATGAATAAATGAATAAATGAATAAATGAATAAATGAATAAATGAATAAATGAATAAATGAATAAATGAATAAATGAATAAATGAATAAATGAATAAATGAATAAATGAATAAATGAATAAATGAATAAATGAATAAATGAATAAATGAATAAATGAATAAATGAATAAATGAATAAATGAATAAATGAATAAATGAATAAATGAATAAATGAATAAATGAATAAATGAATAAATGAATAAATGAATAAATGAATAAATGAATAAATGAATAAATGAATAAATGAATAAATGAATAAATGAATAAATGAATAAATGAATAAATGAATAAATGAATAAATGAATAAATGAATAAATGAATAAATGAATAAATGAATAAATGAATAAATGAATAAATGAATAAATGAATAAATGAATAAATGAATAAATGAATAAATGAATAAATGAATAAATGAATAAATGAATAAATGAATAAATGAATAAATGAATAAATGAATAAATGAATAAATGAATAAATGAATAAATGCATAAATGAATAAATGAATAAATGAATAAATGAATAAAAGAATAAACGAGTAAACGAATAAACGAGTAAACGAATAAACGAATAAACGAATAAAGGAATAAATGAATAAATGAATGCACTCATTTTTAACAAAAACAAAATTATTGACATGGTGGTATGGAAAATCCTGCTGCAGCAAGAACATATCCAACAACTGGGATTTCACTCCACCATCGACGCTTTGTTTATCTTCCTCGGCGTGCAAAAACACTAGAATGATCTTGATACAAGACGCCAAGCCATATCTCTGTTGTGTCTAATTGGTGTGTTTTCTATTATTTTTCCCTACTAAAATTTTCAACAACTTTTTTTTTCTGTTTCTCACCTTTATAGCGTGTATATTTACGTAAAACGATCATCTATCAGATTTATTTTGATAGAGTCTGTGTGTTATCTTACGCACTGCTTTAATCAAACTTCAATGATAAATGTTATATACTTGAAAAAATATTGAAAGTTTGCTTACTTTAATCTAGATATATAATCTCTGCCGTTGATTGCTCGAATAAATACAAAAGTGTTATTAGTGGTATGACGTTAAAAAAAATGTTTTGACATCTTTATCGATTCTTTATGATATCATAATAAAACTTGGAGCCCGCCAGCGCTCGATGTATATTATTAGGCAAAGTTTGTTTTCATTTAATACACCTTCAATGAAGGTGAAATTTTAATGTACCGAAAAAATAAACCTTAGATACATAAACTCGCTTACATATCGTGGGAATATTTGTTTAAATCTCAGTTGAAATTCATGAAATGTGTTTTTATGTTAGGACAGTCATACAATTTTCGTGTAAGCCGGTCTATTATTCATTAAATAAAAACAGAGGATAGACAAGACGGAATAAAAATTTAAAAACTAATCTGGTGGTAATTTTGACAAGGACTGTAAATCTAATAACAAAAAAAAAATTGACTTCGATTTTCACAACTATTTTTTTTTGTTGCATTACGCAGGCAGAGAAGCAGCACACAAATATCTCCCCACCTGGCTTAGCAGGAAATTAATTACTCCTGTTTTAATTGTTGCCCTTTCCGTAGCTCTGTGAAAAGGAACGAAATGGTATTTTTACTTCTCATAAAATATAAAGCACTTTAAAATAAAGAATCTAATTTAACCGGAAATGGACGGTGTCTGCGTGTAACGAATACTAATTTCAATTTTATTTCAGGTCATTGTGCCGAATTAAAAATACTATATCGTTGAGTGTTACGAAAATTTAAGGGTAGTTAAAAAATGGGTCATTTCCGATTAAAGTATCTTTTTAAATGTGTTTTATGTATGTGGACAGAATTCGGTATTATCAAAGTATAGAATGCACGAACATTAAATGATAAGTACCTAGTTCATTCCCTATTAAACCCGAGGAAAATTTGCATGTGCTTTATGTGTTTATAATAAGAGATAAATGAACGAATAAATTCGTAAAGGTTCTCTCAATTAGGCATTTTGGGCCATTTCCGGTTAAACGTATTATGCTAAAATTGGTGGAAAGAAAATAATAGGAGGCTACAAATTTAGAAACAACAAACACGCACACCATATCCCAAGGTTTTTTGTTAAGAGTCATTTGGAATGGAGGGTCGATTCAAAAAACAACAAAGGAAATTTACACTAATTTGAATTTGTTTAAAATGTACGTAGTAGTTAAAACCGAATTCTTCCAAAAATTTCCATTATAACAGGTGAGAACATATTTTACTATAATTTTTCCACTATATTTGGAAAATTTATTGTATGCATGGAAATAAAATTTTAATGTAATTCATCTAAATTTCATTGCACTTTAAAGTCATATTTTAATTTACTTACTTCCAAGTTAATGCCGTCATTATTATATTGAGAAGGAAATTGCCTTATAAGCTAGTTCTAAAATGTTTATAGGCAATAAAAATTTTATGAAAAATCTATAAAAATAAATTAACTCGTTACCTATTCTTAGAGCGGTAGTACCCATTAACACTTCATCCTTTGTTGGTGCTAATAAATGCTACTATATTTATAAGAAAAACCATCAATTCCGCTACAGTTTTTCTATTTCATCTTGTTGATTATTTGGCAACATCGTATTCAGTGACATAATCGACCAAAATTGATCTAAAACAATTAGGAATTAATTTCAAAATCAATATCAATTTTCATATAAATTTCAGTATCAATTTCAATATCAAATTTAATGGCAATTTCAATATCAATTTCAATAGCAACTTCAATATCAATTTCAATATCAATTTCAATATCAATTTCAATGTCAATTTCAATATCAATTTCAATATCAATTTTAAATCTTTTTCAATATCAATTTCAACTCAATTTTAATTTTAATCTTATTTGTGGTTCTAAATTTACTCTACTGTAGTTTTGAAATTGAAATTGATATTGATATTGATATTGATATTGACATTGATATTGATATTGATGTTGAAATTAATATTGAAACTGATATTGAAATTGATATTGAAATTGATATTGAAATTGATATTGAAATTGATATTGATATTGATATTGAAATTGATATTGAAATTGATATTGAAATTGATATTGAAATTGATATTGAAATTGATATTGAAATTGGTATTGAAATTGATATTGAAATTGATATTGAAATTGATATTGAAATTGATATTGAAATTGATATTGAAATTGAAATTGATATTGAAATTGATATTGAAATTGATATTGAAATTGATATTGAAATTGATATTGAAATTGATATTGAAATTGATATTGAAATTGATATTGAAATTGATATTGTTATTACGACCATCTGACAGGCATAATTATCCAACAAGAAACCAAGAAATTATCCTACCTAATTATAACTACAATAGAACACGAAATGAACCTTTCTGTATGCTGGTATAAAAATATACAATCATTTACCACAAAACATCAAATCATTTTCCAGTTGAAAATTTAAAATTGAGTTAAAAAAATTACTTCAGCAACACGTCTTTTATATCCTCGATGAATATTTTCAAACTACCTTTTGAATTGTAATTATTACCTAAATATAGTGTATTATCTAAAATTTATTTTTAATTTAAGCATAGTAAAATATATACATAATATTGCAAATAAATCACTTTCCCAATGCTTGTGGCAAAAGAAATATATATGCATATGTATTATGTTGTTAAAATATCTTAATTTAAAATTAAACATGTATATTTTTGGGAAATAAATTAAATAAAATAAAATAAATAAATAAATAAATTGATATTGAAATTGATATTGAAATTGATATTGAAATTGATATTGAAATTGATATTGAAATTGATATTGAAATTGATATTGAAATTGATATTGAAATTGTATTGAAATTGATTCTGAAATTGATATTGAAATTGGCATTGAAATTGATGTTGAAATTGATATTAAAATTTAATTTGATATTGATATTGATATTGCAACAGATACCTTTTGAACTTGACATTGGAATTGATATTGAATTGGTATTGAAATTGACATTGAAATTAATGTTGAAATTGATATTGAAATTTAATTTGATATTGATATTGATACTGCAACAGATACTTATTGAAATTGACTTTGGAATTGATATTGAAATTGATATTGAAATTGACATTGAAATTGATGTTGAAATTGATTTTGAAAAATTTAATTTAATATTGATATTGTAATTGATATTGATATTGCAACAGATACTTATTGAATTGACATTGGAATTGATATTGAAATTGATATTGAAATTGATATTGAAATTGACATTGAAATTGATATTGAAATTTAATTTAATTTAAATTTAATTTGACATTATTATATTGAAATTGAAATTGATATTGATATTGATATTGATATTGATATTGACATTGATATTGATATTGAAATTAATACCTAATTCTTTGCTATCAATTTTTGTCAATTATATCACTGAATACGATGTTGCTAAACAATCAAGATGAAAAAGAAAACCTGTAGTGGAATTGATGGGATTTTTTATAAATTAATAAAAACCATTAATTGAAAGAGGTTAAGCTTTAAATACTGACAATATCATATAACTTGTCATAAGTAACGTAGTATCCTGGGGAAAATCTGTGGGTTGGGGGACAGTTTCTATAAAAATGAAAAAAAATAATTAGACTTCTCTTTAACTTTAATTATCCAGAGACGAGAAAGCTGTAGATAAACTTTTAAACAGAAAAGATATTAACGTTTCCACTATTTTAATTTTGAAATTTGCCAAAATTCTGACATGGCAAATTGAAGAAAATTTCCACTTGAGATTCGTTTTTGAGTGACGTTCAAGTTGCGTCATTATCTCCAATAACTTCTCTCGTAAGGATTATAACAATATTGTATATGCAACCCTGATAATTAATTTTACTGTGGCCATAAATTTTGTCACCGATAATTGAATTCAGATATACATAATATTGTACGAGGCAAGTATATAATAAATAACACATAAATTGATGAATAATCGTTATTTTACGTTTACTCTTGATTATTCTCTCATCCGGAAACCCATTAACTATATTATGACCTAAACCATTAATCCATATCCGTCTACTTGAATAAAAATTGGGCATAATAAATTTACCAGCACCGTCAACGTATCAGAAAAAATACGACAGTCAGTTTTAATTTTACGAGGAAAAATAACTATTATTTTCCTTAAAAGTGCTTGTCGTGTTCAATGGCTATCAGTAATACCTGAAACGGCATTTCTTTTATTAATCGATTTCCTCAACAACATGTAAAGAATGCTCTTGCTCTGGTGTAAAAATAATTGTGAAATATACAGGGCTACAGTAGTATATTATTGCCTAATATTTAATTACCACGATTATCAGTAAGCGATTATAAATCACTGATTCTTCTTCTTATTAGTCTTCTTCTAGTTAGTCTTCTTCTTCTTAGTCTTCTTCTTCTTCTTCTTATTGGTCTTCTTCTTCGTCTTCTTCTTCTTCTTCTTAGTCTTCTTCTTTTTCTACAATTTCTGCTTCTTCTTTCTTTTCTTCTTCTTTTTATTCGTCGGTTTCTTCTTCTTCTTTCCATTTGTGAAGATCGTGTTTCGAAATTACAAAAGACAAGGCCGCTCGAAGGGTACCACTTTGCGAAAATATCAAATATCGACCGTACGTCCTACAGTAACATCCTGTGGAAAGGACTAATTGGACGCGACATTAGCAAAATACGTAGTGAGCTATCGCTAACAGGCCTGACTTAAACGTAAAGTCCAATAACGAACCCCTAATTTTCTAGCCAACTGGTTTACGACCATTCACGAAAGCCCTGTACTTTCTGTTACCCTTTTGTAATTCAAGTATGCCACTAGATTATTTACCTACATTACATCCTATAAGACGCGTACGCTCGAATCTTGACAGTTATCTTTGATTTTGAGGCATGCCTATTATTTCTCGTCGAGGTATGCCATAACTCAAAGTTCCGATACTCCCACACGGCTGTTACAAACCGCAAAGTTAATGGTATGTAGGAAGCTGAATAATGTAATGTTAACTAAATTTCAAACGCGAAATAATATCAAACACAATGCAATCCGCTTTTGTGGTGCAGAGTTTCTCAATTATAACTTCAAGCAGCTTAATACGTTCAGGTATGAACTATTCAATATTCAGTAGTTCAAAAGTCAATTATTCTAAATATTTTTGGGGTAATGTACAATTTAATGGGTTAACAGAACCTCCGCAACGCTCTTAATCTTGGGTTCCCAACATTCATGATTAACATAATATTTAAGATTATGTAGTCATTGCTGAAAAAACATTTTTCGTTGAAAAATGTAACACTTTATTTAGCTAAACGATAATGAGAGGTTTATTCAATTATTGTTGTACACGGTGATTCTTGTAAGATGCATAACTCTTTGAGGGTTAATTTCGGCCTTATATAAAAAACATTTCAATAACTATTTAATCATTTCGAAATGACCTTTTCCCTGGAATCCAAAAATTTAGTAAGAAAAAATTTAAAATTAAATAAAAAAGTTATGCTTATTATGTTTTTTGACATGGGACACCCTTATATTTTTAAATAATCTGCTAGAGTATTTTTTTCTGATTTCAAAAATATATCATTTTTAACCGTTTTTGAGTTATTAATATTTTAAAAATCATATTGTTAAGTAATTCATTAATTTTTGAGGGTAGGTCATGACTCAAAACAAACTTTATAATTTGACTTTCAATTTTTTTAAATTACTTTTAATTCGAAAAATATGGCATTTCGTTTTAGGTTCCATATCTGTCAAAATTTCAACAAAATTTAGAATATTTCAAAAACAGCTCAATAGAAAGAAGTACCATGTTATGATAGCTCATTGGAAGGCTCTTGATTCTCTCTTATCAGATTTGGGGATAATATACAGGGAGTTCCATTCAACTTAACAAAGCTGCCCAGCCTAAATGAAACACCAGTAGAAAGAGAGTACGTTCAGGACACTAGGTCAAAACACAAAATTTCTCAAGATTTCAATTTTATAGCAACTTCTCAAGATTTTTAAAATTTGATAAATTTTACCAACATCACAGTCAAAGGTCAAGGGCATCTCAAGGTCAAATGACGTTATCTCAAATTTTCTGTCTTCTACAGAATTTTTAAATTTTCAGTATTTTCACAGTATCTATTTTAAAATTAATGACGTCACAGGTCAAAGGTCATTTCAATCACGAACTAATCACGTGAACAGTTGATCAAATTTCTCTAATTTTACAGTATTTCCTGTCTTTCTCAAGATTTTCAGAATGACGAACTGATCACGTGATCAAATTTCTCTAGTTTTACAGTATTTTCAAATTTTCTGCCTTTCTCAAGATTTTCAAAATCCCGAGTTGGTCACGTGATCAGTTGATCAAATTTCTCTAATTTTACAGTATTTTCAAATTTTCTGCCTTTCTCAAGATTTTCAAAATCACGAGTTGTTGTCGTGATTGACTTTGTAATTAGAGTAAATATAAGAGAAATATTTTTGTAATTATATTAAAATTTAAGTTATAAATATGCTCTAAAATAAATCATCTTCATCAAAATTACGATATTCATCGAAGTTTCAATTTTAACTTCAAATTCTCTAATGAATTCTTCAGATAAAGTTTGATATTGAGAAATATATTCCCAATCTACTTCATCTTGAAATTCACTAATGAATTCTTTACTTAATTTTTGACTTTCGGAAATATATTCCCAATCTACTTGATCTTGAAACTCTCTAATTAATTCTTCAGATAAAGTTTAATAAATAGAAATCGCATACCAATTTACTTCATCTTTAAATTCACTAACGAATTCTTCAGATAATTTTTGATATTCAGAAATTTTATCCCAATCAACTAATTGTCTTATAAATTCTTTAGATAATTTTTGACGTTCGGAAATATATTTCCAATCAATATTTTTAGATATACCTATTAATCAATTATAGAATTTTTAAACTCAGAAATCTCAAACATATTAATTAAATTTTTAAAACTTTACTTAATAGTAAAAATTTAATAATTTACTAGAATAAAATTTTAATAATGATATTGAAAATATTAAAAAGATGTTTTTTGTAAATCATATTTATAAAAACTTCCAATAATTTCTTCTCCTTTTAAATCTTTAATCTTATAAGTTATAGGATTAGTATCTAAAATTTCACTAATTACAAATATTTCTCTTCTACATATAAGTAATATGATATTTACCATGAAATCTTTCTTTTTTACTAGTTATTCTAACCCTATCGCCAATTTTATAAACAGGATTATCATTTCCAACAATATAAACATAAACAGTATTTAAAAGATGTTTTTCATATCTGCCATCTAAAATTTGTATTCATTTCAAATTTAATTTTCATTTTATTACCTATTTAGAGTCCTATTAAATCTTTCAATAATAGATGATTTTTCCTCATTTTCTGTATAAAATCTTTATTTTTAAACTCCGTACCTTTATCTACATGTAATAATTTTGGAGGAGAATGCTTTCCAACATTTTTAATTATATCTAGAAAAGCATTTGCAACTTCTACACCTGTTTTTGTTTTCAAAGGTCTACTCCAAACAAATTTTAAAAATGTATCTATTACATTAGTCATATATTTAAAACCATCATTTTCTTTAGAATATTTTGACATAATAACTAAATCTTACGAGTGTACCATAAGCAACTGTCAGTTGTACAGTTGGTGTTTGCCGGCCGACTGCAGTGAAGATGGTCGGGGTTCTTGATAGATGGAAAAAAAATATGTTTGGGCGCCAAGTAAATTTACTAACCTCAAACACCAGTCTTGGTTCAGTAACCCCCAACTTACTAAAAGAGTTACTAGACTTGACATGAAATGATACTAACTGGTTACCCTCATAAAAATCTTTAATATAAAATTACTGTATGGACACACAATATATATATATATATATATATATATATATATATATATATATATATATATATATATATAAAAAAATATATATATTAACATACACGATCAACAAGTGAGAGCATAAAATACTTAACAGCTAACAAACAGTCAAGTGACGGAATGTACTTTTTACACACAACAATTAAATATTTATAGACACCTATAATATATCGATTCGGTAAGAGTATGATATATGTAACAGCTAATTTACACAATGGTTCAATACCTATATGGTGAAATAACACATAAAAAAAATAATAAGCGGGAATTACGTCGAGTTTCTCGCTGTTCTTACTTACAACTATAGTTTTTACGACGTAGCTTACGTAAGCGACCGTTAAAACGTAGATATCTCATTCAATATTTCAATCTAACCAATAAACCAGATTAATTTCCGCTGTACAATACAAATTGTATTTATATGACCAGGTGAAAGTTTTTACCTATCGATATGATAATCTAATAAATATTGTTTAAACTAAATCCTCTCATTAATGACATTATATACGAAAAATAATATATTATATCACGTATGCTTCAGTACACATAAAATCAACTAAATATTATATAATAAAATTTACACCAAGACACAATCAAATTTTTAACTTGCGTGCTCCTACTGATGTTCCTCTGTCTGAACGTCTCAAACTCGGCAGTTCCCTGCAACAGCTTACAACCGAACCAAACCTCGTGACATTCCTAGAAGCGTCTCGACGGTACAGCTACACCCATGGACAGCAACCACGCAAGATATAAATTTGAATTTTTCAACAGCTCCAAGATACGTTGTTACCAGGTATCCATAAAATAATCCGGTACAAAGTAAATCCACAATCCAGTACCAAAAATCCAGTACCAAAAATCTTGTACAAACAGCTGATACCAAGATATTCTTGTATCCTATACTGAAACCCTAAAAGACAATTTTTCGTTTAGAAGAAAAGTTCCACAAAAACGATTCTTAATTAGTATTACCAAAAGATTTAATTACCTCTTTCTGGAGGGTCTCCAAGTTCCTACGATGTTATGAACTTCTATATTCACGTGCTCAACGAACCATGCAAATGGCGTCTGAGGAAAATAGTAAATATCCTTCGAAGAAGGAATCGACTCCTCAATACACAATATGCAACTCTGTGCCTCTCTGAACAACCAAGGAGATCGATGGAATCACTTTTCAGATAAAATCCCCCGCGATGGGTTTGATAAAACCAAATATGTATCTGAACAGCGCACTATATCCTTGTCAGCCTTTCTCACGTGAACTACTACTCGAATATTCTAGAATCCGCGCAACTCCGGCAGTTAGATCGAAACTAAATCGATATCGGACCCAGTCAGTCAGGCAACCGCCGATATATTAACATGTAAGATCGGTTGTATAACAGTGACCTCCATAATTTACTGCGACCAACAAAATTCGTAATTTGACCCGTTACAAGTTATTAATTTTTCTTCTTTCAAATTTAGTTGTAACAGGTTTATGTAATTCTTGAGCTTCCTCTTCTGAAAGCCCGAAACCTATACGTTTTTCGAAAATTTACTTTTTAAAGTTCCGCATTTTATACATTGTGCAGCTTGATGACGTCATCAATTTTAAAATTTGGTAAAAATGAAATGACCTTGTCCTTTGACCTTGATGACGTCATCAATTTGATCATGCGATCAGTTCGTGGTGATCTAGATGACGTCATCAATTTTAAAATACTGTGAAAATAAAAATTCTGTGAAAGACAGAAAATTTGAGATAACCTTGACCCTTGACCTTGATGACGTCATCAATTTTGAGATTTGGAAAAATTTACAAAATTTTAAAAATCTTGAGAAATTGCTATAAAATTGAAATCTTGAGAAATTTGGGGTTATGACCGAGTACGAGTCTTTCTACTAACGAGAGAAATATTGATTGTTAAGAGCAAATTAAAATGACAAAATGGTACAATGTTTCATTTTAACAATCAGCAAAGAAATATTTATTTATATATTACGTTAATTTAATTTGTGCTTAAGAAATCGATTTGGAAATGCGCAGAAACTTTTAAAATTAAATCTGTCATTCCGAAATGATGTCGATTTTGATTCGAGAAAGTGCCGAAGGCGCCAATGATAATTACAAGAACGCAAATGCTGTACTGATGAAGGCCAAATAACCAAATATTTGTATCTGAAGTACAACGAAAACTAAATCCCTCATAAATATTCCCTAATAATATTCCATTTGTAAACAAGAATCGATCTGTACATTCCAGGAGTATAAATGTGTAAACTTTTCAAGGACGACTGCTTGCGCCTTATCCAACACGATATTTATGAGACAAAAGTAACTTCTGGCACTGATGCCGATGAGATTTTAAAACTTTCTTGAAACCACTACCTACATCCTTTAAAAGATATCCGACATATTTATAGCGCACAGAGGTAGTTAAACAAGGGTCTAGAGTCGCAAACAAGTCAACTAAACATTACGGTTATGTATGTCGGGAACAAAGTAAATTTTACAACGTATGGCATGAAATGCTCCTGCATATCGTAAAGTTGGGCTGAATGGTTAGTCCACTGAGCATCTGGGTTTCTCTTATCACGTAAGGGTGAAGATGAATTAGGAAATTGAATCTTGTCGGCGTTTTATGGCAGGCGCAGATTTTCCCAAATAAGTGCGAGTGGTTCGTGATGATTTGCAACTCAAGTATGTTACGTACTTGTTTTCTATTATTAAAGTAATTAATTAGTAGGTAAATAAAAATGAGAAAAATGTTCACAATTGTATTCCGGGGAATGTACAGCTTAATAAAAATAAATTAGCCACCAGTAAACGATTAGACGGTCCTTCCATTTTTAGACGTTATTCTGGGAGTAAGTTCCTCGTTTAATCCAGGCTTAGGCAGTTAAAAAAATATTGACCCAATTATTAACTGCGGCATAAATTAGCAAAAATTATACCGCCTAATCTGCTCCACATAACAATTTCTCTTTTTGCTATAAAGATCTTATAAACGTCTAGTGGGATAAAATAAACAATTTGGTAATTTTTATGCTTTTGGTAATTTTCATGAAAACTCATCTATATTTTCCTCGAGATTACCTAATTTATAGCCTTCATTAAGCGATACCCGTAGCAGATTTAATAATTTCCTCCTATAGTAGTTTTGACGCAAATCAATTTTTTTTGTTTTATTTCGACAACACTGATTAATTTTCCAATTAAGAAAATGTAACGTTCGTTTGTAATTATAATATTGATGAGGAATTAAAATTGTGTAATGATCTTTTAATTTTGCGAGGAATATTTATTAATTGGCATTTCCTTTTAATCATGTTTACAGAAATTAAAATAAAATAGCAACTAGTAAATTTTCTAAAGAATGAAACTAATTGGAACCTTAAATAGTTAACTAATCTAATTGTTGAATTGTTGAAAATTCACACTTTAACCTGAAAATCGTCATAATAATCAGACAAGAAAGTATTCTTTTAAATAACTATTGATCGATTCATTGAAGATAATAAAAGTAGATAATAAATGAGAGTTATGTGATAGCCCTACTCCTCCTATATCCTGTCTCTTCCCCCACCCTGCACAAGCCACGTGCACTTCTCTAACCCAGTGTAAGCCCCGCCTCTTTCCCCTACCACATACGAGCGAGAGGTTTTCGGAGAAATTATAACGCTCTTAATGGTGATAAAAGCGGCGAAATGTTCCGCCCACTACACGGGTGGAGCGTGGATATGGTTTGCTCCAGGTGTAAATGGGCGAGGCTTAGGAGCATAGTGGTGGGGGGGTATTACATAATATTCGTTTCTTACCAACTGAAAAAACAAAGCAATTTCATATTACACAAATCATGTGTACCCGAATTTGGTTATAAATGATCAGAGAATCAATCGAAACCACCATGCTTGCAGCTATAGTACTAACACATTGAATTACATGATTAAATTTGAATCAATCGAAACAACTACTCTTCTAGCCAGTACTACTAAGACGTATTGAGTTACGTGATGGAATTAATTTTAAATAGAATCAGCTAAATTAGCCTGGTTAGTTGTTTTAATTGTTAGTTCTTTTCGCCAAATTTGATAAATTAATTCAGTAGGTCGACTTAGTCAAATTAGTCGAAATAATTGAATTTTCTCAATTAGTCGAGTTAGTCGATTTAGTATTAGTCTTTTGAGTTTTTTGTTTAAATTAGTCATATTGATTGAGTTAGTCGATTTAGTCAAATTAGTTTAAATAATAGAATTAGCTAAATTAGTCAAGTGGACTTGGTCGATTGAGTCCTTCTAGTTTATATATCGAAATAATCGACCAAGTTAAATTCATCGAGTTAGTTCAAGTAGTCGCTGATTTTTTTTTTAGTAAATAACAAATTGGTCAATTTAGTCAAATTAAGCAAAATAATCAAATTAACTAAATTAGTCGAGTTTGTCGATTTAGTCAAAATTGCTCTTTCGGGGTGTTTTTTAGCCAAATTATGTAAGCTAGTCGATTTAGTCAAATCTGTCTAAATAATCGAGTTAGTCAAATTAGTCGAAATAATTGAATTATCTCAATTAGTCGAGTTAGTCGATTTAGTTGAATTAGTCTTTCGAGTTTTTTGTAGTTAAATTAGTCATATTGGTTGAGTTAGTCGATTTAGTTAAATTAGTTGAAATGATTTAGCTAAATTAGTCAAGTCGACTTAGTCTATAGAGTCCTATTTTTTTAAATTAAAACAGTATTATTAGTTTAGTTAGCCATTGGTCTAAATAATCGAACTAGTTACATTCATCGAGTTAGTCTAATTAGTCGCCAGATCTGCCGAAATAATCGAGTTAGTCAAATTAGTCGAAATAATTGAATTATCTCAATTAGTCGAGTTTGGTGGATTTAGTTGAATTAGTCTTTCGAGTTTCTTGTAGTTAAATTAGTCATATTGTCGATATAGTCGATTTAGTCAAATTAGTTGAAATGATAGAATTAGCTAAATTAGTCAAGTCGATTGAGTCCTTCTAGATTTTTTTTAAATTAAAATAGTAGCATTAGTTGAGTTAGCCATTGTTCCAAATAATCGAACTAGTTACATTCTTCGAGTTAGTCCAATTAGTCGCCGATTTGTTTTTAGTAAATAAATTGGTCGATTTAGTCGAATGACGCAAAATAATCAAATTAGCTATAAATTAGTCGAGGTTGTCAATTTAGTCAAATTGCTCTTCCCTGTTATTTTAGTCAAATTATATGTTCCAGTCGATTTAGTCAAATCAGTCGAAATAATCGGTTAGTTAAATTAGTCAAAATAATTGAATTATCTCAACTAGTCGAGTTAGTAGATTTAGTTGAATTAGTCTTTCGAGTTTTTTGTTGTGAAATTAGTTGGGTTAGTCGATTTAGTCAAATTAGTTGAAATAATAGAATTAGAGTCCTTCTAGTTTTTTTTTAAATTAAAATAGTTTTATTAGTTGAGTTAGCCATTGGGCGAAATAGTCGAACTAGTTAAATTCGTCGAGTTAGTCCAATATTCAGTAGCTGATTTTTTTGTAAATAACAAATTAGTCGATTTAGTCAAATTAAGCAAAATAATTAGTCTAAATCCAAAGCTAAATTAGTCGAGTTTGTCGATTTAGTCAAATTACTCATTCCGGTTTTTTTAGTCAAATTATGTCGATTTAGTCCAGTAAGTCAAATAATTTAATTAGCTAAATTAGTCAAATAAGTCGATTTAGTTGAATTAGTCATTTGAATTTATTTAGGTGAAATTATCACCTTATTAGTTAATCAATTTAGTCAAATTAATCGAAATAATAGAATTAGCGAAATGACTCAAGTTAGTTGACTTAGTCGTTAGAGTAGTATCGTCAAATTCGTCAAATTAGTTGAAATAATAGAATTAGCCAAATTAGTTGAGTAGGTTGATTTAGTCGAATTAGTCATTCCAGTTTCAGTTGAGTTAGTCGATTTAGCCAAATAATATAGTTAGATAAATTAGTTGGGTAAATCGTAAAGTTGGAATATTTAGTAAAATTTAGTCGATATAATCGAATTTGCTAAATTATTTAAGATAGTGTTTCGATTTGTTTTTGTTTAATTAGTCATATTAGTTGAGTTAGTCGATTTAGTCAAATTGGTCAAAATAATTGAAATATCCGAATTAGTCCAGTTAGTCGGTTTAGTTGAATTAGTCTTTCGAGTTTTTTGCAGTTAAATTAATCATATTGATTGAGTCGATTTAGTGAAATTAGTTATAAGTCGTTCTAGTTTTTTTAAATTAAAATAGTAGTATTAATTGAGTAAGTCATTGGTCGAAATAATCGAACAAGTTAAATTCATCGAGTTGTTCAATTAGTCGCCGATTTTTTTTGGTATAATATAACAAATTAGTCGATTTAGTCAAATTAAGCCTAATAATCGAATTAGCTAAATTATTCGAGTTTGTCGATTTAGTCAAATAAGTCAAATAATTGAATTAGCTAAATTAGTTAAATTAGTCAAATAAGTTGAGTTTATTGATTTAGCTGAATTAATAGTTCGAATTTATCATTTCAGTTAGTAAATTTATTCAAATTAATCGAAATAATAGAATTAGATAAATGAGTCAAGTTAGTCGACTTAGTCGTTAGAGTATATTGTCGTCAAATTCGTCAAATTAGTTTGAAATAATAGAAGTAACTAAATTAGTTGAGTAACTCGATATAGTCCAATTAGTCGTTTCAGCTCTAGATGGGTTAGCCAATTTAGTAACATTAGTCGAAATAGTCTAATTTGCTAAATTATATGAGTTAGTGATTCGACTTTTTTTAGTTTAATTAGTCATGTTAGTTGAGTTAGTCGATTTAGTCAAATTAGTTAAAATAAATTGAATTTTCTGAATTAGTCCAGTTAATAGATTTAGTTTAGAGTTTTTTGTAGTTAAATGAATCATATTTATTGAGTAAGTCGATTTAGTTAAATTAGTTGCAATAATAGAATTGGCAAATGATACAAGTCTATTTGGTCGAATGAGTCGCTCTAGTTTTCTTTTAAATTAAAATAGTCACTTTAGTGTAATTGTCGAAATAATTGAACTAGTTAAATTAGTCGAGCTAGTCCCATTAGTCGCCGAGTTTGTTTAGTCAAATAATATATTAGTCGAGTTAGTCCATTTAGTCAAACTAAGCGAAATAATCAAATTATTTAAATTAATCGAGTTTGTCTATTTAATCGAATTGGTCATTCGAGTTTTTTAGTCAAATTAGGAGTATTAGTCGATTTAGTCAAATTAGTGGAAATAAGAGAGTTAGCTAAATTAGTCGAGTAGTTTGTTGATTTAGTCGAAATAGTAATTCGAATTTAAACAAATATATGAAATATTTATTAAATTTTCATTCATAATATTGCCAAAAAATTCTTTTCGTTTAATTTTATTTTATTCAAGAAATATGACCTGTAAAATTCTCAGGGGATTTTTGCTCATATTATTATCTATTGATAGTGTGCTCTTCGGAAATACGTGCAATATTCCCCAGAATAATAGGAATATTATTTTTGCAATATTCCAACCACGATGCTACAAATATGACATTGTAAATTCTGCTCTGCAACTGTTGATTAAAATATTGCGGTAATGGAATATCCAAGTTGTTACGGTTTTTTCATTTTTTCCACTACATGTAATAGTAAAGTTATAAATTCGGCCACTCTGTTCCCATTACAAAATGGTGGTGATGCAAAGGTCGAAATGTGTCTTTCAGATCGGAAAGAAATGGTATTTATATTTCTAATTAACTTAATTTTTTGCTGAAAATTATATTTAATTCGTTTTGTGCTTGTAACTGTGTCATAGCGATTTTATTCAATCACTGATGTATTATTAATAAGGATTTCGTTATTAAAAGTCAT
Organism: Rhagium mordax; assembly: GCA_963680705.1. NCBI lineage: Eukaryota > Metazoa > Arthropoda > Insecta > Coleoptera > Cerambycidae > Rhagium > Rhagium mordax. Next base: position 128,883,569 of record OY796656.1, on the reverse strand, counting down.
CGCAATCCCGTCATTTCCCCGGAAAGAATAAAACTTGTCAAAAGTTTCAACTTTACGTAACTTTACCTCTGACAACGCTTTTGATCCCGTTTTAACGGTGATTCGCTTGGTACAAACAAACGTGAAACTTTTATATTATAGGTAGCTACATAAATTAAATTATTACTGAGAATTTTTGGCACTTTTGTTAATATTAACAATCCGTGTAAGAATTTTGACTGGGGAAACTTCACTAATTGCTAATGAAATAATTCGCTGCGTTAATTAAAAAACTTATTTAATTACGATATTTTGAAAGGTTAGCATCTAATTTTCTGTATGGTAGAATATACGACAATTAGTCGCGTTAGTTCAATTAGTCGCTGATTTTTTTTAAGTAAATAACAAATTAGTCGATTTAGTCAAATTAGGTAAAATAATAAAATTAGCTAAATTAATCGAGTTTGTCAATTTAGTCAAATTGCTCTTTCTGGTTATTTTAGTCAAATTATATGTTCTAGTCGATTTAGTCAAATCAGTCGAAATAATCGAGTTAGTCAAATTTGTCAAAATAATTGAATTATCTCAATTAGTCGAGTTAATCGATTTAGTTGATTTAGTCTTGCGTACTAATTTCCATAGAAATGCCCGCCTATAATAAGATTTTTAGCCTTTAGAATACCCCTAGATCCTTTTTAGATTACCCGTAGACCCCTTCACACATCCGTTTCTCCACTGCAGTCTACCCTCGTGTGTCTTGGAAACCGCCAAGAGAGAAAGTGCTACTTCTTGCACCCTAAATTAAGAAACTGGCGCCCGAGATTTTGTTCTAAAAAAAGTGTAAAAAAGCTGGAAGGTACTGTTTGTAGGTAGTAATTTGCAAATAGCCCAACAAGCTAAAAATGAGCATCACAGGACTGGTAAAAGGTAAAACGATGCTATTCTCATTCATTATATATAAGTGCAAACAATCCCAAATTCTTCCAATTTTTTGGAGTGCATTTTGATTGGACTCAATAATTAAATAACGTAAAATTACTCTACTTTATCCTGTAAAACCGTGTTGATTCTGTTTTATCTACGCATTAATTATTAAACCGTAAAAATATGGCAAGCAATAACATCGGCAATAATACAGCTGATGTCGATGAATCATAAATTTTCTACCACACATATAGCAGGAATTTATTTCAATATTCTGTAGCACTTTAATGGATTTTTGTACGGGATTTACTGCCCGAACTAAATGAACAAAGCGCTCTTGGCATTCTCAAATCTAAATTTTTTGTAGGAGCTTTTAAATCTGACACTTTTTCCAGTACTTCCATGATAAAGCTTTGACGTTTTGACCATAAATTATAATAGATCTTTACGCTCTCCTAAATTCAAATAATGCCTTTAAATATTCATCACCGTATGTCCTATAAATCTCTCAAGGTGCTTCATTTATCTCCAGTCATAAACCACCTCACGTATAGGTGTCTGATATAAAACAGACGATTCTTATATACTGCTTTCCAATATTCGTGTGAATGTTTTATTAAGATATTGGCGAAGCGAGGTAAAAAGGAGCAATTAGAATATCTTTGAGTCGCCGATATTAAAAACTATATTTTATTTTTGGTCTAATCCTCATAAATTATCGATTGATTGGTGTCATGAGTTGCTCAAAACTACTCTGGTGCGTTCGTATTCAATATAATGTCAATATTGTTATGTATTTGGAAAATTTTGTAATTTAGTTATTTTATTTTGAATTTTAATTGTTTTTATTGATGGTTTTTTTAATCTTTCTGGCCCCACGTTGGGCGCCAATTTTATTTTGTTATGTTTTGGGGAATTTTTGTAATTCTATTATTATTGGTTTTATTGAATTTTAATTTTGAATTTATTTTTATTTTAATTCTTAAGGTAAGTTTAATTTTTTTTCATTTTTAAGCATGTTTATATATTAATTTTTATATTTTATGCATGCACTAGTATTTAGTTTTGAAGTTTAATTTTATTTTCTATAGAAGTTGTAAATAGTTTTTTTTTTAAGAAATATTTTTAGTTCTTGTATATAGTTTTGAATTATCGAAATTATGGTATACGATCAGTCCGCCACTGGGCTGAATTATTTCAATGTTTTATTAATAAGCGACAGTGCGTATGATTTTATGATAATTTTACGTTGAAACTTACTGTTGATTTGCTACAATTACTCTTTTACTTTTCAGGGCCTTTGAGGGTTCCCTTCTACAATCGAAGAAATATCTTACCTATAAATCTGCTGTTATGCTATTTTTAAATAAAGGTTATTTAAAATTCGTGCTGGTTTATTTTATTAGATTTCTATGGACTTAGAAAATTAGAGATCTTCACAAAAATGAATGTCACTTGACTATTTGAAGCTAGATGTCGTTAAGACTGCTGTATGTTTGATATCCAGCTGAGATGAATTTAAATGCTTTGGTTATCACAATTAAATAATAAATTAAATATATGACAAATTAAGGACTGTGTCCTGTTGGATGTTAACAAAATTAAATAAACTTAGTGTTTTAAAAATTCAGTTCAGAGTAAGTTCTACACTCTGGTAACAGAGTCGTTTGCGCGAAAATTGGCAGTCCTGCTTTTGACACCTGTGGTGCAGTTATTATGGCTGATTGTTCTAGAATTTCTTGCACCGTTTATTGGATTTGATTAAACCAAATAGGCCTTGGATGCAGTTTTGGAATTCGACGAATCAGGTGGGTGCTTACTAATTAGCATAAATTTTACCTTAATTCCTGGTAAGTTGGAGTTGCTTTTCCGTTACTTTTTCGTATTTGCCCATGACTCAACCTTGGAAAGTCCTGTGTATATAAATTTCCAATTTAAATAATAATTTTATAAATATTTTTCAGGAGCGATCTGGACGAGGGTTTGCTTCTTTCACTACCCAATAACAACTCAACTTTTGTTTCGTTTCTAAGGAACATGCAGAAAATTTGCAAATCAAGGATTTCTAGATTGCTATCTGTCATTTATGGTTTGTATTTTTGCCTATTTTTTCTTTATTCTATATTTTTCCTATGAAATTATGTTATTTTCAGCATCCTTATTTCATGACGAATCTGTGGATACCCATTTGTTTATATTGCGTGAGATGAAATTTTGACCTGCCGTTGACTTCGACGAGGCATCACTGAACTTTACAAATTTCACTACACAAACACTTCTTAGGATCTAATTTACATTGTGTCTCGTCATGTTCTGTTATGGATTATCTTAAAGAAACATTGTACAATACATTTAGTTTATTTACGCCTATAATTTGTTTACGTTTGTTTTATTTTAGCGTAGCTGACCCTTTGTTTACTTGTGGCTCGTTGACCCCTATTACTACAACAGGTGTTCTACAGCTGATTTAGGAAGATTGTTCTCCAATATGATATCCTTTTTTAAACTTGTATTTACTTATTCAGCAGTAAGTTTCTCGTTATTTGTTTTATTGTGAGGATTATTTTATTTTATCCTTGTTTTACCTGACTTTATTTTTAATTTTGTTTATTTAATAGTTGGGTTTTGATTTCTTTTAGTAGTTTAAAATACATGATAATATTTATATTTTATCGCAATAAATCATGTCGAATTGCAAAAATAGTTCTGTGCGGATTAGAACAAAACTTTGTTATAATAGGCAAGAAGTTCCACAAGTATCAATTCAAAATATCTGTTTTTTTTTCATATTTTATCTTATCTTAAATAAAAGCTCTTTTCGTGGCATTTAACATATCTATCAAGATTCCTCTTGCCTTTAGGAATTTTTATACATTTCAGGTTTCCTTCCTTTGCTGTTAATTAAGATGTTAACATTTAAATTACGACATCACGTATGAACGTCGTCGCAACGACGTTTCATATTCACGTAGGTTATTAGAGTTAAATGGGATATTACTTTTGAATTCTCTTACCTACATGAAGTTTATGCTAATTTGAATTTCAGATGAGAACGAACTAGGTGCAGTAACAAAACGATGCCAGCTCAATGGAACTGGAACTGGAAACAATGTGAATAACAAATGAATACAGTTGCAGTTGTAACTTTAACGGTCATAACAATGCTGCAAACACAGGACTAGTTGTGTAATATACAATTGCTTTTCAGAAATATTCAAATATCCAGCATTTTATATTTATAGTGGGGGAAAATTAGTCAACATAATTGATGAAAAATGATGTAATCGGTAAGTTGAATTTTATTTTTGTTTTTTGTTTTATACGTGCAAATGAGTCGAAAACCGAAAAAATTAGCAAAATCGGGCTACGCCGCGGCTTCGCGAGGAAAAGCGCATAAAAGTGCATTTTTGAAGCATTTCAAGGGCATCGCTATTTATATATTGATCGTAGAGAAATAACAAAAAAAACTAAAATACTCGTAAATGTTGGGGTATAGTTATATTAAAAGTACATCCTAACCTCAAAAAATCCAAATTTCTCAATTCATTTTTTTTTTTACTAATAATGCAATAAGTGGGGTAAAATCTTCAGATCTTTACGAAAATTGGAGAAAATATGTATTTTCGTGGTATAAACACGTGATTAAATTAAACAAACATTTTCGAAGAAAATTAAAACGCTTGCCATTTAATGAGAAATGTTCGTGGGGTAAACTTTTTTTTAATGTGCATCCTCTCTAGAAACATTAATGAAGCCGAAAAAATACCCAAGAGGAAACGAACTCGTGCAAAAGATATTGATAAAGACATCAAAGATCTAGAAAAATTAGACTTGGAAGAACTTAAAAAACAAGAACTAGAAAAAGTTGATGATGGTTTTAAATACACGAAGCAACCAAAGAAAAAATCAGAAAAACCTGACGACGAAGTAAAGAAAATGAAAATTGGAAAGGGCAAACTACCTGATAAACCTGATGATAATGAAGTCGTTAAGTTAAAAAAGGTCCCTGAAAAACCTTTAGAAGAAGAATTAAAGGACAAAAATAAAGTACCGAAAGTTACAGACACTGAAGAAATTGTGCCAGAAAAGGAAGACCAATAAACGCCTCGAACGTGTCGAAGATATATAAAAAGAACTAAAGCCCAAGGAGAATAAAGAGACGGACAAAATTAAAAAGAAAAAGAAGAAGATGAAACACCAGATATAAAACTTAAGTACAAACAAAATGAAAAACCGGAAGATGTACCCGAAGACATAAAATTAAAGCCATTTAAGAAAATTCAAGACAAAGATGAACAAGTTGCACAAGAAGAAACTATTATGAAACACACAGCAATTTATATGGGTGAGCCGGATGAAGAAATCCCCATAGAAACGCCACAAAAAGTTAAAACGAAAAGGGTGAAGAAACCCAAAGAAAAGATCAAAGAGAAACAAACAGATGACGAAGAAACACTTCTGGTAATACCAGATGTTAAAGATGATGAAGAAGAACATGTCAAATTAGACCAACCAACAATGGAATTAACTGAAGAAATTCCAGAACTTGATGATTTAGCTGAAGAAAGAGAGGCCTGAATCTGAGGAGTTGGAAGAAAAACCAGAAGACACTGAAAGTAAAATTAAAGCGGTTAAAAAGAAAGTCATTAAGAAAAAGAAATTACCTTCAGAAAAATTGGATGAAAAACCCGAAGATGTACCGGAGGAAGAAACCCAAGAAACTAAGAAAATTAAAGAAAAACCTAAAAAAGACAAACCCTTGTTGATGAAAATAGAAAAAATATCTGTCAAGCCACAACATGTAGAGGTTACATCTAAAGAGGAAGTAGTCAAACTTGCAGAAATTAAATTAAAGAAACCTAAAATGGCCCCAAAGAAGGATATAAAATCCAAAATGCCAAAATTCTTACTTAAAAGCAGAATTAATTATATTCCATTCCCCCCACTATCTGAAGCAGAAAGAATTCCTGCTATAACTGAAATTCCTCTTGTTGGAAAATGGCGTCCTCTCTAGAAATATTAAAGAAGCCGAAAAAGCACCCAAGAAAAAACGTATACGTGTTAAAGACATCGAAAAGGATATCAAGGATCTAGAAAAATTGGATTTGGAAGTTGAGGCATTGAAAAAACAAGAATTAGAAAAAGTTGATGATGAATATAAATACGCCAAACAGCAAAAGAAAAAACCAGAAAAACCTGAAGAGGAGGTGAAGAAAATGAAAATTGGAAAAGGAAAACCACCTGAAAAACCTGATGTTGATGAATCAGTGACACTTAAAAAAGTTCCTGAAAAACCAAAGTAAGAAGAATCGGTGGATATAAAGAAAGTGCCCAAAGTTAAAGACATTGAAAAAGTTGTACCAGAAAAAGATGAGCAAGAAGCTGTCTTAGAACCTTTCAAGCCATTCGACATTGACAGGATATCACCTGAAAAAGTGAAAAATGAACCAGCACACCACACAAAAGAGAAAAAACCCGTAAATAAGGAAGAATCTGAAAAACCTAAAAAGAAAAAGAAAAAGCCTGAACCAGAAACACTTGAAGACGCAATGATTAAAGGCACGCCAAAAAATAAGGAAGAGGATGATATACCCGATATAAAAGTTAAGTATAAGCAGAAAGAAAAACCAGAAGAAGTTCCCGAAGAAGTTAAACTAAAACCATTTAAAAAATCAGGAGAAAATGATTAACAAGTTGCACAAGACTGTACTTTTTTGTGAACATATGCCAGAAGCTGTTTTTCAAGTTATAATGACGTTTTTATTAATTAAAAAAAAAATTCCTTCATTTCTTTTCATATATACCTTGTATTTTACGCCAGATTTTCAGAAAAAGAAAGAAACAATTTTTCTATGAAAAATATTATTTTTAATTAGTTGAAATATACTTGCTACACCCCTCTATAGTATAGTTATGGCAAAGAGATAAAAGGATGTTCTTAGTAATTAATTAGTATTACAGAATTTAAATGGCAACAAATACAATTCGGAATTTTGTTATGGCAGAACGCACGTATAAACATGAATACCTAATGATGATGATGATAATGTAATTAAAATCCACTTTAATAAGTAACTCGGGCACAGCTTGTCAAGTTAAATAAATGCTAATTTATGGACGTCCAAATTTTTTTTCTCATCTTTGTTATTAAAAAGATAATTAACTACATAAATACTGCGACGTTGAATACTCCTTCTTATATCTTATAAATACAAACTACAAGAGACATGGAGGAAGTGTGGAGTACAGCCCCATTTTTCCCTTCGATTTTTTCTAGTATTGTGTTACAATAATCAGTATCTTTTAATTCTTCATGCAACCCTATGTCCCGCAGCAAACATCGCTTTGTAACTATTAAGGAACATTAATGCTACTTATATTTCGCGTTACACTTTTGTTTCAGTCACAAAAATGCGTGTTTTTGGTGACAAATTGCTTATTTGGCCGCAACAGTGAATCGTTAATAAACTGCAACTATTACTTTACACAATTGCGAAACAAAATATTCGTAACAACTGCTAATTTACATTTGTAATAATTTCGATTTTGCTAAAATCTAGCGCCGAAAATATCTTGAAACATTTATGCTTTTACAGTTTCACTCATCAAGTTATTTGTAAATACAAAACTTATATAGGTAAATACTCCGCAACCGTTATGCAAATTTAGTTTATGTACAGATACATAACAGTTGCATGTTATTAGAAACTATGGTTGCTTATTAATTTCAGAAAAGTTGCTTACCATAAGCAATATAAATTTTACAATTTACTTTCAAATCAGTTAAATGAAAATGTATAGAGGGAAAATGTAACGTGTTACTAATGAATTTTTTAACACTTCACAACTGAAAATTAATTGTTACAATAATTCCGTAATTGTTTCAGTTTATAATTACTGAAGGAATACCGCATCAACAATTACATAATATTCTCAAATTTTAACCATTGAAAGTATGGCGTTTTGTAAGTTACGAAACATTTACGTTTGTTGAATTAAGAATAACATTTGTTAGGTAACAGTTTCGAATTTTTTCAAACCCAACAAATATGTTTTGTACTAGGTATATTAAACAATTTCAAAACAAATCTTTCAGGCACAAATATATTGTTATAATTACGAATCTGTTTCACATTTTGGAATATGCTTCCAGAGTTACTTATTTGTGACTTAACAGTGACACTCTGCGTTTGCTGGAGTGATACTTATGCTTCATGCTGGGACACCCGAAATTAATTTTTTCGTATTGTTCTGTTGCTTACTCACCTGGTACAATATTTATTTATCAAAATGAATCAGTAGGCAAACAAAATGCGCCAATTAAATCAATAAAGTTTTATAGTTATTCCATATAACCGTGATACATGCATTAGACTATTGCATATTGCCGTAATGGGGTTGTAAACTATTTCGAAATATTTTTATATATTTTTATGATGCTTTCCATCCCATAAATATAATAAATATTCCTTTCGAAATATTTGCAATTGAGAATGAGTTAGGGGAAGAGATAAAATGAGCACAACCAAGCGAATTGTCTTGTGCCTTGACAGCACACATTGAGAATGCATTTAAATCGAGTTTTATTTACCAACGTAAGTAGTTTCTGATGAGGCCATGCAAAGCAGACGACGTTCATTTGCGGTCTAATAACTCCGCTGCTTAATGGGCCAGTAGAATTAGACGATGTGAACGGGAATCTGTAACTAATTCGTTTCAGATAGCCGTAGGTAAAAACAGGTGTATTTAGTTATAAGGAATATACCTCTGCGATTCCTCCCAAATCAAATATACAGAACATTGTTTATAAGTCACTTGTATGTGAAAAAATCATGAAATTTGGAGTTTTTTAAAAATTGCAGTAAGACTGCAGTAGATTATTTTTTGAATGTTTCTGTTTACTAGGTAATTCCAAACCGGTTAATTTAAACCTCGGTTGATTTCATTTAATTGATTATTTATTTAAATAATTGCCGAAAACCATCGAAATTTTCGAAAATTTCAAGCATTTTTTACTCTGAAAGGAAAAATGCTAGACTCTTGAAACTTTGGTGGAATATGTGCCTCATTACCCTCAACTTACAAAATAAATTTCGTTTTAAAATGTTTATTAGTTTTCGAGAAATTCTATTTGTTTATTAAAAACGTCCCAAATGTTTAATGAAAAATTGACCTATTAACGTTATCAAAAATAATTCAACCATAGCTCATTTTTTTCGTCAAGACGTCAATTTTACGAATCTGTTATGTGCGTATCGATTTTCAATAATTTTGACTGTCAAAATGGCGTTAACAACATTGCTACTTTTCGGAGCAGCGTTTTTTGCAAATAACTTTACAACAAATTAACGTATCTGCACAAATCTTTCATATTTGAGTTGCTGGTATTTTTCTACAAATTTATTTAAAAAAATTGTTGCTCTGGGACATGTAGGAGCCGAGATAATTTTTTAAATTGTTTAATGCGCCAAACGTTTATTTATTAATATTTATGGCCAAAATTGAAACTGGTTGTTAATAAGATCTTGAATTTTGTGAATTCATCAAGTCCTATTGAAAACGGGCCCTTTTTGAGGTCAAAATATAATTTTTAATAATTAGTGATTTTAGAGCGTCTTCAATTTGTTTGGCTCAAAGGACAGGTGAATTTTTTATCAAACGATTTTCAAATTGGAGTAGCGAGAAAAATTCGTCATATCTCCGTTATTTTCCGGCCAATTTCGACGTTTTTTTTTAATTTGGGGTAGCTCACGAAAATAATAACAATGGGCACATTTGCAATATCCAAATAATAAACAAATAATTGTTATAAACAATTTATTATTATTATTTTTTTATTTTCTCTTTTTTGGGCTTATGCAACTTATAATGTGCTAATGTATTAAATATAAATTTATAAAGATTATAAAATGGTAACAATGTATGCACAAACTATTTCTATCTCCATCAAACAATATACGATGTTACAGCATTGTTACCATTATATAATCTTTATAAATTTATATTTAATACATTAGCACATTATAAGTTGCATAAGCCCAAAACGAAAAAATTAAAAAAAAAAAAATAAATTGTTTATAACAATTATTTGTTTATTATTTGGATATTGGAAATGTGCCCATTGTTATTATTTTCGTGAGCTACCCCAAATTAAAAAAAAAACGTCGAAATTGGCCGGAAAATAACGGAGATATGACGAATTTTTCTTGCTACCCCAATTAGAAAATCGTTTGATAAAAAATTCCCCTGTCCCTTGAGCCAAACAAATTGAAGACGCTCTAAAATCACTAATTATTAAAAATTATATTTTGACCTCAAAAAGGGCCCGTTTTCAATAGGACTTGATGAATTCACAAAATTCAAGATCTTATTAACAACCAGTTTCAATTTTGGCCATAAATATTAATAAATAAACGTTTGGCGCATGAACAATTTAAAAAATTATCTCGGCTCCTACATGTCCCAGAGCAACAATTTTTTTTTATAAATTTGTATAAAAATACCAGCAACTCAAATATGAAAGGTTTGTGCAGATACGTTAATTTGTTGTAAAGTTATTTGCAAAAAACGCTGCTCCGAAAAGTAGCAATGTTGTTAACGCCATTTTGACGGTCAAAATTATTGAAAATCGATACGCCCATAACAGATTCGTAAAATTGACGTCTTGACGAAAAAAATGAGCTATGGTTGAATTATTTTTGATAACGTTAATAGGTCAATTTTTCATTAAACATTTGGGACGTTTTTAATAAACAAATAGAATGTCTCGAAAACTAATAAACATTTTAAAACGAATTTTTTTTTGTAAGTTGAGGGTAATGAGACACATATTCCGCCAAAGTGTCAAGAGTCTAGCATTTTTCCTTTCAGAATAAAAAATGCTTGAAATTTTCGAAAATTTCGATGGTTTTCGGCAATTATTTAAATAAATAATCAATGAAATGAAATCAACCGGGGCTTAAATTAACCGGTTGGGAATTACCTAGTAAATAGAAACATTCAAAAAAATAAATCTACTGCAGTCTTACTGCAATTTTTAAAAAACTCCAAATTTCATGATTTTTTCACATAAAAGTGACTTATAAACAATGTTCTGTTTATTTGATTTGGGAGGAATCGCAGAGGTATATTCCTTATAACTAAATACACCTGTTTTTACCTACGGCTATCTGAAACGAATTAGTTACAGATTCCCGTCTAATTCTACTGGCCTATAAAACTAGCACGTAAAGACGTCCCTTGATGGTGACTTCGATATCAAGAAACAAATCTCGCATAAGAGTATAATAACTATAGTTTTTTATATACGCCCCGCTGCTATAGATGACGACGTGTAATGGCCATAAAAATATTTATTACAAAAACTTAGTTGGCAGTTAAACAATTAATTGTCAAATATATTTTCTTGTAAGAATAATCTTCGTTTAAGAAACCATATGCATGAATTCGAACTGATATGATTCCTCCTTTAGATGAACTGAATCCGCAGGAAGAAGCCACGTACGTCCGTTCCTAGTTAAACAAGCAGTTATTAAATCAGCGTGTTATTTCCTCTCCTGGCGGTTTCCTATTCTGCCTCTTTATTGAATGCGATAAGAAATATGCACCAAAACTGAATTTGGCTTAAAGTGTCCAGGCCTTCCGCACGAAAAGGTCGAGACGTGCGTAGAGTAGAAATAAATCTAAATCATAGTTAGGCCACTTCGATATAAGACCCAGAATTGAAATGCGTAGCGGAGTCTTATCCGTAAAAGAAAAGCCCCATTGATAAATTGTAATGCATCCAGTGTTTCATGTTTCGATCGTCTGACTAGTACAAGAAAGCAACATTAAGATAAAAGTATTGGAAAATACTCTAAAAGTACATTACTTTTCCGTATATCTTTATATACATCGGTTATAAGACATAAAACTGATACGTTATGCCTTCCAGTTTCTTCAGGATACCTAGTATGTAAACAGGACCTTAATTTGCTTACTGAGCTGTTCACAAAACTACTCATAGTTGGACTAAAAATGCTAAAATTGATTTAATAGTGTAATAGTCGAGACATGGTTGATAAATTTTAAAGTGTCTTCTAGACAATAAGTTCCAGTTTCACACTCGAGGATCCTTGAAACTGTGTCTAGAGTTGTTCGGCCATACGAAAGGAAATGCAATTAAAGTCTTAAACAGAAATAACAGATCAATGAAAGTATGCCGGTGAATGAAATAATTGAAGCGTAAAAATTTATTACCCTTTGTTCCTTTCCGCCGTTCCTCCTGTTAATTAATTAAAGGAAACATTATAAGAAAATTACAGGATTATATTTTATATAATTAATTAATTCGTTCCATTCCCGCTAAAGTGTAAACTCGAAATTCGCAAATAATTAAATTTTATAAAGATTTGTTCTGGATCCCGGTAGTAACTCTTTTGCAGGCAATTGTCCCGGCTCAATTTGAATTGGATGTAGGTATCTTGGTGGTAATTATTATCCCACCCTGTATGTCGTGCAAGATGTTGGGAGCGCCGATCCGCACAGCCAATAAGAAATATGTTTTGCAGCCAAGTCAACGATATAATCGTACTTGAAACAGTCAATATTCTGTGCTTGAGAATAATGGAAAAAGTTTGAATTTTAAGACTTTCCAATCTACCTATCTTGAATGTTTTTTGTTAGAATGAAGTAATATAAGATTTCATCTCTTCGGGAAGCCTTAAAAGCATGCCAACTTTTATTTCTTATACATACATATTAATTCTTGAATAAAAAAATGCTCTTTTGTGTACAAAGGTAGAGACTGAATTCGACAAAATGGGATTTTAGGGCACAAAGCCTGATCCTGCGCTTACTTTTACGTTAGAGACATTACTGTATTAATTTATTGGTCAAACTTTTTTAATATCATTTTCAGTTGTACCTATATCTTATATAATAAAAAATGTATTTAACTAATAATTTTGTATTTTTAGACCTTTAGCGACTGCAGTAGTATTAAAACCAAAATTCGTGTTTACTAATTACCAATTTGCCATATCAAGATCACTAGGGGATGGTTGATTGATTACTACATGTCGCTGCACCATATGATCTAGGGCAATATTATTATTATCTCCAGGGTGTACATACATATAATTATCCCGTCAATTTATAATTCAATAATTCGAATAAAAGAATTTCTCATTCGATTAAATTTTAAGACTCCGTAGATATCTTGTGCGAACAACGCCACATTTCAATTTATTTAAGATTTTAAGATACCACAGATATTTTATTAAGTAACAGTAGGCCTGTAGAATTAGACGATGTGAACGGGAATCTGTAACTAATTCGTTTCAGATAGCCGTAGGTAAAAACAGGTGTATTTAGTTATAAGGAATATACCTCTGCGATTTCTCCCAAATCAAATAAACAGAACATTGTTTATAAGTCACTTTTATGTGAAAAAATCATGAAGTTTGGAGTTTTTTAAAAATTGCAGTAAGACTGCAGTAGATTAATTTTTTTGAATGTTTCTGTTTACTAGGTAATTCCAAACCGGTTAATTTAAGCCCCGGTTGATTTCATTTCATTGATTATTTATTTAAATAATTGCCGAAAACCATCGAAATTTTCGAAAATTTCAAGTATTTTTTACTCTGAAAGGAAAAATGCTAGACTCTTGAAACTTTGGTGGAATATGTGTCTCATTACCCTCAACTTACAAAAAAAATTTCGTTTTAAAATGTTTATTAGTTTTCGAGAAATTCTATTTGTTTATTAAAAACGTCCCAAATGTTTAATGAAAAATTGACCTATTAACGTTATCAAAAATAATTCAACCACAGCTCATTTTTTTCGTCAAGACGTCAATTTTACGAATCTGTTATGGGCGTATCGATTTTCAATAATTTTGACCGTCAAAATGGCGTTAAGAACATTGCTACTTTTCAGAGCAGTGTTTTTTGCAAATAACTTTACAACAAATGAACGTATCTGCATAAATCTTTCATATTTGAGTTGCTACAAATTTATAAAAAAAAATTGTTGCTCTGGGACATGTAGGAGCCGAGATAATTTTTTAAATTGTTTAATGAGCCAAACGTTTATTTATTAATATTTATGGCCAAAATTGAAACTGGTTGTTAATAAGATCTTGAATTTTGTGAATTCATCAAGTCCTATTGAAAACGGGCCCTTTTTGAGGTCAAAATATAATTTTTAATAATTAGTGATTTTAAAGCGTCTTCAATTTGTTTGGCTCAAGGGACAGGTGAATTTTTGATCAAACTAGTTTCAAATTTGGGTAGCGAGAAAAATTCGTCATATCTCCGTTATTTTCAGGCCAATTTCGACTTTTTTTTTTAATTTGGGGTAGCTCACGAAAATAATAACAATGGGCACATTTGCAATATCCAAATAATAAACAAATAATTGTTATAAACAATTTTTTTTTTAATTTTTCCTTTTTTGGGCTTATGCAACTTATAATGTGCTAATGTATTAAATATAAATTTATGAAGATTATATAATGGTAACAATGTATGCACAAACTATTTCTTCATCAAACAATATACGATGTTACAGCATTGTTACCATTATATAATCTTTATAAATTTATATTTAATACATTAGCACACTATAAGTTGCATAAGCCCAAAAAAGAAAAAATAAAAAAAAAATAATAAATTGTTTATAACAATTATTTGTTTATTATTTGGATATTGCAAATGTGCCCATTGTTATTATTTTCGTGAGCTACCCCAAATTAAAAAAAAAAACGTCGAAATTGGCCGGAAAATAACGGAGATATGACGAATTTTTCTCGCTACCCCAATTTGAAACTAGTTTGATCAAAAATTCACCTGTCCCTTGAGCCAAACAAATTGAAGACGCTCTAAAATCACTAATTATTAAAAATTATTTTTTGACCTCAAAAAGGGCCCGTTTTCAATAGGACTTGATGAATTCACAAAATTCAAGATCTTATTAACAACCAGTTTCAATTTTGGCCATAAATATTAATAAATAAACGTTTGGCTCATTAAACAATTTAAAAAATTATCTGGGCTCCTACATGTCCCAGAGCAACAATTTTTTTTTATAAATTTGTAGCAACTCAAATATGAAAGATTTATGCAGATACGTTCATTTGTTGTAAAGTTATTTGCAAAAAACGCTGCTCCGAAAAGTAGCAATGTTCTTAACGCCATTTTGACGGTCAAAATTATTGAAAATCGATACGCCCATAACAGATTCGTAAAATTGACGTCTTGACGAAAAAAATGAGCTGTGGTTGAATTATTTTTGATAACGTTAATCGGTCAATTTTTCATTAAACATTTGGGACGTTTTTAATAAACAAATAGAATTTCTCGAAAACTAATAAACATTTTAAAACGAAATTTTTTTTGTAAGTTGAGGGTAATGAGACACATATTCCACCAAAGTTTCAAGAGTCTAGCATTTTTCCTTTCAGAGTAAAAAATGCTTGAAATTTTCGAAAATTTCGATGGTCTTCGGCAATTATTTAAATAAATAATCAATGAAATGAAATCAACCGGGGCTTAAATTAACCGGTTTGGAATTACCTAGTAAACAGAAACATTCAAAAAAATTAATCTACTGCAGTCTTACTGTAGTTTTTAAAAAAATCCAAATTTCATGATTTTTTCACATAAAAGTGACTTATAAACAATGTTCTGTTTATTTGATTTGGGAGGAATCGCAGGGGTATATTCCTTATAACTAAATACACCTGGTTTTACCTACGGCTATCTGAAACGAATTAGTTACACCGTTTTTTCTATTTCTGCAGGCAAATAGAGCAAATTCTGCATAATTTAAGGCGATAGAAAAATTATAACTAACTCAGTAATAATTAAAGCGCAACATAATGCAGCCAAATCTTAATGAAATGCTTATTTTTAAGTTAGATGAAGGTCGACTGTACAATTTCCTTCGCGGACTGAATTTATGTGTAAATGAAAATAAATGCCCTCATATAAAGACTCGACGTACCACGAACGGCATGCCAGAGAAAATACGATTTTCAGCAAAAAGTGAAAAGGATAACACCTCTTCACCTTCACAATCATCTGGGATATAGAAAAGATTCAGAGACCGAAAGGTATTACACAACAGGGCCAAGATATCATAACAGATAAATGGGTCTGGTAACTGCTTTTACTTAGGAAACAATTCGATCGAGATAGGAATGTATCAGCATAACCGTAACACTTTTTAAGAATTATTGAGCTTTATCTGTGAACGTATAAAAGGATTGAAGTAAATCCGCGCACGAACACAATGGCAACTAACTTATTGAATCCGAACATAGAGACTAAATTGCCACTATAACGCCGACATTATTACAGAACAGTAAATTACCATCGGACCGAAGACAATTGGGATAAAATAGTCGAACTTTTACAACAGTGAATGTGGAAAGCTCCAATGTATTCAATGTCAACTATCTTTATAAATACTTCAAATAAGAACCAGAGAATAGTTCGTCTTTGCTATATTCGGTACAACCCCACTTTTTTAGCAAACGTATTGTGTTTTTACTAAAAGCAAGAACATCGCAGATCTTGCTAAGACCTCAATGATGGTGAAGGAAAGAGTTTCATACCAGGGTTTCTTTTGGCAGAGGCTATTCCTCAAGTTTCCTGGAATACAATCGAAATTGATAAAGGTATTGTATAAATACTTTAGAAATTGAACTCTTCAAATTATGTCTAAAATAAATAAAATCCAAGATATGCCATGCCATAGACGAATTGCTCCAAGACCAAAGTCATCAAATGTCTTACCACTGCCAATATAATCGAAGGCTATTGTGACCAATGTTATGATGTGCACTTTGACAAATTTAACTTCGTAGAGCAGCAAATTTTTGACAAAGCCTTTTTCCAAACTATTCCACATTTTTAGGACAATTGTGTGCGCCACAGAAGAAATTGTGAAGTTGTCCATTAAGTATTAATTTGAGTGGGAGATATAATGAAGAAAACATATTTTTGGAGCTTCATTACAGTGATGATATTAATGATTAAATACTTCTTAAATAAACGTTTTAAACTCAAACACTTAAAGGCTGAAACTGACTTTAGCAGCCATATAATCGGCCTAGGTATAAATGCAAAACTCAATTTTCTAGTGTTGGAAATGATAACTTTAGCGATAAAACAAGCCACATTGAATATAATTATACTTCTCACAGAAGAAACTCAATTCAAATCTTGCAGGCAAAGATTCCGCCTGTTAGTTACTCCGCTCTAACACCTCACGACCCCAACTTAGAAAACCGAATTTCTAGTGTCGTGGATATATGTAACAGGTTGACGTTATAGATCTCTCTGAAATACTAATGGTCCGCTAGGTCTGAACTCCTGAACTTACATGGCATCCAGTCTGGCGACGTAATGCATGAATAAACTTTTTTTTTTTTTTAATTTACTTTCTTATATGATATTATTATAATAAGATGATGAAAAAAGTGGCATTGTAGTTTTAACGGAAATATAACCACAATTGACTGATATTAGGATAGTTAAGACTACATCCCTCTGCACAATGTTTTTTTTTTAATATGTATAAGTAAATTGTAATATACAAGTTTTAACTGTAAGGCAGGCAGATTTATTTAATATCAATAAGCTTTGGAACCGCTTCTTTCTTGCGACTAAATTATGAAACAACACTGAATCCATCAACCACTGTATCATCAGTCAATTGATTATACAGGGTGATTCGCGAGAAAAGGGACAAAATGTTATGGTAGATACAGTTCACTTAGGTGAATTAG
Organism: Rhagium mordax; assembly: GCA_963680705.1. Classification (NCBI taxonomy): domain Eukaryota; kingdom Metazoa; phylum Arthropoda; class Insecta; order Coleoptera; family Cerambycidae; genus Rhagium; species Rhagium mordax. The sequence continues at coordinate 128,865,892 of OY796656.1, read as the reverse complement.
AAATGACTATTGAAAAAATCCTGAGCCTTTTTTTATTGATCTACAGGGTGATTTATGAGTTTTGCCCAATACTTCTTAAGGTAATATCTTTTAAACTAATCACTAGAATCAGCTCGTATTGTGGGTATATAATATACTATTAATTGTCAATTTACATGCATAATTAATGACAGAAAATTCCAGGGCCGGCTCAACTAATTTTTATTTTTAGGGCTCCTATGAAAAAATTCAAGGTGATTTTTAAATTCTAATACTGAATTATGAAACTACATACAAAAGTGATCGAAAACATGTACTTTGTTGTTTTGCCACACTTTGGGCGAATTTTATAAACGATAAATTTTCGCCAAAATCGAAGGTCTGCACAAAATAAATTTATTAAATTACATTTTCCTCTCTTATTTAAACTAAAATATTAGTTATACAAAATTTTGTGATTTCATGGTTGATTAATATGAAATAAATAATCAAAAATAAATAATTTCAACATCAGATTAAGTAATTTTTATTTCTGAAGTTTCTGTGAAAAATCAGTCTGTATACATTTTTCTCAAATTCTAATAATAAATTGTGGAACTACATTTAAAAATTAACGAAATTATTTATTTTTTATCACAATACATCAATAAACAGAACGTTATAAACAACAAATTCACAGAACATAAAACCTTATAACTTATTTTCAAAATGAAAGCCTTCTGCCTCCCTACATTTTCTTTGTCGTAAAATTAAATTTCCTACGGCTTTCCTAATAACGACAGGATTATTAATGTTCTGTTTATTAATGTACTGTGATAAAAAAATAAACAATTTCGTTAATTACTTCCTCACCAAAAGTGAGGAAGATAGGTATTCGTGAAAAATATTTTGAAAATTTCTATTGCATTTCTGGACGATTCTCGACGAATTATGGCGATACGCAAAAATTTTCTTTTTTTGAAATAAAGCTTTCAAATTTGGTATACACGTTCTAGAGGTCAAGGAAAAGATTGAGTTCGTTGATGAGCAAAATCGGTCTACTGGAATGGGGTCTACCGAACCCCAACATTTCTATTTCTAACTTTACAAAAAAATTTATTCGTGATGAAAGATTATAAATAGGATATGATATACAACTTATTATAATATTGTGTCCAGATGTTGAAATACATAAAATACGCCAAAAAAACAAAATACGTACAAAAAAAAGAAAATGCATCAAAAAACAAAATAGGTACGTCAAAAATTACTTTTGTTATAAACTCCACCACACGGTGAGGAAGTTTTGATCCCATAAATGGCAGCGGTTTTTTTTAATGTAGTTCCATAATTTATTATCAGAATTTGAGAAAAATGTATCCAGACTGATTTTTTTCACAGAAACCTCAGAAATAAAAATTACTTAATCTGATGTATTTATTTTTGATTATTTATTTTATATTAATCATGCATGAAATCACAAAATTTTGTATAACAAATATTTTAGTTTGAATAAGAGAGGAAAATGTAATTTTATAAATTTATTTTGTGCAGACCTTCGATTTTGGCGAAAATTGATCGTTTATTTAAAATTCGCCCAAAGTGTGGCAAAACAACAAAGTACATGTTTTCGATCACTTTTGTATGTAGTTTCATAATTCAGTATTAGAATTTAAAAATCACGTACACAGGGTGAATTTTTTCATAGGAGCCCTAAAAATAAAAATTAGTTGAGCCGGCCCTGGAATTTTCAGTCTTTGATTATGCACGTAAATTGACAATTAATAGTATACTATATACCCACAATACGAGCTGATTCTAGTGATTAGTTTAAAAGATATTACCTTAAGAAGTATTGGGCAAAACTCATAAATCACCCTGTGGATCAATAAAAAAACGGCCCAGGCTTTTTTCAATAGTCATTTCTAATTCACCTAAGTGAACTCTATCTACCATAACATTTTGTCCCTTTTCTCGTGAATCACCCTGTATAAGTGTGAATGTGGTGAACGCTCTTTTGTAATTAGAAGCAATAAAAAATGTAAGTACATTAAAATATTTAATTTATTATAAATATGTAATAAACTTGACTTGTGATTTTTCTTTCAGGACTCTACGAAGGGCGCCAGCAAAGTCCACCTAGATAACGTATTGGCTGGTCTATTTTGTAAGGAAGGAGACTCAGAGTCGATTTTGAATATGAAAAATATTAGATAAGTATGAAATTTGAAAAATGAACATAAAAAATTATCTTGAACGTCCTGTAATTACCTTCGCTCCTTTTCTGATAAAAAGAGTTTTAAAATAGTCGTTTTCTGCCAACTGCTTACTCTTCGGAGCGACTAGTAAATAGTAGAGAGCGCCGGATTACAGGATAAATTAAAAGAAACTATATGTTAATAATAATAAGCTTAATTGAATTCATAATCCTCCAATAAACAGTTTTGGGGTTACAGAGCGAAAAAGTTGCGTTTTAAAAATCTCAAAATATTACGTTTTTAGTCTCTCCCTTTACCTTTAATATCGCGTTGGGCGCCAATGATGCATGTAGGACGAATTGAGGTAGACTAAAATCTGCACAGCAATTTTATAGATATTAAAGATTTTAAGAAACCGTGAAATTCGTGAAATAGAACTTGAGGAGATAAATTTGAGCTGAATGTATTGTTGAGTGTAGCGAGGGAAAACTTCACAAGGCGCAGGTAAGATTTTTTTAAGCATCTCGAAAAGTTAAATCTGTTTCTTACAAACTTTGGTGGTCATAAAATGTAAACCGACTCTAAACGCCCCATAAATCAAATTAAAAATAGTTCAAATAGTAGATATTAAAATACCACCCAGGCAGATACGAATAAATCGTATTACTGGTTAAATATTTATATTTATCGTCGTTATATTATTTAATATGCGTCGACGTGAATGTTAAGCAAACGTTATCGAATTCTTAAATAAATATGTATCTCTCTGTTTTCTTGTCAAACATTAAACATATACATTTTATTTGTCGAAGATTAATATATTGAAGTGTCCCTTTCGTAGTAGGGAAGGATAATATTAAGGATAACGCTGATATGAGACCGGGGTAGTCCTCAATAAGGAACAAATTAAATCGATTTACAAATTTTAAATATCTCCAACCGTTCGAGCGGTTATATCAAGGAAACAAGTGTATGACGTCACATTTCTTGCACATCCACATCCATACTTTTTTTGCAACCCCTATCAAAACCGCCCCAATCAATAGTATCCCAATAAGACCGCGCCATCAACCCCTGTTGCAGGTCAGTCAAGCAACCCACGCTACATAATCATGTAAGACTGGTTGCCTATACCGGATTCGGCTGACGGTAATTCGTTCGTCGCGAAGCCACAAGGGCGCGTTGTCTAACACGCTGTCTTCTTTTGTCCTTCTTAACCTATATCTACATCTAAAAATAAGCAGTAATGTTGCCACCAAACAAAAATTTGGAATTTTAGATTAAATCGTTTAACGCAAATAACACAAAATATACTCTAATAGTTTCAAATAAATCATGAACAAAGCGCATACATTCCCACTACTCCGAAAACAAATCCGGTGGTGCTTTCTTTGATATATAATTGAACCATGCAACAAACAAGCAACTAAATTGAAACATCCCAACTTTTGATTACATAATAAAACGTTAACTGCTGGTTTATTTAAATATACACTAAATCATCAATCGTTTTATATTTATCTAGTTAGTCTGAATTTTAAACGATTGTTTCGCATTCTTGAATGATTGATGAGCACACATACGCAATTCGTGTGTAAAACCAATTACCGATCAATTAGCGCTAGCAGGCTGTAAATAGGTGGCCAAATAACGCGTATGATAACATTAAGCCGTTTTGTTAAACATGCAATCAGCAAGCAATTTATTTAAGCAGAGAAAATTCGTGCACGAATCGAGCTTGATATTTTTTGCCGCATACGGGTTGTTTACAAATCTGATCATATTGAGTCAGCTATTTAAGCCAGTAAATAAACAAAGTTCAAATTGTTGTGTACAGGTGTGATAAGGGAATTTATTAATCAGGTTTACGCGATTGCCAACAAACTGGTGTCGTAGGTAAAGATGATTGTATGTACTGAATATTCGCTGGATAATGGAAAATAATACGTCATAAAATTTGGTGTGTTTCTATACAGCCAGCCTTCACATCTTAGTGATTTTTGCTAAAACCTTTAAAGCGTACATTTGCTTATTTGTTTGCTGCGCTACGAAGGCACTTCACCTCGAATTGGTATCTGATTTATCCACCGACCGTTTTATTGCTGCAGTTCGCGGCCGATGCAACCACATCTACAGCGATTGTGATACCAATTTTGTGGATGCTTATAAACAGATTATTTGGCTTCTTTTGGTGGCAATTGTTTAAATTGTTATAAAATATTTTAAATTTTATTCTTGGAGGCTTGCACAAATAAGGCTATTATTTACGTCAACTAAAACTATATTACCAAGTTTGATGACTATGTATAGAAAATATAGAATTGTTTTTCTTTCACACAAAAACAGGAAAAGGCTTTCACGCGCCTACTAGGGGGTATGCCCTAGAAATCGGTTGCATTTATGTATCATGTAAATTGCGACGTAAATATAAAAGATTCCAGGGTTGATTATATAAAAGCTGTCTGTAAACAAAGCTATTGAGAGAGCGTTCTTAATCTAAATTCCCCCCATAACCAAAATGAACTGAAGGATTATCACTAATCTTTCATTATTTCAAGAAAGCGTGTCCAACAAAATGAAATAAGTTCAGAAAAATGGAACAGGAGAGGCGGTGACAAGATTGTTCGGTTTATGTCTTTCATCAATATTACATAAATTAGATCTAAGAGTAATTTTAGGGCAAAAATTTTGTGTTCTACTTGTTAACATTTCTATTGAAACCAATGAACTTTTACATTTCCGCCACAGAGGGGTGGAAAAAAAATACTGCTCAAAAATCGTTCTAAACCTCAAAATGTATTGGATCATCTAATTTTGTTTTAAATGTTCGTTATTAAATTCTTCATAAATCTCTTGAGACGGATTATTGATTTTTAATTACAATTTTTTATCATTTAGATCCAAAATAGATTTTTTATTAAAAAATGTCTTTTTCCAATACTGATATGACTGATGGTTGAGATGGTAGAGTACCTGCCTCTCACCCAAAAGTCCCGGGTTCGAATCCCGGTCGTGGCAATGGAAAATACTGTGAGAGGGATTTTTCCATTATACACGGATATTGGATGTGTGTCCCTTGTCTTTAAATGTGTAGCCCCCTCCCGCACAAGGCTCAGCCTTCTGGGATAAAGGGGGTCGTAATTACATGTGGTGTATTTAATAAAAATCAGTCTACAGGTCAAAAATAAATTTGCCCAATTTAGTTTTAAATCTTTATTTCAAAAATAGATAATAGATCTGCCAAAATAGAATTTTCATTTCTTTTTCTTATTCTTGATATAGCTGCCAAAATCGGTATATTTTTTGTAATTTTGAAAACAATGTGAGTTTTTATAGAAAAAGAGATATAAATTCTTTAAATTTATATCTTTCATTTTTATAATTAAAATTAATATAATGTTTTCGCTTTTGGTAGCTGTCAAATTTTCTGTCAACTTAATGAAAATACCATTTAATAATAACAAATGAAAGTACAAAACAGACATTTTTCTATTTTGGTAGGCATTGAATACGAAATTAGTTTCAAAAAAAATATACTTGTTGATAACTGTCAAAATTGCTGTCAAATTTAAAAATAGGCAATTTTGTCTTCCTTAATTTTGGAAATAATGTGAATTTCCATTAAAGGAAGGATTTAAGTAATTTATTAAATTTGCTAGTGGTAGTTCCATAATTGATATTAAAATTTTTTACTTTTGACAGCTGTCAACATTTCTGTCAACCTAATAAAAATGTTAATTATTTCAACAAATTGATGTATCCAGCAGACAATTTTCTATGTTTTGCAGGTACTAAATACGAAATTGATGCAGTATTATGTTTTTTGGTAGCTGTCAAAATTGCTGCTAAATATTTAAAAATATGCAAGTATTATCTTTTTCGTATTACTTTCGTATTCAGTGCCTCCAAAACCTATAGATAAATGTTTGTTAAGTACTTTAGTTTATTGAAATAATAAAAAAATGGCATTTTTTTAAGTTGACAAAAATTTTGACAGCTGTCAAAGGTTGCAACTTAATTTTTTAATATCAATTGCTGAACTAGAAAGTTTTAAGACATTTTATGTATCTTCTTCTATGAAAATCAACATTATCTTCAAAATTACGAAAGATATATTTGTAAATTTTTTAATTTGACAGCAATGTTGGCATCTGCCAACCAACAAATTTTTTGTGACATCCATTTCGTATTCAAGACCTCCAATAATTATAAAATGGCATTTTTCATTAAGTTGTCAAAAATATTGACAGCTATCAAAATTAAAAACTTTATTTTATTATTCATTATGAAACTATCAAATTTCAAAATACTTAATAGCACTTCTTCTATGGAAATTCACATTATTGTCAAAATTGCGAAAGGAACACATAATTATTAAATGACATTTTTCATTAAGTTGTCAAAAATATTGACAGCTGTCAAAATTAAAAACTGTATTTTATTATCAGTTATGGAACTAGCAAATTTAACACACTTGATTTCTCTTCTATGGAAATTCACATTGCTTATAGAATTATGGAGGACAAACTTACATAGTTTTAAATTTGACAGCTACCAACAAACATAATAATTTTATGAAACGAATTTCGTATTCAGTACCTCCAAAACCTATAGAAAAACGTCTTTTTTAAGTACTAAAGTCATTTGTGGAAATAATTATTAAATATCGTTTTTATTCAGTTGGTAGAAAATTTGACAGCTGTCAAAAGTAAAATTATTATTAAAAAAAATTATTTAAATTTCAACTATAAAAATAAAAAAATTTGAATTACTTTATATCTCAATTTTCAAAATTCGTGTTTATTTATGATTGGTTTTAATTTGTTTGAAGCTCTAAAGATCAATTAACTGCTTTCCTTTAAGTGTTTTCCGATTTTTTTTATTGCATATGTATAGGATGGTGTTCTTTATATAGCTTCCAAAATCAGTGTATTTTTGTAATTTTGAAAACAATTTGAGTTTTTATAGAAAAAGAGATATAAATTCTTTAAATCTAAATCCTTTTATTTTTGTAATTAAAATTAAAATAATGTTTTCGCTTTTGACAGCTGTCAAATTTTCTGTCAACTTAATGAAAATGCCATTTAATAATAACAAATGAAAGTGCAAAGCAGACATTTTCCTATTTTGGTCGGCATTGAATACGAAATTAGTTTCAAAAAAATATATTTGTTGGTAACTGTCAAAATTGCTGTCAAATTTAAAAACATGGAAGTTTGTCTTTCTTAATTTTGGAATCAATGTGAATTTCCATTGAAGAAAGGATTTAAGTGCTTTATTAAATTTGCTAGTTCCATAACTGATATTAAAATACATTTTTTACTTTTGACAGCTGTCAACATTTCTGTCATTTAATAATTATTTCAACAAATTGAAGTATCGAACAGACAATTTTCTATGTTTAGCAGGTACTAAATGTGAAATTGATGTCAAAAAAATATTATGTTTATTGGTAGCTGCCAAAATTGCTGCTAAATTTAAAAATATGCAAGTATATATTTTTCGTATCACTTTCGTATTCAGTACCTCCAAAACCTATTGAAAAATGTTTGTTAAGTAAGTTTGTTAAGTTTGTTACGTTAATTTGATAAAATAATAATAAAATGGCGGTTTTATTAAGTTTACAGAAATTTTGACAGCTGTCAAAAGTTACACTTTATTTTAATATCAATTACTGAACTAGAAAGTTTTTAAACATTTTATGTAAGTATCATCTTCTATGGAAATCAACATTAATTTCAAAATTACGAAAGATATACTTGTAAATTTTTTGACAGCAATTCTGGCATCTTCCAACCAACTTAATATTTTTTGACATCGTTTGGTATTCAAAACTTAAAATAAATGTTTGTTAAGTACGTTTATTTGTTTAAATAATTATAAAATGTCATTCTCATTAAATTTAAAAATTTTGACAGCTGCCAAAAAGGTGAAAATTTTATTTAATTTTTTTTTTATTATGAAGCTAGCAAATTTCAAAACAATTAATAGCTTCTTCTATAGGAATTCACGTTGTAAAAATTACGAAAGGCACACTTGCATTTTTTAAATTTGGAACCAGCAAATTTAGAAAAAAAACACTGGATTTCCTTTCTATGGAAATTTACATTGTTTATAAAATTATGGATGGCAAATTTGCATAGTTTTGAATTTGACAGCTACCAACAAACATAATAATTTTATTAAATTAATTTCGTATTCAGTACTTCCAAAACCTATAGAAAAACGTCTTTTTAAGTACTAAAGTCATTTGTGGAAATAATTATTAAATGGAACTTTATTCAGCTGACAGAAAAATTGACAGCTGTCAAAAGTGAAAATTTTCAACTATAAAAATAACAAAAATTTGAAATACTTTATATCGCTTCTTTTTTGAAAAATCACATTGTTTTCAAATTTACGAAACATACTTCTCAATTTTTAAATTCGACAATAATTTTGTGAATCTTCACTCAACGTCATCATGTATATTTCTGCCGCCTTCGCCGAACTGGAACTGGGTGGGCTCTCTACAAATTACTCTCGAAATAAAATGTGTCCACTTCAACCTGAACAGGCTATTGTTGTTGCAGTCAGCAGAATAACATGACCGGACTTATTAAGGGAGCACCTTTTAGGATATTGGAAAACAATAAGAAAGCCTGGACGCTGGCCTGTCACTGGATTTATCGGCACGTACAAGTCAGCATCGAAGTTTCGCAATAAAATAGAATTTTGGTATTACGTTTTAAAGGGGAAAGGGAACTGAGTAAAAGGGTCACGGACTCTAACAATATATTTAAATGAAGAATTTTCGAAATTCGTGTTTACTTGTGATTAGTTTTAATTTGTGTGAAGCTCTAAAGATCAAACTGTTTTCCATTAAGTTTATTTCGAATTTTTTAGTTGCATACGTATAGGACGGTTTATTTAAATTGCGACTATAATTTAACTAAAAATTTAAGTATTATGAAAAATAATGTTAAAGTAAAAATTGTTCCTAATTTCTTGCCGATTTTAGACAGGGTGCTAAGAAAAATGGTATTTTTCAACGGAACGCCCTGTATGATATTGCATTTACGTTCTATGTAAGATTTTAGTTTAAAATCATAAGATACCGCGTGTCCAAAATGTCCATTGTTTGAGTTATAAGCACTTAAAAGCAAAAAATGACAGGTCAAGGTCAACATTGAAAAATTAATAATTCCGGTAATATATTAGATATTACTGGAATCATCTGCCCTTCATCATGTCATTATATCCCTTTAGCCTTTAACATAAATAAATCATTCAAATATATACCAAATAGTATGGGCCCAAAACAGTACCCTGGGGAACACCATAGTATTTCAAATTTATT